>CM074723.1:346452002-347683252 GCA_037306005.1 Rhinophrynus dorsalis | reverse complement strand
AGACGAGACACTGTCTCTATACCTTTTAGTCTGGAGGCTTAGGATATAGAATACTAGACAGACAACTGGAGACTGCTGGCTGGATAGAGAATACTAGACAGACAACTGGAAATTACTGGTGGCATGTATAATACTGAATGAACAACTGTAGACTGCTTGCTGCAAAGATAATACTGGACAGATAACTGGAGACTGCCAGCTGTAAGTAGAATACTGGACTGACAACTAGAGACCAATGATACCAATATATAATGGGTTTCTACACTGCTGGAAAATGAGAGACACAGGAGAAGGCAAGGGTACTGTGGAGGCTCTCAAAAGGACAGCAGACAAAACTAGCCTCTAGGGTAATTCAGATGTCAGTGGTCTAAAACGCTAGACTGCATTAACAGGAGAATCAGCTGGGCTGATGAACCATGAACTACATCACCTTTATTGAAATGATACAATTTATTCGTAGTTCAAACCCATTAGATGTGGGAACTGGAAACTCAGATGGGCTGCAGACAGATTAACTAGACACCACATGCACTGATCAGATGAATGAGATCTAAAACGCTAATATGTAGATGTAGGACTCTCAGCTGGACTAATGAACAATAAACTACTACACAGCTAGTAAAGTAATCCAATGAATGAGTAGCTCAGACCTACTAGGTATGGAAACTGGAAACTCAGATGGGCTGCAAATAGTTGAAGTAGACACCACAATCATTGATCAGATGGATGGGAGAAAACCTTTGCCTCAAATCAAAATCATCAAAAAATTTCACTTTCTGCTTGGTGAAAAATGTCCAGCAAAAATGCAATTTTCCAACTTTTTTCACCTAGCTCACTGCATTGAAATCAATGGGAAGAATAATTTTTCCTCACCACAGGAATGTTTTCTCTGCTTTTTTATAGCCATATAAAACTTTTCCTACATCCATGATTTCAGCGAGGTGGTAGAGAATGAGATCCTTTACTGTACTCCTTCTCTCCAGATGGATCCGATGTGGCCTGTGGTGCTGCTGCTGCTACTGTTGCCTCATCATCATCAGCAGCAGCAGTAAGTGGAGCATCCACCTGTCCCATGTAACTTCAGGTACTTCAATTACACCACCAGAGTCTGTGGCAAGTAGGATGAAAACCCCACTCCCATGAGAAACCAAGAAGGAGGACATAAATGCCATGGTGGGATTGGGACTCTGAGTCAGACATTTCAGCGAGAACTTTAGAAACTACAACTTTATCACCGTTTGTCACAAGCTAAGGCTATAGGCCCTGCTGAGAAAGTGGGGAGAGTGTGGGAATAAAAGGGTTAGCAATACCATACCCCTGGTTACCTGTTACTATTCCTAGCAACCACCAAATTAACCCCTGAAATCCCTCCTGCACTATCACCCCAGTACCACAATTCACTGCCACCACCAAGACTTTATATCTGGGCATCTTAGGTTACCCCAAACACAACAGACTTACAGTATAAAATCACCTTAATAATCAGACATATATAATTAAACCTTTAGTAATGTGTGCTATCTGAGCTTCCTTCAGAGTAGTGAGTTCATATTAGAGAACAGAGACAAGAGCTGATTAATTGAACATTTAATCTGAAAAAAGGCTTCACAGTGCTGGTTACAAAAATACAGAAATAAAGGACATACAGAAATAAAGATTACACATAAGCAAAACAGTCCATAAAATAAAATGGGAGAAACCAGAAAACCTTAAATACAATTACCGGTATTTTAAGAGTCCTTGGGAATTTAAAATGTTATTTCCCCCTTCAGTTCTTACAAACAAATTCACTGTTTTTATCCAAAAGCCCATATTAAATAGGAGTCCACAGTTGCTTCTAAGAGTCAGACCCCCTGGTTGTTACCTGGGAGGGTCAGGGGTCTGGCCTGACCATTTACAGCCCACTCAATCAGACCTGTCAGGGATGCTACTGCAGAGTTCTACCTGAAAACTTATAAGGCTTCCCAAAACATGCAACCCATAGTACACCTCTATAATGTTATAATAATCATATTCCTCATATCTTTGTGAATATCTGGACACCAAACATGCTGGGTCTAACTGGTTGCAGAGTGGCTATTCTTGTAACTCATAGCAGGAACACCTTCCCTTGGCATGTTTGGTACCCACCCCAAGGGTAAAACCTTAGCATTCTGAATATATATTTGTATTGAACCATTTTACATTACATATACATGCTTACCTATTTCATAATATTTGACTGTCCCCTGGATGAACCCCATCAGAGCAGAGGGTCCAATATTTTTTATGACAAAAAAAATTATACAACCCAGAGGGCCAACTCATGCCTTGGTATGACACCTCCAAATACTATAATTTATGTGATTGTGGTAGACCCTTTCCTCCCATATCTTTCACTTACTCCTGGCTTGTACAAACCAGGAAAGCTCTCATCATGTAAACACTACTATTGGTACCAACACCCTCATCAGCAGCACCACCTTTCTATTCCTGCTGTGGTGGTGATGGTGAGTGCGGTATAAGTGTAGGTTATATACTTAGTATCACACTCACAGATACAGCAGAAACAGGACCAGAGACATGCAGCAACTCAATGGTGACACTGCTGTACACTGAAAACTACAGAAAAAATATATTTTCCCCTTACAGAAATTGACCCCGTGGCCCTGGTGGTGTGGTGGTAGCATTAAACTGCTGGGGTGTTTTTAGTAGTGGGGCAGGAATTATAGGAGCCAAAGAATGAATACATGGGAAACAGCAACATTTTCATGAGAAATATAATGGCTATACCAGAAAGAAGAACATTTGATATATTTTCAATGTAAGAAAAATGTCACAGAAAAAGCACCAAACTGTGGATTTTTCACAAAAATGGCCACAAAAAAATTCTAATTTTTCACTAATCTCTAAAGATCACAGCAGTAGAGATGAATATTCTACAGGGCTATGGGGTTTGCAATATTCCTGGTTGCAGGAGTATACCTTCACAGACTACTAAAAGGAGAAGGTCCTCGACCTTTATTTCACATTTGGCCTGTATCTCTTTGATTACCAGAGAGGTATCCAATGCATTGCAACAAACTCAAACAGGTAACTCTCTCTATGCAAACTGCTTTTACATCCCGAACTATGTGATGCTGTATGCATTCTTTCTATTACAGAAGTACCATTTCACCATATATATATATGGAAATGATGGTTAATTAGCCATTGTTGTATTCATGTGAGTGTGTTTACATGTTAATGTGACTATTCACCACATCCACTAAACTCTGATAGCAGCCTTACTGTCAGATTTCACAAACCCAACATTGCCAGCTTTAGGTTGGCAATATTGGGATCTCCCTGTAGCTTCCTATGCAGTAACAGCCCTCAATGAATCATAGCATGTAGGGTTATCATTCTCTTGAACCTCTCTCACCCATCTGTTCCTATTGCTGTTTTCTCTACCATTCTCTCCCTTTATCACCCACCCTGGCACTTTCTTCCACACTGCACTCAGCAAATGTGATGTGCTCCATGCAGTGAGGAAGAAAGCACTTGGGTAGATGACAAAGGGAAAGAAGTGTAGGGAAGCAGTTAAAGGGATAGAGGAGGGGTGACAGAGTAATGAATGAGATGGAAAAGGGGTGTCAAAGCGGATTATCGTCTGGTGGAGGGGTGGCAGAGTGAGTAATGGGATGGATGAGGGGTAGCAGAGTGGCAAAATGTAAAAGTGGTGAAAGGTAAACAGATTAGCCAACGTTAATACTGACATTAATTTTAATGGGGATTATAACCCCTAGAGAGGCTTATTGCTTCACAGTTCGATAGAGATCTCTACAGCCTTAAAGGGGTTAAAGCCCCATTTACAACAATGGCAGATATTTGTTTCCTATGGTGCAAATAAAGCTAATCAGAATTGCCAAATTCTTGCATTTACATGTATCCCCCAATGAATGGCTAGCAGAGGAAATATTTTTGGGTAGTGCAGGTCTGGCAGTAAAAGACCTTTCAGATGCATGTCAAATGAAACCAGTGTTTTTGTGCCAAAGGTTTTATTTTACATCTCAGGTGCTGAAGTCTTAGAGATCCTCTCTGCTCCCCCAACTGGGAAAATGGGGAAGCAGAGAGGATGTTTTAAAGGGATAGTAGTACTTCATTGTATCTATATTTTATTTTGTAGGCATTAAAAAAACATGAAAAACGATATAAGTCTTATCTCTCAAACCTGTATGGTTTGAGAGATATTCACAAGCAAAGTTTCCCCTCCCGCCCCTTTTACCTAGTGTAAGCCATCTCTTCTCAGATGTGGAATCCAGTCCATAGACCAGACAGCTCACTGCAAGGGACAATCTTCTTCCTATGAGAACAATGAAAGCCCTGCCCCCTTGACAAGTTTTTCAGGTTTTTCCCTTATCTTAATTGAAGATTGTCCCTCTCTGCAGTCTACCTGGGCACCTCCCGTCTGCTCTGGCTGAACAGTGTTACATAAGTAAAAGGGGTGGGAGGGGGGATACTTTATCATTGAATTACTCTTGAACTACAACTCTGACAGAATTGAAATAACACTCTCCAAAGTCCAAATACTATGATGATTAATTAGAGCTGCTTTTATTATGAAACATTACTATCCATTTAAAACTTTATGGGTGTTGTACTTCTGGCATTGTGTAAGGGAGGGTGTCTCTTCCACATTGCCAGCAGTTCAACAACCCTGTATGCTAATGGGGAAATTCTACCCAACATCTATATGTATCAAATTCCTAGACACACATTGCCAAAACATCACACTTTATTGCATCTCCCCAGGTCACACCATTTTCTGAAGTAATGATAATTATAACAATAGACTTAGTAATTTATTTATTTAATTATACACCACTAAAACCCATTATAAGACCTTGATAAATATATCTTAAATGCCTTTTTTTAATTGCTATAAAACATCATGGATAAAAACAAGACACTTGTTTATGTTTCATAATTGGTTGTACTATTTATCATTAGTTGGCCTAATAAAAAAGCTATGTTTTTTATTAGATCATGTCTGGAAAAGATTCTATGTTTGGCAAGTGATTTAAAGGATTGTGATTAGAATTTGAAATAGATTGAATTGGGTGATAGGGCCAAGGTGAGTCACAGTACATCATGCTTGTGTGTAGAAATTAATTGTGAAGTTTGTGGAATAGATGAGATCCAAGAGGAAAATCAAATAATAATAAGAATAATTAACTGAGAAGTAAGCCAGAGTTTTGGTAAATATGTTTCCAAAAGTAAAAGGAAAAACAGCATATGATGAATGTTTGCTAGATATAATAATAATAATAATAATAATAATAATAATAATAATAATAATAATTAGAATATCAAAATGGTTTCTTGAATACCAGAGAAACAGCGATATCCATATCTAAAAGAAAATAAGTGGAATTATAAAAACATATAATGAAAAAGACAAAAGAAAACTCCCAGCGCCAACTCACCATAACCAATACATACAATAAATGAATTTTAATTTTTTAAATGTGAATATAAAGTGTATACATAGATAGCAGCCAGGTATAAGAGGGCTCCCCAGACCCCCAAACTTCAGGCCAAAACCCAAAGTATAAACAAACAGACAACAACAAACCGGCGCTTCTCTATGTATAAAATAAATATGTGCCATGTGTTTAGCATATATAATAATATTTCTAAATAAATAAAATAAGTGAGATATTAGTTTTCACAAATTGGCCAAGTTGCGGGTAAGCTTGCCACCTCGCCAAGGTTTCTCACTGTACGGCAAGTCCTACTCTATACATCTGTAATGCCCTATCTAGAAATTAAAATAAAACTTGAAATACCCTGAAGAGATGGGACCCTTTAAATGTGCTCTTTTTTTAATAATAATAATTAACTGAGAAGTTAGCCAGAGTTTTTGTAAATATGTTTCCAAAAGTAAAAGGAAAAACAGCATATGATGAACATTTGCTAGATATTATAATAATAATAATAATAATAATAATAATAATTAGAATATCAAAATGGTTTCTTGAACATCAGAGAAACAGTGATATCCATATCTAAAAGAAAATAAATGGAATTATAAAAACATATAATGAAAAAGGAAGACAATTCATCAAAAGTAAATTATAAAACCTTGACATAGATATACAGAAAAGGAAGAAAAAAAAATATATTTTTCATTCTGTAGCGCCTTTGCCTACATTCACTGGTTTGTGTATGTGCTGTCTTATACAGATACACATATGCCACATTCTGCAAAAAATATGATGTACACTGCAGTACAACACTGAACCCTTTTCTAAAATAGATGACATAGATAAAGTTGGGCCTGTTGGATTTCAATGCAAATTCTTTGTACCAGTATGAAATACCAGTTAGTTTCATTAAAATATAAAGAACCAACATTAAACTGAATGTGTTAATTTAGTGCATAAACAAGCAAATTAGAGGTGTGTCTTTACTGAAATAGACTCAACATAAAAGTTGATTAGTTTTTAACCTTATTTTAAAAACAAAATTGAATTTTCTTGCTGTTCTTTTATCAGGTACTAGTAGTTTAGTGGTAATTTATCCAACATAGGTTAGTGATGTCACTGTTAGGATACTATATGATAACATCAGTGTTTGCTGAGCAATAAATTAACATGTCTGATTTGCCTAAAACCAATGACAAAAAAATCTAACTAAAATATGACCCCCAGCTACCCCTTGACATAGGGGATAAACCACCAGCCTCAAGTGATGAAGCAGACATCTTCTCATCTTCTTCTTTTGTCCAAAGGAGCACCCAAAGTGGCCTTAACACTCTGTAGTCTGTTATTTGATTAAAAAAACTGGACATCATCCCATCCTCAACTCCAGGAAATCTTAGCAGAAATGAAAACACATAAGGAGAAAAATGGCTGATAGAACAACATACTGAAGCATGTGAGGAAAAGTGTGAAAAACCTCTCTGAAAAATTGGACAACCAGAGAACCACAGTCACAGAAATAGTTTTGTGGGCCTTCCGGAAAGGCTAAGGACCAAGGAGTTATGTGACTTCCTCAGCAATGAACTGCAGGAAATACTCCATTTAGAAGATCATCCATCTAGAGGCTATTCCTCCCTCAGAGGGTCAAAGACCATTACCTGTTATCTTTAAACTTGCTCCAATACAAGGGTCACTAGCTCCTCGTCTTCCAAGACTTTTCCTAACTTGTATCTTCCTTACACAAAGAATTTCTGGAAGACTACAGTAAGATGTTTGAGAAAGAAGTAAGATTTGCTCTAGTTTACTCAGCTCACTTGAAGGTCATGGCAGACTCCAGGACCCTATGGTTTGACACCCCTAAAGCAGCTTGGGACTGTTACCACAGCCTGCCTTAAGCCATCACAACTTTCCCTCTGCTTTTCTGTGGTGGGACTGTCCTTAGACTTCACCACCTCCACATATGGACACTCTACTGACACCTTCCTGACACCTATGTGATTACCTTAGCTGTGGGAGGGACATACATTGAAATGACACTTCTTGTTTGGAGAGAAGCTGTTGTTTTTTTATTTGTTTTGTTAGTTATCCTTTCTCTCTGTCTAAGACAACATTTAAGATTGGGGTGGGGGACAGGTTGATTCCCTGTTACATACAGGGGCACATACACTACACAAAGTTATCTGCTTGCCGATTGCTGGTCAACCCCTCATTCTTCTTTTTAGAGATATTCGTCACTTTTTTCATCATTCACTCTTAGGCAATCTTGTCTGGTTCCCACAGGACCATTAGAACTTGTTAATTCCTATATGTTGGCATGGAACTTTGTTTGCTCCAAAGACCTCCTTGTTCATCCCAACCCCCTTTGTTCGTGTGGTGTTGTCAAAAGAGAGAGACAAAGCAATAGCGCTTCTAAGTGCAGACTTCCAGTACTGGTTCAATCTCCCACTTGCACCTTCCCCTCAAGATGGGTACTCACTATATGATTAGGCTATGCCAGACTCTAGGCATTAATGCTCATCTCAAAATATTAATCTGGTGCGTTCCGTCCACTTTGCACATCCACCTTCTCCAACGAAGTATGTGCCTCTGGACCCAAGAAAACTACGGCTAGTGCATTTAAAAATGTGCTCCTTTTTAGGAGAGATTATTGCACATATAATAGAAACATAAACAATATATAAAACAATTGAAAACAGTATATAACCCTACAAGTTTTGTCATAGGTCTGACTTCATCGGGGGCATATACTACAATGAGTTCGCCACCTATTTAAAAACATTTCCTACATCCATTCCCAGGTAATTAATATAGCCATTTCTATGTTTTCTGATGACATACCAGCTGTCTGAAAAAGTTTCCATCGCAACCCACTCTACTCCGGTCCTCCAGAAGTGACATTGTTCTACTTCCTTTATCTGGTCTAGAGTGGTTGGAACGCACATATCTACAGAATCTTCCTCATTGGTAACCTTGGAGACCAAGACATTGCCTATACTGTTACTATTGGACAGTTCCCTTTGGGTAGTGTGGGGTCTACAAGTACTACTGCAGTAGTTATAAACTATCTAAGAAATGGATAAATTACATTGATAGACTCGGAAAACCAAAGACCATGCCAGTGTGACTACTGAGCCTATTGTTATACCGATACCATCCAACAATGGCACCTCACTATCAGTGAAGTCTCAGATCTTTGAGTATATCCTAAATAAAAATAATAAACACCAGAAATATAAGTGCTCTTCTCATATAATCACCATAATAATAATGGAAAAGATGATATACCACCACCCTTCCGCTCACTGACACCTCATCTTCTCCATTATACATCATACTGAACTTGTATATCTATATGGCCCAAAGTAACTATACTACATTGCATACATCTATGTTGTCGTTCATCCCATGGTGTTCAGTTTGTATATCCACTGTGCCTCTCTACGACATAAGGATTGGAATCTGCTTGGATAAACAGAAGGAACCATATCTATACCCATTACCCTCAAGTTAGATACATCCTCCTTTGGTCAACTAGCGAAATGGTGGGATACAGTTTGCTTTGGATCATGATTAGAAATATTTCTGCTGTGTTCTCCCACCCTATCTTGCAGACTTCTAGTCATCCTCCCCAGGTACTGCATCCCGCATCCACATTGCAAAAGGTAGATTGCAAACTTACTGCTACAATTAATAAAACTATTTACCTGGTATTCTGTATGTGGAAGCTCCTAAAGGTCCTTGCTGTATGCTACATGTTCTTACAATTAAAGCATCTTGCCAAACTACATTTGTAATTGCCTTTTAATTTTTTAAGGTGCCATACCCCTCCAGAACCACATGTTAAGTCTATACTAGTTTGTTCCTGATTACTTTCTTTCTCTTTCTTGGGACGATACCTTGCATCAAAAGCTCTTATATTTTTTAGTTCTTTGAAATATAACAGTGGGGCAATCTCCTATTTCCTCTTTTAATAGAGGGTCTTGAAGTAAGATTCCCCAGTGTTTTGTATTAGGTGTCTGATCTTAACCGCATGTGAACTGTATCTAGTGATAAAGGAGGTTTCAGAATTCTTTCTGTTTTTACTTTTCTTATTAGGCTGATTCCTAATAATTGCATTCCTATCTAACAATCTTGCCCTATGACTGGATGCATCTATATTTTTTTCTTTATATCCTTTCTCTAGAAGCTTCACCTTGGCCTCCATCTCATATTCCACCAGCCAACTGCAATTACGTCTGATATGATGGTGCTGACAGTAAGGGATAGTAGATATCCACCTTGGGTCATGATTGCTCCTCACATCTGGATAACCATTGCAGGTAACTGGTTTCTTGAAAGTTTTGGTTTGAACTGTACCATCCCTGTGAGTACCATCCCTACATGAGTTGGAGGTCCAGGAATTCCACAGCTCGTTCTTGAAAATTCCAGGGAACATGAAGTCCACTCTGAGTGCTGTTAAGGACTTCACATCTGGACTCTAGTTCTTCTCGAGTTCCATCCCAGATGACAATTATATTGTCCATATATGTGCCATCATGTACCAATTTTGCACCCCAGCCATCAGCCCAAATATGGCTGTTTTCCCAATATTGCATCACCTAATTTGTGTAGCTGGGGGTGAACTTGGTACCCCAGGCCTACAACACTTTTGCATTAAGTATCTTCCCTGATATTCAAAGAAATTATGGGTCAGAATAAAAGATATACAGTGTAATAGGAACTGCTTTTGTTCATCAGCCATATCCAGGAAATATGTCACCTCCCTTAAACCCCATCCATGGTCTATGGACGTGTACAGGGAGGACACATCCAAGGTGGCACATTGTTTTTTTCCCCACTTCCACCATTGTCTAAAAATGATTCCAGGATAATTTATTATTTTATTCAAGATTTATAGATGATCTATTTATGCTCTGAACAGGAAGTGAAGAATCTCTAAATGTCGCCTTTCAAATGTTACAATGTCATCCATTTATTAAACTCACTAAAAAACATAGTTATGAATAGATTCCCTTTCGGGATGTAGAAGTAAGTAGTGGTGAAATAGTGACATCGTTATATTCTAAACCAACGGATAGGAACACTCTTCTTTTGGTAAGCAGTCACCTTCCCCTCACTTAAAGGACAGTATACCATTTTCCCAAATGCTGAGAACATTAAGGATAGAGAAAATGAAAATCAAATGGGAAGGAATGTTAAATGATGTAGATAATATAGTAAATAAATTAAAAAGAAGGGGATATTCAGAGGAAATCCTGACGAAAAACAAGGTTAAGAGCATTAAGGATGACTACTAGTGTTAAGGTTAATCAAAAAAGAAATGTAGATACAGAAAAATTGTCTTTGATTACACTATGATACGAATATCTCAGAGATTAAACAAAGTGTTAAAAAGCATTTTCACGGGGTGTGTGGCCTAGATGCAGAGCCGGACAGACGTGTAGACTCTGTGCTCCATAGCTGCAGGAGATTTATACGTGGATTTTTGGCTTTGTTTCTGAAATCACCTAACTTTCCTACATTCTCAATCATCCTAACCATGGGACAAGAAGACCTAGCAAAAATAAAATGGTTCACTAATTTTTTTACAAATAACTCGACTACCCTGCGGAGCGGGAACGCTCACAAAATGGTTGACCGCGTTAAAGTACTACCAGCTCATGAACGCAATGATCTCTCCGATTCTGAGGACAGAAGTGGTTCAGATGAGGAACCATAGTGGGGCTGTTCTGAATCCCCCTCCACCAAGGGAGATATTCAGCATCTGCTAGCTGATTTGAAGATCTTCCTCAAAGAAGAATTGGCTGAGGTTAAGAAGGAGATCTCCTGTCTTGGAGACAGTGTACTTACCCTAGAGGAAGTCAAACAACATTGGATGGCTCTTAAAGATCGTACCATGCGATATATATCTGACTTACACAACGCCCAACTGGAACACACGTTGAGGTTGGAGGATGCTGAGAACCAGAGTAGAATAAATAACTTATGCATTCGTGGTATTCCAGAGGTCATAGAAGATGTGACAATACTAGAAACCCTCCAAAAGCTGTTCTCTCTCCTTCTCAAATCAGGTACGTTGGTATCCTCTCCGATAGAAAGAGCCCACAGAATACCTAAAGCATAGAATGCTCCAAAAGAAGCCCCAAGGGATGTCATCATCAAGCTTCTCCGTTTTCCAGATAAAGACACCATTTTGCAAGTGGCAAAGAAAATGGCACCTTTTACCTTTGAAAATCATCAAATATCTATTTTTGGAGCCTTCTCCCACCTCACTGTTTCATGGAGAAGGGATCTTCTACCTCTTACTTCTGCTCTTTGAGCCCAAAACTTACGTACGTTATTGATGGAGCTTTCCTATCCAGATCCAAGCCACTAAAGACAGATGCTCGTTTA
The DNA here is from genome assembly GCA_037306005.1 of Rhinophrynus dorsalis. NCBI lineage: Eukaryota > Metazoa > Chordata > Amphibia > Anura > Rhinophrynidae > Rhinophrynus > Rhinophrynus dorsalis. The sequence goes on along the minus strand of CM074723.1, from coordinate 347,671,415 downwards.
CACTGAGATACGGAGAGGATCCCAAACATTTCATCAAGGCCCTCCAATTGGTGGTTCCTGAAGATCTCTCTGTTCTCTCGTTTCCCATGGACACTGCCCTTAGGCAAGAAGATATGGATACTTCCTCGCAGTGGTCGCTAGTCCATAAGAGACACAGAGTGCCTGGATCACCCTCTTCTCCAAGCAACGTAGTGAAACAAGCCCGTCAATCTAACGGATGAAGTCTGATCACATTCATGACCACTTCTATATCACTGTCTTTTTAGGACCGAAATATATTTAATTGATCTTGACAGACGGATCAGATGAGTACCAACATACATATGTCTTGTTAAAATAGCTTCAAGTTGTACGTATTCTGTTACTTTAAGTTAATACATATTGTCCGGATCTATACAGATCGTAATATTCTATTGCTTATTCCCCTCTTGATATTTGTCTGCTCACTGTCATTTACTATTATGATCTCTCATCCTAGACCTGGTATCCTTTCCCCCTAACATACTTATGTTCGACTTTATACTGCTGGAAAATACTAGAGTGTAATCATATACTGCTGCATTACTCCATGTCTAGTCCTACATGGTTCTGTTACCACTAAGTGGTAAGCTGTATTCTACTCCTCACACTACATCACATACCCTTTGTATTAATTGCTCCTCTAGACATTCTCCTGAATGCATACTCTCAATATCCGTGAAGAGAATGAGAGGAGGGGCCTTTCACAGGTGCGTCCCCCCATAGCTGGGGGACTCTCGTGGGAGATGTCCTCACCTGGCTGACGAATTAGACTTCTTACTTTAATTGGGAATATACCTCCTTTGTCTTATTTTAGTCTCTTTTTTTTTTCTTCCCAGTATATCCTAACACATACTTTCATATCAGGCATATACCATAGTTACTTTTTCATAACTCTTGACATTAATTTCCTGATAAAGAGATCCAGGTACTCTTATCCTTCACTGACTAGATTAATATTGAAGGCCTTGTCTTTCATGATGCACGTATTGTTTATTTTCTATTTAAAGTCAACAATGTATGAAACGTTACTTTACCTGATATATGGTAAATAAGTTATGTCAATGATAAATTGATAATTTTATATAGCTGTTCAATATATTGAGATTTATTGAAGTTAACTCACTATGGTTCTATAGTTTTCTCTTTATCATCTAAATATTTGTACATCCTCCTGTTAACGTGGTCCACTGATGTACCCTACCGGATCTTTCCGTAGACCACTTTTGCTTCCTCCTGCACATTCTCCTCTGAATGATGTGTCCACCCCCTATTTACTCTTCTGTACAGTCCTTACTACAAGGGAAAACTAGCTGGTTTTCACAGCACTAAGGAGGGATTTAAAGGTTTGCTACCAATTGCCACTTCTGAGACCACTGCTAAGACTGCTGACTAATGTTTATGAATAATAAAGTAATAATGGAAGATTAACGTGGATTCTAAAATGATAATGCACATAATCTGTCTAACATTCATTCCCATGAATAAGGAAGATATATATGCATTATTTCCACCACCACAATACACATCTTCTGCATTCATGTAAACCAAATTTTTTAATATACATTTTTATCTAATCAAAAATAATGGTTAGCAATAGCATGGCAGAAGGATCAGAAAAAAAAAGAAAAACCCAAATTATTTTTTTGGCAGACATAGTAGAAGCAAGACTTTCAAAACATTACATTACATTGGAAATAATTGACTGTGGGTTTCAAGCAAGGCTAGCCCATGCCTCAGGCATGCAAAACACTACTTTGGGAATATTGTTTAATTAAATCATCTTCAGCATTTTCATTATCATGTCACTATGGACAACTAGCAGTTTAAATTCACCATTTATTAAATATATATGTATGGAATTCAGTGTATGTAACTGTGGTTATGTTGAAAAACAGATCACTGAGGAGTCACCCATCTTATGTTAATTTTACTTTTTTTATTTTGCTTTTTTATGGTTATCCTTTTCTTTGTTTGCAGTTATTGTAATTATTTTCAAAAAATAATGGATACTTTTTGTAGTGAGAATAAAATCAACAGTTGGTTTTAAGCAGATAGGATCTTGATCCACAGGGAAATATCCATCTTTCATTTGGATGAGGGAAGCAATTGTTTTGTTTCTTGAGGCTTCACTGGAAATGGCTTTAAAGGGTTGCATTTCCTTTCTTTGGCTCAACAAGGGTGATGTGGCATGGGATGAACTAAAAAGGTGTCTTTTTTTTACATCAACTATTCTTCTCTAGATGCACCTGCAGCGGCTGGGGTAGGTGCTGCTACTGATGCTTAAGCATCAACACTAGTGCTAGCAGGAAGAAGAGGAATAGAAAGTGGAACCACATTTACAACTTCCTATCTCATTTCACTGCTACTACACAATCCCATTGCCATTGTAGAAACTGACTCACTGGCCTGAACATCTACATGTTGTTGTGACATCTGTTCATCTATCTCAGATGACTCAGCAGCAAGAAGTATACTAGGTGGTGGTGATGGCCATTCCCAACTGCGTCTCTTGCTCCCATTCTAAATTGGTTTCAGCCAAGAATGCTTTCATTATCTATTCTACATTACTAGTTCTACCCACTTCTGTATCATCATCACAACCACTGGTGTCTTGCTGCTCTACGTGGGGACGGCAAATGTGATACAGAGGCTTGCTATCACAGATGGCACAGTGACAACAGCAACAGGATCAGGCAGCAGCACTTTCTTATTGCTACTAGTCACAGGCATAGCCACAGGATCCAGTAATCCTCTCCATAATCTATTACTCCAGATCCCTTGGTAGGATGTTGGGGGCCTAAGACTCACATCTACTGGAGGAAGTTGGCTTCATCCTTCAGTACTGCTGCTGCTTGATTTCATCAGCTTAAGCATCAGCAGGACTACCCTTCCATCTCCTCCTGGTAATTCTTGCACAGTCCTGGATCTCATCTACATGAAGGCAGTTTTTTCAGTCAGATGTAGGCATGTGCATGAGCCTACTTTTACTTTTAAGGAGCAGAGGGGTATGAAATGCAATGCAACACCCATCTGGAGCTTAAAAGGTTAGCATTACCTTGTGCAGTGAGCAGAGTTGTAGGTCCTGTGCTCAGGTCTACATCCACAGACATGACATCCTAGACAAAGACAAAAGGGCAAAACTCATAATAGATGGTAGAATTTATGTTATTATTATGATAAGGTGCTAGTTCTTCTTTAAAGTGATAGTAATGCTTAAAATGTAAAAAAATACGTTGTAGGGTTTATCCCCCTAAGTAAAACAAGGGTACTCCCACTGCTGAGAATGTTTTATTCAAGTTGTTGCAGCTTAAACTTGAATTTTTTAGGTGCAGTATCACAGTGACCTGAAATTGTACAGTGGTGCTGTTGCTACACCATCCTATGGACAGTTCTGGTCAATTGACCATAACTCTCCACAGGATGGTACAGCAAGAGCACCACTATACAATTTCAGGCCACTGTGATACTGCACCTAAAAAATTCAAGTTTAAGCTGTGATAACTTTTGATTAAAAAACTCTCAGCAGCAACATTTTTTTTTTACATTTTAAGTATTTCTATCCCTTTTTATGACCCATATATACACATATATGCATTATTTCAAAATAGATGTAAATAATGTAAAATAGAAATAATGTAAAATAGAAAGTAGTTATGTTGCAAAAATATAACTCAAATTCTATAGTAAATATTTGCTCACAGGAGTGCAAGTATACAAGATTAACAAACTATTATCGATTTTCAGAGTACTAATAATAGCAAGTTTGGCAACCCCTATTCATACACATCAGTGCTGTACTTTGATCTTAAAACTATTACAAAATCTACAGTGATAAGCACTATTTAACATATACTGTGTAATGCTTTCTGAGGAAAACCCACTGGTTTGGAACTGACATAAAAATCTTAATGGCTATGGGATTACTCCATTTATGAGGGGATTAAGTTTCAGAGGATGCCTCCTACTTATGTATAATTAGTGGCAGGCTGCAAGAGGCTTAAAATATAAATACGAGTAATTTTATGTTAATTAAACAATTGAGAATTAAAAACAGAAAATCAGAAGTTTGGTTATATCTGATTGTCAGTGCCATGCAGGTAACAATATATAACATTTAAAAACAAGCTAAAGATTACTTGTAATTAATTTAAAACTAGCAATGTTCAAAAAATGGCAATGCTATTTCTACTTCAGTCTGTGTCTGTGCCATTACCAAGGAGGACCCAGGAGATGCTGTGTTGGGGGGGGGGCATGTGTACTGGCATATTACTACTAGTATTCCAGATCCTGAGACTATGTATTAACATGACTATTGAAACCATCAACTTTCTGGGCTGGTTGGGGTTGCCTCATGCCTTTTTTGTGAGAATTGATTGGGTCCACATTGCTCTTGATGGTGGGAATGGACAGTTTCCTTCTTTCCCCATGAACATTTCCTCCCATAGAAAATGAACAAAATGTCTGTCTTTTCTGCAATACCAACAAGTTTCCCATTACAACTTTGTCATTTGCCCATACTTTCTATGGCAACATTATGTCCTGTACAATTCCTGCTCAGGGTTGAAGTGGACAAATCAACAATGAATTTAAAAGCTGTTACCAGACCTACAACAACATCATGTCAGCCATCAGCATTTTGCCAAATTTTCTATACCACAGGTGTACTTTTGGATTATTTTTGTGACTCCTTTCTAAGAACTCAGTAAGTGTAGGGTAGCAGTAAAGAGAAGAACAACTTTGTGACTTTATTGCTTTAACAGTAACACTTGTGGCAGTGGAAGTGGTTGCAGCAGTGGAAGGTGTGGGCACTCTAGGGCCTAGATTTCCTAAAGTTCGAAAATGGCTGAAAATGTCTTGTTGGAGCAACGTCAACGACACCTGGACAGTATTTACTAAAGTGTCTTTGACATCAAATCAGCACCACAAAAAATTGTCGACATCAACATTAAGCCGTCAGGTTCACGAATTTTCACTCATCTAAGTAGAAGAAGTCAGAGATGTTCAACTAGACTCATGAGCTTACAAGGGTATGCAAAAGCTCACTGGGACTGTGTCCTCGCGCCCAGAGTGCCATCTATTTTAGCTCACAAATGCCATACACAGAGAAGAAATATTCTGAAGCACATCATACAGATCTTGCCAAAATGACAGTCCAGCCACGAAATGCCAGACAGCTCCTCTCTGAACAAAGAAAGCAGCTAACCCCAGATGTACGTTTCAGCCTTCTTGGGCCTCGTTGGTGAGGTGCAGCTGATCCCTCTAAGCACTTGTGAGCAAGGGGTCCAAGTCTGGATTCCCCCATTACTCTTAGGGTGACTAACCCTAAGAGCAATTTGCATAGATGTAGAAGAAGTCAGAGATACTCAGCTAGACTCATGAGCTTGCAAGGGTATGCAAAAGCTCACTGGGACTGTGTCCTCACACCCAGGGTTCAATCTCTTTCAGCTCACAAATACCATACACAGAGGAGAAATATTTTGAAGCATATCATACAGGTCCTGCCAAAACAACAGTCCAGCCACAAAATGACAGACAGTTTCTCTCTGAACAAGGGAAACCGCTAACCCCAGACATACATTTCAGCCTTATTGGGCATTATCAGTGAGGTGCAGCTGATCCCTCAAAGCACTTGTGAGCAAGGGGTCCACATCTGGATTCCCCCATTACCCTTAGGGTGACTATCCCTAAGAGCAATTTGCATAGAAGTAGAAGAAGTCAGAGATGCTCAACTAGGCTCATGAGCTTGCAAGGGTATGCAAAAAGCTCACTGGGACTGTGTCCTCGCGTCCAGGGTGCAATCTCTTTTAGCTCACAAATGCCATACACAGAGAAGAAATATTCATTTCCTTATGGAAATTAAGCATAATGACTTATTTCCATATGGGAATGCAGGATGATGAGCCAGTATCGTATGCAAGGGGGGGTGTTGATATGTTAATATGGCACTTGGACACATTCACTAAACTCCAATAGCAGCCTCTGTTTTCAGAGTTCATAGTCTCAACTTCGCCTACCTGAGGCTGGGTAAGTTGGAATCTCATTGTAATTTCCTATGTCGTTACAGCCTTCAATCAATCACAAGCAAGGAGGGTTGTGAACTGTTGCTGATGTGGAAGGGATTTTCTCCCTCACACATCATCAGCACTATGACAATCCTGAAGTCTAAGAGCATTCCCTCTGCTTATCCCTTTGTGTGCCATAGGGATATGCAAAAAAAGTACACCAAGCACTACACAATTATTCCCTCAGCTCTGTATTATATTTTTTTCATACATATTGTACACTCTCAAGGTTACAAGGCTGGGGATCTGGCAGCATCTATGAGGAATTGTGGCTACCACTTGCACTTGTCCACTTGTCTGCTGGTACCCATAGAAATCCAAGTACATTGTCTGGCCCCCAGACTTGTTCCCTTACCTACTGGTAGCCACAGACCCCTATGTACAATGTCTGACCCTCTCTAGCCTTTTTTCCTTGCCTACTGCTAGCCACAAATCCCCATGGGCACTGCCTGGGCAAGGGAAGAAGGATGGGGGTTGTCAGTCAATGTATGTGGGCTAACACACAGTGGTGATGTTACCCCACAATAAGTGTATTCAACATGCTACCCCACAGTTCAAATTTGACATATGCTACTTCCCTGCTGTAAAATCCAATATATCATGCCCCTTTCATTCAACATACAGTTGTGTTCAAAAGTTTGCATACCCTGGCAGAAATTGTGACATTTTGGCATTGATTTTAAAAATATGACTGATAATGCAAAAAACTGTCTTTTATTTAAGGATAGTGATCATATGAAGCCATTTATTATCACATAGTTGTTTGGCTCCTTTTTAACAGAAATCACCCAAATGGCCCTGATAAAAGTTTACATACCCTTGATTGTTTGGCTTTGTTACAGACACACAAGGTGACACACACAGGTTAAAATGGCAATTAAAGGTTAATTTCCCAAACCTGTGGCTTTTTAAATTGCAGTTAGTGTCTGTGTACAAATAGTCAATGAGTAGGCTAGATACTGAGCAATGGAAAGCAGAAAAGAACTGTGAAAAGACCTGCGGAATAAGGTAATGGAACTTTATAAAGATGGAAAAGGATATAAAAAGATATCCAAAACCTTGAAAATGCAAGTCAGTACTGTTCAATCACGTATTAAGATGTGGAAAATTCGGGGATCTCTTGATACCAAGCCAAGGTCAGGTAGACCAAGAAAGATTTCAGCCACAACTGCCAGAAGAATTGTTCGCGATACAAAGAAAAACCTACAGGTAACCTCAGGAGAATTGCAGGCTGCTTTGGAAAAAGACGGTGTGGTTGTTTCAAGGAGCACAATACAACGATACATGAACAAAAATGAGCTGCATGGTCGAGTTGCTAGAAAGAAGCCTTTACTGTGCCAATGCCACAAAAAAGAGTGGTTACAATATGCCTGACAACACCTTGACAAGCCTCACAGAAATTTGGAGTGATGAAACCAAAATAGAGCTTGGGGTGTCAACAAGGCCAGTAGCGAAAAGAATACTATCCCCACTGGGAAGCATGTTGGTGGCTCACTGATGTTTTTTTTTTTTTTGGGGGGGGGGGTGAGAGCTCTAAAGGCACAGGAAATCTTTTGAAAATTGATGGCAAAATAAATGCAGAATGTTATCAGAAAATACTGCCAGACAATTTGAATTCTTCTGCACGAAAGCTGTGCATGGGACACTCTTGGACTTTCCAGAATGACAATGACCATAAGCACGAGGCCAAGTTGACCCTCCAGTGGTTACAGCAGAAAAAGTGGCCATCACAGTCTCCTGACCTTAATATCATTGAGCCACTCAAACATGCGGTTCATGCAAGACAACCAAAGACTTTGCGTGACCTGGAGGCATTTTGTAAAGAAGAATGGGCAACTATACCACCTCCAAGAATTCGGGGCCCCATTGATAACTATTACAAAAGACTGCACGCTGTCATTGATGCTAAAGGGGGCAATACACAGTATTAAGAACTAAGGGTATGCAGACTTCTGAACAGGGGTCATTTCATTTTTTTATTTGTTGCCATGTTTTGTTTTATGATTGTGCCATTCTATTATAACCTACAGTTGAATATGAAACCCATAAGAAATAAAAGAAACGTGTTTTGCCTGCTCACTCATGTTTTCTTTAAAAATGGTACATTTATTACCAATTCTCCAAGCATATGCAAACTTTAGAGCACAACTGTATGCTACCCTCACACTTCAGAGCCGACATATCATGCCCTTTCATTCAACACATGCTGCCCTCACACTGTTAACCCTTGTGTTATATACCATTCTGGCGCTCAAAGGGTTAATGTACAAAAATATGTTGTCCCTTTCTAGTCTTCCTAAGTTGAAGTGTATTAGCCCTATGAGTGCTAGAGGGGTGCACAATGTATTGCAGTTTGCTAATCAGGATCTTCTCCTCCCCTCTCCTTGCATCTCTAATGTTAGTGAATATGTCTGTGTGTACATCGAAATATCAAAGTCTTTCAAACACCTGGACAAAATCATAATGCCACAGCATCGACCTTTAGAATCTAGGTCCATGGTGCTTATCATCTCCTGCCTATCACTGTCAACAAAAACAAAAACACACTCCCCGTTCAACTGTGTCTTTCACCAGACTTCCCTAGCACAGAGGTAATAGCCAGATCAGGAAGGAAGAAACTTGGATCATGGTTGCCTGTGTCTTCCCAGTCAGTCACAGAGAATTTTAGGGTATTTGGAGTAACTTACCTTTGCTCCCTTCTCATAACCCCAGACTCCTCTGACACCGAGATAACAGCCAGATCAGGTAGAAACTTGATCACAGTTGCCTGTGTCTACTTGGTCACACAAAATGTTGGGGTATTTGGGTGTAAACGTCCTTTCTTCCTTCTAACATTTCCAGACTCCCCTGGGACAGATACAGCCAGATCATAAAGAAACTGGGAGTACAGCTGCCTTTGTCTACACACAAAATGTTGGTGTATTTGGGGGGGACCTCCTTTTTCTCTCTTATCACACCTCCAGACTCCCCTAGGAGAAAGAACAGTCAGATAAGGAAGAAATTTGGATCACCTCTACCAATGTCTTCCCAGCTAGTCACACAGAATTCCCCCAGACTCCCCTAGCACAGAGATTACATCAAGATCAGGAAGGAACTTGGAGCACAGCTGCTTATTTCTTCAAAGTCAGTCAAACAACATTTTGAGGTATTTAGGGTAAAACTCCTTTGCTCCCTTCTCACACCCCCGGACTCCACTAGAACAGAGATAACAGCAAGATGAGGAAAAACTTGGATCACGGCTGCCTTTTCCCACTCAGTCAGAACATATTTTGGGGTATTTGGGATCAATCTCTTTTCACCATTCCTGTTCCCCAGAGTCCCTCAGCCTCCACTAATACAGAGAAAAGATGTCCTGCCTATGAGAATTCCTAAACATTCCAGGACCAGAGCAGTCCATAGGATCGTGTAGCAACAGCACCACTGTACAATTTCAGGCCACTGTGACATTGCACCTAAAAAATTCAACTTTGAAAATAACTTTTGAATGAAACACCTTTCAGCAGTGGGAGTACTCTTGTTTTACTCAGGGGTATAAACCCTACAACATATTTTTTTTTTACATTTTAAGTATTACTATCCATTAAATGGTAAGGAATCAATACACATATATTTTGACCAAGGATGGAACAAGGCTCCATTGTTTTCTCAGTTCTGCTAAAACCACATGGTTGTCTGCTTTTTGACTCAAAAATCCTCCCTCAACAAACCCTTTAAAATGTCTCATTTTCCAAGTGGAATTCCCTCTTTTTATCATGGACTGGTAAGGTAAACACCATCAAAATGATGATCCTTCCCAATGTACTCTACATTCTCAACAACCTTCCTGTCCACATACCCACACACTTCCTTGATTCTTTACAATCGTTTGTCAGAGACTTCATATGATCACACAAGAAAAGGAGACTGACCCGGGTGATTGATTCAATGATAAAAGCGCAGCTCTGCTCTTTCTAAGAATGACCTGGTGACAGGGTTCATTCATTCAACATGCACTTCTACTGCAGTGGCTTATACAACCACTCCAGTACTCAAGAAGGCAGAAAATGCCTTTGGGGTCGTCCCATGAATAATCTATCCTTTTGGATAGATGAGCCATGATAGGGGGACATCAGGAGGGGTCCTGGTGCCCCCCTCAAGGTCTTAAAGTTATATTCATGCATAAAACACATATAACCTATGAATAACATGCCCCCTTGAGGTCTGAAATGTTTATTTATATTACAACAAAAGCTCATATAACCTATGGTACACATAGTTTATGTGCACTTTATTTAGAAAACGACAGTGGTCGCCTGCATGGATAACCTATCCTAATGGATAGGTTATCCATGCTAGGGTGTGTCAGGAGAGGTCCTGATGTCCCCTTTTGAGGTCTGAACTATTTTTAAAAACATATAATAAAAAAAATAAATACATAACATTTCATACACATATACAGGCAAGGTATGCAGTTGCATACCTTGACTATTAACCCTATGAGTACCAGAGGAGTAGCAAACACATTGCAATGCTTTGCTATCTCTCTGCTACTCGTAGGGTTAATTATGCAATACAAATACAACAAGGGCATGTTGTAAAAAATAGAAGAAGAACAATGTCGGATTTCAATGGAGAAAAAAGTCATGGGAGCACTGTAATTCGAATTTTCAAGGGGAAGGGTTAAAATGTCGAATGTGAACAATATTCGTTGAATTAAACTGGTCAAACAAAGCACTGTAAATCAAATTTTAAAGAGGGGTCAATATGTTGAAGGGGGCACCCTATGTCGGATTTCTATGCTGTATGCTGTATACTGTATTTTGCACTGGTTTTGTGCGAACAATGATGGTTTTGAAACCGTTGTTGTGGCTTCTACACCTCAACCACTGAGACGCAGGTTCCTGACTTAAAATGTAAACACAAAACAGGCTCTAATACTGAGCGTGCGTAATAGAATGCTACTTGTACATTTTTATAGTTGTTTCCTATGGACTTTTTATTGACTGGCGGTGTATATAGTTACCTCTGATTTTGTTTTCACAAGTCGGGAAATAGGATACTAAAACCTGACGTAAAGGGATAGTAATACTTTAATATTACTATTCCCCATATTGTAGTTATTTGAAAAAGAATTGAATTGCCCCCAGGTTCATCCCTCAAACCTCTATGGTTTGAGAGATAACCGAATGCAAAGTTCCCCCCTCCCTCCCCCTTCCCTGAAGTCAGCGTTGCTCTGCAGCAGAGCCGAGATCGCGTTTGTAAAAAAGAATTATTTCACTGAAACAGTCTTCTATGTGTTCTTGCAAACCAAGCACATGTAGAAGACCATTTCAGTGAAATAATTATTTTTCACTAACGCGATCTCGACTCAGCTGCAGAGCCACAAGCCTGTCGTACAACGCTGACTTCAGGGAAGGGGGAGGGAGGGGGGAACTTTGCATTCTGTTATCTCTCAAACCATAAAGGTTTAGAGATGAACCTGGGGCAATTCAATTCTTTTTCAAGTAGCTACAATATGGGGAATAGTGATATTAAAGTATTACTATCCCTTTAAAAAAACACAATGCCTGTTTTTTTTAGCATTGGTAATAAAATCAAGCCCTTATTCCACAATCTCTTCTAAGAGAGAAACTGGCAGTTGATCAGATACCTTGGTGGTTGTCACAAGCGAAGGCTATAGGCCCTGCTGAGACAGTGGGGTGAGTGTGGGAGTGACAGGGTTAACATTACCAGACCCCTGGTTACCTGTTACTATTCCTACCAACCACCAAATTAACCCCTGAAATCCCTCCTGCACTATCACCCTAGTACTACAATTCTCTGCCACCACCAAGACTTTATATCTGGGCATATTAGGTTACCCCAAACACAACAGAATACAGTATAAAATCAGCGCTACCTGAGCTTCCTTCAGAGTAGTGAGTTCATATTAGAGAACAGAGACAAGAGCTGATTAATTGAACATTTAATCTGAAAAAGGCTTCACAGTGCTGGTTACAAAAATACAGAAATAAAGGACATACAGAAATAAAGATTACACATAAGCAAAACAGTCCATAAAATAAAATTGGAGAAACACAAGAAATCCTTAACCCTTTGAGTGCCAGAGGGGTACAGAATGCATTGCTTTGCAATGCATTCCATGCCCCTCTGGCACTCAAAGGTTTAATACAATTGCCGATATTTTAAGAGTCCTTGGGAACTTCTGATGTTATATCCCCTTCAGTTGTTACAAATAAATTCACTGTTTTTATCCAAAAACCCATATTAAATAGGAGTCCACAGTTGCTTCTAAGAGGCCAGACCCCCTGGGTGTTACCTGGGAGGGTCAGGGGTCTGGCCTGACCATTTACAGTCCACTCACTCAGACCTGTCAGGGATGTTACTGCACAGTTCTACCTGAAAACTCATAAGGCTTCCCAAAACATGTAACCCAAAGCACACCTCTATAATGTTATAATAATCATATTCCTCATATCTGTGTGAATATCTGGACACCAAACATGCTGGGTCTAACTGGTTGCAAAGTGGCTATTCTTGTAACTCATAGCAGGAACACCTCCCCCTGGCATGTTTGGTACCCACCCCAAGGGTAAAACCTTAGCATTCTGAATATATATTTGTATTGAACCATTTTACACTATATATACGTGTTCTCCCTATTTCATAATATTTGACTGCCCCCTGGATGAACTTCATCAGAGGGTCCATTAGAGTTTATGACACTGTTCTGCTCCGGTGATCTACTCATTCAGTTTCTGGTGATGTTATCTACTGAGCTAATTTTATGGCCTAGGACTGGGGCATTTTTATATACTGCAAGGAAGGCCCCAGTATGCCAGATGGAAGGGAGCAAAGGCTAGAGTGGATTGAGGTGGCTGCTCTTTGGGTTGCCTTGCTGCAGCCTAGGCCGAGTTAGAGAAGTTGGCCACAAGGCCAGATTAGTGCTGACTTGTGGAGCTGGCCTGCACCCTGGATTAGAACCCAGATAACAGCAGCTACCCACTGGGATCAAAGAGAATACTGAACAAATAACCCATCTGCAGTATAGTTGAGAACACAGAGAACAGGATAGCCAATGTCCGACAGGGTGGTCATGAGGAAGAAGCCCACCAGGGTCAAGGCAAAGAGAAAGTCAGAGATGCCAGATAAGGAATGACAGGCAATGCAGTTTAAGGCAGCTGATGGAGAAATGGTTGAATCAAAGGTGCCAAGGTAAGCAACAGGATATCAGATGAGCACAGTACCAAACGCAAAACAGGAGGAAAATCACAGAACAAGCCAGGTCAATAAACAAAATAACATTCAGGAACAGGACAGGAAACTCAGGGTTACAACCTGGAGCACTTTCATTGCACCCCACCCAAAAGCACAGAGGCTCTATAAAGGCTCAGAGCAACTGCAAGACAAAGCGTTGAACCATGATACAGATAAGGGAAAACAAATGAAAATCCAGACAAGGAGTCAGAAAAGACAAAGAAAAAGGGGCAGAACATGACATGCTGATGTATAGAAATAAATAGCTGAAAGTCAACATTGTAAGCCCTACAAAAATATATGCCTTAAAAAGGTTGTTAGCAGGAGGTGTGCCTTTGTCCTATGCCCAAAACATTAACGTCCTGCTTCTGTAATATTGACACAACTATCTTTGAAAAGTACCTGCAGCTTGGTATATTCCAACAGGGTGCAATACATGACATAATTTCTTTAAAGCCTCTGTTTTCAACAAAAGAAAAGGGCAGCATGTCAACCTCCAACATTTTGGCAAGTTTACTATTCCATAGGCATATGTTTGCAATAAGTTTGTGCAGGTTTTGACTTCTTTCTAAGAAGTAAGTGTGGGATGGCAGTACATAGTAGAAGAAATGTGTAATATTTTTAACACCACCACAGGAGATGGTAGGAGGTAACAGTATGTGAAGGCACTCTATGACTCTTGCCATCTCACACAGCAAACCTAGAGTCATCATACTCCTCTGCAGCAGGAGCCATAGGTGTTTTTTGAAATGAACTAACTGTTGGCAGTGGCACTTTCTCTGATACAACAATAACATCACTACTTCTCTTATCTGCCCCAGAGCCGTGGTAGCTTTTTTGAGTGCTTCTGCTGCTGCTAGTTGTGGCACCTGTGACATGTTCATGATGTGTCTCCCAGTCTAACCTGTGGTTGTGCATCAGGAAGGATCTCATTTATGTGGTGCCTAGGAGTGAGCCTGCCTTCCTCCTGCTCACCTGCTTGTTTAGCACAGATAACACATAGCAACATGCTTAGCTTTTGGATCCTGAGTGAAGTATCTTCATACTGTGGACTTCATGGACTGCAGGTCTCCTGAGGTTGTGTATGTTAATAACTTCTGTTGTTGCTACTGGTTACTCAACACAATTATGTGTGGCTGAGTGGGGCTTAGACTTGGAAGCAGTGATGATGCTGATGATGACCGACAGGAGGACTGTGTATTTTTAGGTATCTTTGCTTGTTCAGGGTCAGACCTTCCAATGGTTTTCTTAAACAGTTTATAGAGATGCACAGTGCTCCTTTTTAGTGGTGGAAGATTGAGCCTTTGCCTTTCAGTTAACTTTCTGACCATGTCATCATCTCTCTCACTCTCAACTTCATCTGTATCTGAACAAGAAGAGGATGCTAGAGGGATATATTCTAGATCTACATCAAGATCATCAGTCATCATTAGGTCGTCCGCAGCATTGCTCGTCACTTCTAGGCCACTACCCTAATATTCCTCTAAGCTTTTAGAGGTCTCAAACAATTTATTTTTACTTTTACAAAATTTGCTACTGTTTTGAGAACAGATATTTTGGTGCTTGTTTGTCTCACTGTCAGAGCAGCAGTTGGTTCAGCTGCTACACCTTCCTCCATCATCAACACCAGGATATGACTCGTTATCTTCGTGTTCTTTTTATATGTTTTTTTTTTATAGTACTGGTGCTGGTGGTGGAACTTTTGATGGGATCTTGACAAACTGCATCCTCCCAGGGATGAGAGGAATCATCATCATTCATTACTCAATCTGCAACAACCATGTCTGCAGTCAGTTTTTGAACTACCACTTGTCTCACACATTCCTGCACTGCTCCTAATCTTTTCACCCTCCCTCTACCTTTAGTGCATTTGCTGGACATTACTCAATCAAATTGATTGTGTGTGATGTCTTGCCTTGAATCTCTACAAAATACAGTATCTCATCTATTACCAGTCTGCCTCAGTCTCAGCTCACAACAGGTTCTCTGTCTCTGTCACCTATCAATTTTTAAATCTTATTTATTTATTTTAAATACCTGCCTACCTCCCTGCCCTATGTGCGCTTGCAGGACATTACTCAACTACTATGCGTGTTTTTACTCTAAAGAAGACAACAGAACTGATGGAGTGTGATGTCATGCCTTGGCCCTCAACAAAATACTCAATACTCAATCTAGTTTGCTATCTATCAAGTCTGCCTCAGTCACACACCTCATGTCAGGGTCCCAGTCAACTATCTGTTACCTAATATTTTTTATTTATTTATTTATTTATTTTTCTTTCAGCTCAAATCAGTCAGAATTTTGGGGTA
This sequence comes from Rhinophrynus dorsalis, assembly GCA_037306005.1. Lineage (NCBI taxonomy): Eukaryota > Metazoa > Chordata > Amphibia > Anura > Rhinophrynidae > Rhinophrynus > Rhinophrynus dorsalis. The sequence continues at coordinate 347,655,784 of CM074723.1, read as the reverse complement.
TTTGGGGTCAACCTCCTTTGTTCCCTTCTCACACCCCAAGACATGTCCAACACAGGAATAATAATAACAGCAAGATCAGTAAGGAAATTGGACTCCAGCTGCATATGTTTTGCCAGTCAGTGACACTGAATTTTTGGTATTTGGGGTCAACCTCTTTCTTCTTCACCTGAGTGCCCCCAGATGCCCCTAATACAGAGAACAAATGTCCTACGTAAAAGACTCCCTAAGACTCCCTATACTCAGCTTCAATTTCTAACTAAAAATGTACTGCTTTCTCCTCTCACAAAGACAGAATGGGATACTGCGAGAGCCTGACACCCGTTTATATGACTACAGGAAAAGAAGATAAAACTGCAACTCTGTGGGAAGAAATTCAGTCTTCCCATTGATTTCAATGCAATGAGCTAGATGAAAAAAGTGGGAAAACTGTACTTTTAGCTGCAAATTTCCTGCTTAGCAGGAAGTGATATTTTTCACCTATTTTTGGTTTGAGGCAAAAAATGTTCCCATCTCTAATTGAAACAGTATAAAAGGAAGTATTAGTTAGTTTATGGAATTGTCAGTCTGGAGGAGAGTCAATGAAACCAGAATGAACCCTCCAGCCTTGTTCAGCTGGTAGAACCACACATTCTGATCCTCCAGTCATGTCAAGCTGCACTAATATACAAAAGATCTAGTGTTGAGCGAGCATGCTCGGCCGATGCTCGGATCGGCTCGAGCATCGCTCTGCTCGGCACATGGCGGTACTCGTACGAGTACTGCCATGTGCTCGCCCGGCATGTTCGGGTGGCGGGGATCTGTGCCGAAGGAGGCACAGATCTGAAGACGCTCCGCTGGACCACCAGGGACTGGAGGTAGGGGGCATTGCGGAGATGAAGGGGGCATTGCGGAGATGAAGGGGGCATAGCGGAGATGAAGGGGGACATTGCGGAGATGAAGGGGGCATTGCGGAGATGAAGGGGGCATAGCGGAGATGAAGGGGGACATTGTGGAAGAGGGGCATAGCGGAGATGAAGGGGGACATTGTGGAAGAGGGGCATAGCGGAGATGAAGGGGGACATTGTGGAAGAGGGGCATAGCGGAGATGAAGGGGGCATAGCGGAGATGAAGGGGGACATTGCGGAGATGAAGGGGGCATTCGGAGATGAAGGGGGCATAGCGGAGATGAAGGGGGACATTGCGGAGATGAAGGGGGCATTGCGGAGATGAAGGGGGGCATTGCGGAGATGAAGGGGCATTCGGAGATGAAGGGGGCATAGCGGAGATGAAGGGGGCATTGCGGAGATGAAGGGGGCATAGCGGAGATGAAGGGGGACATTGTGGAAGAGGGGCATAGCGGAGATGAAGGGGGACATTGTGGAAGAGGGGCATAGCGGAGATGAAGGGGGACATTGTGGAAGAGGGGCATAGCGGAGATGAAGGGGGCATAGCGGAGATGAAGGGGGACATTGCGGAGATGAAGGGGGCATTCGGAGATGAAGGGGGCATAGCGGAGATGAAGGGGGGCATTGACCAGGCACCCTCCCCTCATCAGAGCAGGGGGTGCCTGGTGTAATGCTCGTGTCGCCCCATTCAATTCAATGGGGCTCGGGTGCTCGGCCGAGCACTCGAGCCTCCGGCGGTGCTCGGTCAGAGCACCCGAGCACCCGAGCATCGGGGTGCTCGCTCAACACTAAAAAGATCACATGCTAAACCCATAGCCTGTGCCACTTGTATCTACAGAACCACACATACTGAGCTCACAGTCCTGTCCAACTGAACTAGTATACACAGGGCAGACATATTGACCCCACAGCCTTGTCCCACTAGTTCTCATAGAACCACACATACTGACCCCACAGTCTTGTCCCAATGTACTGGTGGTCTGAATCCCAGTACTGTGGTTTGAATTCTATCAGCCATACAAAGCATAGGTGGTTCTTATGAGAAAATAATTGGCAGTAGCAAACCTTCAAACATTTTATGTATGTTCTACATGAGGAAAAAGTGGCAAACTTTGTATTATCCCCAAAAATTACTGAGAAAAAAGGTCTAATTTTTGCACATCTCTCCTTAGTTGCTGCTAGTTGTACATGTGCTATAATAATTTTTCTCACTACAGTTACTGAACGGGACCAGGGAGTTTTAGAAAGAACAAATCCAGCTGAAAAGTTATTTTGTTGATGTAAGCATTATTATCATCATCCCCTGCACAGACTTTCTTTCCCAAACTTACCTTAATGTTTCATACTTATAATATGATAGAGAAGGTGGTCCAACCACTCACTATGAAGTCTTGTAGGACTTTTATTTATCGGCAGGAAGCTACATCCTTCCTGAATTCTGGCCACCATCTAATAAATTCTTTTTAAAACACAACATCACATCTGAACAATCATAGATGGTATGTGGGCATTTGCAGTGGTGCTTGAGTCAAAATGACTTAGATCATTAAAGGGATAGTAATACTTAAGGATTACTAATCCCTATAGCAAAGTAAAACGTATTGCCCCCAGTGTCATCTCTCAAACCTTTATGGTTTGAGAGATGAACGCTTCTAAAGTTGCCCTCTCCCTCCCCCTTCCCCATTGTCAGCATTCTAGCTGACTGAAAGGAAGAGAGTCGTACAACTTTCAGGTGGCTCTCCAACACAGCCGGATCACATTACTAAAAAAGAAAACTTTCACTGAAATGGTCTTCTACGTGTACTTGGCTTGCAAGCACACGTAGAAGACCGCTTTAGTGAAAGTTTTTTTTTTAGTTAACGCAATCACGGCTCTGTTGCAGAGCCGCCTGATGACCTCTGACAGGATTTCCCTGAGTCAGCTAGAATGCTGACTACAGGGAAGGGGGAGGGAGAGGGCAACTTTAGAAGCTTTCATCTCTCAAACCATAAAGGTTTGAGAGATGACACTGGGGGAAATACGTTTTTTTTAAGTAGTACTTTGCTATAGGGATTAGTAATACTTAAGTATTACTATCCCTTTAAACAGTGAACATGCATTAATAGTGCATTAAAAGCTATCACTAAGTACAATAAATTATAGCACAGAAATAAGATGCATACATCTGTGTTATAAAACAAAACTCCACTTTTTTTTAGAATTTCTTTATTTATTGTTTGTAGCTTTCACGTGATATACTATTTCAATTCTACTCAAAAAAGCCAGAAATGACAGTACATCTACTGAAAGACTATCATAAAGTAGCCTAAAATATAATATTGCTATCAGTACTGAAATATCCCCTAAAATATCAGTCTTACATATAATATGGCCTTTGTGCAATGTGTTGGTACAATAGAATTATTTTGTTATACTTTCTGGTTTTCACTTCAGAACAGTATGTTATTTTATAAAACGTAATTTGGTTGTTAACCGTTTGCATTGTAATGCATTGTATATCATCTGACACTCAAAGGGTTAAGTTCTATTGTCTTACAAATAACCTTATGGTCTTATGCACAATTCAAAACAATTGAACAATTCTGGAACAAACCAACTAAACCCTTGAATGATAGTAAGGTTGTTAACACATTGCAAAGCAGTGCATTAAGGACCTCTGTAGCATTCAAGGGGTTAAATTCCCCATTTAAATCAAGACAAATTTGGAGACTATTTATTTCTTCCCTATGGTACAACATTTTTGATATTTTTTTGATACAACATTTTTGATATTTTCATACCTCCCAAGTGTCCTCTTTAAGAGGGACAGTCCCTCTTTTAGACCCAAATCCCTCTGCCCCTTTCCCACCCTAGTGTCCCCCTTTTTTGTGGTGTGTATATAAGTGTATCACATTGCTCTATATCAATAAAACTCATATTAAAGTTTGTTTAAACTTCAGTATCTGAATTTATACATTAGTCTGTGTAAATAAAATACTTTGATTTTGCCCTATGTTATTTTTTCCGTTACTCAATAGGTCATGAAATTACCTAAAAAAATCTTAGTAATGCCCCACCCACCAGACACACCCCCAGAAATTCCCACAAAAAAACAAGTGTCCCTCTTTGGCCATTTGCAATGTTGGTAGGTATTTATTTTGCTTAAGGCCTTACATGTCAAGCAGCCTTTAACAGAAACATTGTCATACTCACATTTTTGTTTAATTCAGAGCAGGTGTCCTAACTATAACCACACTTTATCCTACTATTTTGTTCTTAATTTTACATTTTAAAAAGAGCAAGGGGAACAACATATCAGAGAGAAATGCAAAATGCAGAAGAATTTCTATTTAGAAAACTGGGGCAAAATAGCATCTGACCTGGGGCTGGATTCTATTGCAGGTGATAAATGTTAACACCCATTTTATCAAACATTTTCCTGTTGAAGTCTATGGAGAAGCCTGTACATAAAAGCAGTGATAAAATTAACACCTGCAATAAAATCTAGTCCCTGATTGTCTAAGAAAACAATTTCAGTTTCAAATCAGGAGAAATAATGAGAGTGTTATTTTGAAATGTCCCTATGCTTAATAAAATGCACCAAAGGTGCAAAACATGGAGGCCAATATTTTTCAATAAGAAAGCTCAATTAGAATGACCCCTTAGCATTATGAAATAGGACTAATAGAGTAGTGTTCTCAAGCAGAAAAATGCAATGACTAAACCAAATAAAGAGAACGGAAATACCCATGTGGTTAGGAGAAAATCTCACTTAAAGGGCAACTTTCACACAGACAGTGCCCTGTTGGCAGATCTGTGTGCATAGGAACAGAATTTATTATGAATTAGGGTCAGTATTGTGAGCCCTGGAAGACCTATGAGGGGGGAAGTGGTCTGAAAAGAGACCCCTGGTCTACTTTGCTGGTCCCACAAGATGAGATTGACATACAAAACTGATGCCTCTCAGTTCAATCCTTTGTCCTGTGCAGTGAAGTCCTAGAGATTTTCTGATTCGGGTTTGAAATTCAGAAACAGAGGGTCTTTGGATTGTGCACAGGGAACCTGAAAAATTTATGGCTGAGTGCAATATACTTTTGGGTTGTGCCCCAAGATCATCAGATTTCTGAACCAATGAATAGCTGATCAGAGTCATTCTGAGAATGCATAGTGCAGCCTTTTACTGATGTAACACTGCTCACCTCAGAGCTGCAAGACTGTCCAGATGGATTGGAGAGAGGGACAATCTTCAGTAAGGATAAGGAAAAACCTGAAAAACCTGTCAAGGGGAGCAGGGTTTTCCTTATGCTCACAGTAAGAAGCTTGTTCCTTGCTGTGAGCTGTCCGGTCCCAGGACCAGATTCCACATCTGAGGGGAGGTGACTTACAATAGGTAAAAGGGGCGGGAGGGGGATATTTTATAATTCAATTACTCTTGAACTACAACTCTGACAGTATTTAAATAACACTTTCTGTGGCCCAAATACTAGGAAGATTTATTGGAGCTGTGAAACATAACTATCCCTTTAAGTTAATTTACACACAAATGCCACATTGATTTTTTCAAATGATTCTTCTAGTGCAACAGTTTTCCAATGATTTCAAAACTTTAACTAATCACTCCCTTTCGGAAAGGATAAGTAAGAGTACATTTTTTAAAAAAAATGAATAAAATAAAATCAGTATATTACTGGACCGCATTTATTATTGCTTTTTACACTGTTATTTTTTACATTTATTTTTTAAAATACATGTATTTAAATTTATTTTAACATTCAATATTAATATAACTATAAAAAATGTAAAGAGATTAAAATAAAATATGCACGTAGACCATTATTTATCCTCTGACCCTTCTGTTAACCATACTGTCGGCTCTTTTTACCTTGCAGAGTTCCTGACAATCACAGGAAATAGTTTCAGTTAATTTTGTGAGTTGGCTGTATCAATCCAATTTCCACATAACTGGAGGCCATACTGGCAGGTCACAGCTACCTACTGTGACCTTATTTCACAGCTCTATGGACCTCATGAAAGAAAAAATAAATTTTTACTGAAACCCTCAATTTGCCTCTTTTCTGCAGAAATTCCTATGTATAGAGAGCCCATAAAATTCCCCATTGTTTCTGATGTTCTGGCTACACCCAGAGTAGTCAAAGATGAGTGCTCCTGATATCTTTGTTTGTGTGAATTGTTCCTGTTTTACAGCAACAGAGCGCTGTTTCAGAGAGCACCCCTTCCTTGCTGGTGAGTCATCCAAACAATCTTTGTTCATCACTGCAGTTACTTTTTTTTTTACCTAATTTGCTTGTTTTCTACACTACGTATGGTTCTATCACTACCAGTGCATTGGGGCAAAGCTTGGGGGGGAGGGGTGGTGTCAGTGTGTGTTTTTTATATCTTCTGTGGGACAAGGCTGGGGGTCAGTATGTATGGTTCTATGCCTACCAGCGCAGTAAGACAATGGGTATAGTATGTGTATGGCTAATAAAAGAAAACTGAACATTTTTATTTTTTGGGGTAATTCCAGTATAAGGTGAAAAGTGCTATATATAACACTCTTTTCTTTTTAGGTGAACATTTTCACCAATTCCCAGAAACAACTTAATTAACCCCTGAGCTGCTGGAGTCTATGAAGCAACTCTTTCATGAACAGTGAGTTGTATTCTTCAAGTAGTATTGGGATAATCTGCACAGTAAGTATTCAAGATTTTCAAGGGACAGCAGAGAGGGGAAAAGTATGGCCAGAGAGAAAGAAGGTCTATTAAGGAGTCTATTGTATAATACATATAAATGTGTGTGTATGTTGTGTGTTTGTGTGCATGGGTTTTAGGACGTGTGTATGAGTGTGCGTGTATGTGTTTGTTTGTGTTGCCCTGAATCACCATTTCCAATACCAGTGGTTTCAAGTGTCATTAAAGTTTGCTGCAAACTTTAATCAGTCATGGGAAAGTGTCTCCTAGATTATGAAAGAACAACGATAGCACACCTTTAGTACAATAGTATGCAGTCTGTAGAGCATTCCTCAAGCTGTTTGATTATTATTTGAGGTTCACAAGGTATAAGCTAACAGAGTTATGAAATACATTGAAGATTTAAACTGTGGAGCAGTGAATACTTGCCACACTCAACTTAATTCAGGCACAATACTTTTCTATCAAGGTCTCTACCTCCACGAGGTTCTGTTTAAGTATACAATTTATCTGAAAAGGTTTTTATCTGGAGGGTAATTCCCACTGAGAATAGTACTTAATGACATACTGTATGACTAAACAATAATTAAGTTCACAAACAATTACATTATATGACTAGTCATATCTGCTGATGTATCCACATATTATAATATTAGAAATATTTAATATTAATACCCCACATTGGCTGAGATTTTTTTGAGAGAGATTCTGCTGACAAGACAAAGTAAATTAATGTTTAGACTAGCCTATAGGCTTGTGCGATTCGGTCCATCGATATTCGGAATTCAACAAAAAAGGGGTCATTCTGCAACATTCTGTCCATCCGAAAGGCAAGGGTTGTACGCCAAAAAAAATCCGAATCCGAGCATTCCGAATGTTGTAGAAAATTTTGGAAATTCAGCTACTACTACCCACGTGTGATTACTTTCCCTCCATACTTTCCCTCCATGTCTCTAGTCCAATTAGCTTGTCCATTTCACGCGCTATTTTCCCGATTTGTCTCTATTCCAATTAGCTTCTTCGTTTCATGATGGGGGTTGAACTAATGACACAGACATCCAGACAGCCTGCATTTGCTGTTAGTGCTTTGTTGGTGCTCAGAGAGAGAGAGAGAGAGAGAGAGAGAGAAGAAGATGGAGATATCAGAGTGTCCAGTTGTTGTGTAGGCGGGCAGGTAGCATTAGGCATAGGCAGGCAGCCAACGTTAGTGCCTTATTGCCACTGCAATAATTTTCAGAGTGACAAATCAGCCAGTCTGACAGTTGTGTATGTGTATGTGTATGTGTAGGCAGGCAGGGTGCCTTGTTGCGACCACAAGGGAGAGTCATCTTTGCTCCTGTGCAAAAAAATATTAAAAATATGTGGAATTTATTTTAATAATTTTCAGAGTGACACAGCCAGTCTCACAGTTGTGTAAGCAGGCAGGGTGCATTACTGCCACCGCAAGGGAGAGTCATCTATGTTCCTGTGCAATAAAATATTAAAAATATGAGGAATTTGTTTTAAAAGTTTTCAGGGTGACACAGCCAGTCTCACACTTGTGTAGGCAGGCAGGCAGGTCTAGTACCTTATTGCCACCACAAGGGAGAGTCATTTTTTAAAGCATTTTAAATTGGATGAATAATTCAGACTGTCATCGAATTTCATCAGAGTCAAACAGGTCTGATCCGAAATGTGGAGTCGCTAAATGAAAAAAATAAATTTGTCCGAGATCAAATTTTACAGAAAATTTTTGTTGTGCACAAGTCTACTAGCCTATATTCATGTACTTTGGATTTGTGGTAAGCTATATATGCTAAATATTACAACCATATTATATGACTAAAAACTGAACCTTAATTCAGTAATTACAGGTACATGGAAGACTATGCCACAGTGTAATGGCTTAATATTGCGTTAATATTGATGTGCCTCAATATTGTGTGTTTTTGCTTTTAGCCATTTTAGTCCATATTGGTTGCACTCAACATTTTTAAATATTTGTTATTTGAAAAATGTGTTAACATGCAAAGTGCCTTTGTCCTTTGCCCATTACTACTGTGTAAGTGACACTGGCACATGTTCATGATGTTGATTAAAAAAAAAGTATAACCTACAGTGTGGCAGATGTGTATGGGAGCGATGGTGGGGGACTGGTGTGGTGTGATTGATGTGTGTGTGTGTGTATATATGTATGTATATGTGTATATATATATATATATATATATATATATATATATATATATATTAGGAAAATCAGAGCTCACAGGACTTTTAATGAAAAATAGATGAACACTTAATTTGATCAACGTTTCAATCCTCTCCAGAGATCTTTATCAAGACAATCACCATGTGCAAACAACCTCCATTTTATACCGACTAGTGTGTGTTGACCCTTAACCCGCTGTGTGAACTGTTAAAATCACAGTCATCATAAAAACAAAATATCAAGCCAAGCATCAGCGTTAAATATGCATGAAACTAGTATAACCAACATATAAAGATTATACAAAATTACGTGTTGCTACGGAGTATTTTTATAATGCATATTATGGGTATTCCGCCTCATGATCCGAATAGATTATTCCCATACTTGGCTAAATGCCCATTGCTAATACATAGTAAGATGATTTAAGGAATCCCTTATGTCACTCGGTCGCTGGACCACTAGCGGAACGCCCACACATTGCAAAGCCATCCGTCTACGTGTCTGCGAGCAAGTGTATGTACTACTAGATATAATGTTGGACTATGCATCAAGCCTGTCAAAGTTGTATATTAGGTAATATAATAAAGACTTAAACAAGAGTAACACAGATATACAGAAATCGCAAAAAAAAAAGCAAACTGTATGACAGAAATCATACACAGTTGAGAAGATCAATTATAACTAGCCCCGTGTGTACTCTGTTAACAGTCAATATTAACAAGTTTTAGATTGTTTTTGTGAAGTTTTTTACTCCTTCCCAGGAACTCAGTCACTGTGGGTTAGCAGAATATGGCAGAAGAACCTTGTAACTTTACTGCTTTAACAACATGACTGGTGTTGGTGGAGGTAGAGGCAGCATGTATGGGCACTCTATGATTCTTGCCATCTCCTACTGCAAGCTCAGAGTCATCTTACTCCTCTGCAGCTGGAGCCAAAGGTATTATTTAGAATTAACTGTTGGCAGTGGCACACATTCTGACACCTGAATAAAATCACTACATCCCTTACCTGCCCCAGAGCCCAGGGAACTTTTTGGAGTGCTTCTGCTTGTTGTGGCGCTTCTGACCTGCTGATAGTGTGCCTTCAATCAGATCTGTGGTTGTGCTTTAGGTGGGATCTCATAGAGGTAGTGCCACTACCTAGGTGTGAGCCTGATTCCCCCTGCTCACATGCTTTTTGCACAGACAAAAGATAGCAACATGGTTAGATTTTGGCTCCTGAGTGAAGTATCTCGATACTGTGGACTTCATGGACTGTGGGGTTCCTGAGGGGCTTCTACTACTACTGTGGCTAGATGCTAATGCAATTCTATTGCTTCTACTACTAGGTGTCAAAGGTTCAGCGCTTCCAACAGCAGCAGAGCCACTCATCATTGGTGGATTGTGGATGTTAATAACCTGTGTTGCTGCTGTTGTTGCTGCTGGTTACTAAACACAAGTGTGTGTGGCTGAGTGAGACTTGGACTTGGATAAGGCAATAATGATGATGATGACTAACAAGATAACTGTGTACTTTTTGCTATTTTTGCTTTTCCAGGGTCAGAATTTCCAACGGTTTTCTGAAACAGTTATGGACAGGCACAGTGTTCCTTTTCAGTGTTGGAAGATTGAGCCTTTGCCTTTCTGCTAACTTCCTGGCCATGTCATCATCATCCTCACTCTCAACTTAATTTGTATCTGAACAAGAGGAGGATACTGGAGTGATATATTCTAGATCTGCATCATCATCAGCAGTCATCATTAGGTTATCCTCAGCATCAGCATCGCTCTCCCCTTCTTGCCCACTACATTTATATTCCTCTTACCTTTTACATGTGTCAAAGTATTTCTTTTTATGTTTTTTTTTTACTATTTTTTATTAGAGGCACACAAGCACATGTATCATACAGTAACAACAATTAGAATACAAGGCAATATGCATTGCAACAAATGGACAAACGTGTTACATTGTTGGCATAGCATATAATCACAATACAGAATCCAGAGTGATATAATAATACAAGACATGTGCATTCCTGCACCCCTCCACTTACATTTTCCATTTTCAGAACAAAAAAGTTCCATGAAACACCCCAAGCCCCAACCCCATACCCATGAGGACAAACAGGCCCTCTCCCCCAACCAGGGACTAACCCCATACAATGAGATTGCTGATATCTATCTAGTTGTGTATGATGAAATAAGAAGGCCATCCACTACACATAAAGTACACCCAAAACATAGAAACATTGATCACTTCTTTGTCTATTGCAAATTAATGTCTACTTCTGTACAGCAAGGATCTACTGTAATGGCCTAAGAGGTCAATGTAGAATATTATCAGTAGAGGAATTCTAACACCCCCTACCGTGATCTATTATACTCATCCCATGAGAAAAACCTGGTCACCCAACGTCCCCATATCATTCTAAATTTATTCGTGTTACCCCTGTGCAAATATACGCCTTGATAATGTTGAAGATTGGAGTTAACTAAATTAATCCAACGTATCTTGGTGGGTGGACTCACAGCCATCCACTCCAATGCCACCACCTTTCCTGCCATGACCAGCAGTTCCCTCAGAAATGCATGATCACCAGTTACAGGTAGTTGATCAGGCAAAATGGATAGTAAATATGTCTTAGGTACAAAGGGGAGCTCCCAACCCAGCAGCTAGATCAGAACATCAGCTACACCTTTCCAAAATTGTTTGACAGGGGGGCATTGCCAAATAAGATGAACAAAGTCGGCATCTTCCCTGTGACATTTAATACACTTGCTGTGAGGTAGGTTGCCCATTTTAAATAAGCGTGTGGGTGTATAGTAGACCCAGTGTAAGATTTTCAGTTGTATGAGTTGGTGTCTAGCTGTAGCAAATACCAATTTAGGACTTTTAAGTGTCATATCCCACTACCAGTCCTCAAGTCCACCCATGTCTACCTCCCACCTGACCCTTAGGGTGGTGAGATGTGTGTGTACATTCCCACTGAGCCAGGAGTAATTAAGAGAAATCGGTTTGTGGAAAGGTCGGCTATTTGCCAATTTCAGTAGTGAGAATTCCAATATCTCAAATGGCATCTCAGAGCGTAGTACAGCTAAAGCATGTCGCAGCCTCAGATATATGTAGAAAGTCTATGAGGAATGCCAAATTCCCCATTATGTTGTTCAAAGGTATTAAGTATTGATCCGTCATACAGCTGACCCAACTCAGTAATACCAAACCTGACCCATACTGGACCAAAATCCAATGCACACAAATGGGGGAGACCCCCCCACAAAGGATACGTGGGAGCTAATCCCGAATACCCCGCAATACTCTGCAGCTGTGACCAAACCCGGGACACGGACCGAGTAGCCAGAACTGGCGAAGAATATATTCCTGCACCTACTGTCGCAAAATATTCGATGCAATACTCTGGTCTCAAGCGTGAATTTTGGATTCGTGGGAAAGTGTGGGTGGATTGAGGCATTACATAGGCTAACATATATTGGGCTTGAGCTGCCAAATAATAGTGGTAGAAGTTAGGAAGTGAAATACCGCCCTCCTCTGTAGATCACTGCAGAGTAGTCAGCTTAATCCTAGGATGCCCTCCTGACTATAGAAACTTGGTAACGATTCTGTTAAGTTTCCTAAAGCGCCATTTGGGGATAGGAACCGGAGCCCCTTGAAAGACATATAACAACTTTGGTAAGAAAATCATTTTAATCAGGTTCGCATGCTCGATAAGGTTCAGGGGAGATTAGTCCAAGAGGATGTTTTATCCTTGAATTGTGTAATTACCAGTTCTAGATTATCCCTAAAATACGAGTCAGGAGAGGTATTTGCTACAATAGCGAGATACTTGAATGAAGTGCTGCAAGAAAGAGGGATATCTGGAGAAATCATATAGTCAGTCATCGTGTTCAGTAGCATCATAGTAGACTTAGTACAGTTAATTTTAAGACCAGAAAGCGGGCCAAATTGATCAACCACAGCCAAAAGCCTCCGAAGGGAGGCATCCGCATCCCCCAGAGACACCAAAATGTCGTTGGCATATAATGCAAGCTTCTCTTCCTGATCCCCTGTAACAAGTCCTCTAATATCACCATCATCCCTAATATAGGTCCAAAATAGAATCTATGCAGTACAGCCCAGAGAAGGTTCCATTCGACTGAGTCAAATGCTTTGGAAGTGTCTAGTGACACGACCACCTCAGAGTCATGACTGGCACAAGTTGACTGAATATGGAGAAATAGGTGATGAAGATTATAAAAAGTGGACTTACCAAAAATGAAGCATGCCTGGTCTGAATGGACTAGTCTAGAAACAACTTTATTAAGCTGATTTGCAAGGATCTTAGCTAAAATTTTAGTGTCCACTGGGAGAAGGGAGATAGAGTGGTACGAATCACACAAACGTGGGTCTTTTTCCCAGCTTTAAAAGAACAGTGATCACTACTTCATTTTGCGAGGCTGGTAGAATATGGTTATCAAATGCGGCATAGACGGTGTTTAACAAATGTGGAGGAATGATTTCCATAGAGCTCTATACCATTCTGCTGGAACGCCATCACTTCCAGGGGACTTGCTCAAAGGAAGTGCCCTTATCGCATCTACTACCTCCCAAAACATAATAGGTGAGTCCATCATCTGGTATTCCTCCAATGACAGAGTTGATACACAACAGTCTGCAAGATACTCTTCTAAGTCTGAGGCAGTTGCTGAGGACCATGACCTATAGAGTTCAGAATAAACACAAATTCATTATTAATTCCTTTCACATCAAGGATCAATGGTTGATGTTCAGATTGGAGAGAAGTAATTTCATGCCTTCCCTCCCCAGACGTTACCAAATATGCCAACAGCTTTCCTGCTACTACTGAACAGTAGTTCTGTTTCTTGTAGAACATATGTTCAATATTTCTGGCAGCTAACTCAAAATGCAGCTTAGAGGTAGCTAATTGGAGCTTATCATGATTCTCCGTGGTGGTTTCATCCACGTAAAGGCATTCGGCCTCTCTCAACTCCTCCTCCTCCCACTCCCGAATCTGCTCTTCCCTACTCTTTCTAGAGGATGATATGTGGGAAATAAGGGATCCCCTGGCAACAGCCTTGGCAGCGTCCCAAAATATACCTTGGGAAGAAGTATCCATATTTTCATGTACATAGTTTAACAGGTCCTTTTCATGTGCCTTAGCAACAGCATTCAATGGAGAGCCAGAAGGGTTGCAGTCTCCAAGTCTTACTTAGTTGGTCATCTCCCATCTGGGCGGTCAGGAGAAGAGGAGAGTGATCTGAAGCAACTCTGGGTCTTAAGTACAAGGTAAAACTATAGAAGGATTTGTCTCGAGACAAATACATGATCAATCCTCGATAAGGATCTATGACTGGCTGAGTGGCAAGAGTATTCCCTAGTGTCTGGGAGCAATGTATGCCAAGCATCCACCAGATTGGCATTGTCTATATATCTCAAAAGATTAGCCCTGGAGCTCCTAGATTCAGGTGTCCCCTCCCCCAGTCTGTCCACGTCTGGATGCAGAGTCATGTTGATGTCCCCCATACAGAGTATGGAATGGTCAGGTCTAGTGATTATATATGACAACACTTCCTGTAGGATGTCAGGTGCAAAAGGTGGTGGCATATACAAAACAATGATAACAAATGCAATATTTCGTACTTTACAATCCAGAAAAATGTACCTGCCCCTGGAGTTTTAAGTTCAATTAGTTCAAAAGGGACCTGTTTGCGAATTAAAATTGAGACCCCACAGGAATAAGTAGAATATGTAGCGTGATAATGATGTCCCACCCATGGTTTTATAAGTGCTAATACTTTACTGCCTGTAAGATGTGTTTCCTGCAGTAATAGGATGTCAGAATAATGTTTTTTTGACATAAGCATTATCAGTGAAAGTTTAACTGGATCATTAAGGCCCCTTACATTCCATGAGAGGAATCTAGTGTTACATACAGCCATTTGAAGCAGCATTAGTTATGATGCACCAGGGTCCTGTCCCCGACCGGCCAACAATGCCCGCTGGTCTTCATGAGCATAAGAAAAAACTGCATACTAACAGTCCCCCCCATCCTGTCCCCAACCTATGAGAACCTGTACCCAAAACAAAAAACTTTCCCAAATGACCTCCCCCTGCTCTATCCTCATCATCTCCAACCAGATGAAGACCTAACCCCTTAACATATGAAATAGAACCCCAAAGACCCATCTATACCTACCCACCCCAAACCCTTATAAACCTGACCTGGTAACCCTAACTAGGGAACCCCAGCAGTATTGCAGATGTAAAACATATAAAGCATTGTGGTTCTTTCATTAATAGCTGTATACAGGACATGTACGCAATGTAGTACAATAAGTTGAAAGAGCAAATCCCCCCTAAAGCCCCCCCCCGTTCACACCCTGCACACCCGAGTTACTCCAGGAGAGCCATCCACACGGGGAGGACCCCCATCAACCCTCCCCTGCACTAATCTAGCACAAGGTAATATAATCAATAGAGTTCCAGATAGCCAGACGTGCAGCATGTAAAACCTCCCACTTACTGTCAATAAACAAAACCTAACGACAAGGCATGTATGGAGCAAGAATCCAAACACGTGGCCTCCAAGTACATCATCCTTGCAGGCTGCACGCCATTCAGGAGTGTAAGTCCCAAGGAGACCCATAAGCTACCGACTATGTCTGCCCCCCACCCCAGTGCCCATCTCCACCAGGATATTCTGCAGTAGGAAGGACCCCAGAATATCAGAATTGATACCCAAGGCAAGTATTGTATACCTCCCCCCATGACTCTACGCAATTAATCATAAATGTCCTATATTGACACCAAAAGTGATGGGACACAGCCCTCAAGAGCCACCCAGTCAGAAATATGCTGGCAAAGAGCCCCCCGAATCGGCCCAGACAAACAAGGAGAGCGACCTCAGGATGGAGCTGGAGTGTCCGGATCGCCCCCAAGCCCCAGCCCACGACCGCACCTCCCATCAAGCTAGAGTTAAATAATAAAAAGGAAAGGTGGGGGGAGAGAGAGAAAGGCCTCGACAATAAGAAAAGCAGTAACTGGATGAGGAAATACATGGGATGCATGGCGATATCTTCAGTCCTCCCCCACCGCTCAAAGGACCCACAGCAGACAGCTGGCTCCCCAAGTCTCCACGCAGATCACAAAGCCTGGAGGTAGATTCTGTACTCACAAGCTCTCATATAAAGATAGCAGATCAGTCACAATAGAACGTTCAGAGTTGCCAACTGTAGAAACTGAAAACCAGGAGCTCGGATTGGTTGTAGTGTCCGCAACATAAGGGGGGAGTTCTCAGAGGGGAGCCCCCAGCAATCTGCATACATTGATTCCATTTGCTGCACAATTCCAGTAAATCCTGAGATTCTAACACTATATATTGTCCAACCAGTGGCTGGCACCTTCTTTAGATGTAAAGAAGTAGTGCCTCTTTGTACCACCCTCAGCCTTGCAGGGAACAGCATAAAATACATAATATTGTTTGCGCGCAGCCACCTTTTAATATCAATGAACTTGCATCTCTGTCGCTGTACCTCAGAAGAGAAATCAGGAAAAATGAAGATCTTTTAGTTTTCAAAGCGTATTTCACCTTTCATGCAGGTCATCTGTAAGACGGCATCCCTCTCATGAAAGTTCAACAACTTGGTGATGATCAGTCTTGGCACAGCCCCAGGTAGGGGACAAGCCACAGGGACCCTATGCGCTCTCTCCATAGCGAACATTTTAGACAATTCCTCATTCCCCAGGGTCTCCTTAATCCACTCTTCCAAGAACCATGCCAGCGACCCACCCTCAGCCCTCTCAGGGAAGCCTAGCAGGTGAATGTTAGATCTCCTGGATCTGTTCTCCAAGTTGTCTGTTTTCCGTTGCAAGTCCTTCACCTGCTGTTGCAGGGATTCTATGGACTCAGACACAGGGGGCAATGAATTCTCTACAGCAGATATCTTTCTTTGAGTATCATGGACTTTCTCACGAGTTGCCTGATGATCTGCTCTCAATAGATTCAGCTCTGTCTGGACAGAATCTATCTTGGTTGTCAGAACACTCTGGCAAGTTGTAATAGTCTCCATTAATTCAGAGAAATGGGAGCAGGATCGTCTTGTTCAGAGGCGTGCGATGGAGAGTTTGATGGAGAGCTAGAAGTCGAAGGAGACTCCATGATTGTCTCCACTTCCCCCTCCGCCATTTGGCGTCTTGCGTACTTGTTGAGTTTAGCTTTGTAGTCTGCAGATTTCCTACCCATGTCAGGGGCAGTTCAAGTAATACTTAGAGACAATCCAATATAACAAATGTCAGGGCCTAAAAGGAGGCTGAGTTGCATGCTCCCGTGTGGGTCAAGCAGTATCCCCTCACAGGAGGACAGTCAGGATCAGGACCACCAACCTTAACCCTTTGAGTGACAGAGGGGTACGCAAAGCATTACAAAGCAATGTGATGTGTACCCCTCTGGCACTCAAAGGGTTAATGTTACTTCAAGATGCCAGACTGGCTTAACTGCAGGACAGCGAGCAGCACGCAGACACCCTCTCTCAGCCAGTGCAGCACCCAGTAGCCCATGGATTAACAGGCAGTGTCTTCCAGCATTGGCATCAAATATACATGGGAGAGATGGGGGAACAGAAATGGCGAAAATAACAAACAGGGCGGTGACTGAGTGATGACAGCTGGGTCACCAAATTGGTTAATATATGTACAGCGTCTAGTAAGGACCCAACAGAGTTCCAGGACTGGGCCCCAGAAGACACAATTATATCCTCAAGTGAGCCCCTTGTTCCGCTAAGCAGGATGTTACAAGGTAGAGCAGTTATAACGATAGCAGATGACAGCCCCACGTTAAAAAGCCAAGTTTAACCGGATCCCACAGTTGCATGACTGGAGTAGGTTAAATATATATTCCCGGGTGAGAACTCCCATTATCTCAGTTGCAGAATGGTGTAAGCACAGCAATACCTGCCACACAGAGCAGGAATTTTGTCAGACCAACAGACTGCAGACCAGACCCACTGGGAATGAGCAACGTACCAGTGTGATTGGTGCAACAGTGAAAGCCTATTGTGAAAGGAAGGGGGACTGAGATATTAAAACAAAAAAGGTGAGTAGGGAAGCGCACCTAGCAGCACCCTCCCAAGAAAAACTTGTGGCAGTTTAGGACATTAGTCTCTAAATAATTAAAGTATGCATTAGATAGCCAAAGGTGAGTAGCAAAAACAGCACCTGGGGGAAAGGGTAGTCTCACCTTCATCAGTTCACTCAGGTGGCAGTCTCAGACAACTGGCACCAGAGACTTCCAGGCCCCAAGACAAGAGATGAGGGACATTGGCCTCCGGACAGTCCCCCTGGCCCAGGTCGACTCAGTCTATGCCAAAGCTCCAGAGATCACTCTCTGAAACTTCACCTCCGACACCAGTCGTGCCGTGGCAGGCAGGTGCCCAAAAGATAGGCCGCACATGTATGCAGAATCGGGTATATAGTCCGGGCCCACAGGCATCTAACAACAGCTGAGGAAGACCATCCAGTGGATAGCACAAAGCATATAGATTTCTGTATGATGCACTGAAGCGTTTAGTGTTCGATCCCCGCAATGCGGCTTTTATATCAGATGTCAGGTCCCTCAATCCGATGTTGTGCCTCCAGATGGCCTGGCAGCCCGTATTACGGTCAGCAGAACCCAGCACACAAGGCCGCCCTAGAGATCGAGTCACAGGGAAGGTACAGTAGGAAACACCTCTAGACAGCCCCCGGTATACACCACACAGGACAGGCAATTAGATGATCCCCATGATACGGTAGAGCAGGATGGTGTAGCATTTCTTTTTACTTTTTCACTATTACTTTGATGACAGGTGGTTTGGTGCTTGTTTGTTTCACTGTCAGATGCAGCAGTTGGTACAGCTGCTACACCTTCATCCATTAAGCCATCATCAACATTAGAATGGGACTCGTTGTCGTCTTCAGTGTTCTTCTTATTTATATATTTTTTTTTGTACTGGTGTTGGAGGAACTTTTGGTGGTACACCGACAAACTGCATCCTCCCTGGGAGGAGAAGGATCATCATAATTTATTGAGTACGCTACAGCAACTATGGCAGTTAGTTTTTGAACTACTACTTTACTCCCACACTCCTGCATTGCTCCATCTTCCCCCCCCCCCTTGTGTGTTTACTGGACATTACTCAACTACTGTGTGTGTTTTTACTCTACAGTACATAACACAACTGATGTGGTGTGATGTCTTGCTTAGCCCACAACAAAATTCTCAATGCCGTCTTCTGTCTATCAAGTCTGCTTCATTCACACAGTTTACGTCAGGCTCCCAGTCAGCTGTATGTCACCTAATATATTTATTTATGGATTTATTTATTTATTCCTTTTTTTAAGTTGCCCACTCTATCTTATCACAGTAGTGAGTAAAGTGTATTCAAATAGTACTTTTTTGCAACTAGTTGGAAGACATAATTGATGTTTGTTCCAGAAAATGAGAGAGTTGCATTATGAAGAAAATTGTTTCCATCACTGTGATATCACCTTTTCATTTTAACAGAACTCTTCAAATGCCACAGACAAGCTACATATGCACTGCTTCCAAAATCATAAAGCAGTTTGATAGCTTTAGTGGAAACTCATCTGTCAAATGTCTGTCATTGAAAGCATGCAGTTTCCATTTCTTGGCAAAACCCAACTGTATAAGTGGCAGCTAAGAGACATAGATAAAATTGTAAGAGACCATCTATAAAGTTTGACTTTGGCTAGATGCATGGTGCCTGGAGTCATTTAGCTGTCATTATTTAAAGGCTTGCTTGACATCTGATGGTTTTAGGTATTTAGTGCCTAATGTGGGATAGCTGAAAGATTTCCTGTTAGAAGACTTTCTACATGGGCTCAGAAAAGTCTAGGGAGTCATCAAAAGAAGAAGAATGTAATGTAGAGGCATGAAAATGTATTTTGCTATGTTTTTGCTGGTGCCGGGGGAGTTGAAGATGATACCTATAAAATGCTTGAATGTTTCTATGCTGCATTAAATATTCACTTGAATGTGATGAAAGGTGTCTTGCAGAGCAATACAGATCCACGGGTCATTATCTATCTAAACTCCTGCAAAGCACTCTGAAGACTAATAAGTCATTTTCAATTTAAACAATTGTCAAAATACTTAGGACAAATGATACATTTTATTAAAAGTAATTTGTGCTGTGATCTATTGCATATTCTGCAATAAAGTTAATGAAATAAAATGTGTAAAAATAGTCTGATATAAAGCTGAATTATTTACTTGCAAGGCTAGTCAAGAATATACCATAATGTTTAATAGAATGCAACATTGGTCACATTCATATGACTGTTTTTCAATAGACCTGATACTATTATTAAGTCAAATGACAATGGTGGTTGCTTAAGGAAAAATGCCAACATTTTAGGAAATAGGTTATTGTGCAGTTTGAAGTCCATTACTAGAGGAATAATGACAGTGCAACTTTGAATTCTGGTGAGTGAAAATTCATAGCAAAATACTGAATGTTGCAATATATTTTCTCCCTGCAATAAAACCAGTTAAGTTAGATTGCTATTTAATGTGATAATTTCTCTGGCTTGCATGGAATTGACTAGAATGACACTTGGATTCATCATGATCATCTCAAAGGAAATCGCATTACACAGTGATCTCTGTCTTGACCTCTTATATTGCAGAAAAAGTATGCTGCAGGCATATATAAAGGCAAATGTGGAGCAGCTCTGGTTCATACCAAATGCACCATAGGGAACAAATTAATATTACATCTAATTTAAATGGGGTTTTAACATTGCAACCGTAACATATACAGAAATTTTTAGAACATGTTATATTTCTGCAATTACATTGAAAACATTCAACATTTTATAGTTATGTTAACACCCTGTCTGAGGAAAGCTTAAAGGGATAGTAATACTTCGTTTTAACTTTATTTTATTTTGTAGGCATTAAAAAAACATGAAGAACGATATAAGTCTTATCTCGCAAACCTTTATGGTTTAAGAGATATTCACAAGCAAAGTTTCCCCTCCCCGCCCCTTTTTCCTAGTGTAAGCAATCTCTTCTCAGATGTGAATCTAGTTGTAAGACCAGACAGATAACAGCAGGGGACAATCTTCTTTGTATGAAAACAATGAAAGCCCTTCGCCCCTTGACAAGTTTTTCAGCTTTTTCCCTTATCTTAATTGAAGATTGTCCCTCTCTACAGTCTACCTGGGCACCTCCCTTCTGATCTGGCTGAACAGGGGGGGGGGATACTTTGCTTGTGAATATCTCTTAAACCATAAAGGTTTGAGAGATAAGACTTATATCGTTCTTCATTTTTTTTAATGCCTACAAAATAAAATAAAGATAAAATGAAGTATTACTATCCCTTTAAGCAAGCTGCATTGGTCTACATTGCACAATATAATGGAATGCATTTTAGCATAATATTATCACTGCAGCAAGCTTGCCAATATGGCCTAAACCAGGGAGGTTATTGTGTGATAGCATTTTATTTTTAATTGGGATAGGCAAAAAGTCATATTGTCTTTTTGTGGACACTTTTACACAAGAAAATGTTTTCTCTTTTTCATGTAAATTCCACTGGATATACAGTGCATTAAAATTGCCATCATTTTGCTATTGCCAATGAAATTCCCTCAAGAACTTGACAATTTATGTCTATAATTTCTATAGCAGTGAGAATTCATGCTGCAATACTATAAACATCCAGAACTTTCTGCCATGCTGCAAGATGATTTTAGTTGGTAACCAGAGAAAGTGGTTGCTGTTAGTCATCAAAGCTCTGACATTCTGCAGGGGTGTTTCAAACAGACCTGTGGTTGTTCCCAGTGAGGGTGTGCTTAGATGTGATTCTGCTTTGTCCCTGCTGACATATTATTTTGGAGACAACAGATTGCAACATGTTTAGCTTTTGGATCATGAGTAAATATCTCAATACTGTAGATTTCATAGACTGAGGGGTTCCTGGGGCAATACTAACTACTGCATCTTAATTACTTCAGGGGGGTAGATGCTACAATAGTACTACTAGTAGTAGTTTCAATTTGCAGTGGTACCACACTTCAAACAGAAGCAGGAGCCCTCATAGCCAGGGTTGTTTATCTTGGACTGTGTTAATGTTTTATAAACTGTAGTGAATGTGACTGGGTGGAAGCTGGGCTTTAAAGCTGTGAAGACAATAACTGAGATGATTGTGTATTTTTAGGAGTGTTTACTGTTCAGACTTTCCAGCTGATCTCTCAAAGAGTTGTTTTACAATGGTGTAAGACTGAAGGTTTTCCTTTCAGAAACAGCAATTTTTTACCAATAGTTTATTATCGCTTTCTCTCTCTCTTTCTACTTGATCTGTATTGGATGAAAGGAAGGATTGTTAAGGGACATATACTATATCAACATTATTAGTAAACAGATCTGCATACACCCTTCCTAGCCCTTTCCCCTAACTCCTACTATGTTTGGTGGACATAATGATAGAAGTATTGATTTTATTGTTAACTACATGTTAACATGTCTGCTGTATGCAATTTTTTGCACAGGACAACAGTGCAGCAGCAGCACCAATAGATGCTTGTCTTTTTCTTGTCCAAATGTTGAGTAATGTCTTGTTAGTTGTTGTCTGTAGGGAAATAATATATGATTTATATGTGTGTGTGTGTGTGTCTCTCTCTCTAGTATATATAACTGTCAATCAGTCTCAATGTAAGATCGTTTATGTGACAAATGTAATATTTATTTTAAACTGTTCCTATCACTGTCAGTGTCATTATCTACACCCACCCTCCATTTAACCATCCAGAGGACTTGCTAACACAAGTGTAACTTGTATCAAGTAACTACAGATTAGTTTATTTGCCTGTCTGCTTCTACGGCAGCTAGCTCCAAAATATCAGAAGCACTGCAAAGCAGGTTTCTCTTTCTCTCAGTAGTTTGTCACTTACGATAAAGGAAAAAGCACAGCACAGCAGCAGTTGCAGCACCAGAGTCGCCCACACCTCAGTATATGTTTGTCCATCTTGTTCTTCTCTGTGTGGTTGTAGGCATGATTGAGTGTGTGTGCATCAAGTTGCACCTGCTGTATGTTTGTATTGTGTTTAATGTATGATGTATTATATCTGTGTGTAGTATCTGTCATTCACAGTCTCAGATGCATCTCAGATGAGGTAGGATCACCTGGATGTCTGGCTATCACTGTCACCTATCAGTAAAAACATTTTTGTTTTTTTCTTGTTTTTTAGGCAATCTTTTCTCTCTTCGAACCCACGATTCCTGCACCCCACCTGTCTAGAGGACGACTTGCTATCACAAATACTCCTTAAATCAAAAATCTCCAGCTCCCTTTCTCTGCCTGTCTGAATACAATAGCTAGAGTTGAAATTTCAGCAGCTTTCTCCCTCTCTCTCTCCCCCAAGCACAGACTCGCAACATTCAGTAAACTGATACCCCCTTTTTTTCCTTGCATATCAATATGGTGGGAATATATTAGGGAAGATCCTTACATAAGCAAAAATTAGTATAATTGTTATCAATTTAATGAAACAAAAGAGTTTTCAAAAATAGGCAAAAAAGATAAAACTTATGGAAACAAATGTAACAAATATTGTAAAACCAATCAGTCACCAACTGCTTTCTCTGAGCCTAATCAGGAACACACCATTAAGAGACCAGCAGACAGTCAATTAGCTATTCTGCACCCATTGAATTTGGTTCAAATTCTGACAAACAAAAATATGTAAACATGATGCTGGGTAGGCAACATCCTAGCTCTTGCTATAATCAGCTCACAGTAAGCCATAGGCTTATTGTTGATATGAAATTTTGAGAAAATTAACACATTTCTTGCTTTTCCCATAAAATTTCCTGCACATTGAAAATCCATAAATTGTCTTCTTTTTCGCTAACCCCAATAAATTATAGATGTGAATACATATTTTCCACCTATTTCCAGGAATTCCCATAGCCGTACAGATTCACTGTATGTGGTTCTATTGCTACCAGTGAATTGAACAAGGCTTGGACTCCTGGGAGGTCAGCATTTCTGGTTCTCTGGCTACCAGCACAGTGGACAAGGCTGGAAGGACAATGTGTGTGTGATTCTGTGGCCATCAGTGCAGTGGGACAAGGCTGGGTAGTCAGTATGTGTGATTCTATGTTTCCATTGGCTAAGGCTGCAATGAGGGGAGATGAGAGACTCTCCAGCTGTTTCCAGTCTACAAATTCCATCATTCCCTGCCAGTAGATGGGAGCTGTAGACTAGAAGCTGCTGGAGGGCTGAGGGTCAGTAAATGTTTTTATATCTACCAGTGATGTTGGACAAGGCTGGAGGGTCAGTATATGGTTTCATAACTACCAGCACAGTTGGGCAAGGCTGGAGCATAAGCATGAGGTGCTCTATAGACACAGTGGAACAAAGCCAGAAGTAAGTAATGTGTGGGGTTCAATGGATATTAGTGAAGTGGGTGTTGAGGTGGAAAAACACAGATTACATGAGAAATTTCCCACACAACTTGATGTGCCATTTTTCACCTGTTTTGCTTTTGAGGTGAAAAATGTTGCCCATTCTTAATGATAAGCCTTGTTTCTCATATATGCTGCAATGTCAAAATTTGAAAACCTCTGAGGTAGGGAATAAATTTCAATTGTTTTAAATTATGGAGTAGATTGATGATGTTTTTAATTTTTGTTTGAATTGTCTATTGTGACAATGCTGTCATTTTGTTTTGGCTTGCAAAAAAGCATACTGTGTTTTAGTTCTGTGACCCATCCAGCGAATGGGAAAATCGTGGTGTAATGCATGCTGCATGCTCTACTTGGTAGTAAATTAATGTCTGTCGAATGTCCTGAACTTAGAACTATAAACACCAGCAAAACTGAAAGAGTGTTTCTAAAACTTGACATGTTCCCAGAACAATGTAACAACCAATGTTTCAATTAATACACACCAAAGCAGGGTGGGCAACAAATGATGCAGCTTTGACGCTATTGCTGGACTTTAACTCAAAATATCCCCACACAGCCAAGGAAGAGAAAGATGAAGAAGATGGATTTGTAGTCCAACAAATGTTGGAGAGTCATATGTTGGTTTTCTAAGGATTAAAGCAACTTTGCTACCACATTTGCAAAGTTAAAGGGATAGTAATAGAGCATTTCCAAAGAAGTGTAGGTAGGTACTCAACTTAAGTATCATAGCATCAGTAACAACAGTAGTGTTCCACGGTTTTCCCACAGAACAAATCCACAAAAAGCCCTTACAAAGGATATACCTCACCTAAACAGTCCCAAACAGTCCAGTCCCAATGTCTCTCGCTACCAAATCCATAAATATCAGGATTACCCACTAAACTCTTGGTTTTACCACATAAGCACTCCATATCTCATCATCCTCTCCAGTCAGCTGCAAGGTTCTGGCATTTCATACATCTCTCATATAAACCATACCACATAAATATTCACCACCTCCCACAATAATGTTTGTCGATTCCCTTTCTCCCCCCTGTAATATACCATAGTGTATATACACAACTTCACAGTTCAACAGTCAAGTCTATCTCCTTTCACCAAGCATAAATGACAGAACCACCCAGCAAAACCTCAACTTCTCCGGAACAAACCATAAACCCAGGCAATACAATATGCTTTCATACCATAAAATCCCACTAGTAAAGGTCCCATAGTTCACTGAATAATGCACCAAATTAACAACCATATCAGACACAAACCAACTCACGTTTACTCAATCAATACAGGTCTCCATATTCCACTATACCTCATCTCACCAGTAAGTAACCTATCCACCATTATCCTTTTCCCCCTCACCCTCCTCCCTTTCCCATACTCCTGGTCCCTCATCACAACCACTCACTCAATAAGTAATTAAGTTACCTTTTATCACCCCCACCCACCATTTCCCACCCCCCATCATTTCACCTAAAGTCCTAAGGTCCACTCACATTTACCTTATCCCAAATACAGAAACAGAAGTTTCACATACATTCACCTTACCTGTCCACAGAGGCATAAGGACTACACACACTCACCTTACCCCACCGCAGGGGCCGAAGGTTTACACACACTCATCTTACCCCACCCAGGGGGCAGAAGATTTACACACACACACTCACCTTACCCCACCACAGAGGCCGAAGGTTTACACACACTCACCTTACCCTACCTCAGAGGGGGTAAGGTTTACACACACACTCATCTTACCCCACCACAGGGGCTGAAGGTTTACACACACTCACCTTACCCCACCGCAGAGGCCGAAGTTTTACACACACTCACCTTACTCCACCAAAGGGGCTGAAGATTTACACACACACACTCACCTTACCCCACCACAGAGGCCGAAGGTTTACACACACTCACCTTACCCTACCTCAGAGGGGGGAAGGTTTACACACACACTCTTCTTACCCCACCACAGGGGCTGAAGGTTTACACACACTTACCTTACCCCACCGCAGAGGCCGAAGGTTTACACACACTCACCTTACCCCACCACAGGGGCCGAAAGTCTCACACAATCACCTTACCCCAACAAAGGACCTGCAGGCTGACACAATACCACCTTACACCACTCAGGGGCTGAAGGTTTACACACATTCTCCTTACCCCACCGCAGGGGCTGAAGGTTTACACATATACTCCTTACCACACCAAATGGATTGAAGGTTTACTCATACTCACCTTACCCCACCACAGAGGCCGAAGGTTAACACTCACCCAGTCTTTTCCCACCACAAGGTACAATCAAACTACACAATAAGAGCCATCAGGACCATAGTCACCTACTTTGCCTCACCGCAGGGTCAGAAGGCTAAAAATCACGTTCTCTCTACTCAACCCCAAAATCGCATCTTCAACTCATCTTTACCTCATACCCCTCCCTTACTCATAGCAAATCAAATTAAAATACGAAGGATAGTGTCTGTTTATCCTACAGATCATGGGACACCAAGAATTCACAAACCATCTACCCTTGCAACACCCTCAGCAATAAAACATTCAGAGAATCTACTCAAACGTCTAGCAGTCTTTATTTTACCACCCAGACCAACATCTTGCTTAATGCATAATCACAGGTTTAAAAGGTTTTCATACTGGTATCCTAGCTTGCACAGCCTCATCAATACAACATTCCCCACTAATTGATCCAGACACTGTTACTTATCTCATTCAGCTAGAACTCACAAATGTTTTCTCATTGTCCCCTTCAAGTCCCCACCATTCCCCAGCTGTAGAATAAATCCCATTGGAATAACCTCAAAAAAAAAAAAAAGCCTGATAATAGACCTGTCAGCACCACATTCTTCTCCCATTCCCGTATTAACTCTCTCATCCCCTCAGAAGAATTCACATTACAATACTGTAGCATAGATAATGCCATCGCACTTATATCCCAAGCAGGACATAGGATGCAGGCTTTCCAAATCAGACATTCAACACGCATTCAAACTCCTACCAGTCAACCCAGCACTCTGGCATTTACAAGGCATAGCCTGGCAACGCTCATTTTTCTTTTTCATCCTGCCTCACTTTCTGTTTAAGAGCAGACGAAAAATATTCGATCTGTTTGCAGAAATCCCCTGTTGGCTGCTCTTAAACCTTTTCCACTGCCCATCAGCCATACACTACCTAGATGACTTCTACTAATCGAACCCCCACTACAATCCCAACCAGTCTTAACAACCTCCTATCCCTATTCAAATCTCTGAACATCCCCGTAGCCTATGACAAAACCATGGGTCCATCCACCTCAATAGAATTCCTGGGCATTTTAATCGACTCCACCTCACAAGAAATAAGCCTTCCCACCATCAAACAAATCACATTCAGTCTCTCATGTATGAACACTCAACAAATTCATCATTAACCAAAGTCGAAATCCTATCCCTCATCGATCACTTAAACTACGCTATAAAAGTAATTCCCCAAGGCAGGTCATTCATATCACATCTCCTCAACATACTTAAACATTCTCACCAAGCACACTCCAACATTCACATTGACCAGTCTGCCTCCACTGACCTAAGAATGTGGTCCAATTTCCTCCTTCACTGGAATGGCAGAATGATGTTCCCTCCCACAAATCCACCCTTCATCACCAACCATATACACCGACGCACCAGCAACAAAGGTTACGCAGCAATTTGGGATTCAGAATGGTTCCCTTCCCAACCCAAACACAATCCTAACCTTTACAACCCACTGACACTCCAATCTGAAATTAGCTCCCCCCCCACCATCTAAAATTACCTGGCAGGAGTACAATATCATCTAGCACTCAGATACCCTCTCAAACCATCCATCACCACATATTATAACGTTAAACTGTTCATCAAAGGCATCATGAAATTTACATACACTGCCACAACATCAAATAAACCCATTACATGTCCCATTTCTCAAAATATGCACTCACCGCTATCCAACTCACCAGACACTTTCCATTCCACAGTACTCCTGATGGCTATCAGCCCAGCCTTTTTTTGGCTTCTTAAAACCAGGTGAATTACTAGCAAATACATTTAATCTAAATCTCTCACAAAGGACCAACTCATACACAAGTCCAACCACTATGTTCTGTTCCTAACACATTCCAAAACAAACCAATTCAAGCGAGGCTGCTACATCCACATCTATCAGACCAATACTATCCTTGCTTAGCACTGTTACACATTTCTGAACTAAACAAAACAATCCTAATTTGAGTCCCCTACTTCCAACAGTCTCAAAACTTTAGGTTACAACCCTCTTCAATACTCAGGTCACTCTTTCAGAATCGAGGCTGCATCAGCAGCATGGAAGAACCAGGTACCTCCCTACATCATTCAAAAACTAAGCCACTGGTAACCTAACCGTTTCACCAGATACATTCCGGAACCCAGTCAAGAAATACTCACAGCACTCTCCCAGTAACTGTCATCTCTGCACAAACCAATAAAGCATTTGTAAACATTACCTCTGGCCTTTAATTGACTCGTCACATTGTCATTCTACCTGGCTTTAGGAAACACAGGTTATGTCACATTTATTATGTCCACTTACATTGGCTATAAACCCCAACAACAAATATATAAAATAAGTAGATTACAAGATCCTTAGTTGAACATAGTCAGTGTCTTCTAGTTTGTTTAAGTTTTGTTGAAGAGGTCAGTTTTAAGCATGATGCAGTCATTGGGTGGGAGGCAGAGATTGCCAAAGATAAGGAGCAATGAGAGAAAAAGGTTTGCTACATGAGAGAGCTGTAGCCACAAAAGGAGCTCAGAGAATACATTGGCTGATTGTAAATGATGGGATGGGGTATAGTAGGAAATTAAAGTGGAAATGTAGGAAGGGTTAGAGGAGAGAAGGGTCTTGAATGAGAGAAGCAAAATTTTGTAGGAAATTCAGAGTCTGATAGCCATTGGAGATATTTGAGGAGCAGGGGGCAGGGACAAACCTAGGTGACAATAAGATAATTTATGCTGCAGCATTCTGTATAGATTGAAGTGGATGGAGTTGGGAGACAGGAAGGTCCGAGACAAGAAGAGTCTATCTTGGCTTTGAAGAATTTGGTAAAGTCTTGGGGCTGTATGGAGTTTGAGAGGGAGGTAGATGGAGGATGGAATGTGGAGGAGGGAGCAAAAGGTAGAAAAAAGGCAATGGGGGTTGAATTTATGAGTGTCAATTATTGTTGTTAAGTATTGTTTTCAGCCAAGAACAGAGTAGAGTTAAAGCAGATAAAGCATGTATCTTTTTTTTCTAATAGAAAACAAGTGTACCTCGGGAAATAAATAAAAAGTACCCAAATTTCCATTGATTTAATATAGGGCTTTTAACCACTTGAATGCTAGACAGTTCTCCATTACATTGCAAAATGTGTATTTTATTATTATTCACTCCATGACTGCTGCATCCAACTAGTGAAATTGCTGTAATTTACCTCAAAATGTATTGTGCTGCTTTAATAGATTATAGATCTTAAATGTCAGTCTAAAACAAATGCAAAATAAAACTGCAAAAGTTTAGATTTTTGGAATGTAGTCAACCTATGCTATTTCAGTCAAAGAAATTCTAGATTTTTTTGTGTTTTACCATGATTTCAATCCACATCTATATAGCTACAATTTTTTCTGCACTTTTCTTTGCAAAATCTGTAATTCAGTGGGAAATGTACAACATCATCACTAGATGCATTCATTAATGCCTCCTTCCTAATTATGGAACACCATATATTGATAGGCTAATTGTGTATTCCTGGAAGTTATAGGACCGGCATTAGAAATGTGAATTGAGGCGGGGGGGTGGGGGTGGAAGAAGGTTATATGTGGAGCAGGTGATAATATACAGTGTGGAACGTTGTATCGCAGGACAGGAAAGTAATACCAAAAAAGAACATAATATGTGGGAGGAAGGGGTAAAGAAAGAGAAAGGGAAAAAGGACATAAGGAGGGAAAGATTGTGGAGGGGAGGTGATAAAGATACAAGGAGATGACATGAGAAGAAAGGTGATTAAAGGTGAATTATAGTGATAGAGGAGGAGAGGAAGGTGATATAAGGCAGGTTCCTTTGGATTAGGCTATATAAGGGGCTTTGTGATGCCGTTTCTTTGGCTGTTTACAGAGGGGTAATGAAAGGTGATGAGGAGGTGAAAGTGATACAAGAGATGATAGGAGTGGAAGATGAGGAAAGGGGGAGGGAGGCTGGATAAAGGGGGGGTATTTTTGCATGGAGAAGTTACAAGTCCTCCTTGGTTGCTAACAAAAAAATAATTGAATTTATATTTGATATATGAAGCCATCTGGGCTCTCCTCATGCTGTTATGTCTTCTATCCTTACAGAGGCTCTATTTCAACGTCCCCAGTCAGCTCAGTTTGACTGAAAGAAACTGCTTTTATCAGTTTCTTGCAGTCAGCTGGGGTCCTGGGTTTTGAGGAACAGCCTAGTTCCATCAGACCCAGCACACACAGCAACATGCCGAACTTTGCAGAGTGCATGTAAATGTATACAGGTATCATGTGGTTTGCAGTGGTTGGTGATACAGACCTAAAAGGCTGGTTTCCTTTGTTCACTCCTTTTGAGTCTCCACCTACTTACTGCAAACCTTGAAAGCTATCTTGTCTCTTCCAGATAATAGGACTATAGAGGGGTTTTGGGTGATTTTAAGTAGGTTTTATAATCAGATTTTAACTAGCCATACAGACATTTTAACTAGCCATACAGACTGCTTTCTCAAGATTTATTTACATTTTTTTATTTGAACCACTATAATAACATTTTGCATAAGACTGCTTTCTCAAGATTTATTTAAATGTTCAGTTTTAGTTCTATATGTATATTTAGTTGGTAGCAATCACTTGAAATAAGGTACCTTGGCATGGTAAGCAAGCTTAGACATTCTTTGGCCAAACAATGCCTAGTTTACTTTATTTTGGGATTTGGGGGGGGTCCCCTCTATCCTTGCTGCTTTTAATCTTTCATTCACTCTATTTTTCATTTAGATGATGCATGTACATCTATGGTATGTTTAGAGCTGAGAGTTTTCTTTTTCCTTTTGTTCTGCATGTAAATGCATAGGGTAATTAAAGGGATAGTAATACTTCATTTTAACTTTATTTTATTTTGTAGGCATTAAAAAAACATGAAGAATGATATGTCTTATCTCTCAAACCTTAATGGTTTATGAGATATTCACAAGCAAAGTTTCCCCCTCCCGCCCCTTTTTCCTAGTGTAATCAATCTCTTCTCAGATGTGAATCTGGTTGTATGACCAGACAGATAACAGAAGGGGACAAGCTTCTTTGTATAAAAACAATGAAAGCCCTTCCCCCCTTGACAAGTTTTTCAGCTTTTTCCCTTATCTTAATTGAAGATTGTCCCTCTTTGCAGTCTACCTGGGCATCTCCCTTCTGATCTGGTTGAACAGGGGGGGGATACTTTGTTTGTGAATATCTCTTAAACCATAAAGGTTTGAGAGATAAGACTTATATCATTCTTCATGTTTTTTTAATGCCTACAAAATAAAATAAAGTTAAAACGAAGTATTACTATCCCTTTAAGGTATTAAGAAGAGGTTTACTGGGCACTTCAACAACTCCTCATAAATGCAACAACATATTATTAAGTAGAAGACAGAAGACAGTCATGCATTATACAGATTACCAATAATTCAGAACATTCTTTAAAAAATAATTAACTTCTAGAAAACTAAAGAAATAAGTTTACAAACAAAGCCATTTCTTTAATGTTTTTTTAATGTAAGAAAAATTTGTCTTTAAACATTTCCAACCCATGAAATCTAAATGCTCAATTATGTACAGATGATTCATGCAGTATGTAACTATCAGTATCTAAAAATATTGTGTGATATAGTATGATGCATTATACCCAAGAAAAATAAACTAATAAATAAAATGCAGGCTTTTGCTGTCCTCAATCTTTCTCCGCCTTCCACCTCGATATGGTACCTTATAAGCACCCACCTTGAATTTACCTTCCCCATTCCTCATTCCGTCCACTCACCTGCATCACTATGAGCCCCTCTGGAGGTAGCCAGGAGATCCGTCGGTCAGAGACTATGCTCATTAAAACTACTGTAGTGTGCTGTCAGGATATTTCAGGTCCTCACATAGCAATGCAATAGCCAAGCATGCTGTCTGCTGGACGGATCTCCTGGCTGTCTCTGGAGGGGTGTATAGTGATGGAGGTGTGTAGTGGAAGGTAAAATGAGGAAGGTGAAATCAGGGTGCATGCATATATAGTGCCATATTGA
Source organism: Rhinophrynus dorsalis (assembly GCA_037306005.1). NCBI lineage: Eukaryota > Metazoa > Chordata > Amphibia > Anura > Rhinophrynidae > Rhinophrynus > Rhinophrynus dorsalis. The sequence goes on along the minus strand of CM074723.1, from coordinate 347,623,281 downwards.
GAGGGGTGGAGGGAGGGGAGATTGAGGGGAGCAGAGACCAGCATTCTAAACTTTTTTGTGCTCATTATAAAAAGATGTGCATTATACCCAAGATTTTACAGTATATAAGCAGATGGGAGAGCTGAAATGAAAAGGCAATACTACTATCTCAAAGGCACACATAGAAGACCTTGCCTAATTTTAGGATTTTGCACACGTCAGTATGGGTAGGCGAAAGGTTCCATTGTGTTCCATGAAAACCATGTGGTTATACATTTTTTCATGGAAAAATCCCATTGTTCACTATTTTGTGAGTGGCTGGAAAGTTTACATGTCTTTTCTCTATACAAACGTGATGTTTTCCAGGAAGTGAAGCACAATCCAAGCAGCTACAGAGTGAGAAAGAAGTGCTAAGCTGCAGTGCTGTGAGTTAATACCAAAATGGTATAGTGAAATGGTATAGTGAATGCTATGACTATGAGCAAGATTAAGAATAATAAAAGAAGGAGCTGGAAGGACTGTTATGAATCCAGTGAGTCTGAGGAGTGACCACTAAGAACTTTGACAGGTCTGGATGCCCTCATTCCCTAGATCCAATGACGGCCAATCCCTCTACAACACCCCTAAAGAACTAAATGACAAACCAGCAACATAATGTTAGACAATTCCGCTCTGAACATGAGAAACAGATAACTCCAGACATACATTTCGGCTTTGCTGGGCCTCATCGCTGAGGTGCAGCTGATCCCTCTAGGCATTTGTGAGCAAGGGGTCCACATCTGGATTCCCCCATTACCCTTAGGCTGACTAACACCAAGAGAAATTTGCATATAGATAGAATAAGTTAGAGATGCTCAATTATGCTCAAGAGCTTGCAAGAATTTGTAAAGAGCTCACTAGTAGTGTTGAGCGAGCACCCCGATGCTCGGGTGCTCGGGTGCTCTGACCGAGCACCCCCTGAGGCTCGAGTGCTCGGCCGAGCACCCGAGCCCCATTGAATCCAATGGGGCGACACGAGCATTATACCAGGCACCCCCTGCTCTGATGAGGGGAGGGTGCCTGGTCAATGCCCCCCTTCATCTCCGCTATGCCCCCTTCATCTCCGAATGCCCCCTTCAGCTCCGCAATGTCCCCCTTCATCTCCGCTATGCCCCTCTTCCACAATGTCCCCCTTCATCTCCGCTATGCCCCTCTTCCACAATGTCCCCCTTCATCTCCGCTATGCCCCTCTTCCACAATGTCCCCCTTCATCTCCTCTATGGCATAGAGGAGATGAAGGGGGACATTGTGGAAGAGGGGCATAGCGGAGATGAAGGGGGACATTGTGGAAGAGGGGCATAGAGGAGATGAAGGGGGACATTGTGGAAGAGGGGCATAGCGGAGATGAAGGGGGACATTGTGGAAGAGGGGCATAGACTCTATGCCCCTCTTCCACAATGTCCCCCTTCATCTCCGCTATGCCCCTCTTCCACAATGTCCCCCTTCATCTCCGCAATGCCCCCTTCATCTCCGCAATGCCCCCGTACCTCCAGTCCCTGGTGGTCCAGCGGAGCGTCTTCAGATCTGTGCCTCTTCCGGCACAGATCCCCGCCACCCGAACATGGCGGGCGAGCACATGGCGGTACTCGACGAGTACCGCCATGTGCCGAGCAGAGCGATGCTCGAGCCGATCCGAGCATCGGCCGAGCACGCTCGCTCAACACTACTCACTAGGACTGTTTCCTGTGGCCAGAATGCAATCTCTTTTAGCTCACAAGTCCCATACACAGAACAGAAATATTCTGAAGCATATCATTCCGGTCCTGCCAAAATGACAGTCCACCCACAAAATACCAGATGATTCTTCTCTGAACAAGGTAAACAGCTAAATCCAGAAGTACGTTTCAGCCTTGTCAGGGACATGCAGCTGATCTGTTAAGCACTTGTAAGCAAATGGTCCACATCTGGAATCTTCCATTACCCTTATGCTGACTAACCCCAAGAGCAATTTGAATATAGATGGAAGAAGTTGGAGATGCTTAACTAAGTTCATGAGCTTGCAAGGAAATGCAAAGAGTTCACTAGGACTGTATCCTGGGTACAATCTCTTTAAACTCACAAGGGCCATACACATAGAAGAAATATTCCAAAGCATATGATACAGGTCCTGCCAAAATGCCAGACAATGCCACAAAATGCCAGACAATTCCTCTCTGAACAAGGAAAACATCAAACACCAAATTTATGTTTCAGCCTTGTTGGTGAGGTGCAGCTGATCCCTCTCTGCTTGTGAGCAAGGGGTCCACATCTGGATTCTCCAATACCATTACAGTGATTAACCCCAAGAGGAATTTGCATATAGATAGAAGTCAGAGATGCTCAAGTATGCTCATGAGCTTGCAAGCATTTGCAAAGAGTTCACTAAAACTTTGTCCTGTGCACAGGGAACAATCTCATTTAACTCACAAGTGCCATACACAGAACAGAAATATTCTAAAGTGTACCATACAGATCCTGCCAAAATGACAGTTCTTCTCCAGACAATATAAACAGTTGAAGTCAGAAGTACATTTCAGTCTCATCCGTGACATGCAGCTGATCCCTTAAGCACTTGTGAGCAAGGGTTCCATGTCTAGATTTCCCCCATTACCCTTAAGGTGACTAAACCCATTAGCAATTTGCATATAGAATGAAGAAGTCAGAGATGCTCACCTAGGCTCATAGCTTGCAGGAGTATGCAAAAAGATAACTAGGACTTTGTCCTGCTGCCACAGAGATATCTCTTTTAGCTCACAAATGCTATACACAGAGAATAAATATTCTGAAGCATATCATACAGGTCCTGCCAACAGAAAGTCCATACACGAAATACCAGACAATTCCTCTCGAAAAAAATGGAAACATATAACCCCATACATAATTTTCAACATTGTTGGGCCTTGTCAGTGAGGTACAACTGATCCCTCTAAGAACTCATGAGCAAGCTGTCCACATCTGGATTCCCCTATGACCCATAGGATGAATAACTGCAAAAGCAATTTGCATATAGATAGAAGTCGTCACAGATGCTCAACTAGGCTCATGAGCTTGCATGCGTATGTAAAGAACTTACTAGGACTGTCCACCACCCAGGGTGCAATCTCTTCTAGATCACAAGTGCCATACACAGATAATAAATATTCTAAAACATATCATACAGGTCCTGCCAAAATTAGAGTTCAGCCACGTAATGCCAAATTATTCTTCTCTGAACAAGGTAAACAACTAACCCCAGAAGTACATTTCAACTTTGTTGAGCTTTGCAGGGGAGGTGCAGCTGAGCTCTTAGGCACTTGTGAGCAAGGGGTGCACATCTGAATTCCTCTATTACCCATAGGATGACTAACCCCAATTTTCATATAGATAGAAGAAGTCAGAGATGCTCAACTAGGCTCATAAGTTTGCAAGGATTTGCAAAGAGCTCACTAGGGACTGTTCCCACACCCAGGCTGCAATCTCTTTTAGATCTCAAATCCCATACACAGAGACAAAACATTCCAAAGCATATCTTACAGATCCTACCAAAATGACACTCTGCAGAAGAAATACCACACAATTACTCAATGAACAAGGTAAACAGCTAGCTCCAGATGTACATTCGAGCCCTTGAGCATTTGTGAGCAAGGGGTCCACATCTGGATTCGCCTATTGCCCTTAGGGTGACTAACCCAAAGAGCAATTTGCATATAGAGAGAAGTATTCAGAGATGCTCAAGTAGGCTCATGGGCTTGAAAGGATTTGCAAAGAGCTCCCTAGGACTGTGTGCTGCACACAGGGTACAATCTCTTTTAGCTCACAAGTGCCATACACAGTACACAAATATTCTGAAGCATATCATACAGATCCCACCAAAATGACAATCCAGCAACAAAATGCCAAACAATTCTTCTCTGAACAAAGTTAAACAACTAACCCCAGTCATACATTTCGACCTTGCTGGATCTCATCTGTGATGTGCAGCTGATCCCTTAGGCACTTGTGAGCAAGGGGTCCACGTCTGGATTCCCCCATCACCCTTAGAGTGAATAATCCCAAGAGCAATTTGCATATGGATAGAAGAAGTCAGAGATGCTCAACTAGGCTTATGAGCTTGCAAGGATATGCATAGAGCTCACTAGGATTGTGTCCTGCACACAGGGTTCAATATTTTTTCACTCACAAGTGCCATACACAAAGAAGAATTATTTTGAAGCATACCTTCCAGGTCCTGCCAAAATGACAATCCATGTACAAAATACCAGACAATTACTAATCAAACAACAAAAACAGCAAAATCTAGATGTATGTTTCAGCCTTGCTTGGTCTTATCAATGAGGTACAGCTGAGCCCTCTAGGCACTTGTGAGGAAAGGGTCAACATCTGGATTCCCCCCATTACCTTTAGGGTGACTAACCCCAAGAGCAATTTGCATATAGATGGAATAAGTCAAAGATGATCAAGTTAGCTCACGAGCTTGCAAGGATTTGCAAAGAGCTCACTAGGACTGTGTCCTGCACCCAGGCTGCAATCTTTTTTTGCTCACAAGTGCCATACACAGAACAGCAATATTCTGAAAACCTCTAACCCCTGATGTACATTTTAGCCTTGTTAAGCCTTATTTGTGAAGTGCAGCTAATGCCTCTAGGTACTTGTGAGCAAGAGGTCCATGTCTGGAATACCACATTACCCTTATGGTGACTAATCCCAATAACAATTTACATAAAGATAGAAGAAGCCAGAGATGCTCAGCTAAGCTCATGAGCTTGCAAGGGTATGCAAGAAGCTAAATAGGACTTATTCTGTGCCCACAGAGATATCTCTTTTACTTCACAAGTGCCATACACAGAGAAGAAATATTCTGAAGCATATCATACAGATCCTGTCAAAATGCCAGACAATTCCTCACTGAACAAGGAAAACAGCTAACCCCAGATGTACGTTTTGGCCTTATGGGACCAATACGTCAGTGGGTCAGTGAGGTGCAATTGATCCCTCTATGCACTTGCGAGCAAGGGGTCCACATCTGAAATACCCCATTACCCTTAGGGTGACTAATCACAATATCAATTTACATAAAGAAAGAGGTCAGAGATGATCATCTAGAGTCATGAGCTTTTCCAGTGTATGCAAAGTGCTTACTAGGTCTGTGCCCTGCACTTAAGGTGCAATCTCTTTTAGCTCATAAGTGCAAAACACAGAAAAGAAAAATATTGAAGCATATCATACAGATCGTAACAAAATGTCAGACAATTCCTCACTAAACAAAAGCAATAACTACCTCCAAACATAGATTTCAGCCTGTTGACCTTCACTAGTGAAATACAGCTAATCCCGCCAGGCACTTGTGAGCAAGAGGTCCACATCTGGTTCCCCCATTACCTTTAGGGTGACTAACCCCAAGATCAATTTGCATATAGATAGAAGAAGTCAAAGATACTCAACTAGGCTCATGAGTAGGGGTGGGCAAAAGCTCTCGCCATGTTCACGCAAGAAATCCTGCAAAAACCACACTGTTGTCCGCTTTCTCGCTGGAAAATCCGCTTTAAAACCTGCAATTACAATCTTCACATTATTCGTCCATTGGCCAAAATTCTTTGCCACTTCTTCAATGGCTAGAAAGTTTACACCAATTGATTTACATGGTTTTCGCCTTTTCGCTATAAAAATGTGATGTATTTGCAGAAATGAAACACAATAGAAGTAGTTACAGAGTAAGGTAGAAGTTCTGTGCTGGTCTGCTGTGATCTTTTTGAAAACGTGAGGCAAGAGAGGCGCATAGTCACTGCTATTACTATGAGAAAGTTTAAAAATAGTTAAAGGAGGAATTTGATGGACCCTTATGTGTCTACTGAGTCTGAGAAGGAGGAGGAAGTGAGACCCACTGAGTTTGAGGAGGAGGAAGTGAGCAATACAGAATCAGTGCTGTCCAGTCCCCCTAAATCAACCCTAGTGATCTTGGGGAATTTAATAGGAAGGGAGGAAGACAAGGGTAGTAGTGAGAGCAGAACAGTCAGCTGCCTGTGCATGCTGCCAGATGTGCTGCCCCTGCTGCCACCATTGCTGTACCTGTTGCCAGATGTTCTGCCCATGCTTCCACTAGTGTAGTGTCTGCTGTCAGACATGCTGCCACTGCCACAGTTGCCAGCATTCCTGTGACTGTTGTCACCAGTACTGTGCCTGCTGTCAGACATGCTGCCCCTGCTTCCACAAGTGCTGTGACAGCTTCCAGTGCTGAACCTGCTGCAACAAATACTGTGCCTGCTGTCAGAAGTCCTGCCCCTGCTGTCACCAGTGCTGTACCTGCTGCCACCAATGCTGAACCTGCTGCTTGTGTGTTTTGTAACACTCAGGAGGGGGTGAATGAGTAGATGATGCCAAGTGTGACATCAGGAGACCCTAATTCACACTTGCCATTTCCAAGCAGTACCGCCAGTGCTAGTACTACTAACACTAAGCAGGTCCAGCAGCTTGATAGTGTTAGGAGTGAAGGAGGGGGCAATCAGTATCCTCATATTAATAGTGACTGTGAGGAGGAAGACTCTGGGGCTGAACTTCATGTGGTTGGTGTTAGTAGTAGTAACAGTAATGGTTAAGCAGCCAGTGGGACTAGTGTTAGGGGAGTGGTAAGGGAAGCATTTGAGAGGATCCAGACTAGCGGGCAAGGGAGCCCACACCATTCCTCTTGCCCTGGGAGTCCTTCTGCCCTTCCCTTCACGACAGTATCCAAGTGGATAATGATCCTGAACAAGACTGAACTGGTGATGCATAACAGGCACAGAAATAATAAAAATAATAATATTACCACCAGGAGCACAGATCAGCTGCCTGTGCCTGCTGTTACTGCTGCCAGTCTGCCTTCTTCACATCACCAAGAAATGACAAGTGACATTAGGGAACCCTATGTCACATTGCTCATCTCCTCCAAACAACAGTGAGATGTCTGTAATAGAGCAGCAGCATCACTTAGGGACTAGTGGTGGTGGTGATGATGATGGTGGGGAAGCTGAGGTGGAAGAGACATTGATGTCCTTTTTAGCAGAACCGGAGAAGGAAAGGGAGACAGGGATGAAGATGGGCATCACCACCACCAGCTGTGAACTTTTGGAATTTGAATCTGCTCTAATTCCTGTTGCTGCTGAATTGGAAGGGCAGCAGGATGCTGAGAAGCAAGCTAGTATGCCAGAGACCGCCGTGGACAGAGTGGGAATGGGGTCAACAAGTGATGAGAGATTAGGATAGGTTCCACTTGCCAGAGGCAGTAACACTCCTGGCCCTAGTTGCAGTGCTTATTCTGGGGCAGAAGCATCAACAGCAGCAACATCATCCGCTGAAACAGACAGTGAAGATGAATGTGGAGGATGAGGAGAAAGAGCCCATTCTTCTTCACCTGTTCCTTATACCTATGCCCTGCAGTCATAGCTGTGGGACTATTTTTCTCTTGGGGCAGGCTGTATGCTGTCATCACTAATGGCACTGTGCATAATTTGTGACAAGTTAGTGAAAAGAGGAAAGGAGGGACCGCTCCTTGGCACAACTGCCCTGATAACACACATGAAACACAGACACCATGACATTTATGTCAAACATGTTGAAAAAAACACCCACCACAGAAATTGAGCACCACTGTTGTTGTACCCCCTGACTCTCTAGAAAGGAAACAAGAGGAAAAATGGAGATCAAAGAGGAGTGAGAATAGAGAAAACCAGGCAGAGACTGGAAGTTCCATGATGAGTGAAACAACTAGCTTGCCATCACCTCCTTCCTCTAGGGTAACTACATCTTCTGCCAATCCATCTCATTCATCTTTACCTTCTCCGCCAAGCCACTCTGTAGATGTTAGGATGTGGCAGTTCGTCTCTACCAATTGCACACTGTGTGGTTCACTGACCACACCTGGCAGTGTGGTGCAGGAGAATTGCAAGCAGGGCATCAAGCGGCATCTGAGGAGATTCCATCCAGCAGAATATGCTAAGATGGTGACAGGGAGGGTTCATGATTACTATTAAACTGTCAGCAAGTTGTCATGTGTCTCTAGTGGGGTGTGGACAAGGGGTATAGTAACAGCGGCAATACTTGGTGTCTGGTGTCATGGTGTTTGGATACAGTTGTTCCCCCAGATGTTATTAACACACACACAGTGCACATTGCAATTGCTGATGAGAGCCACAGCTCCTGTTCTCAAAGGAAAAATTGATATTCTAATAACAACACACCCATGATTTTGGAGGTGGGGCAGGTGAAGAAGAATTATTTGCCAACTTTTGCTTTTTTCTACATATAATGGGGCTATTTATTGTACTAATACTGCTTCAAGCACATTACTAGAACTAGTTGTAGTACATTTGTTTTTGTTTTTGTTTTTGTTTTTGTTTTTGTTTTTGTTTTTGTTTTTGTGGGGGGGGGGGGGGGGGGGGGGCACACAAACTTTCAACCATCCCTAACTGTGAGTAAGGGGTCCACATCTGGATTCCCCTGTTACACTTAGGGTGACTACCTAAAAGATATTTTGCAAATGCAAAAGAACAGGCCAGTGAAACTCAACTAAGAACAACCTTGCAAAAGAATTGACACCATTAGGAATAGTGTCCTACCCAGGATGCAGTCTGTCTTAGCTCACTAGTGCTTTACACAGAGAGAAATATCTTAATACATGCCATACTGATCCTGCCAAAATGGCTCACTGGTGCTTAAAAGGAACAGCTGCACCTCACTGAGGAGAATGAAATTCAGATGAAAAATACCATTTCAAAAGAAATGAAACTACTTGTGAAACAAGTGTTTCAGTTGTTTAAAAATAATTTAATTCATCCCTACTCCTACTGACTTTACTTATTTATTTGTCTTGATAACTCATGAAATACAATATTCATGATACATTTTATAATGATTTGCTTATTTGTTTTTAAATATTGTTTCACACTATCCCATTACAAGATGTACAGGTTACAGTAATATAGTAATAATTGCTATTATTTGTAAGATTGCATGGAAACAGTTATTTAAATTAAACAAAACAGCCTGTGCATTACAAGTATTTTTCTAATCTGCTGATAAAACACTAAAACTCACTCTCAATGAAATGCTGAATTTGATATTAAAATGTATACTTCACTTAAGTCAACACATAATGAAAGAGGAGGATTTACTCATCTCCATTTACTGATCTGAAACTTGATATCCGTGGTGAAATTTCAACATGGTGTTATTTATGTGGGAATATGTTTTGCATGGGTAGATAAGGTAACATTATCAGATTTTGCTTTGTCCTGGCACATAGATGTGCTATGCATACCTCATTTTATTTGTATTTCCATTACTTTTCACCAGTCACACGAAAAAAATCTGTGTGCACGGTAATTTCATTTTACCAGTAATCTTGCAGTAACAAATTAGAAGCTGTTTTGCTGAAATGCATAATTTGGCTGAAATGACAGCAAAATTGTTTTGTTTCAGTTTGCAGTATTACCTAGTCAATGTATCGAGTAATAGAAACTTACAAGAACAATGACTCACTGTTTTACAGATATCTTCTCATCTAGTTACAAATTAGATTGATACCTGAAACAAATAGAGATTACCCCAAATTACTTCAGAAATAAAGCCATATTCAGAAACTATAGAATATTAACCCATAAACTAAAGTACCACACATGAATTTTGAAAGCGTAAAATACTAGAAAGTTAATTTTGATTAATGTGTTCTGTAAACTCAATGGATGAAACAATTATTGACTTGTTTAGCAGTAGCAGAGTTTATTTTAGTGAAGAAATGTATTAATACAACTTCACTATTTTTCTTTCTTTCTTTCTTATTTTATTAAACAATCAATATCCTCCTGTGTTCATTTTACTTTTGTGGTGACTGTATTAATAATATAATAGTTCTTCATTGTATATGATAAAAAAAACAAACAAACAAATATTGTATTAGACAAACGTGAATCAAAAAATCAAGGAGATTTTATCCCAAGCCAAAATTCTATCTGCAGGCATCTCTGAAACCTTGCAGCCAAGAGCCAGATGAAGGCATTGAGTAGCCAATTCAATCCCTCATGTCCAACGAATAAACAGCTGATCTTCCCATAGTCCACAATACAACAAAATTAAAAAAAAAAATACAAGAGAAGGGGAAATCCATCAGCAAATTTATTTAGGTGTAGACTTCCAATTCTGGTGGTTGCCCTCCAGGGTATGCACTAGAAGGTATGAAAGTTTGTTTTATTGTATACTGGCATATACACACTTCACCATTATAAAGACTTTTGACGCAAGTTATCCCCACAAACCTTGCCTATAGCATGCTTGGGATGGAGAAAGAAGCAGTTGAACAGGCAGTGTGTGTTTCTTTCTTGTTGACAGTGAGAGGGACAGTTAATAAAAAGTTTAACTGACATCCGATTGACATGAGCTATGACTGAGGCAGACTGATATATTTAGCAAAATGTAAAAAAAAAAAGCAATCACAGGACTTTTTGATGGAATAAACCAACACATATTTTCATCTATTCAAAAGTAATGAGCAAGAGATCAAACACAATCAGTGTGTTGTTTACTTCACTGTTAAATAATGTCCAGCAAAAGTGGTAGAGCGTAAGGACTATGAGCAGTGCAGGGACGTGTAGTAAAGCTGTAGTCCAACAAAAGCATGTGCAATTAATGATATGATCCTTCTCCTGAGGAGGCAGCATGTTAAGTCCAATAAAAAGTTTCACCACCAGAAATATTTTTTAAAAATGTAACAACTAGGGTAGAGAGAAAAGTGAGAAAAGCAATATCAGAAAGGAACTTGGATCATGACTATCTGTGTCTTCCCTTTGAGCTACACAAAATGTTGGGGTATTTGAGGGTTAAACTCCTTTCTCCCTTCTTGCCTTCCAGAGTGCCCCAAGACTTCCCTAATGCAGAGAACAAATGTCCTGTCTAAACTAACTTTCAATTCTTTTTTATTAGCCTGTCTTCACTAAATGAAAAATGTGCTGCTCTCTCTTCCTCTGACAAACACAGCATGACATGCTGTGGGAACCTGACACCCCTTTTGTACTATGCTTGTGGGTAAATAAGGGAAAATACCAGCTAAAAAAGCATGTCTGGTGCTAAAGTTACCACTCATTTAAACCTATTAAAACCAGTTCCATTTTCCCATTCAATTCCATGCATTAGGCTTTCAGATGCGTGAAGGGACCCACTCTAACTGGTGAAAAGCTTCACCCAGTATTTTTGGGCACAGAGTCCCCCTAACGCATGTTGAATCCTGCTGACGAAGGAATTGAAGGGGAAAAAAAGGTAAAAAAAAATGCCAGAATACCTAAGTGGCCAATGGATGGAAGCCCCATACAAATACATCAAAAGTACTCAAAAAATGGGTCAAATGTTAGTAGAATTAACCCTATGACTGCCAGTGGGGTATGCAACACATTGCACAGAGTTGCATACTCCATTGACACTTGCAGGGTTAATCTTGCTAAGTTAATAACATTAATAAACACTTACCTGTAATCCTGATGTCCCGCTGGGTCTTCTATCTTCCGTCTTTAGCTTTCTCATCCTCACCTGTCTTCTTATCTTCTGTCTTCTCATCTTCTTCTGTGTCTCAAAGATGTTCCTGGAAATATTTTGTTACCAACAAGTATGATACAAAGTTATGTATGTGTTAACCCTCTGAGTGCCCTTGAGGCCTCTCTGGCACTCGGTAGGTGAAATTGCAGCACCTAGTCCAAATATAAAAGAAATGTCCCCATTGCAATAATATGAGATATGCCTCCAGTCCAATAAAACACATGCTGCTAGTCAAAGTGTTAAAGGGATAGTAATACTTAAAATGTAAAAAGAAATATGTTGTAGGGTTTATCCCCCTGAATAAAACAAGAGTACTCCCACTGCTGAAAGGTGTTTCATTCAAAAGTTATTAATTTTCAAAGTTGAATTTTTTAGGTGCAATATCACAGTGGCCTGAAATTGTACAGTGGCGCTGTTGCTACACCATCCTATGGAGATTTATGGTCCTGGGACCAGAGCTGTCCATAGGATCATGTAGCAACAGAGCCACTGTACAATTTCAGGCCACTGTGATATTGCACCTAAAAAATTCAACTTTGAAAATTAATAACATTTGAATGAAACACCTTTCAGCAGTGGGAGTACTCTTGTTTTACTCAGGAGGATAAACCCTACAACATATTTTTTTTACATTTTACGTATTAATATCCCTTTAAATGTAGGCTTCTGCTGTTGCCTGCAGTGGCAGGGCTTCAAGCCAAAATCCCCCACCCCCCTTCATACCTCCCGTGCCCTTGCCTGAGCCAGTCTGTGGAAAATTTGAACAGAGACTTGCTTTTATATGGACAGTCTCTGTTCAAAATTGCTCCCAACCTTCCATTGGCTGGGATGTGTGCTTACGCACCTCCCACTCAGTCAGCTTCTACTGGGGGATGACAGTAAGTTTGAGGTAATTGATTTACCTATTTATAAACCTAAATAAAGAAAAAGCAAAAGTATGAACCTAAACAGAGCACTATGAACAATAATATAGCATACTAAGGTAATAATAACCAAAAATATAACTATATTACAACATATAAATATGAAACAGCATAGTAGTCCCAAAATCTCTACATATAAAGATCCAATCGCCCCCCACAAAAGTACAAACCTATACCTATAAAATATACATATAAAATATATCATACAGTGACCTATGCATAGAAAGGAGCTATAGTCTGGCTCCAGACATCCTAAAGGTATACCTGGTGTCCATGGCCATGTAATTGATCACACATATATGAATCCATATATTAATGAAAATGGACAAGATGAAAGGATAATGAAATGGAATGATGACATATAGATAGCAATCTATCATTCATACTTCAGATAATATCCTAAGAATCTTCACCCTATCATAGGGTTAATATCTATCATTCGTCCACATAAAATTCTCCCAGGACACATGAAGTGATTATACTCTGATAAGGATGGAACAACAGTACATATTCAATATATGCGATCAAGTCTGGCTGCAAATGTTAGTGATGGCATAGTTCATACAAGAGAAATAAGTCTCACCCATCTTCAGGAACTTACAGCGTTATAAGATTTACAAAGTCACCCAGACGTCATTATAAAACCTGGTGACAAGGGAAGGAACGTTGTTCTTATGACAGAAGATTATTACTGTAGTGAGATACTAAGACAATCCTATATAATAATTTGTTAAAATGTGTGTAACGCCACAGTCATGCGCAGCAGAGACTGCTGCGCTTGCTGCAATCATGCACAGTAGAGACTGCCAACCCCGCGGCTGATACAGAGCTGGACACTCCAAAGGAGCGTCCAGCTCTGTATCAGCCGTGGCGCAGGCAGTCTCTACTGCGCATGACTGCCCCGCGACCGGAGGGCTGTGGCACTGTGGCCCGTGTAACGGGCTCTTCAACTACTTGAAAGATAAAAGCTGTTATTTGATGTTAGAAAAAGATCCAACTAGAGAAATACAAGAGAAATTGGGTCAGAAATTAAAGTTTGCTAAAAAAAGAATATGAATATATGACAGTGGAGAATCCAGTGACTCCAATGATTTATGTGTTGCCTAAGATGCATAAGTCATTGGAGTCACATCCTGGATGTCCGGTGGCCTCAGATTTTGGAGGTGTTTGCGTAAATGTGGGTCATTATGTAGATACACGATTCAAGCCCTTTTTGAAGACCTTATCATCTTATGTTGAGGATACGGGGTGTGTGAAATGTGTGAATTGGCGACTTGTGTTGTTGGAGGTGTCAGGGGACTCGTATCTAGTTACTCTGGACGTCGAGTCCCTCTACACCTCCATCCCCAGAGCCGCTGGGTTACAGGCTAGTTATGCTTATTTAGACTCTAAAAGGGGTAACCTTTCACAACAAAATTAATTCAACATGGAATTATTTGAGTTCGTGTTGAAGAACAATTACTTTATGTTTAAAAATAAATTTTATAAGCAATAAAGAGGTGTTGCGATGGGAGCTACGTGTACCCTAACCTACGTGTGTCTCCACCTAGGCTGGTGGGAGCAGTCTGTGGTGTAAGATGCGCTTGGGTTTGGGGAACACATGACTCTCTGGTTGCGATGATACTCTTTTAGTGTGGGAGGGGGCCCTGCCTGACCTAGAGTCATTCATTTGTGAGTTGAATGATAACAATTTACATGTCAAATGTAATAAGAAAATAAGCCGAAATGAAGTAGAATTTTTATAAGGATAACACTAAAATTAAGATGAGAGGATACAGAAAACCAACAGCGTGTAATACTCTACTACATTCGTCAAGTTATCATTTACCCTCACAAATTAAAAGGATTCCGTATGGTCAATATCTATGCCTTCGAAGAAATTGTACAGACATAGATGAATATATTCTTGAGGCTAGGGACCTAACTGGGCATTTTTTGAAAGAGGATTTTTATTTAACAGCCTCAAGAAAAGATATCAATAAGCATTGTCTCAAGATCAAAATACTGTCCTTTTTTCTAATTGTTCTAATATGAAAAATAAATCTGAGGATAATAGAGTAAGATTTATTACTCCATTTGGATCTCACTGGACCACTTTAAGGAGAATCCTGGTCAAACACTGGGGTTTCTTTACCCAGAGTGACTTCCTGAGATCCATAGTGGGAGAGTCACCAGCTTTATTAGCAAAAAGAGAACCCAATTTACATAGTAGATGAGGCTGAAAAAAGACATGCATCCATCAAGTCCAGCCCATGCCAAAAACACCCCTGTTGATCCAGAGGAAGGCAAAAAGCCCTCAGGAGCCATTTCCAATCTAGCCGCAAGTGGGGTGGGGGGAAATGTATTCCTTCCTGACTCCAATTGGTAGTCAGATAGTTCCCCGGATCAATATCCTATCTGCTTTGAAGCCATATATCATAATTTTCAATATTGTTCTGTGCTAGATAGGCATCCATTGCTTTTTTGAATGCAGTTGCATTATCTGCAAGCACAACATCCTGAGGCAAAGAATTCCATAGCCTTACTGCCCTTACTGTAAAGAATCCCTGCCTTTGTTCTAGTCGAAAGCGCCTTTCCTCTAGTCTTAATGGATGACCTCTTGTTCTTAGCTCAGCTCTTTGCGTAAATAATTCATTGGATAGTTCTTTGTATTGACCTTGAATGTATTTGTAAATAGTAATCATATCACCCCTTAGATGTCTCTTCTCTAATGCAAACAAACCCAGTTTGGCTAGTCTCTTTATAACTTAGTTCCTCCAATCCTTTCACCAGTTGTGTTTCACGTCTCTGCACCTTTTTCAGTTCAGTAATGTCTTTTTTAAGAAAAGGTGCCCAAAATTGTACCCCATATTCTAGATGAGGCCTAACCAAGGATTTATACAGAGGTAGGATAATATTAGCATCCCTTGCTTCTACGCCTCTTTTTATGCAGGATAGTACCCTATTTGCTCTTGCAGCACTGATTGACTCTGCACACTGCTGTGAAGTCTATCGTCTATCAGTACTCCTAAATCTTTCTCTAATGAGGATTCCCCAAGTTGTTTCCCATTTAGAGTATATGTTGCAAGTTTGTTTCTAAAGCCCAAATGCATAACCTTACATTTATCTACATTAAATGACATCTGCCACTTTTCTGCCCATTCACTTAGTTTATTTAACTCCTTCTGCAGAGAAAAAACATCCAGCTCTGTATCTGTTTCCTTACATAGCTTAGTGTCATCATCAGCAAAGACTGAGATGCTACTTTCAATTCCCACTTCTAGATCATTAATGAACAAATTAAAAAGCATTGGTCCCAGGACTGAACCTTGTGGCACCCCACTTATAACCTTAGACCAATTTGAAAAAGTTCAATTTAGAACAACTCTCTGCCATCTATCATTTAACCAGTTCTCAATCCATGTAAAGATAACACCGCCAAAACCGAAGCCTTTTAATTTATGCAGTAACCTGTTGTGAGGCACTGTATCTACGTTTTTTTGCAAAATCCAAGTATACTACATCAACAGCAATTCCCTGTCCAAATTAGTACTTACTCTTTCATAAAATGCAAGTAAATTAGTCTGACATGATCTATTCTTCATGAAACCATGCTGATTCCTACTAATGATATTGTTTGTCTTCACATAGTTCTGAATACTGTCAGTTAATAACCCTTCTAGTATCTTACCCACTATGGAAGTCAAGCTCACAGGTCTATAATTTCATGGTTTACTTCCTTTTTAAACAGTGGAACTACATCAGCTTTCCTCCAATCACAGGGCACTATGCCTGATGAAAGTGAATCAATAAATATTAAGTATAAGGGTTTTGCTATTACTGAACTAAGTTCCTTAAGTAACCTTGGGTGTATACCGTCCGGTCCAGGCGCTTTATTCACTATAACCCTTTCTAGTCTCTTTGGGACCTTGTCCTTGTAAGCCATGTAGATAATGGAGGAAATTCTGTGATTCTGTCCGTTTGCCCATAGCCTGTCACTGCTGCCTCCTTTGTATATACTGAAGCAAAGAATGTATTTAGGGTGTCAGCCATAGGTTTATCCTCACTAATCAATTCACCTGTCTCAGTCCTAAGAGGACCAATATCAACCTTAGCTTTTTTGTTATTAATATACTTGTAGAATTGTTTAGGGTTTTTCTTGCTCTCATTTGCAATATTTCTCTCCTTTTCTATTTTAGCTAGTTTAATTGCTTGTTTGCAGATTTTATTACATTCTTTATATTTTTTAAATGATGCATCTGACCTGTTTGACTTAAACACTTTAAAAGCCTGCTTTTTATTTCTCTTTTCCCTGCTAACCACATTATTAAGCCACATTGGTTTTGCTTTATTCCTCTTGTGCTTATTCCCCAATGATATATACTGACATGTATATTTGCCTAAGAGCATTTTAAATACATTCCATGATTCTTGTGCAATTTTTATCTTTGAAAATTACATCCCAGTGGATATCCTTTAATACTTCTTTTGACTTTGTAAAATTAGCCTTTTTAAAATTGAATGTTTTGGTTAAACCCTTGCTACTGGATTTCTCATAACAAACTTCAAAGGATACAATGTTGTGGTCACTGCTGCCCAAATGTTCCTTTACTTGTACATTTTTTATCATGTCAGAATTGTTTAAGAGCACTAGGTGAAGCAAGGCCTCTTTTCTAGTTGGCTCCTCTTCTAGTTGGGACATAAAATTATCATTTATCATACTTAGAAAAATATTTCCCTTTGTTGTGCCAGAAGTCATATTACTCCAGTCAATTTCAGGATAGTTGAAATCTCCCATTATAATTACCTTTGCTGACCTAGAAGCCTTTTCCATTGGCAGTAAAAGCTGGGCTTCCTCCAACTCCCCAGTATTAGGAGGCTTGTAGCAAATCCCCACTAATATCTTTTTATTTTGTGTGCCCCCAGTGTGTATTTCAACCCACAAGGCCTCTGCCTTTTCATTGAGAGATAGTCTTGTTAATAGCCATTTTGAAACTGGTAAAAGCCAGGTGAATTGGTTTAATAAAAGTCAGATATGTGGGACCTTTCCCTGTGGCACGTGTAGTACCTGTGAGTTCATGTGCAAAACCAACAAATTTGGGAATTTTAATGGATCTAGAGAATTTACAATTAGGAGTTTGATAAACTGTAGGACAAAGAGAGTAGTATATCAATTGGTATGTCCATGCAGAAATATCTATGTAGGAAAAACATTTAGAGAATTGCGCTTTAGAATATTAGAGCATAAGAGAGACACAGAAAAAACATGTATGGAGAGTTCAGTGAAGATACTTTTTAGAATTTCATCAGAAAAATGCAAAATATCTAAAAGTAAATGGAATAGAGCAGGTTTAGAGGAACCCCAGAGGTGGGGATTATAATAAAAAGTTATTACAACGTGAAACAAAATATACTTTGGAGTCATTAGAACTGAATGGGCTAAACGAAGAATTGCATTTTGGGATGTTTCTGTAAGGTGTCTTGCCTCTGAATATAAATAAATATAAATAAATACAAGAATTTGCACAAAATGTGAAATTAGTGTTGTATAGTTAAAAATTACTGATGTTTTAGAGATCAGTTTGGAGTTTATCATTTATTGAGATATGATGAACATGTGTAAAGATCGTTGTCTCTATCAGCGCCTACTCCATATCTCCTTTATATGAAAGTAAAGCGGGATTGATGGAGTTAACAATGTAAAGATATATAGTTGTGTTATATAATTGTATCATTCTTTAGATGTGAGTAGGATGAATATTTAATTTTTGAACTTGTTGATTTGCATTGTCCATTGGTATGTTTTTATGAAAAATTTGGTATTATTAAGATTTAATATAGGATTTAGAATACCGGAATGATATTATGATCACTTCCGGTAGATAGTTTTAAATTTGATGATCGTTATTGTTTGTCTTGAGAAATCCCTGGAGGACATGGGCGAAACGCGTAGATGATAACATCATTGATCACACATTACAGGCGGAGTGCTTTATATCTATTAGGAATACTGAGGAGATAGGAAGATGCAGTGAAAAGAGCAATCTGTGAGTGGCAGCTTAGAAGTGTTTGGTGACATATCCAATGGAGGGTGAAGATGTTTGAGAGATTTTACCCATGTCCGAGTAGCCTGTCATCACGACAACTGACAGCCAGACTCTAGTGTATATATGCCCAATGAAGGGTGAAGACAAGTGAGACTTATTTCTCTTGTATGAACAAGTCTGCCATCACTAACATTTGCAGCCAGACTCGATCACATATATTGAATATGTATTGTTGTTCCATCCTCATCTGAGTATTATCACTCCATGTGTCCTGGGAGAATTTTATGTGGATGAATGATAGATATTAACCCTATAATAGGGTGAAGATTCTTAGGATATTATCCGAAGTATGAATGATAGATTGCTATCTATGTATCATCATTCCATTTCATCATCCTTTCATCTTGTCCATTTTCATTATTATATGGATTCATAAATGTGTGATCAATTATATGGCCATTGACACTAGGTATAACTTTAGGATGTCTGGCACCAGACTATAGCTCCTTTCTATGCATAGGTCACTGTATGATATATTTTATATGTATATTTTTTAGGTATAGGTTTGTACTTTTGTGGGGGTGATTTGATCTTTATATGTAGAGATTTTGGGACTGCTGTGCCGTTCCATATTTATATGTTGTAATAAATTTATATTTTTGTTATTATTACTTTAGTATATTATATTATTGGTCATAGTGCTCTGTTTAGGTTCATACTTTTGTTTTTTCTTTATTTATAGATATATTTTTGAGGATCATGAGCACCCCATGCATTGACTATATGGGAGGACCATTTTTTAGAAACTGGTAGTGCTCCCATTGTTATATATATATATATATATATATATATATATATATATATATATATATATATATATATATATATTTTTTTTTTTTTTTTTTTTTTTTTTTTTTCAATTGATTTATCTATGTTCAGAGTGACAGTTTTCAATATACAACTAGGCTCCAACAAACAACAGTGAGATCAGAAAAACGTCTCTGTTGTGAGAGTTTATACACCATTTGGTAAATTTAGGCCTTAACCATTACCCTTTTTTATTAAGTAAATATAATATTCATTGCTTATTCCTTTGTCCCAGTCCATAGCAACAGTAAATTATTCCTTACAGATGTATTTACTTGAAGAATGGTTACATTGTTGTGGTGTTTTACAGGATAAGTCCAATGCAGTCACCTTGCATTTATCATATACATACTTTTTTGTGTAATGCCCAAGGGTGCTATATTGCAACTTGCTATTGAATAATAGATCCATTTATCCAGCTTTTTTGAAAATCTACCGTTCCTAACAAACATATTTTATGTTTGAAAGGTGCAAATGGTATTTGAATCAGTTTCTCAAACTTTTGTTGTGCTAAAATTGCTTAAAGGGATAGTAATACTTAAGTATTACCAATCCCTATATTAACATCCTATTAAAAATAAATGTATTGCCCCCAGTGTCATCTCTCAGACCTTTATGGAATGCAACTTTATGGAATGCAACTTTAGGAGCAATCATCTCTCAAACCATAAAGGTTTGAGAGCTGACACTGGGGGCAATATATTTATTTTATTTATTTATTTATTTTTTAAAAAGCTTTATTGAGAACTTAAGAGTAACATTACATACAAGTCAATACATGTATAAATTGCATTGTATACAGTGGGAGTACATAGGAAGGATAAATAGAATGCAGAGGGTACAGGACAAACTGTATTCACTCACTGAATTTCCAATAAAACTTTAGGCTCAAATTAAAGTAAAGAAACTCTAGGGCAGTTATATAATGCTCAGGCTAATTGCAGAAAGGATAGATAAAACATAGAAAAAAAAAAAGGGGGGAATGATTCTGAGACACAATTAGTACCTATGAAGACAGGGGGGAAAAAGAAAAACAAGCAAAAGGAAAAATAATTAAGGTGTCAATGAGAAGGTGAATAGGATGAGAGGATGTGGGAAGGTAGAATAAAGGTGTCGCAATATATTTATTTTTAATAGGACTTTAATATAGGGATTAGTAATACTTTAGTAAAAAAAATAAATAAATTCAAAGTATTTGTTTTAACCCTTTGAATGTCAGAGGGCTACACAATGTATTGCTTTGCAATGTGTTATATTCCCCTCTGGCACTCAAATGGTTAAGTACTACTACTCTGTAGGAAAACAGCCATTTTGCCCAAGTCAAGTGTAGTCAATTCTTGCTCTAAATGCCCTCTAACTGACCAGATTTTAGGATGAGCATACGTAGTTTAATAACGGTTGAGGTAATTGGTTTACCAGCAATCAGAGCATGAGTTTTCAATATACCACTAGGCTCCATTAAACAACAGAGAGAGATCAGATAAATTCTCTGCTGTGAGAGTTTATACACCATTTGGTAAATGTAAGCCTTCATGTTTGTAATTTAAAAAACCATTACCCTTTTTCATTAAATAAATACAATATTCATTGCTTATTCCTTTGTCCCAGTCCATAGCAATAGTAAATTATTCCTTACAGATGTATTTACTTGAAGAATGGTTACATTGTTGTCGTGTTTTACAGTATAAGTTCAGTGCAGTCACCTAGCATTTATCATTTACATAATATTTTGGTGTAATGCCCAAGGGTGCTATATTGCATCGTGCTGTTGAATAATAGAACATTTATCAAGCTTTTTTTGCAAACCTACTGTTGCTATCAAGCATATCATATGTTTGAAAGGAACAAATGGTATTTGAATCAGCTTCTCAAACTTTTATTATGGTTTTTCTAGGCCATTCTCCTTCCATCTATAAGCTATATTTTCTTGTGTTCATATAAATAATTCATCGTTCAGACATAATCAATTTAAAAATATATATATACAAAGCTTTAAAAATAATTTGACAAGGGTAACACCTCATATAATTACAAACAAATAAGTATATTTTATAATTATAAACTAATAGCTTTGAAGGCTATCCTAATTTGTTTCTCACAATGGTTCTTGTTGTTATAACTAAGCCTTTTTTAATATACATATGTTGATTACAATAGCCATTTAGCTATTCTGTGTATATGTCATTCTTAAAATGATTTACTTTCTTATTCTATGCATTTATTACTTCAACATTTCACATAATTTTTTTAACCCATATTGTAATCTTTTGATGATATACATGTGATATTATTTCAAAATGTTAACAAGTATGACTGATACAACAGTGTATGTAGGTGTGTGTGTACATGTTTATGTTTATATATACACTACTGTTCAAAAGTTTGGGGTCACTTAAAAGTTTCCTTGTTTCTGTTATGGGAGCAGCTTGAACATATGGTATGTAAGAAGTGCCCATCAAGTCAATCCAAATTGTGGGAGGTCCTTCAGGAAGCACGGGGTGAACTCTTTTCACATTATCTCAACAATTTCACAACTAGAATGCCAAAGGTCTCCAAGGCTGTAGTTGCCACAAATGGAGTGTTCTCCAAGGAAAGCAAAGTTTGAAGGACACAATTATTACTTAAATTAAAAATGATCATTTCTAACCTTATCAATGTCTTGGCTGTATTTCCTATTCATTTTTCAACTCATTTGATGGAAAAGAAGGATATTTCTAAGTGACCCCAAACTTTTGAACGGTAGTGTATGTTTCCAAATACTTAACCAATTACATATGAATTACTAATGCACAACATTAGTTTGTTTAATGTGTTGTCTAAACTAATAACTATAAAGATTCAAAATTGTTTATATTGCCTAATTTAAATCTCTAGACACAAGGTTTTTGATACCTAAGGTCATGTTTGTCATGGTTCATGAAAATGTGCTCAAGATATAGTTCATACCATAGCTTTTCTAAAAAATAAACTATAGTATGAGCTATATCATAGTTGATGTGAAAAATAAACATTTAAAATAAAACATGTGGATTAGACATAGACATGCAAATTCATTTAATTGTATATTCTCAAAAGGCCTGGATTATATTGTACTTGATATATTTATCACTATTTTTTCTATACATTTAACCATACACTAGGAAACTGTGAGATTAAATAGAAAGTCCATCTTCCGCACACCACGCTCAGGTCTGGTGCAGGTTACCAAAGGATCAGTGCCACGTTATGATTACAGCGAATAGAATTAAGATGATCACCGCACACAGTGTTTAAGCTTAAGCTCTACCGAGCAGTTTTATTTTCACCAAATGCACAACGTTTCAGGGTTTTTTCCCCTTCGTCAGGTGCTTGCAAACGTATTCACACATGTGGTTTAAGTACTCATAAGGGCTCCAAAACACTTAATTACAATTGACAGCTGCAGAAAATAGGTCTCAGATAACTGAATAAAGTTGCTTCACTTCTAACCCATAATCTACATGGTTAATCTAATAGTTTAAATTTAATCACATATTTATATAAAAAAATATTTAAATGCATATTGTTTTAATATCGGCAAAGAAAAGCAACACACAACTAATTTTATATTTGTAGGTAATGTTAGATTTTTAAATGGACCTACAGGAGGGCAACATAATTAACCCTCAGGGTACCAGTAATAGAGTAGAATAGGGTGCCCAAAGTCATAGATAAATGATTAATATATAGAAATGTGTAGAAAACAGTGGTACAAGAAATGTACAGTTCAGACATATTCAATTAGAATATTAACATAATTTAGCGCCACGGTATACACTAAAGTTAGGGTATACATAGTTGATATTCATGATCTTAACTACTGGAGTGATCCAATAAAATTTCTTGGGTCACAACCATTAGTCGAGATTAAGGGGATACACACACAAGCAATATTATACAGAACTGATTAGCCCAAAGTTGTCAATTGTAATTAAGTGTTTTGATGCCCTTATAAGTATTTAAAGCACATGTGTGAATATGTTTGTTAGCACCTGACGAAGGGGAAAGAAACCCCGAAATGTTGTGCACTTGGTGAAAATAAAAATGCTCCGTAGAGCTTAAACTTGAACACTGTGTGTGGTCATCATCTTCATTCTATTAACTATGAGATTAACCATCAGTGAAATCTAGGGCACAGTCAGGGTTATGAACCATTGTCCTTTGGGTTCGAAGATGGGGAAAAGTAAGAGCAAAAAATTGCACCCAGTGGTGAAAAATTTCCAGCAAAAAGTGCAGATTTTCCTCTTTTTCCTGCTTTTCTCGCCTAGCTCATTCCATTGATATCAATGAGAACATTGAAGTTACTCACAACACATAGCAAATATTATTCTATTTCCCAAAGGCATAGTATAAGAGGGGCATGAGGGTTCCTGTGTTGGTGGGGTGTGGGGAAAGAATCAGTTGAACAGGGAATTTTTTGGGGGGTGTAGTTTACTGGGATTGGGGGCAGTTAATAAAAAAATAAATCCTAAATAAAATGTAAATAAATAAATAAATAAATAAAAAATAAAATTAGAAATTTGTATGAAGGTGATAGAGACAGGAACCCCCTGCACATTGGGAGGGATGGATAATTTTGTAGAGGATGATTTGTTAGATTTATTGTTAGAAGTCTTTGTACGACTTAGACTTATTAGAGGCCCAAGCCCTGAAGAAACATTGATTTGAAGGACTTAAGCTTGTTTGGCACAAGCCCTAAGGAAACATTGATTTGTAGGACTTGTTAGAAACATAACCCCCCCAAAACTGTTTATTTTTTGTAGGACTATTTTTAATTATTATTTATTATTTATTTTGTATTTCAAAGCACAAGCCCTAAGAAAAAATAAAAATCCCCTACTGGCCTAGTGCCATCAGGTCATGTTGGCCAGTGGCCATCGGCCATTGTCAAATGTCCTTCTGAGTCCATAATTGTGGCATTTGCAACTGCTGTTCTTACTGCTGCTGAGTTGTTTAAGCAACAGGATGATTAGGCAGCTGAAAGGGAATGGAATCAACAATAGCAGTAACTTGGGTGATGGATGATGAAGGTTCTACTTGCCACGAATATCTCCATTGATGTACCTGAGGCAGTAGCAGCACAATAAGTAGCCCCCAGTCTATGTGGTGAAAAGAAGAAGTCAACCATTAATTCTTCTCCACCTGCCCCTCCTTTAAAATCATGGGTGTGTTGTTATTAGAATATAATTTTTTCCCTTGAGAGCAGGAATTGTGGCTCTCATCAGCAACTGCAATGTGCACAGTGTGTGTGGTAAATAACAGGTTGGGGCATAACTGAATCCAAACACCATGACATGACATGACAAAGCCAAGTACTGCTGCTGTCATTATACCCATTGTCCAGACCCCGCTAAGGACACATGACAACTTGCTGACAGTTTAAAAGTAATGATGAATCCTCCCTGCCACCATCTTAGCATATTCTGCAGGATGGAATTTCCTCAGATTTCTCTTGATGCACTGCTTGCGATTCTCCTCCACTACACAGTGTGCAATGGTTAGAGATGAACTGTCACATCCTAATATCAACAGAGTGGCTATTATTTGGCGGGGGAGGTAACTATGAATGAGGTGGATTGGTAGAAGATGGTGATGGCGAGCTAGTTGTTTCACTCATCATGGAGCTTCTAGTCTCTGCCTGGGTTGCTCTATTCTTCCTCATCTTTGATCTCTGCCTCGCCTCTTGTTGAATTTCTGGAGAATCAGGGGGTACAGCAACATTGGTGCTTGATTTCTGTGGGGGGTTTTGGCTTAAACATGTTTCACATGGATGTCATGGTGTCTGTGTTTCATATGTGCTATCATGGAGCTTGTACCAAGGTGTGTTTCTTCCTTTCCTCTTCTCATTGACTTCACAAATTGTGTACAGTGCCATTGCTGATGACTGAACTGTGCCTGCCCCAAGAGGAAAAATAGTCCCACACCCATAACCTTCACTGTCTGTGGCAGCAGATAATGTTGCTGCTGTTGCTGCTACTGCCTCAGATTCAGCACTGTAACTAGGACCAGGAGTATTGCTGGTGCTTGCTAGTGGAACCTGTCCTAGTCCCACATCACTTGTTGACCCCATTCCCACTTTGTCCACGGTGGTCTGTGGCACACTAGCTTGCTCCTCAGCATCCTACTGCCCTTATGTCACGGTTTGTTACGACTCTCAGACACAAAGTTAGGTAAAAACACAACTTTATTGAAAAATAATTAAAAATGATCCCTTAGGATTCCAACATGACATACAACATTTAATAATAGAGAAATACAAATTACAGGCTCTACCGGTCTTGCCAATATACCGGGCAAGACAGCCAGATATACTACTAACACTAGGCTCTACCGGCCTTGCCAATACCTGGTAAGGCAACCTGCAGATGGAATAGGTACCAGGTTCTACCGGCCTTACCAATACCGGGCAAGGCAGCCCAAGGAGTTTGCGTAGGCTCTACCGGCCTTGCCAATACCGGGTAAGGCAACCTGCAGATGGAATATGTGCCAGGTTCTACCGGCCTTACCAATACCGGGCAAGGCAGCCCAGAGAAGCTTTGCGTAGGCTCTACCGGCCTTGCCAATACCGGGTAAGGCAACCTGCAGATGGAATATGTACCAGGTTCTACCGGCCTTACCAATACCGGGCAAGGCAGCCCAAGGAACTTCACTCTAGGAACGCCCAACAGAGAGTACGTCTAAAATGCTCTTGGAGCAAACCAGCGTCCACACGCTGGAACCAACAATAATTATATAGCAAATAAGTTTGGAACAAACCAGCGTCCGCATGCTGGGACCAACAGTGAATTCGTATAGCAGCAAGGCTTGGAGCAAACCAGCGTCCGCACGCTGGAACCAACAGCAATTCGTATAGCCACAAGGCTTAGAGCAAACCAGCGTCCGCACACTGGAACCAACAGTAATTCGTATAGCCGCAAGGCTTAGAGCAAACCAGCGTCCGCACGCTGGGACCAACAGTAATTCATGTAGCCGCAAGGCTTGGAGCAAACCAGCGTCCGCACGCTGGGACCAACAGTAATTCGTGTAGCCGCAAGGCTTGGAGCAAACCAGCGTCCGCACGCTGGGACCAACAGTAATTTGTGTAGCCGCAAGGCTTGGAGCAAACCAGCGTCCGCACGCTGGGACCAACAGTAAATCGTGTAGCCGCAAGGCTTGGAACCAACCAGCGTCCGCACGCTGGAACCAACAGTAATTCGTATAGCCGCAAGGTTTGGAGCAAACCAGCGTCCGCACTCTGGGACCAACAGTAATTCGTGTAGCCGCAAGGCTTGGAGCAAACCAGCGTCCGCACGCTGGGACCAACAGTAAATCGTGTAGCCGCAAGGCTTGGAGCAACCCAGCGTCCGCACGCTGGGACCAACAGTAAATCGTGTAGCCACAAGGCTTGTAGCAAACCAGTGTCCGCACGCTGGGACCAACAGTAATTCGTGTAGCCGCAAGGCTTGGAGCAAACCAGTGTCCGCACGCTGGGACCAACAGTAATTCGTGTAGCCGCAAGGCTTGGAGCAAACCAACGTCCGCACGCTGGGTTTACAAAAATGTCGCCAAAGTGACCAGGTGTCAGGAACACATCTGGCAGAACAAGAGACGACAGGAACTCGCTGAATAGTCAAGTAGTCTGGAAGTCTCAGCGAAGGCGATCAGCAGGAAACATCAACCTCTCAGGACTAGACCGGAACCACTCTGGAACAACTCTGCAGACAGAAGACTCAGGAACAAGATGAATTCTGGAACTCTGGAACACAGCTACAGGTACCAATGAATACTGAAACATGGTCAAGGCTAATGTGGTCAGAGACACCACGAAAGGGCAACCATAGGGTGCCCAGACCAAGTTTAAATAGACAAAATGAGGCGGGTTAAAGGCAGACAACCAATAGGAGCCCCTTAATGGTGACTGATAAGGAAGTGCAACAATCACGGGCACCGTGATAGTACCCCCCTTTCAAAGACCCCCTCTCCTAGAATAGGGTCTAGGCTTCTGCGGATATTTAGCGTGAAAAGCACTAGATAACCTAGGTGCATGAAGGTCCTTACTGTCCACCCAAGATCGTTCTTCAGGACCATATCCCTTCCAATGCACCAGGTACTGTACCCTTCCTCTAAGCCTTCGGGAATCAATAATGCTCATGCATATCCATTCTCCAATGGATATTCTGTGCATTACCATCACTCTTGTTGTCTGAGGTCATGGCCCTTTCGTACTGTCACGGTTTGTTACGACTCTCAGACACAAAGTTAGGTAAAAACACAACTTTATTGAAAAATAATTAAAAATGATCCCTTAGGATTCCAACATGACATACAACATTTAATAATAGAGAAATACAAATTACAGGCTCTACCGGTCTTGCCAATATACCGGGCAAGACAGCCAGATATACTACTAACACTAGGCTCTACCGGCCTTGCCAATACCTGGTAAGGCAACCTGCAGATAGAATAGGTACCAGGTTCTACCGACCTTACCAATACCGGGCAAGGCAGCCCAAGGAGTTTGCGTAGGCTCTACCGGCCTTGCCAAAAACGGGTAAGGCAACCTGCAGATGGAATATGTACCAGGTTCTACCAGCCTTACCAATACCGGGCAAGGTAGCCCAAGGAACTTCACTCTAGGAACGCCCAACAGAGAGTATGTCTAAAATGCTCTTGGAGCAAACCAGCGTCCGCACGCTGGAACCAACAATAATTATATAGCAAATAAGTTTGGAACAAACCAGCGTCCGCACGCTGGGACCAACAGTGAATTTGTATAGCAGCAAGGCTTGGAGCAAACCAACAGCAATTCGTATAGCCACAAGGCTTAGAGCAAACCAGCGTCCGCACACTGGAACCAACAGTAATTCGTATAGCCGCAAGGCTTAGAGCAAACCAGCGTCCGCACGCTGGGACCAACAGTAATTCATGTAGCCGCAAGGCTTGGAGCAAACCAGCGTCCGCACGCTGGGACCAACAGTAATTCGTGTAGCCGCAAGGCTTGGAGCAAACCAGCGTCCGCACGCTGGGACCAACAGTAATTTGTGTAGCCGCAAGGCTTGGAGCAAACCAGCGTCCAAACGCTGGGACCAACAGTAAATCGTGTAGCCGCAAGGCTTGGAGCCAACCAGCGTCCGCACGCTGGAACCAACAGTAATTCGTATAGCCACAAGGCTTAGAGCAAACCAGCGTCCGCACACTGGAACCAACCGTAATTCGTATAGCCGCAAGGCTTAGAGCAAACCAGCGTCCACACGCTGGGACCAACAGTAATTTGTGTAACCGCAAGGCTTGGAGCAAACCAGTGTCCGCACGCTGGGACCAACAGTAATTTGTGTAGCCGCAAGGCTTGGCGCAAACCAGCGTCCGCACGCTGGGACCAACAGTAAATTGTGTAGCCACAAGGCTTGGAGCAAACCAGCGTCCACACGCTGGAACCAACAGTAGTTCGTATAGCCGCAAGGCTTGGAGCAAACCAGCGTCCACACGCTGGAACCAACAGTAATTCGTGTAGCCGTAAGGCTTGGAGCAACCCAGTGTCCGCACGCTGGGACCAACAGTAAATCGTGTAGCCGCAAGGCTTGGAGCAACCCAGCGTCCGCATGCTGGGACCAACAGTAATTCATGTAGCCGCAAGACTTGGAGCAAACCAGCATCCGCACGCTGGGACCAGCAGTAATTCGTGTAGCCGCAAGACTTGGAGCAAACCAGCGTCCGCACGCTGGAACCAACAGTAATTCGTGTAGCCACAAGGCTTGGAGCAAACCAGAATCCGCATGCTGGGATCAACAGTAATTATTATAGCCGCAACGCTTGGAGCAAACCAACGTCCGCACGCTGGGTTTACAAAAATGTCGCCAAAGTGACCAGGCGTCAGGAACACATCTGGCAGAACAAGAGACGACAGGAACTCGCTGAAGAGTCAAGTAGTCTGGAAGTCTCAGCAAAGGCGATCAGCAGGAAACCTCAACCTCTCAGGATTAGGCTGGAACCACTCTGGAACAACTCTGCAGACAGAAGACTCAGGAACAAGATGAATTCTGGAACTCTGGAACACAGCTACAGGTACCAATGAATACTGAAACATGGTCAAGGCTAATGTGGTCAGAGACACCACGAAAGGGCAACCATAGGGTGCCCAGACCAAGTTTAAATAGACAAAATGAGGCGGGTTAAAGGCAGACAACCAATAGGAGCCCCTTAATGGTGACTGATAAGGAAGTGCAACAATCACGGGCACCGTGATAGTACCCCCCTTTCAAAGACCCCCTCTCCTAGAATAGGGTCTAGGCTTCTGCGGATATTTAGCGTGAAAAGCACTAGATAACCTAGGTGCATGAAGGTCCTTACTGTCCACCCAAGATCGTTCTTCAGGACCATATCCCTTCCAATGCACCAGGTACTGTACCCTTCCTCTAAGCCTTCGGGAATCAATAATGCTCATGCATATCCATTCTCCAATGGATATTCTGTGCATTACCATCACTCTTGTTGTCTGAGGTCATGGCCCTTTCGTACTGTCACGGTTTGTTACGACTCTCAGACACAAAGTTAGGTAAAAACACAACTTTATTGAAAAATAATTAAAAATGATCCCTTAGGATTCCAACATGACATACAACATTTAATAATAGAGAAATACAAATTACAGGCTCTACCGGTCTTGCCAATATACCGGGCAAGACAGCCAGATATACTACTAACACTAGGCTCTACCGGCCTTGCCAATACCTGGTAAGGCAACCTGCAGATGGAATAGGTACCAGGTTCTACCGACCTTACCAATACCAGGCAAGGCAGCCCAAGGTGTTTGCGTAGACTCTACCGGCCTTGCCAAAAACGGGTAAGGCAACCTGCAGATGGAATATGTACCAGGTTCTACCAGCCTTACCAATACCGGGCAAGGTAGCCCAAGGAACTTCACTCTAGGAACGCCCAACAGAGAGTATGTCTAAAATGCTCTTGGAGCAAACCAGCGTCCGCACGCTGGAACCAACAATAATTATATAGCAAATAAGTTTGGAACAAACCAGCGTCCGCACGCTGGGACCAACAGTGAATTTGTATAGCAGCAAGGCTTGGAGCAAACCAACAGCAATTCGTATAGCCACAAGGCTTAGAGCAAACCAGCGTCCGCACACTGGAACCAACAGTAATTCGTATAGCCGCAAGGCTTAGAGCAAACCAGCGTCCGCACGCTGGGACCAACAGTAATTCATGTAGCCGCAAGGCTTGGAGCAAACCAGCGTCCGCACGCTGGGACCAACAGTAATTCGTGTAGCCGCAAGGCTTGGAGCAAACCAGCGTCCGCACGCTGGGACCAACAGTAATTTGTGTAGCCGCAAGGCTTGGAGCAAACCAGCGTCCAAACGCTGGGACCAACAGTAAATCGTGTAGCCGCAAGGCTTGGAGCCAACCAGCGTCCGCACGCTGGAACCAACAGTAATTCGTATAGCCACAAGGCTTAGAGCAAACCAGCGTCCGCACACTGGAACCAACCGTAATTCGTATAGCCGCAAGGCTTAGAGCAAACCAGCGTCCACACGCTGGGACCAACAGTAATTTGTGTAACCGCAAGGCTTGGAGCAAACCAGTGTCCGCACGCTGGGACCAACAGTAATTTGTGTAGCCGCAAGGCTTGGCGCAAACCAGCGTCCGCACGCTGGGACCAACAGTAAATTGTGTAGCCACAAGGCTTGGAGCAAACCAGCGTCCACACGCTGGAACCAACAGTAGTTCGTATAGCCGCAAGGCTTGGAGCAAACCAGCGTCCACACGCTAGAACCAACAGTAATTCGTGTAGCCGTAAGGCTTGGAGCAACCCAGTGTCCGCACGCTGGGACCAACAGTAAATCGTGTAGCCGCAAGGCTTGGAGCAACCCAGCGTCCGCATGCTGGGACCAACAGTAATTCGTGTAGCCGCAAGACTTGGAGCAAACCAGCATCCGCACGCTGGGACCAGCAGTAATTCGTGTAGCCGCAAGACTTGGAGCAAACCAGCGTCCGCACGCTGGAACCAACAGTAATTCGTGTAGCCACAAGGCTTGGAGCAAACCAGAATCCGCATGCTGGGATCAACAGTAATTATTATAGCCGCAACGCTTGGAGCAAACCAACGTCCGCACGCTGGGTTTACAAAAATGTCGCCAAAGTGACCAGGCGTCAGGAACACATCTGGCAGAACAAGAGACGACAGGAACTCGCTGAAGAGTCAAGCAGTCTGGAAGTCTCAGCAAAGGCGATCAGCAGGAAACCTCAACCTCTCAGGATTAGGCTGGAACCACTCTGGAACAACTCTGCAGACAGAAGACTCAGAAACAAGATGAATTCTGGAACTCTGGAACACAGCTACAGGTACCAACGAATACTGAAACATGGTCAAGGCTAATGTGGTCAGAGACACCACGAAAGGGCAACCATAGGGTGCCCAGACCAAGTTTAAATAGACAAAATGAGGCGGGTTAAAGGCAGACAACCAATAGGAGCCCCCTAATGGTGACTGACAAGGAAGCGCAACAATCACGGGCACCGTGATACCTTACAACTCATCATCAGAAGGAATTAGAGCAGTTGCAAATTCCTCTAATTCCAAAATCTCACTGCTAGTGCTGGTGTTGATGCCCATCCTCACCCCTGTCTCCCATTCCTTCTCAGTTTCTGCTAAAAAGACCATCAATGTCTCTTCCACACCATCTTCTCCAGCATCATCATCACTACCCCCACTAGTCCCTACGTGCTGCTGCTCTATTACAGACATCTCACTTCTGCTTGGAGGAGGAAATGAGCAATGTGACAGAGGGTCCCCTAATGTCACACTTGTCATTTCTTGGAGACGTGAAGAAGGTAGACTGGCAGTGGCAGCACTAGCAGCAGTAACAGGCAGCTGATCTGTGCTCCTGATGGTGGTGGTATCAATTGTGTGTTGTTCTCCCCCAACGACAGTTCTGGCCCCTTAGTCTTCAGGACCCTGTTCCATTTGAACACTTTAGTGAACAGAAGGGGAGGACACCCAGGGTCAGAGGAATGGTGTGGGCTCCCTTACCCGCTAGTTTGGATGCTCTCAAATGTTTCCCCTAACACTACGGCTGCTTCACCATTACTGCTACTACTACTAACACCAACCACGTCAAGTTCAGCCACAGAGTCTTCCTCCTCAGTCTCACAGTCACTAGTAATATGAGGATATTGTTGATTACCCCCTCCTTCACTCCTAACGCTAACAAGCTGCTGACCTTAGTAGCGGTAGTACTAGCACTGGCGGGACTGCTTGGGAATGGCAAGTGTGATTTAGGGTCCCTTGCTGTCACACTTGGAATTATCTTCTCCTTCCCCCCTCCTGAGCACTACAGGAAAAGTATTGGTAGTAGCAGGTTCAGCACTGGCAGCAGGTACAGTACTGATGGCAGCAGGAGCAGCACATCTGGCAGCAGGTACAGCAATCGTTTTTGCAGGTGCAGCACTGGT
The DNA here is from genome assembly GCA_037306005.1 of Rhinophrynus dorsalis. Taxonomy (NCBI): domain Eukaryota; kingdom Metazoa; phylum Chordata; class Amphibia; order Anura; family Rhinophrynidae; genus Rhinophrynus; species Rhinophrynus dorsalis. The sequence continues at coordinate 347,590,475 of CM074723.1, read as the reverse complement.
GGCAGCAAGGGCAGCACATCTGGCAGCAGGTACAGCACTGGTGACAGCAGGGGCAGCATGTCTGTCAGCAGGTACAGAAATGGTGGTTGTAGATACAGCAATGTTGGCACTGGCAGCAGGGGCAGCATGTCTTGCAGAAGGCACAGACAGCTGACTTATACTGCTCTCACTAGTATTAACCTTTTCTCCCTCCCTTCCCATTAAATTCACCAAGATCCCTTGTGATTTAGGGGGACTGGACAGCATTGGTTCAGTACTGCTAGTTACTTCCTATTCCTCCTCCTCAGACTCAGTGGACACATAATAAGGGTCCTTCCAGTTCCTCCTTTACTGCTCATAGTGATAGCAGTCAATATGAGCCTCTCCTGCCTCAATTTAACAAACATTTCACAGCAGAACAGCACAGCACGTCTACCTCACTCTGTAGCTGCTTCTATTGTATTTCATGTCCTGGAATACATTATGTTTTATAGCAAAAATACAAAAGCAACATAAATCAATAGGCAGAAACTTTCCAGAAAATTGGTGGTGAATTTTGGCCAATGGGCAAAAAAACACAACATTTTTACTCACTGTTTTAAAAGTGGAATTTCTCGCAAAAAAAGAGTACAGTAACGTGGTTTTTGCGGAAGTTCTCGCGGGAATACGCCGACAACTTTTGCCCATCCCTACCTGCTGTCAGATGTTCTTCCCCAGCTTGATGTCACCAGTGCTGCACCTGCTGCCTGTGCTGAACCTGCTGCCAGTGTGTCTTGTAATTCTCAGGAGGGAAAGGAGAATATGATGCCAAGTGTGACAGCAGGGGATCTAAGACACACTTACCATCCCCAAGCAGTCCCGCCACTAGTACTACTACTAAGAAGGTCCAGCAGCTTGTATGTGTTAGGAATGAAGGAGGGGGTGATCACCATATTACTAGTGAGTGTGAAAAGGAAGACTCATGTGCTGAAATTGATGTGGCTGGTGTTAGTGGTAGTACTAGTAACAGTGATGGTGGGACTAGTATTAGGGTAGTGTTAGGGGAAGCAATTGAGAGTGTCCAGACTAGCGGTCAAGGGAGTCCCCACCATTCCCCTGACCCTGGGAGTCCCGTTCCCTTCTCAACCATGAAGACACGGGTGTGGGGCTATTTTTCTCTTGGGGCACGCACAGTGCAGTCATCAACAATGACACTGTGCACAATTTGTAACAGGTTAGTGAGAAGGGGAAAGGAGGGAACATGCCTTGGTACAAGCGCCCTGATAAGACACATGAAACAAAGATACCATGACATTTATGTGAAGCATGTTAAAGCCAAACACCCACCAGAGAAATCGAGCACTGCTGTTGCTATATCCCTGGATTCTCCAGAAAGGCAACAAGAATAGAGCAACCTAGCCAGAGGCTGAAAGTACGATGATGAGCTCTCCATCACCTTCTTGCTCTAGGGTAACTACATCTTCTGCTAATCCACCTCGTTCATTGTTACCTCCCCCTCCAGATATTAGGTGTTACATCCCCCGCCAGATGTACATGTTAGGAATCTTAGGATGTGGCAGGACATTTCTACCCATTGCACAATGTGTGGTGCATTGACCACACACAGCACTGTGGTGGAGGAGAATTGCAAGTAGGTCATCAAGCGGCATCTGAGGAGATTCCATCTCGCAGAATATGCTAAGCTTGTGGCAGGGAGGGTTCATCAATACTATTAAGCTGTAAGCAAGTTGTCATGTGTCCTTAGAGGGGTGTGGACAAGGAGCATAGTGAAACAAGCAGATGGGACACAGAAGGAAGAAGTGCTATGGTGTGTAATTGCCTCCTGCCACATCAACTGCTAGTAAATTGGTTGGAGAAACAAGTACTTTTTGATACAGTGGTCCCATAAAGTAACAGTCTGTTTTGGGAGAAAGAATCTGTGTGAACAATGTGGTTTATGGAGTGGTAGGTGGGAGAGTGATTGCAGAAAAGAACAAAAGTGAGAAGAAGTTGAATAGGCTTTTGATCTGGCCTTGTTCTTAATGGTTATGGGGTAGTTGATAGGCTTCTTTGAAGAAGTGAGTTTTCATGGAACATCTGAATATCTGAAGGCTGGGAAAGAGTCTGATGTGGCGGGGAATTCCAGAGCTCCGGTGCAGCATGAGAGAAGTCCGGTAGGCAGGAATGGAAGGATGTAATAATAGCTGCAGAGAGAAGAAGATCTTGTGCAGAGAAAAGATGGCCATTGCCATTTAAGGATACTTGTACTTTAGGAAGGCATGAGCAAAGCAAAGAGAAGGCATAACCATATACAGTACATACAAGAGTGCATAAAGTAGTTTTTTTAATTACTCCTTTAACTCTACCATACCTGACTACATAGTTGACCAAATTGTATTTCCCTTCTCAAAACAAATCTTAATTGCATGTGCTGTTTTTTTTAATTACTCTTTTAACTCTACCACACCTGACTACATAGTTAACCAAATTGTATTTAACTTCTCAAAACAAATCTTAAATGCATGTACCTACTGCCCACCTAATACCCTGGCCCAGGCCCTCCCATACATAGCCCAACTCCTCAATAAGATTGCCACTCAAAACAAGAAAAGCAGGCTGTTGGTTCTTGGAGACATTAATGTTAATTGTCTAGGCCCCAATAATGTCAGATTCTGCTCATTGCTGAAGACAATGAACATAACACTAATTTCCTCCCCTACTTGCATAAATAAAAAAACATCTAACAATATTCTGCTGGACTGAATCCTTTCATCCTGCTCAAGCAGCACTCATGATTCGACCATACTAGCAAATGTATTAGCAATCAGTCCATAGTGTAATGTGTTTGGAAAACAAAGCTAATCAAATCATGTTCCACAGTAATAGTTTCTATATAAATGTAATCTCCAATAATCAAATCATGCCCAGAGTTGTAGTTAATAAATCGTTTAGGAAATATAATCTCCAGTCTTTCTTAAATGATCTAAGCAATTACCAGTGGTAAATGATAAATGTAAAATCTGACTGTGACTTTGTGATTGACAATTTTGACTCAGAGTTGTTGCAGTTCTGTAAAACTCCACGGTTATAACTGACCTCCTTGAGTTATACAGTTTTAGTCATGACCTTTGGACAAAATGTAAACATACTTTTTCCACATGATCACACTGTCTACAGACAATTGTGGAAAACCAGCACACAGCAAACAAAACTAGTCCAGCTCAAAATTTTACTGACAACTTGAACAGTAACATATCAAATCTGGACAACTTTTGGAAGGTTAATCAAACTATTTACAACCCCCCTAACCATTCTCACCCCACAACTATAAAATAGGCAATGAAACAGTATATTGTACATATCAATAGCTGAAGCATTCCACAATTATTCCATTGGATGTGCCACCTCACAAACATGCAATGAACAGCCTCTGACACCTTACTCCTGGTCCAACAGTACTGCTGAATTTATCTGACCCTATCCATCCATCCATGCATATCACAACTTGAGGTAGTATTACAGGATGATTTCTCTGAAGTTGAAAGATAGATAATTAAAACAATCTGTTCTTTAAACACTGAAAAAAACAAAATGGTAATAGGTACAAAGTGCAATTTATGTAAACTCCACAATGCCTATATAGCATGTGATTTGACCACAGCCTCACTTTATGATATCCAAACATTATCATAACGTAAGTGCTCTGATTAGAAACAAATTCTGTCTCCATCTGCTGGTAAGAACATTTATTTTTCTACAGATGTTAATTTCAGTCACAGACTACAGGGATGTAGTATACGCTTCTGTGCCACAAATCTATCTTTACAGATTCAACACTATAGGGATTATGCACTAAGGCTTGATAAAGAGGTGATAAAGAGGAGATGGTGGGGGCTATGCACTAAGGCATGATAAAGAGGTGATAAAGAGGTGATAAAGTGGAGATAACTTCTCCAGTGATATCACTTCTCCAGTTCCTATGATTTTTTTATAGAACCTCTTCAAACTGGGAGAATTCTTAGTGCATTGGCTCCATAGCATAACATAGGACTTGGAGGAGTGACATGACTGGAGAAGTCATATCCGCTTTATCACCTCTTTATAATGCCTTAGTAAATTTTCCCTCACCTTCTACAATGATATCACTTCTCCAGTTCATATGTTATTCTATGGAGGTTATGTACTAAGATTTCCCTTCTTTATCACATAAAACTCCCTGGAGGAGATTCACTAAGTGGTGATAAAGCGGCAATAAAGTGGAGATGACCTCTCCAGTTTATCACTTGTCCAATTCCTATGTTTTTCTATGGAGCCCATTCACTAAGATCTTGGAGAAGTGATAAACTGGAGAAGTCATCTCAACTTATCAGGCTCTGAAAGCCTGGAATAACCTAGCCCAAAAACTAAGATCATCTCTTGGTCTAAAATCCCTAAAATATCTGCACCTTCATATTTAAAAACAACATGCAACTGTATATAAAATGTAATTTTATTTTTATTTATTTAAATTTTGTTGTTTATCTTTTTGTGTAATAATATAAATTTATATTGTTCTCTGGGACGTATGTGAAAATTATAGAAATCCAAGTGTATTATTTCCAGTAAAACACTTTCTAATTAAATAAATAAAAGAAAATAAAGTGGCAACAAATTCTTCCACACCAAGTATGATAAACATACAATACAGTTAAGTGACAATGCAAATAAATGTTACAAAATTGAGTAACAAAACAATTTAAAGTGAAAGCTAATAGGACCCGCTCACTAGAGTTTGTAACCTAAAGCCTACCATCTACAGCAGGCATGTCAGACTCAAATGCACTTGAGAGCTGCATACTCAACATTTACCTCTAACAAAGGCTGCAAAATTGGCTGCTAGGGTTAGTGTGTATGGGTACGTATTTGTGTACTATATTACAATACATTGTGTTTGGTGGTGAAGAGACTTGTGGAAGGATGAAAAGGTGTCAGAGATATGGGTGGAAGGCAGGTAGAGAACTATGGTTAAAAAAGTCTAAGAAAGAGCTGGTTAGGGTAGAGATTGCCCTGGATTTTGGCGTTCGATTAAAACGTTTTCCTATTTTGAGGGCCTCAAATGGGCAGCATGTGGCCCACGGGAAGAATGTTTGTCTTGCCTGATCTGTGGGATACATATAGAATCACCACTATAGGACGATTATACAAAGATAATAAATGTAAAACATCTGATCAATTGCAAGAGGAATATGGCATACCAGATAATTCCTTTTACTCATACTTGTGTCTCTGGCATGCATTTTGCTCTCAATGGGGCGATCATACAAGGGAGATCTCTGTATTCCTGTTACTCAACCTCTTCATTTACACATGGCTGGAAAAAGGATATCAACAGAAAAAGGATCCTGGCATAGATTCACTAAAGTTCAAAGATGGCTGAAAACGTTCTTGTCCTGTCTGAGCAGTTGTGTCTTTGACATCACGTCACCGTCCATCTGACAAAAATCTGCTCACATAGACACCCAGCTGACAGGTTTAACCCTTTGAGTGTCAGAGGGGTACTCAACGCATTGCTTGCAATGCGTTGCGTACGCCTCTGGCACTCAAAGGGTTATAAATGTTCACTCATTACATCGCCAATGGCCTATTTCCACATGGAAATGCAGGATAATGAGACAGTTTCATATGCAAGGGGGTGTTTTGATATGTTAATAAAGCACTTCGGCACATTCTCTAAACTCCAGTATCAGCCTCTGCTGATCCTAGAGTCATTATCAGTATCCTTATGTCTCCATTGATGAACTCCAGCCCCTCTCTCATACCTGCTTTCCTTTTCAGTTCCCTTTCCTTTCTGACCCATTATACTTTTCCCTTTGTCTCATTCAACCTTTCCTCTCCATTCTAATCTTCTTTTCTACCTTGACCATGCTTCTTCTTAGCCCCCCTCACTCTCCCATGCCTTGGCCTCTTCTTGCTCCTACCTTTAAGCCCTTTCATTCCAGCCCCCTGGCCCCTATTGTTCCTGCCACCTCTTTCTGTTCCATACTCTCTGGTTCCTTTTTCACACCCTGCCCTGTCCCTCTATAACCATATCCTACCTTCCTCCTTTATCTTCACGGTTGAATCCATGAAATTAATTATCAATGTTTTTCTCATATCTATTAGAACGATCTCCAAACCAGTAAAAAGCAAGGTAATAGTGAACTCTCTAGAATTCTAGGGGTTCACATTCTCATTTCAATTGGGCTTTAAACTATTTAATGCAATAAATATTCTGTAATGTGTTGGAGACTTTTCTAGTATGCAAAGAGTCAAAGATGTAGTAATGTTTCAATAACAGTGCAGCTACGATCCTCCCTAATACATTGTACTATTGCTCTGTTACTTTGCTAATGGTGAAATCACTCTATTTCCTCTGATAGTATATTATTAATTGTCCCTCTCCCGCCCTTTTACATTATAGGAAGCCACCGCCCCTCAGATCTAATATCTGGTCACTTGACTGGACAGATCAGAATGAGGAACAATCTACCATCATTCAGTATAAGGAAAAACCTGCCCTCCTTGATGAAGGAATGCATGTTTTTCCTTCTACTTAACCCCTTAAGGACCCATGATGGTCCTGGACTGTCATGGGTTGTTATACCCTTAAGGACCCATGATGGTTGTGGACCGTCATGGAATTCCGTGCTCCCCGCATGGCTGCACGCCTTTCGGGACAATCTACCATCATTCAGTATAAGGAAAAACCTGCCCTCCTTGATGAAGGAATGCAGGTTTTTCTTTCTACTTAACCCCTTAAGGACCCATGACGGTCCTGGACCGTCATGGGTTGTTATACCCTTAAGGACCGTCATGGAATTCCATGCTCCCCGCGTGGCTGCACGCCTTTCAGGAAGTCTGGAATCGGATCATGCAAAAAAAATGCTCCGTGGTCCTTAAGTGACTGAAAAGTGCGTGCGCAGCCGGTCCTTAAGGGGTTAAGGTAGTTTGTCCGTTGTTGCGATCCTCCTTTAGTTCTTTTGCACAAAGCATGATGTCAGCATAAGAGGCAGGAGGAGATAGAGGAAATAAAACAATTTCACCATTAGCAATGTAACAGAGCAATAGTAAAAACTATATGGAAGGATCATTGCTTCACTCTTATTGAAACATTACTAACCCTTTAAAAGAACAATTTAAGTAGATGGTAATGTCTCATTATAAATTAAGTTTATATATACTTATACTTTGTAATAAAGCTCTGCACCATTGATAGTGTTCTAATAGGTCTAGTTTTTGTGTAATTATATTATAAAGTTCCTCCCTCCCACCCCTTTTACAGATGTTAATGTTCTTCCCTCAGATATGAAATCTGGTCGACTTGAAAGGACAGATGTCATCATGGGATAATATTGTGTTTACTAGTATAAGGAAAACCCTGTCCCCTTGATGAAGGAGGGCAGGTTTTTCCTTATGCTGATACAAGATTGTCTCTCGTCTCAATCCCTCTGGACCACCTTTTTGCTGTAAGGAAATAATAGTGTTGTCAGTAAAAGTGGCAGAAGGGGGAAACTTTATAAAATAATTATACAAAAACTAGACATTAGAAAATTGGCAACGGTGCAGAGCGTTAATACAAAGTATAAGGAGTGATTAAAACTTCATTTATAATGAGACATTACCATATCTTTAAAAAAGAAAACATTTTTGTACCTAGTGATCCAGTTCGTTTGTCCCAGGATTAGTCTACTTTTCATTGTACATAAGGCCCTAGGGAAACAATATTGTACTCTTTTTTCCCTTCTGTCATGATTGAAGGGACTTATTTATCATAAGGGAGATAAATAGTATATCCTTTGATGTTATTTTATGTGGTTAATCATTTAACAGTTAATTTAGACACTTTGAGTATAAGCTTTTGATAATAATATACCACAGCAAGGCTTCTAATTTGGTTCACATGATAAATAAGAACTTTTATTCGGCATTGAGCATGTCCCTGTTTTTTTAATAATATGTTTGGATTTGTAGCATAGACATAAAGCTTTTCATGCATAATGTTGAAATAATGAGTAGGATATGCTGTTTTGTTTGGTGCTTATAAACTACATTTTCTGTAAACGAATACATTATTCTGCAGGGGAGGACTGACAGGACCCAGTGCCCCTGGTCCAAAAAGTGGTCTGGGCCCCCTGCCCAATGACATCATTGGCCCCTCCCCATGACATCATTGGCCATCCAGTACCCCACAAGCCCTCCATTACCCCCACAAGCCACCCAATATCCCCCAACCATCCAGTACCCCCACAAGACACCCAGTACTCCCACAAGCCATCCAGTACCCCCTCAGGCCATACCCACCCTGGCTACCCATTACACCCACAAGCCACCCAGTATCCTCACAAGCCATCCAGTACCCCCAGGCCACTCGTTACCCTCACAAGCCACACAGTACCCCCACAAGCCACTCAATACCTTCACAAGCCATCCAGTACCCCAAGGCCATCCATCACCCCCACAAGACACCCAATACCCCCCAGGCCATCCAGTACTCCCCTACCTGTGCTGTGTGTGCTGCATGGTGGTGGGTGTTCTTCTGCTGATGTCCGTGATTCACTGCTGTGCTCCCCAGTCTCCAATTGCATGTACTCCTTGGATGAGTTGGTGGGCTAGGTAGCCACCATCCGGTCCCCTGTGGCGGGCTGTCTCTGAGTCCCACTCTCCCCCCCCTGTGGACCGTGATGACATATGTATACAGGCATGCGCAGAGAAGAGGAAGAAGCACAGGAAGAGATGCGCTTGCTGCCAGCCACTGCCAGAGAGTAACGAGCAGTGTGAGTCTGGACTCTGGCAGCAAGAGGTGGACTGTGCATGGCTCAGTCTTGCCCGGCCGCATAACAGATGGGAATGGGAAGGGATTTGATCATGGGCATTGGACTCTGGGCAGTAATAGTATTATGAGGCCTCAGAGCCTCATGGAGCACAGTGCTGCAGCCAGCATCTGCTTTAAATAGGCATGGGCAGGCCCAAACAGCAGGCAAGCGGGTGGACGCACTGGGACATTATTTTATAATATTAACATTGCTGACATTGCTGGTGTCGCGGGTCCTCGGTCCATGACCGAATGCCCTAATGGTCAGCCCGCCCCTGTTATTCTGACTGCTCTTGTTGTGTGACCCTAAAAGAAGGCAATATGTAACTGAATTGCTGCTCCTTAAAGGGATAGTAATACTTCGTTTTATCTTTATTTTATTTTGTAGGCATTAAAAAAAACATGAAGAACGATATAAGTCTTATCTCTCAAACCTTTATGGTTTAAAAGATATTCACAAGCAAAGTATCCGCCCCCCCCTGTTCAGCCACATCAGAAGGGAGGTGCCCAGGTAGACTGCAGAGAGGGACAATCTTCAATTAAGATAAGGGAAAAAGATGAAAAACTTGTCAAACAGAACAGACAGCAAACCTGCGCTCCTCCAGTCTAAATGTGAATAGTATGCTCTGTAGTGCATTAGTGCCTACATTTTTTATTATTTTTATTTTTAGATAGGGATTTCAAGTGTTTAGAGTAGGACTTGCCACACTTGAGGAACCTTGGCGTGGTTGGTAAGCTTAAACCTCGTTTTTGGGCCTAAAAATGTAGGCACTAATGCCTCAAATTTACTCACAGTATTAAAATATACCTAATACAGGGCACACTATTCACATTTAGACTGGAGAAGCGCAGGTTTGCTCCCTGCTGTTATCTGTCTGGTCTTACAACCAGATTCACATCTGAGAAGAGATGGCTTACACTAGGAAAAAGGGGCGGGAGGGAGAAACTTTGCTTGTGAATATCTCATAAACCATAAAGGTTTGAGAGATAAGACTTATATCATTCTTCATGTTTTTTTAATGCCTACAAAATAAAATAAAGTTAAAACGAAGTATTACTATCCCTTTAACTGGAACAAAATATACTTTTTAACAAATTCATGTCTAAATTGAAGAGCCTACAGTAAGAAAGGTGGTTTGCTCTATTATTTATTCCATGAAACAAGTCCATGCCAACATTAAAATAGTTCCCGATTTATTAACTGGAAAATGTTATTGAAATATCCTTGAAATGTTGATGGGGTTTGACAGTAAAATTATGTAATGTTATTTTTGAAATAATATTCTAGTTTCAAAGCGCTTGTATAAAACCATATATTTATATTAAGTTCCATTGGGCAATGGTGCTGAAAGACTTGATTTTGTATTAGATCAGTCTAAACTTGCTTGTACTGTGACTCATAACTGCATAGTATATGTAAATTAGACCTCATCTCTTCCAAATCTCTGCTGATTATGTATGTTATGTTAAACACAGTTATATCTAGTTTGATTTAAACAAATTGATACTTGTTTGCTATTTTACAGATTCAGATGCTAATGCTGTGGAAATGTCATAGAAAAGTCCTGACAATTCTGTTTTTTAAGAAAAATTATGGCCAAACAGGGTGGACTATTTGTAAATGAACTAGTTTTAAAGCCCATGTACACAGACCAACACTGGCAGCGCTGCAGTCGTGCACAGTACTGGCGGTCCTCGCCGCGGCTGATATGAAGCTTGGCATTCCAAATTCAAACCGTAGTCCTCTCTGCGCACCTTCCTGATCCCAGTCTGTACTGCGCATGACTGCAGCGTGTACAGCTGTCTCTACTGCACATGATGGCTTCTGACAAACATCCTTAGCAAATTATAATATAGGATGTAATATGCAGAAATAAAAATACATACAACATTACTGTGGATTAGCACTCTCTGGTAAAGGCACATCAGTTTTCTATATTGCTTGCATTTGCCTCAGAGGGGGCAAATGCGATTTATCCCTCTTTCCCATTTATGTTCATAATTCTGTCAAATGTTCAAGTCATATAACTGTAATCAATACGTGGTTGCTATCTTGTAAGTACGCCTTCAGTTCAACATCACATGTACTGGCAATTTAGGCTTTTTCTCTACTAGGGAATCAACTTTCCAATAAAGACTAGACATTTCTAAATGTGTCCTAGAATTGGAGTATCATAACTCTAGTCTTTGAATGCACCTAAACGTCTGACTCTATTGGACCATCTTTTTCTCAAGAAGGGAAGCCATAAATACTGACCTGTTAGATATCTTTTCAGACTGGAATATGATATGCATAATGTAGAATATTTCTTCTACAATTTACTTATCAGGCTGATAAAACTAGGCCTTATTTTCTTTGCTTAGCCTTTTCTTAGTATGAAAGCTACGCAGTACCAAATTAACCACTTATCTTCCATCCTAAGTCTGTTTTAAGATTAATCTGTCTCTTCCTTATCTGATTCCTAAACTAGCTAGTCTTGTGGTAGCAAACGCAAACCCTTTCTTTTAATTACAGCACAAAGCAAAATGTTACAATTGAGTTAGAAATGAAGGATATAAGGTGGTTTACAGTCTATTCTAGTGACTTGTTTTTTTCCTGTTTCACTTCAAACATTGTTTAGTCTTTGGCAGAGTCAAATAGTATGAAGTCCGCCAATGGTCTAAAGCTCATGTCTGATTTTGCAAATGTTCCCTTCACTTCTTTGAAGTTACTTCCATGTCTGAATTCAAGTTTTCTATTCCTAGTTTCCACAGTGAAAAATCTGCTAAACACGTGTCTCACAGAGAAAAAAAGCAATAGTCTGTTTAATAGCATTCTTTCATTTGTTAATCTACATCTCCTATCACTAATCTTTGTTTTCTTTTTTGTTTTCTAGACAGAACTTCAGGCCAGGAATAATAAACTAAACAGCATAATTTCAGCTGTTGTTTAATATAAATGTATCATGTATAGGGCTTCCATTTTCACTTGACCAAAGAAGTTTCCTGGAGGCCATGACAGTACTATAGAAACACAAAGTACATCTACTTTTTAATTCATAGATAAAAATAGCTCTTTGAGAGAAGATAAATATAAACCACAAGTTTATAATTAAGCTTTGCATTTGAAAAATTAACAAAATGCAGTAAAATTGTGTGGATGGTGACATTTATATCCTTCTTAGATTTTTCTCTAATTCATGTGAATTACACAAGTTGAACTCTAATACTAGACAATATAAGAATTTGCTCACACAAGTTGAACTCGTAATAGACAATCTGAGAATTTGCTCACACAAGTTGAACTCGTAATAGACAATCTGAGAATTTGCTCACACAAGTTGAACTCTAATAGTAGACAATCTGAGAATTTGCTCACACAAGTTGAACTCGTAATAGACAATCTGAGAATTTGCTCACACAAGTTGAACTCTAATACTAGACAATCTGAGAATTTGCTCACACGAGTTGAACTCTAATACTAGACAATCTGAGAATTTGCTCACACGTGTTGAACTCTAATACTAGACAATTTGAGAATTTGCTCACACAAGTTGAATTCTAATACTAGACAATCTGAGAATTTACTCATACAAGTCGAACTCTAATACTAGACAATCTGAGAATTTGCTTACATAAGTTGAACTCGTAATAGACAATCTGAGAATTTGCTCACACGAGTTGAACTCTAATAATAGACAATCTGAGAATTTGCTCACACAAGTTGAACTCGTAATAGACAATCTGAGAATTTGCTCACACAAATTGAACTCTAATACTAGCCAATCTGAGAATTTGCTCACACGAGTTGAACTCTAATACTAGACAATTTGAGAATTTGCTCACACAAGTTGAATTCTAATACTAGACAATCTGAGAATTTGCTCACACAAATTGAACTCTAATACTAGAGAATTTGAGAATTTGCTCACACAAGTTGAATTCTAATACTAGACAATCTGAGAATTTGCTCATACAAGTTGAACGCTAATACTAGACAATCTGAGAATTTGCTCATACAAGTTGAACTCTAATACTAGACAATCTGAGAATTTGCTTACATAAGTTGAACTCTAATACTAGACAATCTGAGAATTTGCTCACACAAGTTGAACTTGTAATAGACAATCTGAGAATTTGCTCACACAAGTTGAACTCTAATACTAGACAATCTGAGAATTTGCTCACACGAGTTGAACTCTAATACTAGACAATCTGAGAATTTGCTCACACGAGTTGAACTCTAATACTAGACAATTTGAGAATTTGCTCACACAAGTTGAATTCTAATACTAGACAATCTGAGAATTTGCTCACACAAATTGAACTCTAATACTAGACAATCTGAGAATTTGCTCAGACTATTTTCACCTTCATGACAGTGTCAAATTGCAAGTTTCTTGTATATATTTCTTTTACAGTTTTGCTGTTTTTTAATTAAATGTACCAAGGCAGACGATGGAGTAGAATAAGTTTTCTCTTTACCATATGTAAATACTGTATATATCTTCTATTAAGATAGAGGTAATATGTCAAAATAAGCAAAAAAAATAAACATTTTTCATTATTCTAGATCAGATTCTTTGCCTATAGTAATATAAAATTAAATTCTGCTGCCTCTATTGTTTATGTGTTTTTAATTTGGGAAATATGGGATTACAGGGACAAAGTACCATTTAGCTGTGTTAAAATAAATAAATAAATATTAAATAGTTGTGTGTTTTAACCCCTTCATGATAAGGACATTTTGACACTAGAGGACAAGGCAATTTTGGTCATGTTAATATGCCTTTGTTCAACCATATTTCCCTCTAATTCATTTATTATATTCTTAGAAAATATATACCATTTTTAAGCATAAGTAGGGCTTTCTCTGGATACCATATTTATATGTATAACCCATCATTTCTTTTGATTATAATAATAAATGAGAAAAAAAAATTTAAAAAACTTTTTATAGTTCTTCCTCTGCTAATTTGTGCTAAATTAGTTCATTTTTTTCACAGGGATTGGATAAAAGGTGTGAATGTTCATTCATACCTCCCAAATGTCCCTTTTTGGGGGTACTGTCCCACTGAGGTGAAAATTCCTATGTCCTTCTTCCATTCCCGGTGTCCCTCTTTTAGAAGATCAAATAATGTGGGGTGTATATTTACTGCCCCCACAGTAAAAACACCTCTCATAATATTTGTATGTGTTCTAAAATTACTCTGTGTAAATAATATCCTTTGGTCTTGCTCTAAATCATTTATTTATTACCACAAAGATGTGGCAGTAGGTCGTGACCAAACCTGCTTCCCCCTAGTTCTGCCCCCAACATCTGCAATTAAATTACAAGTGCCTACCCCCATTTCCACCATTTCCCCTGTGGGGATGTGTGTTCGCTCCTCTCTCTTCTTCACAATCACAGTAAGGAGGAGGACACTAACACAGGCAATGTATACTTTACATTGCGTTTGTCATATGGCTCCACCGGCACATGAGATAGCTGTAGCAGTGATCACATGTGTTGAGCCACCAAGAAAAGGCTGAAACTGCTACAGTCCTGAAGCAGTCAGTTACAGCCTCTCCGGTATGATCAAAGTGCACTCTGCGATCATGAAGTCTTGACATGCCAAGACTGTCATCCGTCCTTAAAGGGATAGTAATACTTCATTTTATCTTTATTTTATTTTGTAGGCATTAAAAAAACATGAAGAACAATATAAGTCTTATCTCTCAAACCTTTATGGTTTAAGAGATATTCACAAACAAAGTATCCCCCCCCCCGTTCAGCCAGATCAGAAGGGAGGTGCCCAGGTAGACTGCAGAGAGGGACAATCTTCAATTAAGATAAGGGAAAAAGCTGAAAAACTTGTCAACGGGGGAAGGGCTTTCATTCTTTTCATACAAAGAAGATTGTCCCCTTCTGTTATCTGTCTGGTCTCACAACCAGATTCACATCTGAGAAGAGATGGCTTACACTAGAAAAAAGGTAAGGGAGGGGGAAACTGCTTGTGAATATCTCTTAAACCATAAAGGTTTGAGAGATAAGACTTATATCGTTCTTCATGTTTTTTTCATGCCTACAAAATAAAATAAAAATAAAATGAAGTATTACTATCCCTTTAAAGGATGGATTCCTATGGTGGTCCAAGCATGTCACCTGTCAATAAGGGGATAAGGGGTTCAATGTGTCTCTCTCGGTCTTTCTCTTAATGCTTATAAGCATATTCTATACCTTTAAATTTTCACTTTCCCATGACACGAAGTCACAGAGTTCACAGAGAGGTCTAGCAATGAAGGATCTCTTCTACAACCTTAACTAATCATTCCCCTATAGGTATAAATAGTAATGGAGAACTAAAGTATCACCTGAAATGTTTATATAAGCTTTCTGTTGGATAGAAATTCTGATAACATTTCTGCTCGTTTACTAATGCCAGAAAAACTTTACCAATTTCTTCCTATGTTTTCTATGGCCATGAGTAGGGATGGGCAAAACATTTTTTTTGTGAGGGTCGGGTTTCACTGAATTTTCACTGAAATCTGGCAATTTGATGGGTCAATTTTCTGTTCCCCAAAAATTTCTACATTTTAATAATGCCTACATTTTTTTTCTCTTTTTATGATCACTTGAAATTATCCACCAGAATTTTGCTAATTCCTGTGGGGGAGTAGACTCAGAAGTGGGGAAGGTCAAAAAGTGTTTCTGCAGTACATTTTGTGAAAAAAGCAAAGCATACGTTTTGCACATATATAAACATATATATTTACAATTTCCCTCTTTGTTACTCAATGAGGTGGGGCATCCTGCCTATATAGATAATTTCCTTCACTCTAGTGTGTTGTATTTTAGGAGAAAAGCAAAGTAGAAGGAGACAGAGAGAGAAAGAGAGAGGAAAACTTTTTTTTTAATCAAATATAATTTAAATTGGTTACTTAGTGGTTCATAGTGCTGGCTGATACCATGCTGTTGTAAAAAAAGAGAAGCTGGATGGACCCGGAGGCTAGTGACTCCATCTCTAAGGAAACATATGTCACTAACACTAGCAGTGGCACCACCAGTGCTAAATGGACTAGAAGCCTACATTCCCTAGACCCAATGTGGAAAAGTCCACCAACATCATCTATCCCTTGTGATCTGTGGTAGCAGGCTTGTTTCATCCGTCTTAGCAGCAGCATGATCATGAGATTGCTAGTGTGCAACAGTTTGAGCACCAAGGCCAACACTGGACTGGCTTCTTCAAGTAGTGGTATGGGACCCAGGGCCTGTTCCACATGCCACCAATAATACTGGTCCTAGCTCCGATGATGATGTTGAGGCAGTACTATCTCCTACCCCAGCCAGTGAAGGTGATTGTGGTGAAGAAGACAAAGGCCATTCTTCTCCACCTCTCCCCTCACTGAAATCATGGGTGTGTGAATATATTCTTCCCTTGGGACAGGCACAGTGCAGATATCAGCGACTGTAATATTCACTATTTGTGATTGTGACAAGATTGTGAAAAAGGGAAAGGAGGGAATAAACCAAGTTGTCACAACACCAGCCCTGAATAAGAAGAAAGCATTACTGTGGCCTTGTATGTCTTGCAAGCCTATGCCCTTTAAAAATAATGTACTCAGTGCTTTTGTTTGGCTAACCTACCTGTTCTCTCTGTATGCCTGCTGATATGCTGGCTAACCATTATTTTAAGAGAAACTTAAAAATAAAAAATAAATAAAAAAGGGTACAATCTACAAAGTGGCATATATGTGTGGCGGTGGTGGTGGACTGATGTGATCCAAGTTCCTTCCTGATCTGGCTGTTATATCTGTGTTAGTAGAATCTGGGTTGTGAGAAGGGAGCAAAGGAGAATTACCCCAAATTCCCCAAAATGATGTGTGACTGACTGGGAACACACCGACAGATATGATCTAAGTTTCTTCCTGATCTGGCTGTTATTTCTGTCAAGGAGAGTCTGGTGATGTGATAAGGGAGGAAAGGAGTTTTACCCCAAATACCCCAACATTTTGTGTGACAACGTAGACACAGGCAGCTGTGATCCAAATTGTTTCCTAATCTGGCTATTATCTCTGTGTTAGGAGAGTTTTGGGGTGTGAGAAGGGAGCAAAAGAGAATTACCTCAAATACCTCAAAATTCTATGTGACTGACTGAGAACACACAGGCAGTGGTGATCCAAGTTTCTTCCTGATCTGGCTGTTATCTGTGTGCTTGGAGAGTCTGGGGGTATGATAAAGGAGCAAAGAAGGTTTACCCCAAATACCTAAAAATTTTGTTTCCAAGTAGACACAGGCAGCTGTGATCCAAGTTCCTTCCTGATCTATCTGTCTGATATCTACCAGTGAGAATGAGTACAATAATTACCCTCACAAGCCTATTACTCGAGTTAGTCCAGCACTTTTCGGGCCAGACTTGCACTGTGAGTACTTGCATTTGGCTATCTCTGAATAAGGTACAAAAGAAGAGCAGTTGGCTGAGTGCATAGGGATGGGCGAAAAATTTCACCTCAAACCAAAATCAGCAAATAATGGCACTTCCCGATTGGTGAATAATTTCCCACGAAATGTGCAGTTTTTCTGCTTTTTTCGGCTAGCTCATGCCATTGAAGTCAATGGAAACATTGAATTTACACACAAAGCATAGCAAAAATTATTTTATTTCCCAAAGGCAAAGTATTAAAAGGGAATGAGGGTGCCTGTGTTGGTGGAGTGTGGGGAAAGAATCACTTGAACAGGGAATGTTTTCTTGGGGAGTTTGTTTACAGGGATTGGGGGGCAGTTAATAAAAAAAATAAATCCTAAATTCAATTAAAAATACCCCTTAAGACATGGTATAAAAGGGGTCTGAGGAGAGTGTCTGTTGGTGGGTGGAGTCTGGGGAATGAATCAGTTGAACAGGGAATTTGTTTTGGGGTGGTTTGTTGACTGGTATTGGGTGGACAATTAATTAAAAAATAAATACAATAAAACATTAAATTTATATGTAACGTGATAGAGACAGGGACCCCCTGATGTAAGCTGCCACTGGGATATACTGATACTTGACATGACAGAATATTTTGTAGAGGATAATTTGTAAGATTTGTTGTTAGAGGCCCAAGCCCTGAGGAAACATTGATTTGTAGGACTTAGACATGTTTGGCACAAGTTTTAAGGAAACATTGATTTGTAGGACTTAGCCTTGTTAGAAACATGTCCCCAAAATTGTTTATTTTTTTGTAGGCCTGTTTTTTTGTTTGGTTTTATTAAAGCACAAGCCCTGAGAAAAAAAGCCCTAGTGGCTTACTGCCAGCATGTCATGTCATGTAGGCCAGTGGCCATTGTCAAATGCCCTGATGTAGATGCAGAATTTGCAACTGCTGTTCTTGCTGTTGCTGAGTTGTTTAAGCAGCAAGATGATTAGGCAGCTCAAAGGGAATGGTATCAACAACATCAGTAATATGGGTGCTGAAGGTTCAACTTGCCACCACTAGCTTCAGTGATGTGCCTGAGGCAGTAGCAGAACCATATGTGGAGAAAAGAAGATGTTAATATAGTAATTCTTCTCTGCCTATGTTGTTAATAGAATATACATTTTTCTCCTTGAGAACAGGAATTATGCCTCTCATCAGCAACTGCAATGTGCACAGTGTGCTACTGTCACTATGCCCCTTGTCCACACCCTAAGGACACGTGACAACTTGCTTACAGTTTAATAGTAATGATGAACCCTCTTTGCCACAAGCTTTGCATATTCTATGGGATGGAATCTCCTCAGATGCCGCTTGATGCCCGGCTTGCCATTCTCCTCTACCACACTGCCATGTGTGGTCAGTGTACCACATAGTGTGCAATGTGTGGACATGAACTGCCACATCTACAGAGTCACTATCATTTGGTGGGTGAAGTAAGGATGAACGGGGTGGATTGGCAGAAGATGAACTTAGAGTAAGAAGGTAATGGCGAGCTAGTTGTTTTGCTCATCATCAAACTTACAGCCTCTGCCTGGGTTGCTCTATTCTTCCTCCTCTTTGATCTCTGCATCTTGATACCTTTTAGGAGAGTCAGGGGGTACAGCAACAATCAGGGTGCTTATGCCAAGGCTCGTTCTCTCCTTTCCCTTTCTCACTGCCTTCTCACAAATTGTGCACAGTGCCATTGTTGATGACTGCACTGTTTCTGCCCCAAGAGAAAAATAGTCCAACATCCATGACTTCTGGGAGGAGGGGAAAGGTGTAGAAGAATGGCCTCTTTCTTCTTCTCCTCCACATTCTCCTTTACTGTCTGGGGCAGAGGATGATGTTGCTGTTATTGCTGCTACTGCCTTAGAATCAGCAATGCAAATAGGAACAGGAGTATTGCTGCTGCTGGCTAATGGAACCTGTCCTAATCTCGCATTACTTGTTGACCCCATTCCCACTGTGTACATGGTGTTCTGTGGCACACTAGTCTGCTCCTCAGCATCCTGCTGCCCTTACAACTCAGCAGCTGCAGGAATTAGAGAAGTTGCAAATTCCGCAAATCCCAAAAGCTCATTGCTGGTGGTGGTGATGATGCCCATCCACATACCTGTCTCCCATTCCTTCTCAGTTTGGGCTAAAAAGGCCATTAATGTCTCTTCTCCACCATCAATATTATACAAAAGTGCGGAAGAGCCCATAAAGGCAAAGCAATGTGGGTGGCGATACGTGTTGGGTTTAGAGAGCACAACTGATCCAGACTTTGGACTTCCTCCATATGTCTCCATTTATATTTACAGATGAATATAATGTAATTGCATTCCCTATGACTTCTTTCATAATGTTTTCTTGTATATGCACATGCACTTTAGCTTAAAAGTTTATAGTATTTTTTTTTTCACTTTGCTCAGATTGTGCTTGTACACTTGAGAATGGTAGGTAGACTATTGTTCTCATATTTAGCCCACTTCCTGTACTGCTTGTGCTGATTTTAATTTATTTTTTATGCTCTTTGCTTATCATATTTTGTATTTTAAATAAAGCTTTTTTTGTTATTTTGATACCTTGGTGTGTGCCTCATTTTAATGTGTTTCTTTTTTAGGGCAGCTGTGCGGTTTATTTTTCTGTATAGCTTCCCTTCTTTTCTATCTTCTCTACCATCATCATTACCACCACCAGTCCCTCATTGCTGTTGCTCTATTTCAGATGTCTCACCAGTTGGAGGAGGTGACGAGAAATGTGACAGAGGGTCCCTAATGTCACACTTGCCATTCCTTGTTGACCTGAAGAAGGCAGACTGGCAGCTCTAGCAGCAGGCACAGGCAGCTGATCTGTGTTTCTGGTAGTGGTGGTGGTATTATTGCAGTGGTGACAATTCTACCTTCTTCAGGATTATGTTCCACATGGACAATGACGTGGGGGGAAGGGGACTTCCAGACACAGTATTGGTGGCAGCAGGGGTAGCACTCTGGCAGCAGGCACAGCAATGGTGGCAGCAGGGGCAGCATGTCTGATAATAGGCACAGTACTGGTGGCAGCAGGGGCAGCACTCTGGCAGCAGGCACAGCAATGGTGGCAGCAGGGGCAGCATGTCTGATAATAGGCACAGTACTGGTGGCAGCAGGAGCAGCACGTCTGAAAGCAGGCACAGGCTGACCTGTCCTGCTCTCACTATTACTCTCTTCTTTCTCACTTGATATTAATTTCACAAAAAAATTCCTAGGGGTTATTTAGGGCACTGGCCAGCATTTTTTCTGTAGAGCTCACATCCTCATTCTCAGACTCAGAGAACACATAAGGGTCCTTCCAGTTTCTCCTTTTATTAGTATTATACTTTCTCATAGTGATAGCAGTCACTATAAGCCTCTACTGCCTCAATTTTGCAAAAAGATCACAGCAGAACAGCACAGCACTCTTATCTTGCTCTGCAGCTGCTTCTATTGTGTTTACTTCCTGGAATATGTCATGTTTTTATAGTGAAAAGGCAAAAAACACATAAATCAATGGGTTGAAACTTTTTAGCCATTGAAAAAATGGTGAAGAATTTTTGTCAATGAGCGAAAAATGTGAAGATTTTAATGACTGGTTTTAAATAGGATTTTCCTGCGAAAAAGTGGACAATTACATGGTTTGCACTGAATTTTTTGGGAAAACACAACGGGACCTTTTGCCCACCCCTATGTGTGAGGGCAGTTTAATTATCCCCTATACACGGTCTTAGCTTGCCTGACTATATGACAGTCAAGTTGAGGTTAAACAAGTGAGTGTTGCTTTTGTCATTCAGGAAAGTACAATTTGCCTTTCATCAATACTTCTATCAAGTTTTATTGAGATTATCACATTTGATTATTATAGAGTTTTCAGATCAGTTATAATAAGCCAGACAATTATCCTCTTGGCATTACTGTGATATTTGCAAAAACTATGCTATACTGTGGTTTGAAGCAGATCACGCTATGTTTCTCCCTAGGTTTTGATTCACATGTGCCTTTTGAGTCCACCATTTCTTTGGACCCCACATTGGTTACGATATCTATCCATTTGAAATTTTGGATTGTGAGCATAAATGATTGTCAACCACTTTACATTGTATTATTCTACTGTTTATTGTTGCTATCAAATTATTAACCATTATGTATTGTGTATATTTAAAAACACATGTATTTAGACTGTAAAGAATATTGATCTTTGAGGATATATATTTTATATTCAGTGCCTACCTATAGATAACATTCACACAGTATATAATTCAGTTTTTGATAGAAGTTTAGAGCAACTTTTCAATATTTTTTTTTATTTTTATATGCACTTGTATTTTGGGTCACAGTATTAAGATCACTCAGTGGATTGATTTTTATTACTTATAGCACCTCAATTTCATCTGTTTTCACTGATCTTCAAGATGTCTGTGATTGTGTTTCCAATCCTGGTTACTAGGGATGGGTGAACATTTTTGCCTCAAACCAAAATTGCAGAATAATGGCACTTCCTGCTTGGCGAATAATTTCCCTTGAAAAATGCAATTTTCAGCTTTTTTTTTTTTTTCAACTAGCTCGTTGCATTGAAATCAATAGGAAGATTGAATTTATAAAAAACACATAGCAAATGTTATTCTGTTTCCCAAAGGCATAGTATAACAGGGGTATGAGGGTGCCTGTGTTAGTGAAGTGTGTTGGGAAAGAAAAAGTTGAACAGTGACTTTTTTGGGGGGTTTGTTGACTGGGATTGGGGGGGGACAGTTAATATAAAATAAAAAATGAATACAATTAAAAAGACATAAAACATGGTATTAAAGAGATCTGAGAAGGTTGTCTGTGTTGGTGGGTGGAGTATGGGGAAAGAATCAATTGAACAGAGAATTTATTTTGGGTGATTTGTTGACTTGTATTGGGGGGGGGGACAGGTAATTAAAAATAAATAAAATAAGAAATTGTAACGTAACATGACAGAGGCATGGACCCCCTCACATAAGCTGTGACTGGGGCAGATTGAAACTTGACAGGATAGAGTATTTTGTAGAGAATGATCTGTTGGACTTGTTGGTAGAGGCCCAAGCCCCAAAGAAACATTGATTTGTAGGACTTAGACTTATTAGAGGTGCAAGCCCTGAAAAAAACATTGATTTGTTGTAGGACTTAGACATGAGTTAGACCCAAGCCCTGAGGAAACATTCATTTGTAGGACTTAGACTTATTAGAGGCACAAGGCCTGAAAAAAACATTTTGTTGTAGGTCTTAGAGTTGTGTTAGGCCCAATCCCTGCGGAAACATTGATTTGTAGGATTTAGACTTGTTTGGCACAAGCTCTGAGGAATCAATGATTTGTAGGACTGAGGCTTTTCAGACACAAGCCCCCAAAAATATATATTTTTTTGCCCTACTGGCAATTCCAGCAGCAGGGTGATTAGGCAGCTCAAAGGGGATGCAATCAACAACAGCAGTAACATGGGTGATGGATGATCATAGTTTCACGTACCACTACTAGCTCCAATGATGAGTTTGAGGCTGTATCAGCACCACAACTTGCCCCCACCACTTCAGGTATATGTGGAGAAGAGAATAAGTTGGCCAATTCTGCTTCGCCAATTGCTCCACCTCCAAAATCATGGGTGTGTTGTTAGTAGAATAGAACATTTTCCTCTGAGAGCAGGAACTGTGCCTCTCATCAGCAAAAGCAATGAACAAAGTTTGTGAAAATAAGTGAAGGACTGGGTACAATGGGCACATCTGCACTCATATCAAACAACTGACACAACTGTAACCAGATACCATGATGATTAGGGTCCCCAATGTGAAATCATCCCACCAGAAACCAAGTGCTGTTGCTGTCACTATGGCCCTTTTCCACTCCCTTCTAAAGACACATGACAACTTTAATAATAATGATGAACCCTCCCTGCTACCAGTTTGGTGTATTCTGTGGGATGGAATCTCCTCAGATGCTGCTTGATGTCCTGCTTGCAATTCTCCTCCACCACACTGCCATGTGGAAAATTTACTTCAGTTTAAACAGCAGTGAGATTATAATAAAGGTTGTCTATGCACTCATGCTTAGCACCCAAGCTCCTGTGGAGTAGGTAGGAACTGTGACAATTGCAGAATATGACTAGGGGTAAGGTATGCAAAGACTACCAACAACTGAGATTAATTGAAACAGAAGTGTAAACTGCAAGTTCTTATAGTTGACATAGTTGATGAGACTGTGTCCATCAAGTCCAACCGAATCTAAAACACATTTGTTGATCCAGAGGAAGGCAAAAAAAAAAAAAAAGCCATTTCTAATTAACGGGATAGTATTACTTCAAAATTACTATCCCTCATATTGTAGCCCTTAATAAACTGAGTTAAATGACACCAGCGGCATCTTTCAAACCTTTATGGTTTAAGAGATAGCCACTTTCAAAGTTTCCTCTCCCCTGCTGTCAGCGTTCTGCTGCCAGCAGGGGAATCCGGTACCGGGACAAGCGGAGGCTCTTAAACAGAGCCAATATCTCTTTATGGAAGGAAAAATGATTCATTGAAATAGTCTTCTACGTGTGCTTGGTTACCAAGCACACATAGAAGACTGTTTCAATTAATAATTTTTCCTTCCATAACGAGATATCGGCTCTGCTGAAGAGCCTCCTCTTGATTCAGAGACCGGATTCTCCTGCTGGCAGCAGAACGCTGACAGCAGGGGAGAGTAAACTTTGAAAGTGGCTATCTCTTAAACCATAAAGGTTTGAGAGATGCCACTGGTGTCATTTAACTCAGTTTATTAAGGGCTACAATATGAGGGATAGTAATTTTAAAGTAATATTATCCCTTTAAAGGGATAGTAATACTTTGTTTTAACTTTATTTTATTTTGTAGGCATTAAAAAAACATGAAGAATGATATAAGTCTTATCTCTCAAACCTTTATGGTTTATGAGATATTCACAAGCAAAGTTTCCCCCTCCCGCCCCTTTTACCTACTGTAAACAATCTCTTCTCAGATGTGGAATGCAGTCCATAGACCAGACAGATAACAGAAGGGGACACTCTTATTCCTATGAGAACAATGAAATCCCTGCCCCCCTTGACGAGCTTTTCAGGTTTTTCCCTTATCTTAATTGAAGATTGTCCCTCTCTGCAGTCTACCTGGGCAGCTCCCTTCTGCCCTGGCTGAAAAGTGTTACATCAGTAAAAGGGGCGGGAGGGGGACACTTTGCTTGTGAATATCTCTTAAGCCATAAAGGTTTGAGAGATAAGACTTATATCATTCTTCATGTTTTTTTAATGCCTACAAAATAAAATAAAGTTAAAACGAAGTATTACTATCCCTTTAAGCCCCAAGTGGGCAAAATCATTCCTTAGGATATCTGTCATCAATATAAATCTTCCTTGCCTCAGAAAAGTTAATATACCACACCAAATTCAAGTTTCCAGGTACATTCTACCAAATATATGTGATTTCCACACTGGTGGTTAAGCAGGTACAGTATATAACACCTCTTACATTTAACTTAAAGTGCTCGGTGCATATATTATTATCAATTTAAATGGCCATTATTCTGTAGTCAAATCTAAGAAAATAAAAATTTTAGAAAGTATTGTGTGTTGTACAAATAATAAATGTACAGTTCCAAATCAGTAATCAGTAAAGGTGACAATATGATTGACTTTACAGAGTGATAGTATGGAAGATGATACTGAACAACAAACTAATCTCAACTGAGTGCAAGAGAATCTGCCCTTTGCACTTTCAGGTCATAAATCAGTGCCTGCTTCATCACTGAGAAAATGACAGTGATGATAGATAGACACTTAGTTGCTTTTAGAAAACCAGTTGATTAATTTAGCATTTCAAATATATGAATTATATACTTACTCTAATAACACAGATATATTTATATGAGCTTATATTTAGAAAAAAAACAACTAAAGCTTCTGTAAAATGCTGAACATTTTTTATTTTTTTCAAATGTAAACACTTGGGAATGTGCAAAATTCCTAAAAGACAAAGTGAAGCACAAAATGAGACATTCACACACTTTTCACTGAGATAATTCAGTTGAATACTTTGGTCAAAATCCAAATAGCAAGGCACAGAGAAGCTAGATGGTTAGAAACAAAAGTAACATACAGTTCTGAACAAGGTAGTGAAGCAGTTTGAATAGAGCAGTGACTTTATTTGAGATATCCAGAGTTTATTTATTTGTTTTTACTTATTTAGAATGTGTTTTGCAGGAAGACTAAGCTGTGATTTCTTTTGTTTTCAAGTACGTCCTGTAGAGCATTTACAGTACTAAGCCACACATTTATACACAAATAAAACAAGAAAAATAAAAATAACACATTCACTTTTATACAATGTTACATGTTTTTAAATAGAAAGAAGCAGTTATTTAGGGATTATAAACTGGGAAAAAATTTGATTTAAGGGGGGAAGGTTGTTCCAGCCTTTCAGAGCTCTGCAGAACTCACCAGCTTCGTTGTCATAGTTTAAAAAAGTCAGGAGGCAAATATAGTCATCTTGATACCTTTATTGGCTAACTAAGAAGATTTGGGATGCAAACTTTCAAGACCTCTTAGGTATCTTCGGGCATGTTATACAGCTACATTTCATATCTCTTATATGTAAATTACATATTGCATTGTTTAGAATGGAAATCAGATAAGAAAGCTCAGTCCAGAACCAAGTTATTTGATCAATCAATGGTAAAGGAGTGATATAAACTGCAGTCTTCCTCTGATGAGTTCAAGGTATTTATAATCCCTGTGGGACTGTTGTAAAGGTTAATTCACAGTGTGATAATGTGACAGGAATTCTCTGTCTCTATTCAGACCATTATGTAAAGCATTATACTGCAGCATTAATTTAACCTCCCATATTTTTCTGTCTCTATGAGTGTGAAACAGTCCCATCAGGACAGTCAATGTAATGTGCCTGACACTGTGTCCATTTTGGCAAAAATGTTCTCCAACTAGTAATTCTGTCTTTTTGTTGTTAGCACTGGATCTGTGTGAATTAAGCCTTTTATGTAATGGCTGTCCTGTTTCACCCACATAAAAAGCTGTTGGGCATTTTGACTCATGTATGTCTACGGATAACACGGTACAAACTCTCATCTGAAATAGTCAGGTCACTGAGTTGTTAGCGGTAGAGCAGATTTTATAGGAAGTATGGAGAGCTGGAGTGAGCATACGGCTCAGGTTGTCCAGCAGCTTTCCAGATAAGTGATTATAAACTACACAAGAAAGGTGAAGGGTACTTCTGAATTTAATTCTTAGCCAGATTGGCTATTTAAAAAAATATAACAATGATGTAGCATATTTACACTGGAAAACAAAACTGCATAATGAATAATACAGTGCTTTGAGTTAGCAAATATGAATTTGTTGAATAGAAGCCTGTACTGTATCCCTGAATTCAGTGACTAGCATTAAACATGTGGCATAGTACCTTTTTTCACCAGGGGACAGAATTTGTTTCTAAACCAAAGGTATACTTTTTATTAATGTTTGTACATTATTTTTCAATATGAAGACCAAAATTGAGGGATGTTAGCAGGAAACCACTAGAGTCAAGTTTCAGTTAGGCTTTGTTACAATGGCTGTATGGGTATTGTGGAGTTTAAATAATTTAATTTATAACCTCAACTAATCGGAGTTCTATGCCCACCACTACCCGGAGTGACTCATTCACTTGGAGTATGACAAGAAATTCAACACCTCACTTGTCGGGAGGGTTTACTATCATACTCCCTAAATGTTAAACATTAAACTGATCCGACTGTTTAATTGCCAATTCCAGATAGACACAGTGTTGAGTAAAAATAATATTATAAGAAATAAGTCCATTGGTCTCTGTTGTTAAGCCCCTTGGGGTGCAATATGTCTAAGAAATAATTAAATTTTTCTTCCTTCTGGAGTAGTTGTTTACCCCTGTCTACACCCTTTGGGAGTTCAGGTTGAAAGTCTTTGATCATATAACACAAGTCAGCTATACTGTGATTGGATTCTGCAAAGTGTCTTGCAATAGGTTTGTCACTTTTGCTCCCTGTGAGGACTTCACTTATACTGGACCAATGGTTAACCATACTGTCCCAGAAGATAGTGATGGTCTTCCCTATATACAGTAAGCTGCTGGGACATTTAATAAAATATATAACTGTCAAAGCCGCTTCCCCAGACCTGCTCTGCGGTGATCCGGAGCAGTGAATAGGGTTAATCCCTTAGTCACCTCTTCCCCTCTGCAGCATCGATGTGGAGGATCACGTGACGCGGCATCATGATGATGTCATGACAACAGGTCCTTCAAATAGCCGGTTGTCTAAGGGCCTGGTGCTTTCAAGTACCAGTTACTAGCCCTTCCTTGAGAGTCCCCTTGCTTCTGCCTGCTTAAATCTGAATACATATATATATATATATATATATATATATATATATATATATATATATAATTTTAACATAGATGTATATTAAAATTTATATTTGTACACATCTGGAGCAGCAAAGTTCATTTTACAGATCACCTTGACGCTTCAAGCCCAAGAGGGGTATTTAGTAAGTGCAATGGGAGAAGGGGGTGTTATTTTCCTGTGTATTCATCCTGTTGTTACTAATAAATACTACACTTAGAGCGCTTCTTCTTTCCTCTTTTTTTCTTGCTGTTGCGCTCTTTACAGTTTTGCTATTCCCTTGGGGTGACAAGGACACCCTTATTTTTGAGCTGCACCAGGATTGACTGGGGATTTGGAAAGAGTTATCTATCCATTTACAAGTACTAACTATCCATCACCATCATCTCATCTACATGTAACGGTATCATTTAATTCATATAATTTCATCTTATTTCATTTCATTTATTCATTCATTTAATATCCATCTTCATTCATGACTGACTATTAATCATCTTGACTACCACTATAATGATATTATTTATAACCCTTTAAGAACATATACTTAAATTATTAACTTGGGACTCTGTAGTTATGATACTTTTTTTATATCTGGGTTTCTACAATATCTTAATTTTTTACTATCAGTAGCGCAGATTTTGTTGTGTGTGATTGTCACCTTGATACCTGAGTGGGGCCAGGTTTATGATCTCCACATGCGAATGAGGTTGGGGGTAAAACTCTAACTGACTCAAAGTGTGAGTATATATTTATTTTTTATGTTATCTGAAAGTGTTGCTGAACATACTACACCATTGAGTGCCCTTCTCTGTGTTCTTTGTTTGAGTGCTGTATATTCTTGACAATGGAAAAAGACATGATGCTATAAGGAGCAGCCTTGGCAAGTGGAGTACAGGTATTACTGAGAAAAGCTTTGTTTGCTGTGGGTTATGTATATAATTCCTTAGCAAAATTCCTTGTGAGTATATTACCACCTGGTGTTCCTGGTTGTGGTTAGTGATTTTTTGAAGATTTCACACAAGGGGTGCCCATCGCCTTGTCCCTTTTTATTGTCACACAGAGCATATGTCCCTCTTGATGCTTCTTTACTCCACATGCTCTGGCACTGTCGCACAGTAAAGTCTTTTGGGATGCCTTGTCGACTGTGTCCTTAGGGTGACCAATATCTGAATACTCACCAATTCCCCGTCATACTTGGTGGGACTGTACCACTCTGCTGACTCACTCCATGATACCAGCTAAAGATTTATTGACATATTTATCTTAATTGCCATAAGGTGCATCTTGACTCACTGGACCATGCCCCCCCCAATACTGCGTATGTGGCTGGACAAAACAAATCACATTATTAACTTCTTCTGGCTTTCTGCTAGACAAAACAAAGAGGTTGACAGAGAACAGTTTATTACACTATGGGACCCTTTCATTAAGACTCTCCCCAAAGAATCCCCAATCTCAATTTTATAACAACTTTAGAGACATTTCATGGAGGTGGGTGGGGTGGGGGGTGCAGATCCTTTGGGGACACCGGGGGGAGGGAAGGGTTATGTTTTTCTGTTCTGTTTGGTCTTACTGGGACCTGTTGAATGAAAGGATGGGGCAGGTTCTCGGGGGGGGGGGGTCTTTTGCAGCTGGGCTGTGCTGAGGGGTAACCACAGCCGTGGGATGCTGCCAAACCCATGCCTTGGTGGGCCCATCATGACCCAGGGAATTTTCTATATCTGCTGTGGTGTTGCTACAAGTCACGTTTTTTTTATTCCCATGTGCCATTGCAAAGAAGAAATCTCAATGTCCATATCAGACTGGACCCAACAGCAGGAAGTCCAGCTCTCTGCACAACAGAATCAGCACAGATGAATATTCCAGCCTATGTAGGCCTTGCCAGTGTGGTGCAGCAGATTCCCTCTAGGCACAAGGAGAGCAAGGGCCCAACGGTATGTCTATGGTTGTGTTGATTCTCTTGGGCAGAGAGGATTTGCCTAACATTTCAGGGCTGGACTGCCTGTGGGTGGGACCAGTCTGATATGGATATTTCCTCTCTTCAGTGGCACATGGGAGCGAAAAACGTGACTTGTAGCACCTCTGAGAGGCCACCATGCCTTAGAACAAAACACTTTGTTTTGTTTGTTCTTGGTGAGTGCTTCTCACTATCTTTCTTTGTATGTCTCCCTAAGTTGGAAGGGAATCAGCTGCAACACACGCTGATTAGGCCCACATAAGCTTGAAACGTCTTTGGTTTTGATGATTCTCTCGTGCAGAAAGGATTTGCCTGGCATTTCGGAGCTAGACTGCCTATGGATGGTATGGAAATGAAGATTTCCTCTCTTCAATGGCAAGTATGATAAAAAAAACATGACTTGTAGAACCTCTGAGAGGCCACCATGCCTTAGAACAAAACACTGTATTTTGTTTGTTCTCAGTTAAAGCTTGTCACAATCTTTCTTTGTATGTCTCTTTAAGTTGGAAGAGCATCGCAGGTATGATGGAATTTTGCTCCCCGTGTACTAGAGGAAATCAGCTACACCACACCGAGGAGGCCCACATAGGCTGAAACGTACATCTGTGGTTGTGCAGTTCATTAAAACATTTGTAAAAACAGTTTTACTGATAGGTGACAAAGACAGGGCCTCTGACATGAGCTGTGACTGTAGCAGACTGAAACAAGATGAGTAGAGTATTTTGTCAAGGGCAAGACATCACATACAATCAGTTTAATTGTGTACTTCACTATAAAAATGCACACAGCAACTGAATAATGTCTGAAGGCACTGTTTTCTTTTCTCTCAGACTCCCTTTCCCTGTGATCTGCTTTATAAATCCACTGTTAGCTAGAGGCTCCCATTACATGCAGTTCATGTTTCAGGGCTCAAAATTTCCACTCGCCACTAGCCAATGGAGAGTGGAAATTTAGCCCTGGCGAGTAGAAATTCAGCCCTGGTGGGTATGTTATGGCTTGCAGTGGCGAGTAACTTTTCAGGTCTGACTAGTAGCAAAAGACTTCAAACTTTAAGCCCTGCATGTTTACCACTAATAACACAGTGGCTATCAATTTCTAGTGACCCATCACGTGTTTAATTCATGACACAGTTGAAAAATCTAAATTTTGGTGACACATGTGTGTATCAAAATCAATATAACAATAAAGGTTTTTGGGAATGTGTGACACATTAAGACTGGTGCTGTAAAATATAAATGTGTACTTATTTGCCTGTTGGGAATCACTGCAATAACTGTCCATCCTGCCACTTTGGCCTTTACTGATAAATCAAGATGCCAGGGTTATTCCGTTATTTTAGATGACATGTAGATGAAGTTATATTATGGGCTAGGTGTACAACTGCTTTGAATATATAGCCTGCAATTATACCCTATTAATACTGGGACTTTTTTCTTAAATTTATCATGCAAATTAAATGTATAGACATATGAGTGATTATAATTTTGGTTATTTATATTTTTTACTGAGCTATGTTAAGCTGTAGGTTTTATATGAACTAATATTTACAGAATGTTACTCAGTAACAGCATTTAATAAAGTCACATACTGTTTTTCTGTAACTTTAACCTTTACCAGAAATAACATTTATTATCTACAGAGTTCAAATAAATGATTTTTTAAAAATATATTAATTTGCCTATGATGTTTTGTGTGTGTACAAATAAGTCCTTTACCATTTTTCTGATGGTATGTTAAATTAGTGCAGACACCACCTGTTGAACTTTTTAGATGGTATCTGTAATTTTTGTATTATTCATTAATTTTTTTGATCTTTGCAGTAACCACTTTAAAGGAGCAGTAAATTTTTTTAATGAAAAAATATATATTGTAGGGGTTTTCCTATTGAGTAAAAAAAGGGTGCTCCCACTGCCGAGAGATTTATATTTCCAGAGTTATTACAGTTTACATTAGCAGTGCCCTCTAGTGGTCAAATTCTAATTAGATTTCCTGTTAGATTCTAATGGAGAAGAAAGTCAGAAAAGTCAGAGACATACAGTTCTCCATAGAATGTGATAGAAACTGCCTGTCACTTCCTGTCAGTTAGAACTATCAGGAAGTAAAAACAGTAAATTCACTTCCTGATTATTTAAACTGCCAAAAATGTTTAATAAAACATCTGACAGCGATGGGAGTGACCTTGTTTTATTCAGCAGGAAATGCTCTATAAAATATGTGTTTTCACAAAAAAAAGTTTACTTCTCCTTTAAGAAAGTAGTGATGATTGTTACCTATTTACTAGTTTTAAAAAGTTAACAGGGAAAGAACAGATCTAGCAGCTAAGCACATTGGCTGTACTTATTCATTATACATATATACAGCTAGCAGAAACCTCTAATCCAAGTGCATACCATTACCCATATAGTATATGTCGGACACGGTAACAATTTAACACTGATGTTCTCTGCACCTTTTTAACGCATGAAACAAAATAAAGTGCAGAGGAATGGCATACCCAAAAATGGACATTCATTTCCACATTGCACACCCCTTGGTATTAGCAGTGACATATTTAAGAGTACCTCCCAACACTTCAAATTGCCGAAGGGTGACACTTGTTTTAGGTGGTAGTGTTGGCGTGTGGTGCTATTGGGCAGAGTAAGAAGAGTTTTACTGCTGTGGAGCAATGTGATACACGTAAATGTACACCATACAGTCTGCTCTCTTAGCACCTTAAGGACTGGGAAAATCTGAGGTGGATTTCACTTAAGGACCGGAGCAATACTGACCTTTTTGACTATGTCTTTGTTCAACATTTTCCCTCTAATGCTTTTATTCCATCCACATAAGTTATATACTGTTTTTTACGCACAAATAGGGCTTTCTTTTGATACAATATGTCCGTGGATAACCCGCCATTTACTTTATTAAAATTAAATAAAACGGTGAAAAAAGTAAAAAAAAAAACCTGTTGGCATTATTTGGGAGTAATGGGTTAAATTTTTATGGAGATTGCATGAAAGGTATGACCGGTCATTCATACTTACAAAATAGGAAGTTTTAAGTGGGCGCTGTTCCCCCTGGGTGAAAATCCCCACGTCCCTCTTTCACTCCCTATTTTCCCACTTTATCATTTATGTGCTTTTGCAGTGTGTATAACGCTATTACATGGCTGGACAACAATCACATTGCCATTATTTTTTTGTTGCACTTACAATATTTATTTTATTAATACAATTTTTTTATTTTCATACTTATACTTTTTGAATTTTATTTAAAAAACAAGAGTTGATTTTAGTAGGTCAGAAATTAACCTTCATCCAGCCAGCCCCCGGCACCAGCACGGAAGGGGTTAATACCCCCATCTACCGCTTTGTTTTATGTGTCTGCTCTCTGCTTCCCTCTCCCTTACTTTGATAGTAAGGAAGAGAGAGGCACAGAGCAGACACAAAGGCAGTGTGTAAAGCACACTGCCTTTTTCACTCTAAATGCCGGTACGTGTGATCACTCCTGGAGCGATCACGTGAACCAGCAGGCTAGACAAGGACTGAAGCTGAGATCCGGACACGGAGCGCTCAGTTTCAGCCTGAAAAGAATGATAGCAGCATGCACGGAGGTGCACTGCTATCATTTAACCCCTTAACGACGGATGACTTACCAGGTACATCCCGCAGAAACTGTCACTTGGTGACAGAGGACGTACCTGGTAAGTCACGGAAGTCCGGGTCCTTAAGGGAAGTTTACCCATGATGGTCCTGTCACGCCATGGGTCGTTAAGGGGTTAAAGGGATAATAATGTTTCACAATAAAAGCAGCTCCAATTAATCTTCATAGTATTTGGGCCATGGAGAGAATTATTTCAATACTGTCAGAGTTGTAGTTCAAGAGTAATTGAATGGTAAAGTATCCCCCTCCTGCCCCTTTTACTGATGTAGCACTCCTTACCTCAGAGCACCAAAACTATCTTCAGTGAGTTTTAGAAAAAACTTGAAAACCTATAAAGGGAAGCAGGGCTTTCCTTATGCTCACAGTAAGAAGATTGTCCCTTGCTGCAACCTGTCCAGTCAAGGGACCAAATTTCACATCAGAGAGGAGCTGGCTTACATTGAGTTGAGGCTTAGAGCAGTAGAAAGCCTAAATACATCACTGAGCAGAAACAACACAAAGAGGTAAATTTTTTGTTATAAATTACTTGGGTTATAGGTGTTAGGCTGGTGGAGTACACACAACATTTTTTTACACATATTTTACAGTAGAATCACTTCCATACATTCCCCATTGACCTTGAGGCTTATGTTTTCTGTACATGATTTCAGCACCCAAAGCAACTGCAATGCATTAATATTACCTTGTCTTGTAACAATAAGCATTTATAGTGAGACATACAGTAGTAATGGGATACTCCCAAAATAACTTTCCTGTACTTAATTTGTCATGTTTTTATTTCATAATACAATGGAATTTTTAAAATGTAGCTGGATTGCATTGCTATAAATGGTTTACCAGCTATGAACAGAATGTTATCCGAAGGTCATATTGCATATTTCTAGGAAGTCTATTTGTTTAATTTTCTTTTGCATGAGCAAATGTTACTCGTTGCTGTAAAATAACTTATTATTGCAAGCAATTTGTATTTCACTTTCACCTTCATTAGTTATCATTATTACATTTATTTTAATTGTGCATTAGTACATATTCACTATCATAAGTTATACAAATTATTTGTCACCCCGACCTTCAAAGGTCAGAAAACCAAAACTGGCAGTTATAATCTTGTGAGAATCTAAAACCAAGATTATATATCAGGGGTGGGTGAACTGAGTTCATGCAGCTGTTGAGAAATACAACACCTATCATACCAGGGAGTTGCAGTCCTCAACAGCTGGAGGGCCTCATGTTTCCTCACTTCTGTGATACATAATGCATGAAAACACTCAAACTTTTAGTGAAAATGAACATGGATTTGGTTGTCCAGTTGTTATTGATATTTTTTGTTTATTTATGCATCCCAATAAAAAAAATGTGTATGAATATTGCCCCTTTACTTAGATGCCTCCCAAGGGAGGTAGGTAGAATGGAGCAGGCACCTGTACCATTTCTCAGCTGTCATGTATATTTCCTCATGGCTGAAAGACCCCAGAGAGGTCTGGAAAAAACTATGGCTTCCACTGTGTCCACTCCCACTCTAACTCCACCACCATGTCCTCCTCCCATTCTTAGTCTACCACTGTGTACCACTTTGAGTCCCCCAAGCAGTATGAGCATGGTGCAGCTTTCTCCAGCTGATACAGCTGTACAATGTAAATAGGTTTCACCTTAGTATGTGTGACTCACCAACACAGTGCAGCTGCTTGAGCCTCAAGTGGCTGCATTGATGTTTAGTAGACTCACCACCAGTAATGGAGGTGAGACTGGTGGTGGTGATACACTGCAGAGTGCTACTGATAGTGGGAAGGCATGAAAGTGATCTAGAGAAACTGAGTATCATTATCACCACCACCATCACTGACCCCAGTACTACTGAAATTATGGAGTTAGCTACAAGTTTATTAACTGGTGCTGAATTGTCTTTACAGACTCTGCACATTCAGTTGTTGAGAACTGTGCAGTCACTCCCTGTCCCCAAAGAAACTTATTTCAATAGCCCTGATTTTGGGGGAGTGGGAGGAGGAGAACGAGTATGTTGACTGCACCTAAAGTGGCTTGTTATTCTGTTACTGCTGCTAGTACTAGGAAGGACCGTGACTACCACTTCCTTTCCCATGCAACAGTTGCAGAATGATCTTAATCACATGCTTCAAATCATAATCACTACCATTCATTATGGGAAAATGGATATAGAAGCAACATTGACATTTGATAATCAGATGACTTAAAAGGAACTAAATTAGCGGCAAAAACCATAATGTCAGGGATGGGTGGTATATGCTCCTGGCTGGCATCAGCGACTTACTACTAGCCTGGCTTGGCTAGGCTTCCACCAATTTTTTTAAAGGTTAGACTTGCCATGCAAGCTAGCTCATCATTTTTTCAAGGCATGCTGTGTTGTGTAAGCCTGGTCATACATTTTACAAGGTTTGCATTGCTATGCATGCTAGTTAATATTTTTTGTTTTGCAAGCTTTGTATTGCTATGTAAGCCTGGAAACTATTGTTCAGTTTTATACTCAAGCCTGCAAACAATTGTTATTAAGGATTACTTTATTACTGTATAAGCCACCAAATACTGATTCTTAAGGCTTTTCCTATTATATTAAATAAGCATAGAAACAATAGTTATTATGAATTGCCTTATTATAAGCCTGAAAATATTTTTCCTAAGGTTTTCTTTGTTATAAGCCTGTAAACTATTTCTGAGATACAGATAATTTGAAAATAAAATGTGGATTTAAAAGTGGTTGATGCGGGTGGTGATGCAAATCCCTCCTTGTCATCAGTGCTGCTGTTAGTTGTACATGCACCATGTGCTTCTGTTATTTACATGTTTCTTTACACTTCTGATACATGATAATCTGATGGAATTAGAAGCTGAGTCATTTTTAAAAAGTTTGTCTACTTACACTGCTGCTGGATAGCAGTGTCCTACATACATTAACAATATAACAAGCACCACTGTTTGTCGGCAACTAAGTGTTTCAACTGCAATCCGCATCAGTGCTGGCCACAATGGTTTTCTTGTTTGCCAATACACTAGTGGGTCATCATTTCTGCCTAAAATATAGCTTTCCTAGAGGTATGCAACAGCAACCTTCTCACATGAAATATAGCCACTCTTTCAAGCTAGACTGTGTTCATGGGTATCATTTATAAACCCTTATTCAGGGAGCAAGTAAAAATGCCAGTTCATCACCATCACCCCCACCACTATGTCAACCCTCACCACCACCACCACCAGTGTTAGCCTGCCACTATCCCTGTGAAACCAGAATGACTTACTGTAATGAAGATTCCATGTGTGCTCCTAATTCTCGGGATGTTGTTGTTGCTGTTATAATCCTTTTCTGACCTTCTTTTTCTTTTTGGGCCCATAATTTAACTATATGGTGACTAGTGGGTGTGGAAGTTCTGTTCTTGGTGGCAGTGGCAACAGACACTCTAAGATTCTTGTCATCTCCCACTACTCAGATTCATCCTCCACCATGCTTTGCACTTGAATAAAACCATCACTATGAGACATTTGTGTTGTTGTCATGGAAGATAAATTTGTCTCATTGCCTTACAATTCTATGAGACTACTAACAAATGCCCCTCAATCCATTCCACCTTTTTGGTGTGTTTCTACTGCCAGTAGTTGTCTCTCTACTGATATTCCACTGATGTTCCTCCCAATCTGACCTTTGGTTGTACGTTGGATGGGATCTCAATGAGGAGTTACCTAAATTGGACCTTGTTTTTTCCCTTGCTCAAGTATTTTTTATACATATCCAAAATGTGAAAGGCTCTGAGTATGAACAAACAGTACAATGGCCTGTTCTATGGCTAGTCATCATCACTCAGGATCATCACATTTTAGCTCTCTAGTGCCATTACGAGGAGAAATTTCCACATACATATTAGACTAATACTGTCCAAAAGGGCAGTCCAGTTCCAAAGTGATGGGCAAGTCCACTTTGCACAGGAATACCAGCTAACCCCAGACTTAAGTTTTGGCCTTGCTGGGCCTTGTCAGTGAGGTACAGCTGGATTCCCTAGGCACTTAGAGCAAGGGTCCAAGTCTGGATTACCCTTCACTCTTAGGGTAACCTCCTAAGAGTATTCAAAATGCATATCCAAAATGTGAGAGGCTCTGGGGATGAACAAACAGCACAAGGGCCTGTTCTATGGCTAGTCACCGATAAGAGACCTCACTTTTTAGCTCTCTAGAGCCATTATAAAGGAGAAATTCTCACCTACATATTAGACTAACACTGCCCAAAAGGGCAGTCCAGTTCCAAAATGATGGGCTAGTCCCCTCTGCACTGGAACACCAGCGAATTCCAGATGTATGTTTGGCTTTGTTGGGCCTCATCAATGAGGTGCAACTGGATTCCCTATGCACTGAGAGCAAGGGGTCCAAGGCTGGATTACCCTTCACTCTTAGGGTGACCTCCTAAGAGTATTTAAAATACATATCCAAAACGTGAGAGGCTCTGTGGATGAACCAGCAGCAAAATGCCCTGTTCTATGGCTAGTCACCTTTTAGCTTTCTTGTGCCCTTACAGAAGAGAAATTTCCACATACACATTAGACTAATACCACCCAAAAGGCCAGTCCTGTTCCAAAATGACAAGCAAGTCCCCTCTGCACAGGAACACCAGCTAACCCAAGAAGTACATTTCAGCCTTGTTGGGTCTCATCAGGGAGGTACAGCTGGATTCCCTAGGCACTGACAGCAAGTGTTCCACGTATGGATTACCCTTCACTCTTAGGGTGACCCCCTAAGAGTATTCAAAATGCTCTCAGTGCATGGGGATTTCAGCTTCAGGTCACTTACAAGGCCTCATCATTAATAATTAGGTCATCAACATCAGTATCATACATCTTCTCACCAGCACCACCTTCCCCACCATCCCCTGATTCCCCATCCTTGCCACATTCATATTTTTCTAGCTTTTCTCAAACACTTTACTGTGATTTTTCTACTATGCAATGCCAGTGAAGTACTGTTATCACTACCTGATGCAGCACTGCTAAATTCTCACCCCCTGCTGTGGCAAAAACACTAGAATGACACTGCTCATCATCAACATCTTTTGGCTTTGTAATTATACTAGTACTACTACTGGTGAAAATGTTCACAATAATTTTACTTGTGACCTGTTCTTCATGAGGAAGATGTTCATTGTCATCGCTTGTTGCTATAGTGACAACAACCAGGGCGATACTTAAGTTATAAATTGCATTACTACTACCAACATATCCATTCACTCCTCTTTCCCCTTTACCCCTACACTTGGCATGTTTGATGGACATAGTGATAGTACTGTTAATTGTAAACATACACCACATGGGTAGTTATTGCAGACAGGGCAGACAGATTATTGGGAGGGGCTGGAAAGGATCCAGCTGTCTTGTTACATATTGCTTACAATGACAAAGTTGGAGAAAGTTGGTGGTCCCTAAAAATTATTTCAGGGATTTTGAATAAAAATTGAAGGAAAGGACCTCCAGGGTAGTGTTTTGTGAAATACTACCAGTGCCATGTGCCAGTGCAGGTAAGCAGAGGGAGTTCAAGGAGCTTAAAGCATACCTTAAGTATTGCTGTAGGAAGGAGGGTTTGGGGTTTTTAGAGCACTGGACTGAATGATAAACCCTGCTAAAAGCTGATTGGCTGGGAGGACCGTAAGCACACATCCCAGCCAATTAGAGGCTGACAAAAATTTTGAACCGAGACTGGCATATAAAAGCCCACCTCAGTTCAGGGGGTCTGCCAATTCACATGCCTACTCTGCCAGTGGAGACAGTTGTGGCAGAGGCTAAGGGGGCACATTGGGCATCATTATTTGAGACAATAAAAGCACATTAAAAGACATTTGATTTTTTAAACAAAAAGAAGAAAATGCCACACATTTTAAACTCTTTGAGTGCTGGAGGGTTACCCCTCCAGCACTCAAAGGGTTAATGGTGGCATCTTTGGGGGGCTTTTTTTAAATACAGAACTAAATTGTGTTTTTTAACAAGATTGAAAAGAAGAAAAGAGAGGGAGAAGAGAGAAGAAGAAGATGGCCAGGACCCCACTGGACTTCAGGATTACTGGTAAATTTTTGTTGGGACATGTGTTAACTCTTGGTAGATTAACCCTATGAGTGCCAGTGGGATATGCAACACTGTATAATGCATTGCATACTCCCACTGGTACTCATCAGGTTAATCTTTTTCTGTTTTTCAACCGCAAGTATCTGTTGGAAACAGTTTTCTAACACATACCAGTGGTTTTCACCACAGGGACTCTGCGCCACCTTTTCATGGTGCAGGTTTTGCACCAAGAAAAGTGCATCCCTTAGCATGTGGTGAAGGTACCATATGGAATAGGATAGCAAAGTCTACTCATTTTACATGATGTCCAATGGATGCAAATTTTGCACCCGCTGGAGATTTCTGGCAAGGAGGTGGTTGTTCACAGAACAGGTAATATAATAGCAAACTGTGCTGTCAAAACCACCACCGCTGATTTAAAGGGATAGTAATACTTCATTTTAACTTTATTTTATTTTGGAGGCATTAAAAAAACATGAAGAATGATATAAGTCTTATCTCTGAAACCTTTATGGTTTAAGAGATATTCACAAACAAAGTATCCCCCCCCCCGTTCAACCAGATCAGAAGGGAGGTGCCCAGGTAGACTGCAGAGAGGGACAATCTTCAATTAAGATAATGGAAAAAGCTGAAAACCTTGTCAAGGGGGGAAGGGCTTTCATTGTTTTCATACAAAGAAAATTGTCCCCTTCTGTTATCTGTACTGTCATACAACCAGACTCACATCTGAGAAGAGATGGCTTACACTAGGTAAAAGGGGCGGGGAGGGGAACTTTGCTTGTGAATATCTCATAAACCATAAAGGTTTGAGAGATAAGACTTATATCATTCTTCATGTTTTTTTAATGCCTACAAAATAAAATAAAGTTAAAATGAAGTGTTACTATCCCTTTAACACAATAGCGTGGCTAATAGTATTGAGCCCTAAGACTTCTCCACTTGAGAAATCTTAGTGCATAGCTCCATGGAATAACATAGGAACTGGAGAAATTATATCAATGGAGAAGTCATCCCTATGTTATCAACTCTTTATCATACCTTAGTACATATCTTCCATTATGTATTATATATAATAATTGTATGTAGATATCATGCATTTGATTTATAAAAATATGTTTTAGGATTTCTTAGATACATATTCATTTTATATAGCTACATATTTTCCCACTGGTCTTTTTCCCATACCTATTTGTGTTCTTAAAGAGAAAACTGGTGTACTTTAGATCACATTATCCTACTTTACAATACTTTATCTAGGGTTTGGGATCTTACCATTGTTTCTCTTTCAGTCATATAGATTGGGTATATCAGCAGTGCTTGGTATATATATATATATATATATATATATATATATATATATATATATATATATATATATATAGAGTCACATTCTGTAGTTAATATTCATTTACAAATATGAAAAATATTTTTTGGCTTTATTGTAATATATACATATATTATTGTCATGGTCTCAATATATGATTGTGTTTTATATATTGGTATCGTCACTTTAATATATTTGATAATTTGATATATAGAGATCTACAGAGATCTATATAATTGGATTAAGTGCATTGTCTTTAATACAAGATCGTATTTGACACATAGAAATTCTTTCATTAGGAATCTTGTATACTAAAGCGATCTCTAGGGGTATGTTATTTAAAGAGGTTTAAGTGCCAGTATATGATTGTTTGTCCATTTCAATTGATACAAGACAGTTGGTATCGATCTGTTCCTGAAGAAATAGCTTTATGGCTAAGAAACGCATTGAGCGTGTTACCGTACAGTATCTAGGTGTATCAATATATTTTTTATTTTATATATTTTGCTACATTAATTTTGTATTCAATACTTGGATCATGCATATCTATGTGTTGGCATTTCCTTTGCTGCCTGTGAGAAGTTATTTACTTCAGAGAAATAAGTTGGAGTCTTGAGTGGGGAAGGATGGTCACTACATCCCTGAATATACTATTTAAGTAAATGCTTATTTTTTTTGTTCCATGTGTGATTGACACACTTGTAATATATTTTTCCAATTTTGGATACTGGTCAGCTCCCCTTTTTCCTATAAATAAGTTAGCATAACTTGGTGTGAATCTTGTTCCCATCGCTGCTCCTTTGATCTGACAGTAATATGTATCCTGAAACAAAAATTATTTGTTTTCCAATATGAAAACTAAGGATTCAGTTATAAATTCCTGCTGTTTAATGGGGGTGAGGATGTCTAAACTGAGGAAGTGGAACACAGCTGCTATACCTGACTGATGTACCATATTTAAATATAAAGCTGTAACGTCTAAGTTAGCACAACTAAAATTCGATTGCCACTCAAAACCGTCCAAAAGAATCAATAAATTTCTCTTGCTTTTCAAATAAGCATCTAGTCCCATCAGTGATTTATATAAATAAAAATCTATGTATTGTGATATATTAAATGTAAGGCTATTAAAACCTGAAATGATACGGTGACACGATGTTAGGTAGGTTATAAAACATAGCACACTTACTGTAATGAACTTATATAAAATCTCTCTCCATTCTTGTTAATATGCCTTCCAAATAGGCCTTCTCAATCAGAGTACATATTTCTTTAGTATATTTTTGAATTGGGTCATACCTAAGTTTCTCATAATGTGATTCATCTTCTAAAATATGTAAGGTCTCTTTAACATAGTCGCCTCCATTCTGAACCACTATTCCTCTGCCTTTATCCACACTTTTGATGATTATTTTATCATTATTCTGTATATTTTTGATAGCTTTAACATCATTATTTTTCAAATTATACATGAACGGAAAACTCTCTTGTTCAACAAGTTTCCTAAAATCATTTAAAATCATTGAAATTATTCAATAAAACTACCCTTACTATTCGTAGGATAGAATGCGGATTTGGGTTTGTAAGGGGTATGTACATATCCATTTAAGATGTTCTAAACATCATCTTCAACATCTTTGTTTATTGTCCACCCAGTTACAATCTCTCATCTCTGTAATACCATAAAATTGTCCCCAGTAGTAGATACATTGTTAGAAATTATTGTTAAAATAGCATTGTAAAGTCACCTTTCTAATATAGCTATCCATTTCAATATAAAACTCATATATAGATTAGGAACTGCCATGGGAAAAAATGTCAAGCGCTAGTATCTCAACTGGGGACAATTCATATTTTGAAAGATGGAATATTTTATGGTTTATTGTTCTTTATGATCCTTCTCACTTTTGTGTCTTCATCCTACTGCCCCTCTTTCTAAAATCTAAAATCCGGTTTAAAATGTCTCAGCTATCCTCTGCCTCTACCTCTCCCTCTATCCTTCCCTCTTCCT
The DNA here is from genome assembly GCA_037306005.1 of Rhinophrynus dorsalis. NCBI lineage: Eukaryota > Metazoa > Chordata > Amphibia > Anura > Rhinophrynidae > Rhinophrynus > Rhinophrynus dorsalis. The sequence continues at coordinate 347,547,899 of CM074723.1, read as the reverse complement.
CTCCCACTCAAATTACCTGTTCTGTGGTGTGATTAATAACCCTTAGATGATCTATCTACATTATTGTTGGGTGTAGGGAATCTATTATAATTTGGGGGAATATGTAGAGGTAAGTACTGCATTTTCTGATCTATTTTCATTTACTTCCGTATGGTAATTCTCCCCAACATAACAAGCTTCCATTTTCTGACATTACCTTGGGCATATCATTTTTGTCTCTAGATACTTTTTTGTTTTTTGTAGCAATTATTAAGTCTTTGCATTTCTTAACATTTGTTAATGTTCATAATCATGGTTATATCTGTTACTAGGAAGTGACTGATAGGCTTCACAAACTTATACATGCCACATTTACTGTTTTATTTTTTCAATCTGTTAAATTCAGCAAATAAATGGTAACTGTGCATTAAAATATGCATGGATATTTTAAGCTTAAATTATTTCCTGCAAAGGTTGTTTGAACGTCAAAATTGAGGCAGGAGAGGCTCATAGTGACTGCTATCACTATGAGAAAGTGATGTTGTCAAACATGCTGCCCCTTCTGCCACCAGTGCTGTTCCTGCTGCCAGCGCTGAACCTGCTGCCACCAGTGCTGATCCTGCTGTTAGTGCGTCTTATAATACTCAGGAGGGGTGGAAGGAGAAAGTGATGCCAAGTGTGACAGCAGGGGACTCTAAGTCACACTTGCCATTCCCAACCAGTAGTGCCAGTGCTAGTACTCTACTATTACTAAGAAGGCCCAGCAGCTTTTTAGTGTAAGGAGTGAAGGAGGGGGTATTCAAAATCCTCATATTACTAGTGACTGTGAGGCGGGAGACTCTTGGCTTGAACTTGATGTGGTTGGTGTTAGTAGTAGTAGTAACAGTAATGGTGAAACAGCCAGTGGGACTAGTGTTAGGGGAGTGGTAGGCAGGGCCGGCCCAAGACATTGTGCTGCCTGGGTCCAAGGATGAAATGCTGCCCCCCAAAACCACGCCCACCAAAACACACCACATCCATAATTATATTAACCTCTCTCCTGTCCCGAAAAACCACATAGAACTGAAATGTTTCATGAGATGGGTGAGGGGATAAATATGATTAATAAATGTTGGTTATAGCAAGAGAGAGAGGTGTAACAGGTTCAGCGCCCAGCGTAGTGGCCACACCGGGAAACCATGGACCAATAGGCTGGGGAGATTACACTTCATATAAGCAGTTCCTCAAATAGTAAGGTGACCAGATTTTTTAAATGAAATCCGGGGACTTTTTTTTCTCCACACCCTATCCACGTCCACACCCTGTCCACACACTTCCCACACTCTTTCCAACCTCACCACACACTATTCACACCCTGTACACCCTCATACCCTGTACACCCTTCACAACCTGTCCACCCTACCCCCCTCCACACTGCCCACACGTTCCACCCTGCCCACCTCCACACTGCCCACATTGTCCACTTCCACTCACTGCCCACCCTGTCTTCCTCCAAACACTGCCCACCTTCACATTGTCCAAGTCCACACTGCCCACATTGTCCACCCCAACACTAACCCCCACATTGCCTCCACTGTCCAACTCCACATTGTCCACATCCACACTGTCCACCTCCCCACACACTGTCCACCGTCCACATTGGCCACCCTGTCCTCCTCCACACCTTGTACTCCTCCCCACTCTGCCCACCTGCACATTGCCCACACTGTCCATCTCACGGTGCGAATAGGCATACAACATGAAAGAAGGATTATACTGGACGGCAGGCACATCTAATGCCATCCATACTCGTTACTTACTGCAGATGTGCATGCAGTTCTGCTCTTCCTCTTCAACTGCGCCCCCATAGATGTTCGCCTGACCCTGCTCTGCATATTTAGTTGTAATGTAGTTCTGGGGACACATTCTATCTGGGGACAGGGCCCTCAATCCAGGGACTGTCCCGGGATACCGGGGACATCTGGTCACCCTATCAAATAGTAAACTGTTCCAGCAGAGACTGGACAGACTTTTATGAAGCAACCACAGTCAAAAGAGAATTCATATTGCTTAGCGCTGGGCTGGCTCTCCTCTTCTCTGTGTGCTCCATTCTACATGCAGAGAAGGGGAGAGAGAGCCGGGTGAGCACTAAGCAATAGGAATTCTATTTTGACTGTGGCTGCTTCATCAAGGTCTGCCCAGTGGCTGCCAGGAACTGTGCTCCCGGACGCACCACTCACGAAATATCATGCGTGGGGGCGGCAAATTGCCGCCCCTATCAGACTGCCGCCTGGGTCCATGGACCCACCGGGACCCATGTAAAGGCCAGCTCTGCTGGTAGGGGAAGCATTTGAGAGTGTCCAGACTAGTGGTCAAGGGAGCCCACATCATTTCTCTGGCCATGGGAGTCCCTTTCCCTTCACTTCAGTGTCCAAGTGGAACATTATCCTGAGGAGTCCAGAACTGTTGGGGGAGAGCAGGCGCAAAAATAATACCACCATCACCACCAGAATCCAGAACATCTGCCTGCACCTGCTGCTACTGCTGACAGTCTGCCTTCTTCATGTCAACAAGAAATAGCAAGTGTGACATTAGGGGACCCTTTGTCACATTGGTTGTCATCTCCTCGAACCAGCAGTGAGATGTCTGTAATAGAGCAGCACATAGGAACTAGAGGTGGTGGCAATGATGATTCTGGAGAAGCTGGGGTGGAAGAGACATTGATGGCCTTTTTAGCAGAAACTGTGAATGAATGGGAGACAGGGATGAGGATGGTCATCACCACCACCACTACTAGCATTGAGCTTTAGGAATTTGTGAAATTTGCAACTGCTTTAATTCCTGCTGCTGCTGAGATGCAAGAGCAGCAGGATGCTAAGGAGCAAGATATTGTGCCACAGACCACAGTGGACACAGTGAGAATGGGGTCAACAAGTGATGCGGGACTAGGACAGGTTCCACTTGCCAGCAGCAGCAATACTCTTGGTCCTAGTTGCAGTGCTGATTCTGAGGCAGTAGCAGTAACAGTAGCAACAAGAAGAAAGAGGCCATTCTTCTCCACCTTTTCCCTATCCCTACCCCTTGAAATCATGGGTGTGGGATTGGGGCAGGAATGGTGCAGTCATCACCAAGGACACTGTGCACAATTTATGATAAGTCAGTGAGGAAAGGACGGAGCACACCTAGGCACAAGCACCCTGATATCACACATGAAACACAGACACCATGACATTTATGTCAAACATGTTAAAGCCAAACACCCAGCAGAGAAATCAAGCACTGCTGTTGCTGTACCCCCGACTCTCCAGAAAGACAACAAGAGGTGAGATGGAGATCAAAGAGGAGGAGGAAAAGAGAAACCCAGGTAGAGACTGGAAGTTCCATGATGAGCAAAACAACTAGCTCGTCATCATCTTCTTCCTCTAGGGTAACTATATCTTCTGCCAATCTACCTCATTCTTTGTTATCTCCCCGCTAAATGATAGCCACTCTGTTGATGTTAGGATGTGGCTGTTCGTGTCTACCCATTGCACACTGTGTGGTGCACTGACCACACATGGCAGTGAGATGGAGGAGAATCACAACCAGGGCATCAAGCAGCATCTGAGGAGATTACATCCCACTGAATATGCTAAGATGGTGGCAGGGAGGGTTCATCATTACTATTAATGTTGTCATGTTGTCCTTAACTGGGTGTGGACAAGGGGTATAGTGACAGCAGCAGTTCTGGTGTCATGGTGTTTGGATACAGTAGTGCTGGAGCAAGTTGTGTCAAGTGGAACCTTCATCATCCATCACCCATGTTACTGCTATTGTTGCTTCCATTCCCTTTCAGCTGCCCTAATCACCCTACTGCTTAAACAACTCAGCAGCAGCAGCAGTAGCAAGAACAGCAGTCTCAAATTCCGTAATTATGGACATATTTGGAAGTTTGTTCCTAACAAGCCTAAGTCCTACATATCAATGTTTCCTTACGGCTTGTGCCAGACAAGCTTAAGTCCTACAAAATAAATGTTTCTTCAGGGCTTGTGTCTCTAATACATCTAAGTCCTGCAAATCAATATTTCCTCAGGGCTTGGGCCTCTTACAACAAATCTAACAAACCATCCTCTACAAAATACTCTATCAAGTCAAATAGCAGTCTATCCCTCTGGCAGCCTATGTCAGGGGGTTCCAGTCTCTATCACTTTACATACAAATTTCTTATTTTATTTATTTATTTATTTATTTTATTAACTGTCCCCCCAACACCAGTCAAGAAACCCCCCCCAAAAACAAATTCCTTGTTCAGCTTATTCATTCCCCAGACTCCACCCACCAACACGGGAACCCTCCTCAGACACCTTTTATACCATGTCTTATGGGGGTTTTTTAATTGTATTCAGGATTTATTTTTTATTAACTGCCCCCCAATCCCAGTAAACAACCCCCCAAAAAACATTCCTTGTTCAATTGATTCTTTCCCCATACCCCACCAGCACAGGCACCCTCATGCTCCTTTTATATTATGCTTTGGGAAAAAAATAATATTTGCTATTATTGTGTTTAAATTCAATGTTCCCACTGATTTCAATGGAATGAGCTAGGCTAAATAAGTGGAAAATCGGCAATTTTTGCAGGAAATTATTCACAAAGTGGGAAGTGCCATTATTCGCTGATTTCAGTTTGAGGCAAAAACTTTAGTCCATCCCTACTTAAGAGATCGTTTGATGATGAATTGCACCATGGATCTCGGTTGATGCATGAGTCAGACTTGCTCTGAAGCTATAAAGGGACACTATCCTCTAAGCACAATGTTGTTGATTTTGAAAGAGCTTTCAAAACCATATATATTATTAGTTATTTATTATTTTAAAAAATAATTTCGATTTATTTACATATTATGCTAATTAAGGCATGCCATGCAGGTGCTTCCTGTCTTAACCCTACATTATCTCCCCACGCAATGCCCCTTAACCCTTTGAGTGCCAGAGGGGTACGCAATGCATTTGCGTACCCCTCTAGCACTCAAAGGGTTAACCCTTTCTGTGTTAGAGGAGGTGGGCAATACATTGCTAAGAAGTGCCCATAAATGGTGGAGGAAATGTATGGCTAAGACAGGAAGTGCATACAGAGATTGCTTTTAGTAGCATAATATTTAAATCTGCATATCTTAAAAACACTAGTTACTTAAATAAAATTTCTAATACAACATATAGATGTATTTGAAAGTTACCAAAGTTAATTTTAGGAGAAATCATTCTTTTAAATAAAGCCTGTTTCAGCACATTATTCATTCTTGCTCCAAACTATGTGTGTATGTGGTGGTGGGGGGGACAACTTCTGTTTTCCCAGGATTTGCAGAACAGCAAAGTTCATTCAAAACTGTTCGCTCATTTCAAGTAGCAAGTCCATGCCTTCCTTTATTTTACCAGCTGACTAGTATTGCCTCTTTGAATTACTTTCCGGCTAATATTAACTGCAGTCCATCCAGTTTCATAGCTGACATTGCTTACCCAAGAAAATAATATATGCACCATGTAAATTTTACTGTTACTATGGCAATCTTTCAGATGGGTTCATTACTTACTTATGATGTATCATACCCCAAGGCCATTTATTTGTTAAGTCTAGTCCAGTTCAGACACTCCCTTTGACAAAGATTCTCAAAAAAGGCAAAATGTGCGTGGATCCTAGACAGAGAAGATGCAGACAGATCTAAACTATTAGTTATTCAGCTAGTTGGAATGAACTTGCAGCTCTCAGGCACATGATGTTTGGAATGTTCAGCCTGATAAATCTTTGGCCTATCTGGGAATGAATCTACCCTTGTTAAACTATTCTTTAGTAGCCTTAAGTATACTGTCATATGCTTTTGATTTTAGTTTTGTTATCCTATTGTCTATTTCAGTTTGTGACTGTTACAATCTACATTTTTGTGTTAAATTTACACCATGATTTAATGGGTGTCCACCTTTCCCAATTGTACAGCATTTTCAAGCTCTATCCTCATCAAACTCTGACTTTTGGTGATGTAGGTTAGAGAATATTTCCAAATTTGACTGAAATAAATGAGGATTGTCTATCTTATGGAGAAGAAAAAATATTTTTACTGCATATATATGGAAGGGGGTCATTAATGTACAGTATTGAGTACATTTTTATGCTTCCACCACTTTTTACTTTAGTACAGGAGTAGCAACACATATTACACATTTGAATTTGCTCAAGGGTTGATTCGATCCACTGGGAAGTGATAATCAGCCTTTATAGGGTCATGAGAAATGTACAATTATGTAAGGTTTTACAATTATAAATATACTAGTGTAAAAGCCCATATACATGGACCAAGGTCCAGAACCCTTTGAGTACCAGAGGGGTACGCAACGCATGGCTTTGCAATGCGTTGCGTAGCCCTCTGGCACTCAAAGGGTTAAGAGGCCGGTCCTGCTCTGCTTCCTGCTGCCGATGCAGTCATGCTCAGCAGAGATTGGCCGAAAGCACAGAATGCCCCCAGCACAGAACTCCCAGCATTCCTACACCTCCCAGCATTCCTACACCTCCCAGCATTCTGTGTTCCCAGCATTCTGTGCTCCCAGCATTCTGTGCATTGGGGCAGTCTCTACTGCACATGATGGCTTCTGTCAAACATTCAAGCGAATTATTATATAGGATATTACGTAAACTGTCTGACCTCCAGCCTTTTTCCCTTGAGAGTGCACAAAATGAATGAAATGTGATACAGAGCTGAAGGGATTATTGCGTACTACTTGGCGTACTTCTTTTTTTATCCCTTTGAGTGCCACGGGGGTGCACAATATACAGCCCTATAGCACTCTAAGGGTTAAGAGAGTGATTCTGTTCATGGTGCTGATAGGATACTCTCCATTTCCCTGCTGAGCAAGTGGGGAAGTGGAAAGTATGCTGTCAGACTTCAGGGGTGTGGTACTGCTGGTGATGTGTGAGGGAGAGCATCCAAGGCAAAGGGGGTTACACCAAATATTGATTCAGTTTAGACTGTTCTTGTGTTCACTCAGTATGCATTTTTTTAATTGATTAATATAAACTATTAATGTGCCTCAAATTTATTCACATCATTATATATGCCCATCCCAGGGCACATTATAAAAAATCTTGCACTCTAGCTGGAGGAGCACAGGTTTATAGTTGTTTTTGTGTTTGCTTTCTGTTGGGGGACTGGAGAACCCTTTTATTCCTTGCTTCATACTTCAGTTACACTTAATTCTTCTATGGGCACTTCATATATAAAAAATTAAAAATGAAATTAAATTATAATTACACATGTATTATTATATACGTACACATATATTCTAAAACACTAAGTGACACAGCGCTATAAGTTGTTTTTTTCTGTTTGTTTGATATATCTCTTTATGCTTACTTTAGCAGTGTCTCACTTTCATTAATATCACACATGTTTAGTCTCATTTCACTTACTCCCACATTTTGGCCATCGAAGGGTTAATTTAGACTTTTTTATTTTTATATATATATATATATATATATATATATATATATATATATATATATATGTATATACAGCCTATTACACAAATTGCTCCTCATGTGGCCTGCTGAGACAAAACTCATTCCTCAGCGTGAGCAGCCACAACAGCAGGCATATATGGTAAGTACTCTTCTGACTCTTTTTAAATATAGTTCACTATTTGTTTTTAATTGCATACATGGAGACTCTCAAACAGTCTGGAAAACAATATATAAAAAAGGGTCCCCTTCCTACGCTTTATTACAACATCTCCTCAGGGATAATTTTAATTTATAATTTTTTTTAGATAGGGACTTCAGTGTTCAGTGTAGGTACTTGCCACACTTGAGGTACCTTGGCGCGGTTGGCAGGGCTGGATTTACATCTCAGGAGCCTGTAGGCACAGAAATCAGAAGCGCCCCCCCATTGGCCATCTCCACTGGACACCTCCAAAATGCTCCAAATCTCCACATTACCCCCCATATCCATATAGCCCTCACATTGCCCCCCATCAGCTCCATATTGTCATCAGCTCCAACTTATCCATCATCAGCTCCATATTGCCCTCACATTGCCCCCATCAGCTCCAACTTGCCCCATCAGCTCCACCTTGCCCCCATCATCTCCAGCTTACCCCCATAATTTCCAACTTGCCCCCATCATCTCCACATTGCCCCATCATCTCCAACTTGCCCCCATCATCTCCACATTGCCCCATCAACTCCAGCTTGCCCTCACATTACCCCCATCATCTCCACATTACCACTAAATCAGCTCCAACTTGCCCTCACATTGCCATCAGCTCCACATTGCCCACATCATCTTCACATTGCCCCCACTTTGTCTCCCGCATACATTTCCTACCTCCCTGGTGGTCCAGCGGCAGATGATGTCTGTGCCTCATTCTGTAGCTACTGTTGCTCCCATGCGGTCTTCTACCAGTGCTCTGCATTAGAGCTGAGAAGGGAGCAACAGCAGCTACAGGTCTGTGCCTTCTGTCTGAGCCAAATAAGGCATAGACCTTACCATGCGGTGGGCGGGTTGTTACTGTGCACAGGGCGCAGTGCTCTGAAGAAAAATATATAAACATTTTTTTTTTATTTCAATGACAGGCGCCCCTCTGTGGGCAAGCTTACCCCCCTCTTTTGTCCAAAAATGTGGGCAACTAGAGCCTCAAATGTATTCACATCATTATATATGCCCATCACAGGGCACACTATAATTTTTATTCACTTTAGCTGGAGGAGCGCAGGTTTATAGTTGTTTTTGTGTTTGTTTTCTGTTGGGGGGCTGGAGAACCCTCTTATTCCTTGCTGCATACCTCAGTTATACTTAATTCTTTTATGAGCACTTCATATTTAAAAAATTAAATAAAAATGATAATTACACATGTATTATTATATATGTACACGTATATTCTAAAACACTAAGTGAGACAGCACCTGTAACAAACGTTTTGTTCCTAGGTCTTTTGCAGTGACTTGGTTAATCTAGAAGTTTCTTTATTTGCTGATTGGCATAGCTGCATTGCTTATCTGATCTTGTATATTCCTTTCCTTTGCAGCTCTGTTGACAATCTGTATCTACTGTGGAGTTTAGTTTGCTCTGTGCAAGCGATTCTATTCCTAGTTTTCTTCTGTTGTGTTTACTTTCTTGTTTTCTGTACCACCTAACAGTTTTATCTAGTATAATTGATTCTCTATACCTGTATTTTGCTAGTCTGTTTCAGGACATCCGTTATGCAGCTGTTAGCTTTTGTAAGTACCATCAATTAATACTGTTTCTATTATGACCAGGAACTCCTAAATTCATTGTGTCTGTTAGTCCTCTTGTAGTCTGAATCACTGTACCTGCATTTTTCTGTTAACTGTTTCAGGATATCCCTTATGCAAATGTTATCTTTAGCAAGTACCATCAAATAAACACTGTTTTTTATGAGGAGGAACTCCTAAATTCAGTGTGTCTATTATCCCGCTTGTAGTCTTATTCCCTCTACCTGTATCTTGCTGGTTAATACTTAATACTTAAAATGTAAAAATATGCAAATGAAATGAAATTGTACAGTGGCGCTGTTGCTACATGATCCTATGGACAGCTCTGGTCCTGGGACCATAAATCTCCATAGGATGGTGTAGCAACAGCGCCACTTTACAATTTCAGGCCACTGTGATATTGCACCTAAATAATTCAACTTTGAAAATTAATAACTTTTGAATGAAACACCTTTCAGCAGTGGGAGTACTCTTGTTTTACTCAGAGGATAAACCCTACAACATATATTTTTTTACATTTTAAGTATTACTATCCCTTTAAGCTTTATTGTAATCTGTCAAGTTTTTGTCTGCATAAGGGCAGGCACTGCTGTCCTGTGATTCACTGTAACATACTTAATTTTATGTCCAGGGTTCAGTCCTTCTGTCCTCTCAATGAATCAACCAATAATGAGTTATATGTTCTTGGGGTAAGTATCTGTAGTACAGCTTAGACCGCAACAACCCTGGTTTGGGTCACCAGAGCACTCTAACAATGAACACTAAAGACTATCAACAGCTGCAAGAGATGTGATATTACCCCTTAGCTCTGCTTTTGGGGAATCTGTGACAATCCTTCAGATCACAGAAGCAGGATATCAAAGACACAGAGGGGATCAGAATATCATGTATTAATTTATTTTGATTAATTGGTTTTATAACACTGTTGCCTGCTACAGATCCTCTTGCTTTTCTTCTTGAAAATGCTATTATGTAGCACAAGTTCAAGAAGTTAGGATCTCTCCTTCACAAGATGTCTTACAGCCACTAAATATGTTTGCTGCCTAGTATGCCTATTTCTCAAAACTATATCTCTTAACTATGTTATATCTATGTACATTTATACATTTTGCAGTAACTGAAGACACGTTAAACTGTATACTGTGTTAGGGCAGATATATGCTCAAAGCATCCCTGTGTTATGTCAGCTCGCAGGGTACCATTTTTTTTCATACCTATTTAACAGTGACTTTTATTTTATGTTTTTTTTTTATGATTTCAGTATCTTAAAGTGGTAAAAACATAAATATGTATTTTCTTTTTTTATTTTATTTTTAGTAGTAAAAGATGGCCTGCATTTTATAGACTGGTGGTCTCTCTTGTAGTATGTCATAAAATTAACTTGGGGAAAGTTGATTCTCCTCTGTAGATATCCAACTGCTGGTGCGTGATGATGGTCTCTGTAGTCACCAACAGCTGAAAAATAAAAGCTTGATTTCTTCTGCTGTATATGATTATTAATTAATGGTCTTTATGCCATCTTCCTCATTGCATGAATTTAATAAATAATGTTTTGCATACAAAGTGGGGTGTTCTAAAAGATTTACATTATAAATTAGGAGATGAAATAGATTTAATGGTGTGCACATGCCTAATACCAGTGTACCACTAGGCTATCTCTCTGAAAATTCTTTAATTCATGCCATGCTGCCCAAGGGACATATAGAAATGTATGGCATTTTCCGGTGTAATTCTGTGTAAAATGACTCCAATTTCCTGCACAGGCTGTAGGGGAAATATTCTGGTTTAGTCACATTAAACCTTTAATGATGGTGGAGTGTGCATGCCAGTATAGACTAAAATAATCATATGCTACAATACATACTCCAAAGTGCAGCTCATGGTTTAAATAGCAACATCTATGTGCAGAAAATGAGTAGTGCTGATGAATTCATGCATTTCCACTAAAATAGGTCATCTATAGCTTTTTCTAACCATCATGCAAGAAGCCATTGCTAGTTGTTTTGTTAAGCTACTTTGACATATGACTTGATAGGCATATTAACATTTGTACACTTACCATAATGATTTTGATGAATGGAACTATTATTATTCTGCTAAAGAAAAACTTGGCTGATTCATTTATTCCTGGTATTATACGAATTATATGACTCTATTATTTAGTTACAGATGGCTTTTAGTCTTTCTGAGTAAGTATAGACACGGATATATTTTTTAAAGGAAGTGCGGCCACTCCCTGTACTCTAATCTTTGAAGCTACATTTGGAATTTCAGAAAAAGCTATTAGTTATGTGTTTTTGTTTATAACAAAGCACAGTGCATCTTAGTTTTAAGTTCTTCTTACAAAACAGATCTTAACAGGTTATTAGTGGGTTTAACTTGAATAAAGAGGAGATGACAGCAAATATGTAAATCATATTGTAAGATATACTTGCAGACAGTATGGTTTCTAACTTATTTAAAATGATTTATAATTATGTTTGAAGCCCCTGGTGCCAAGTCATGTTAAGATCCAGCCAACAAACAAAAAGAAAACAGCTGAAAAAAAGTCCCACTTCCATGAAAATGTCAGACTGCATTGTTATTAGACATAAATAAGGTGCAGTGAATATGAAGTATATAAAAAATACCATTTTGCAAAAAATGCAATACCAAGGGGCATAGACATCAAAATGAAAAGTGAAGCAATTCTAGCAAAATAACTGCTAAATATGTCTACTTACGCCAACATGATATTTTACTTCACACATTCAGTACAGATGCTCCAGCACGCATATAACTAGGGGTGGGTGACATTTTTCTCCTCAAACGAGACACAAGTGAAAAATGGCATTTTCTGCTGAGCGGGCGTTTTTCCACAAAACATGCTTTTTCCCGTTTAGCTCATTGCAATGAAATTAATGGTAAGTAAGGGTGGGCAAAAGATCCTGCCATGTTCCCGCAAAAAAATCTGTGAAAACTACTTTAAAAACAGTGATTAAAATCTTTGCACTCTTTGCCCATTGGCCAAAATTCTTTGGCAGTTTTTCAATGGCTAGAACGTTTCCGTCCATTGATTTGTGCTACAAAAACATGACGTATTCGAGGAAGTGAAACAAGATAGAAGCAGCTACAGAGCGAGGTAGAAGTGCTGTGCTGTTCTGCTGTGATCTTGAGGCAAAATTGAGGCAGAAGAGGCTCATAGTGACTGCTATCAACATGAGAATGTTTAAAAGTAATAAAAGGAGAAACCGGAAGGATCTTTATGTGTCCACTGAGTCTGAGGAGGAAGGGAGCACTACAGAAGCAATGCTGGCCAGTCCCCTTAAATCACCCCTAGGGATCTTGTGGAAATTAATATCAAGGGAGGAAAAAGAGGGTAATAGTGAGAGCAGGACAGGTCAGCTGCCTGTGCCTGCTGCCAGACATGCTGCACCTGCTGTCAGACTTGCTGTGTCTGCTGTCAAACGTACTCTGCCTGCTGTCAGATGTGCTTCCCCTGCTGCCACCAGTGCTGTGCCTGCTGTCAGATATGCGGCCCCTGGTGCCACAAATGATGTGCCTGCTGCCAGTGCTGAACCTGCTGCCAGTGTGTCTTGTAATATTCAGGAGGGGGGAAGAAGAAGATGATGCCAAGTGTGACAGCAGGGGACCCTAAGTCACATTTGCCATCCCAAAGCAGTCCCGCCAGTGCTAGTACTACTACTAAAAATGTCCAGCAGCTTTCTAGTGTTAGGAGTGAAGGAGGGGGTAATTGTCATATTACAAGTGAGTAGGAAGACTCGGGGTCTGAAATTGAAGTGGTTGGTGTTAGAAGTAGTAGTAACAGTGATGGTGAAGCAGCTGGTGTGACTAGTGTTAGGAGAGTGGTAGGTGTAACGGAAGCTGCGAAGGGACCGCGTCGCCTTCCGCCGTCGTTCCCGGGTCTCTCCTTCTCAACGCCAGATAAGCGCCGTCGGATGCACCAGTTGGAGTATGGACAGTCACTGGAAGCAGCCGCAGGATCGCTGGAAGCAGGGAAGCAGGGAAGAGTCCACGTCGTCGCCTGACAGTCCACGAAGTTAGGACGCAGGAAACTGGCAGCAGGCGGTCAGCGATTCAGGATACTTGGCGCAGATGGGTATCAGAGTGGATACTTTAGACCATAAGCAATACAAGACTCCAGGACTCCTTGTTCCCTCCAAAACAGAACTCACTTTATTGAAACAAACCACACATATTTATAGTCAAACCTTACATTCAAATAAATGGACCAAGCAAATACATTAGGAACATAATTCAATCACACAGTAGACAAAAGGTCAATGGTCTAACAAATACAATGACTCCGACTTCATTACATATCAAATACAAAAGGATTGCTGAACTCACACAATGGACATAAAGACTGGAGGGACTTGAATGAATTATCACCCAGCAGGGGGTCTCAATACAATAGCCTCAGTGCCTACAATACACATTGCAAGTAACATTAGGTAAAATCAAATTATTAACCCCCTAATGGCCCTGTTCCCTGAAAGCAGGCTATGATTTTTAGTCCTTTTTGGCACATCTGTCCACCAATATAATATCCCAAAGCTCTACATAGCCTGCGTCACTGGGCTGACAATCCATATGCCTAGACAAGGGTTGTTTTAGGCATGACAGGAATGTCCACAGTTTTTGGTTAAACAACCTTATGGCCAGACAAGGCCTAAGTAACGGATAACATCCGTTACATTTCTCCCCCTTTTAGTACCAAGCCAGCGGGTACAGCAGGAAACGCTGGCTTGGAGCTGTAGGAGGGCATAGAGATGGTGAGGCACTTGTCTGGACAGTACATTAGTCCGGAGGCCTTGGTCCTAGGCCAGTTTTAACTGTGGGGCCCCTTGTCCTGGGCCAGAGATTGAAATAGTCTTTCTGTCCTGGGCCAGGGGAAAACAGGAGCCCTTTGTCTGGGCCTGGTAGTGGTGCACAAGGCCCTGCTCCTGGGCCAGTGAAGAGAATGCCAGTTCCTTTGTCCTTAGTCCTGGGCCAGGGGAACTGGTACTGGGTTACCCTGACCAATAGCAGATTAGGGGGCCTCTCCTGGGCCCTTCTCCAGGCAGGGCTACAGTCAAATCCTTCTGGGTCTGGGGCCAGTGGCTCAGGGTCCAGAGCCAGTCTATAAGGGGGATCTCCCTGAGGCAATGATGACGCTGGCTTCTGGGCAGCAGAGTTTGGGGAGAGAGGCACATCTCCCCCTTTTAGTTGGGCCAGGGCCCCAGAGGGACAGGAGCGGATGCAGTTCCCACGCTCCTGAGTCAAATCAGGTATGGGCCTGATGGGGAGTACATTCCCACCCACCAAGCTAGGGTCAACAGGGGACATGGCAACACAAATATCCTTGGTGAGGATCGCGGTCCCACTCACCAAGGTGGGGATCTCCAGTGTAGGGGTAAAAACAGGCTCCTTAAGCATCACTGGGCCCCCATTCACTAGGCCAGGGGTCTCAGGGAAAGGGAGAACAGGTGTTGGGCTGGGGATGAGGACGGCCGTCCCACTCATCCCAGCCAGGGCTTCACATGACCTGGTGCGCTTGCTTCCATGCACCAAGTCAGGGGTTACAGGGGGACTGGAAAGCTCTATCCTACTCTCCAGCATGGGGGTCTTGGGGCAGCACATAGGGTTTCCAGGGCAAGCAGCAGCACTGCTGGACCCTTCTTCTTCCTGGCCCCCCACATCAGGGCCATCTCTTGTCTTGGGGAGGAGGGCAATCTCAATCCTCCTCGCCATCTTATTCAGATACCTGGAAAAGACACTCTTCCGCTTCTCCAGGACAGTAGTAACAGGGGACGGACTGGGGCTGCTGGTGGGGACCTGCATCTCCTTCACCACAGCAGGGGTATCCCAGGCCCTGGTGAGCTCGCTCCTACTCACCAGGCCAGGGGTCACAGGGGGGCTGATGGGGCACTCTTCTCTACCCATCAGGTCACATAACACATTCACAGGAGGGCCAGCAGCGCTGCTCTCTTCCAGCCCGCTGGGGACCTCCTCTTGTAGGCCGTCACGTTCAAGGCTCTTCTCTGCCTTGAGGGAGACCGCAGTCCCATCCCTCAAGGCGGCATCCTCTGTGGCCCTGGAGAGCACATACTGCTCCGCTTCCAGGGCATTTTCCACAATAACAGGGGGTATCACTTTGGGGCAGCTGGTGAGCTCTTCCACACTCACCACAGCAGGGGGTTCACAGGGACTGATGGGCTCTCTCCTACCCATCAGTTGGGACATACAATCGCTGCTGGTGGGGACCTGCATCTCATCCACCGCAGCTGGAAAGACAGGGGAAGGGGCAACATGCCTATCAGGGGAGACATCTGTCCCATCCCCTGATGCAGAGGCATCTTCTTGGCTGAGGAGGAACGAATTCCCACTCCTCAGCTCAGGCAACACACAGTCCAGGGGCAAAGGGGTATCAGGAAGGACGATTTTCCCACTTCCTGATGCAGGGGCAACAACAGGGGCACTGGTGAGGAACGAATTCCCACTCACCAGTGTGGAGTGAACAGGGGTAACACAATCCTGGCCCTCAAAGTCGCTGAAGTCCTCCTCAGATGCATTACCCCCCCATTCTTCTTCCTTTTTTTGGAATTCCCGGACCTCTTGAATGAACCCAGCATATAGTTGCTCCAGGTCCCATTCACATCCTGCCAGAATATCCAAATTTCCCTGGCAGTCCGCAGGAATGTATCCACCAAAACGGTCCTCTCTTTTGTCCCGGATCTCCCAGTATCTGCTGGAGTCAGGGCACCCAAAAGTAGAGTCCATGTGGTAGGCGTTCCATACCAGCCCTTGGATGTCCCATCGCAAGCGGGATGGGCACCAGTCAAAAAGGCCCTCGGATCCATATTCCTGGTCCAGGTATTTAACAAAGTCCCAGTACTCCTCCTGTACTCTGAGCTCCTCTGTAATGCACGCATCCAACTCTGGAACGAAGTCATAGATAACATCGCCCAGCCGGGTCCACCACTGTATTCGGATGGCGCTGTAGCGATCCTCATATGCTCCAAGAGTGTCTGCCAGCACTGCTTCGTCTGCCATGTCTCAATTGCTGCACCCGATATGAAGGAGAAATCCCACCGCTGCCACCAATGTAACGGAAGCTGCGAAGGGACCGCGTCGCCTTCCGCCGTCGTTCCCGGGTCTCTCCTTCTCAACGCCAGATAAGCGCCGTCGGATGCACCAGTTGGAGTATGGACAGTCACTGGAAGCAGCCGCAGGATCGCTGGAAGCAGGGAAGCAGGGAAGAGTCCACGTCGTCGCCTGACAGTCCACGAAGTTAGGACGCAGGAAACTGGCAGCAGGCGGTCAGCGATTCAGGATACTTGGCGCAGATGGGTATCAGAGTGGATACTTTAGACCATAAGCAATACAAGACTCCAGGACTCCTTGTTCACTCCAAAACAGAACTCACTTTATTGAAACAAACCACACATATTTATAGTCAAACCTTACATTCAAATAAATGGACCAAGCAAATACATTAGGAACATAATTCAATCACACAGTAGACAAAAGGTCAATGGTCTAACAAATACAATGACTCCGACTTCATTACATATCAAATACAAAAGGATTGCTGAACTCACACAATGGACATAAAGACTGGAGGGACTTGAATGAATTATCACCCAGCAGGGGGTCTCAATACAATAGCCTCAGTGCCTACAATACACATTGCAAGTAACATTAGGTAAAATCAAATTATTAACCCCCTAATGGCCCTGTTCCCTGAAAGCAGGCTATGATTTTTAGTCCTTTTTGGCACATCTGTCCACCAATATAATATCCCAAAGCTCTACATAGCCTGCGTCACTGGGCTGACAATCCATATGCCTAGACAAGGGTTGTTTTAGGCATGACAGGAATGTCCACAGTTTTTGGTTAAACAACCTTATGGCCAGACAAGGCCTAAGTAACGGATAACATCCGTTACAGTAGGGTAAGAAATTGAGACCATCCAGAATAGATGTCAAGACAGAGCAAACCATTCCCCCATCCCTGGTAGTCCACATCCCCCAAGTCATTGACTATGTAGAACATGATTCTGAAGAAGGCAGAATTGTTAGCCTGTGCCTGCTGCTATTGCTGCCAGTCTGCCTTCTACAGGTCAAAAAGAAATGCCAAGTGTTATATTAGGGGACCCTCTGTCACATGTCTGTAACAGAGCAGCAGCAGCAACAGCATAGAGGGACTAGTGATGGTGGTGATGATGGTGGAGAAGCTGGGGTGGAAGAGACATTGATGGCCTTTTTAGCCTAAACTGAGAAGGATTGGGAGACAGGGATGGGGATGGGCATCACTACCACCAGCAACAGTGAGCTTTTGGAATTTGCGGAAATTGCAATTGCTCTAATTCCTGATGCTGCTGAGTTGCAAGGGCAGCAGGATGCCGAGGAGCAGGCTAATGAGCCAAAGACCACCATGGACACAGTGGGAATGGGGTCAACAAATGATGCATGAGAACAAAGAGAAGGAAGAACAGAGCAACCCAGCCAGAGGATGGAAGTTCAATGACGAGCAAAATAACTAGCTCACCATCACCTTCATGTTCTAGGGTAACTACATCGTCTGCCAAGCTACCTCATTCATTGTTACCTCCACCATTTC
The DNA here is from genome assembly GCA_037306005.1 of Rhinophrynus dorsalis. Classification (NCBI taxonomy): domain Eukaryota; kingdom Metazoa; phylum Chordata; class Amphibia; order Anura; family Rhinophrynidae; genus Rhinophrynus; species Rhinophrynus dorsalis. The sequence goes on along the minus strand of CM074723.1, from coordinate 347,530,079 downwards.
CCAGTCATTCCCTTATTTACACTGTGCACATTGCAGTTGATAATGTGAGAGGTACAGTTTCTGCTCTTAAGGGAAACATTTCTATTCTCAACACACCCATGATTTTGGAGGTTGGGCAGGTGAAGAAGCATTATTGGTCAATATCTTTTCTCCACATATACCTGAAGTGGTGGGGGCTAATTATGGTCCTGCTACTGCCTCAGGTGCATCAATGGAGCTAGTCGTGGCAAGTGGAACATTAATCATCCATCAGCCATGTTACTGCTGTTGTTGTTCCCATTCCCTTTAAGCTGCCTAATCATCCTGCTGCTTAAACAACTCAGCATGCAGCAGGAACAGCAGTAGCAAATTCCACAATTATATCAGGGCATTTGACAATGGCCAGTTGCCACTGACCAACCTGACATGACCTACTGGCACTAAGCCAGTAGGGCATTTTTTTCCTCAGGGTTTGTGCTTTAAAAAAAAAAAAAAAGTCTAGTCCCCCTACTTCCTGTTCTCAAGGGAAAATGGTATATTCTAACAACATACCCATGAATTTGAAGGAAAGGCAGGTGGAGAAGCATTATTGGATTGGCCAGCATCTTTTTTTCTCCACATGTACATGAAGTGATGGGGCTAGATATGGTACTGCTACTGCCTTAAGCACATCAGTAGTGGCAAGTGGAACCTTCAACATCCATCACCCATGTTACTGCCATTGTTGATCTCATTCCCTTTGAGCAGCAGCAACAACAGCAGTAGCAAATTCTTCAATTATATCAGGGTATTTGAAAATAGCCAGTCCCCACTGGCCAACACAACATGACCAGCTGGCACTAGGCCAACAGGGCATTTTTTTTCTCATGGCTTGTTCTTTAAAAATAAAAAATAAAAAATTGTGGGTTCTTGTTTCTAACAAGCCTAAGTCCTACAAATCAATGTTTCCTCAGAGCTTGTGCCTCTAATAAGTCTAAGTCCTACAAAACTTTGTTTCCTTAGGGCTTGTGCCTCTAACAGAATACTCTATCCTGTCAAGTATCAGTCTGTCACAGTCACAGCTTATGTCAGGGGGTTCCTGTCTCTGTCACATTATCCATCAAATTCTTATTTTATTTTTAATTTTGTTTCTTTTTTTATTACTGTCCCCCCCAATACTAGTCAACAACCGCCCCCCCAAAATTCCCTGTTACACTGAATCTTTGCCCAGACTCCACCAACACAGGCATTCTCCTCAGACCCCATTTATACCATGTCTTATGGTATTTTTAATTGTATTCATTTTTTATTTTTTATTAACTATCCCCCCAAACCCAGTCAACAAACTTCCCAAAAATTCCCTGTTCAACTGATTGTTTCCCCACACTCCACCAACAGAGGCACCTTTATACCCCTTTTATACCATGCCTTTGGTAAATAAAATAACATTTGCTATGTATTGTATATAGATTCTATGTTCCTATTGATTTCAATGGCATGAGCTAAAAGAAAAAAGTTGAAAAACTCTACTTTTCATAGGAACTTATTTGCCAATCGGGAAGAGCCATTTTTCACCAACTTTTCGTCTAACCCAAATATTGAGTGTAATATAGACCTAATAATAGTAGCAATAATGCATAATAATGATAAAATAATATAACAATGATAAAATGAAAACATTACATTATGAAGAAATATACAATATCATAAAAATGTCACAAGAGAACTGGTTTCTCTTGTCTACTATGCATTTCTAAATTGATCTTGCCATTATTTAATCTGAATGGTCTTTTATACTGGAGACACAATTATTCTCAATATGCGGTGAAAAAAGATGCTGATGCTTATGAATGAATGAATATGTTTATTTACATAGTGCCACAAGTGTACACAGTGCTTTACAATTTAAGGGTTTAAACAATACAGGGTTGCAGGTGCTTTGTAGAGTGAAACATTGGGTGGGAGGTCCCTGTCTGAAAGCTTCCCTACTAAGGCAAACACTGTTTGCTCCTGGTGCATCAATACTTGTAATGATGCAAAAATCTCAAGTCAAGTTTGTTTTGTAACTTTGAAAAATCATGAATTAACACATCTGTTAAAAATATTTTAGAATGACAAAATCACAGTCATTCATTTAAGTATGTAAGGTTTTATTTAGTAAAGCAAAAATGTTTAATTTGCCCTCTATATGCATTGATAAACTTGGGATTTGTGAGAGGCAAGTTAAACACTTGGATTACACTTCCAGAGAAAGTACAGCTAAAAAAAACAAGTTTGGGGCTTTGTTATGTGCCTGTCTTTGTCTGAAGGACTAGTTTTCTGGTGTGGATTAAGTTTTCCAAAGGAGTGCTATGCTACAAATAATTTATTTTTGTTAGGTCATTTGGCTTTTGAAGAGCTGTCCTTTCTTAATTGATTTATAATTTTATGTCTATTTCTTCTTAACTAAGAATGTTTGAGGCATGGAGAGAAAACAAATATCCATATATTCCTATTGATTTAAATTGAACTTTTAAAATCCCCATTTAAATCATTGAGTTATTTTATTTACTTCCTACAGTGCTATTAGGTTGCTCCATAATTGCTCCTGTTTGAGTTTGATTATAAGGTCCTAAATACTTGCATTCTGTCTAAATTAAACAAGAAACATTTTCAATAGAGTAACATGACACATTTTGAATAGAAGATTCTCAGTATGATGTTAAAACTCTGAAGCTGATTTTGTAGGTAAGATAAGAAAAGGAAATTGCAGAGTGACATAGATCTCTGTGTTTACTAGTTGTCAGTCCAAGGAATGTAAGGGTCCTTTTCAGCCTTTGAAGTGCTGTAATGGTTTTACAAAGAGTCTGGATGGTGGTTTTGTGATATAAGGTAGAGAATATGAGATGTTACATTACTTTCCAGATTGAGAAAGGAATTGTGCTGCAATTTCATGCATATTATTTAGAAAATAGGTTTACTAATACATCTAAGACAGACGTTAAGTAGCAATTGATTCATCAGGATTGTGTAGGCCGTTAAACCCTTTCTGAGAATTGTCTATCTTTGCATTACCTAGCAATTACAATTGTGTCTCATATTATAACCATGTTGGTGGTCTGAAAAAATGTGATAAAGCACAGTGAAAAGATTCAGTTGTGTCAAAGGAAATAATACACAGGATTATTGGGAACGTAAATAAGTGAGTCTCAAAAAGACAGCTGCGTTTTACATGTCTGATTGTCTATAATTTATTACTTAAAAATTTGAAACAAACTGCATTTAATTTTATTACAAATAATCATAATACTACTTCAGAAATGCTCCTTTTTATTACTAATAATAACTAATAATTATGACAGAGAAAGACAAAATTAAGCATTACTTTTTGCACATATAGTTCTTAATGCAAGTTTCCTATTTTTAGGTGCATTATCATGCAATGCAAAAAGTTAGTAATATAAGGCTTAGTGCAATAGGCCATTTCCAGGTGATATCACCTCAGTTATTTTGCTACACAAATACGAAATGGTGTCTCCACATTTGTCCAAAGAAATATTATTTATTTGTCTGCACTTTAATCTTTTGTTTTAAATGTTAATATTCTTACCATTATCCTATATAATAAAATGCTAGGATGTTGGTCCGAATCCATCATGAGCAGTAGAGACTGCCAACGCTGCAGTCCTGTGCAGTAGAGACTGCCTATGCTGCAGTCATGCACAGTACAAACTGCCCGAATGCACCAGCCGAGGAAACAAGGAAACAAGATGGCACCGTGACTGATACACAGCGGGGTTCTCCGAATTCGGACCGGACTCCTCTCTGCTCACCTTCCTGGGACTGCTCGGTGCGAGGGAAGCATGGTACAACAGGCTCCTATCTGAGGATGAGGGGCCACTGGGGAAGGCCACCCGAGACTCCGGTGCTGCCAGACTTCTCCTCCCCGGGGCTCACCACCTGTCTCTGCTCTCGGCTCCGGGGCACCAGTCGAGGCTGCTGGGTGGCACTGTGGCCCATGTACACAGACTTTTAAACTGATATATATATATATATATATATATATATATATATATATATATATATATAGTAACATAGTAACATAGTAGATAAGGCTGAAAAAAGACATGCGTCCATCAAGTCCAGCCCATGCCAATAACACTCCTGTTGATCCAGAGGAAGGCAACAAAAAAGCCCTCTGGAGCAATTTCCAGTGTAGGTGTGTGTGTGTGTGTGTCAAATAGTTCCCCGGCTCAATATCCTATTTGCTTTGAAGCCATCTGTCATAACTGTCAATATTGTTCTGTGCTAGATAGGCATCCATTGCTTTTTTGAATGCAGTTACATTATCTGTAAGCACAACATCCCGAGACAAAGAATTCCATAGCCTTACCGCCCTTACTGTAAAGAATCCCTGCCTGTGTTTTAGTCGAAAGCGCCTTTCCTCAAGTCTTAATGGATGACCTCTTGTTCTTAGCTCAGCTCTTTGCATAAATAATTCATTGGATAGTTCTTTGTATTGACCTTGAATGTATTTGTAAATGGTAATCATATCACCCCTTAGACGTCTCTTTTATAATGTAAACAAACCCAGTTTGGCTAGTCTCTCTTTGTAACTCAGATCCTCCAATCCCTTTATCAGTTTTGTTGCATGTCTCTGCACCTTTTCCAGTTCAGCAATGTCTTTTTTTAGAACAGGCGCCCAAAATTGTACACCATATTCTAGATGAGGCCTAACCAAGGATTTATACAGAGGTAGGATAATATTAGCATCCCTTGCTTCTACACCTCTTTTTATGCAGGCTAGTACTCTATTTGCTCTTGCAGCAGCTGAGTGACTCTGCACACTGCTGTGAAGACTATTGTCTATCAGTACACCTAAATATTTCTCTAATGAGGATTTCCCAAGTTGTTTCCCATTTAGAGTATATGCAGCAAGTTTGTTTCTACAACCCAAATGCATAACCTTACATTTATCTACATTAAATGACATCTGCCACTTTTCTGCCCATTCACTTAGTTTATCTAAATCCTTCTGTAGGGAAAAAACATCGAGCTCTGTATGTATTTCCTTACATAGCTTAGTGTCATCAGCAAAGATTGAGATGCTACTTTCAATTCCCACTTCTAGATCATTAATAAACAAATTAAAAAGCATTGGGCCCAGGACTGAACCCTGCGGCACCCCACTTATAACCCTAGACCAATTTGAAAAAGTTCCATTTACAACAACTCTCTGCCATCTATCATTTAACCAGTTCTCAATCCATGTACAGATAACACCACCCAAACTGAAGCCTTTAAATTTATGCAGTAACCTGTTGTGAGGCACTGTGTCAAAGGCTTTTGCAAAATCCAAGTATACTAAATCAACAGCAATTCCCCTGTCCAAATTACTACTCACTCTTTCATAAAATGCAAGTAAATTAGTCTGACATGATCTGTTCTTCATGAAACCATGCTGATTCCTACTAATGATATTGTTTGTCTTCACATAGTTCTGAATACTGTCAGTTAATAACCCTTCTAGTATCTTACCCACTATGGAAGTCAAGCTCACAGGTCTATAATTTCCTGGTTTGGATCTTGCTCCCTTTTTAAACAATGGAACTACATCAGCTTTCCTCCAATCACAGGGCACTATGCCTGATGAAAGCGAATCAATAAATATATATATATAATGGTCGTGTCTTCTGTCTTCTTCTTGGATATTTAGTATTAGTATGTTTTGGTCCATCTGCCATCAGGTTTTCTTTTTGCTCTGTGGTCTGCCCATTTCCATTTCTTGTGCTTTACTCTTACAGTTATGTCATATAACCTTTGTTTGCTGATGAATTCATGCACATATTTTTCTGTCTCTTTTTATGTTCAGTGTTTGAAGCTTTATACATCTCTGTGTAAGTCTTTGGCATTCAGGGTCCATGTTTCATGGCCATATGTAAGGACTGGCAGGTCACATTGGTAAAAAAATCTAGTGCAAGATGTGGAATCTGGTCTTAAGACCAGACAGCTCACAGCTTCTTATTGTGAAAACAATGAAAACGTTGCCCCCCTTGACAGGTTATTCTCTTATGCTAATTGTAGACTGTCCCTCTCTGCAAGACATCTGGGCACAGCCTTTCTGTTCTGAGGTGAGCAGTGTTACATCAGTAAAAGAGGAGGGAGGGGGATACTTTATCATTCAATTACTCTTAAAGTACAACTCTGACAGTATGGTACAAATACTACAAAGATTAACTGGAGCTGCTTTTATTTTTTTACTATTCCTTTAAAGACAATACTACCAAGTTTTCCAAATATTTGCCACCCCAGTTTTAATCATCGTTCAGTGTCAATCATGGTGCTTCCATCTGTTTATAGTTTTTCTCCAAGATAAACGTACTTGTCCATCTCTTCTATTTCTTGTCCATCTACTGTATTTTCCTTGGTATGGTAAATTGTTAAACATGACTTGCATTTTGTTGATATTCATCTTCATACCCACATTTTTGCTTTCCATTTATAGGTCTTCAGTGCTTTCTTGCAGTTCTTCAGAACTATTGACAAAGAGTATGATATTATCTGCAAAACTTAAGTGATGTAGGTAATCTCCATTCATCTTCACCCTTGGAGTGCCAGAGGGGTATGCAAGGCATTGCAAAGGAATGTGTTGTGTACAACTCTGGCATTCATGTGCCTAGATGCACTAAAGGTCGAAGAGGGCTACAAATGTCGATGTTCTGTTGGAGCAGTGTTGTAGGCACCGCCATAGTATTCACAAAGTGTCTATGACATCACTTCATCAGAACTCTGACAAAAAAATACCCACATTGACATCAATCCGACATGCCTTCACCATATCTATGAATTTGTATTCTTCAAATCGACAATTTCTCATTTCCAATGCAAGGGGACGTGTTGATATTATAATGTGCCACTTCGACTCATTCAGTAAACTCTGATAGCAGCCTCTGCTGTTGGAGTTCACAGTCTCTACTTCACCTAACTCAGGCTGTTGTAGCTGGGATCTCCCCTGTACTCTCCTATGGAGTAACAGCAGGGAGAGCTACGACAGTCTGAACAGCATTCTCTGTGCTTCCCTATCCAGCCAGTAGGGGAACACAGAGAAGGCTTTCAGCACCATGGACAAAGTTAGGTATATATGATATTTACTTGAACCGTATTAACGAAATACAGTCATGTAACGTAATTTATGATTGAACAGTGTCTATTTTTGATCCCAGCCACTTTATATAATTCTTATAAGAATGGAAAAAAACTTGCTATATTTGGTGTGATATTAATAGTGGTATTGCATCAATATTTGAGTTGTGGGATTTTAAGTCGATCTACAAGCTGATTAGGCTCAGAAATAATTTTATTTCCAAAAATATGATGTTATATAGGTATACAGAAATTCAAGGGTTAATATAATCTCACAGTATTAATGTATGGTTTTATGGAATAAAACGGTTAACATCCTGGGACATGACTTTGTGAATTATATCGCTGCAGAGTTGTATGAGTAAGGAGGGATGAAGTTGTTCAGTGTGCAACTCCATGCAGGGGACAATGTAGATGATCTTGGAGGGGAGAGAGGTATCGGAGGAAGCGGGCGGCAAATACAAGCTTGCCACCTGCTTCCTCCGATGCTCTCTCAGCTCCAAGATTCTCGGAACTGTAGAATCTGTCTGAGTGTCCTGTGAGGACCTTCTCATTGCCCTACCGTACTTTACAGTACTTTACTGTACTGTCTGTTAGAGTTTGATACAAATCGTATGTGTAATGTACAATGCACAGTTTAGTATAACCTAATGTAATACACACATATAACTATCCCTAGTGTATCATACAGCCACTATTCCTAGTGTATCATACAGCCAGCTTAACGATTGACAGCTTGTCTTGGACTGCAAAACTATACATATAGATTATAGAACTATACGGGATCCTTAATTTCACTTAAAATAATTATATAGCTGACACATTGAACCCTCAGAAATCTGTGGACGCCACTAATATATTTATTTTTAATTTTATTTGAAAACTGTGTGTCTCAAGGGCAGTATAATTCACAAAGTCATGTCCAAGGATGTTAACCATTTTATTTCATAGAACCATACATTAAAGAGACATTGCTGTTAACTGTTAATACTGTTAGATGATATTATCTCTTGAATTACCGTATACCTATATAACATCATATTTTTGGAAATAAAATTATTTCTGTGCCTAATCGGCTTGTAGATTGACTTAAAATCCCACAACTCAAATATTGATGCAATATCACTATTAATATCCCAGCAAATATAGCAAGTTTTTTTCCATTCTTATAACAAGTACATCAAGTGGCTGTGATCAAAAATCGACACTGTTCATTCATAAATTAGGTTACATGACTGTACTTCGTTAGTATGGTTCAAGTAAATATCATATATATACACCTAACCTTGCCCATGGTGCTGAAAGCCTTCTCTGTGTTCCCCTACTGGCTGGGTAGGGAAACACAGAGAATGCTGTTCAGAATTGTTGTGGTGTTGGTGATGTGTAAAGGGAGGAGATCCCTTCCACACCAACAGCACTTTGAAAATCCTGTATGCTAATAGGGACCTTCTCCAACCCTCCCCTTCCATCTGACAGTTTTTGTGAATATCTTGATGTGTGTGCAAATTGAATTGTCGGAGTGATTCAAACACATCGACAATATCATACCGACACCACATCGACCTTTAATGCATCAAGGCCAAAGGGTTATGTCTGTGTTTTGTCCCAATTTAGCTTGCAGAAAACTTCTTCTAAAATAGATTTGGGGATATTGCATCTCTTTGTTGGATGCTTTTTTCTATGTTAATTTGAATTTTATCATTCTTAACCAGCATTGAGGCAGTTGCATTTTTATATATTGATTGGAGGCTATTGATGTAAGCTGTATCTGTTGCTTTCTTTTTCCCTGATTCAAAAGCCATTTTATAGTCAGTGAAGATTATGCATAATGGAAGGTTTTATTCATTATTAGGGATGGGCAAAAGTTTTTGCATCAAAAGTAAAACAGGAAAAAAATGCACTTCCCCGAGTGGCAACATTTTATTACTTTTTTGCCTAGATCACTAAATTGAAATTAATGGGAAGACTGAATTTCTCCCCACCACAAGTTTTCCTTAATTTCCCACAGGCTCAGTATAAAAGGGGTGTCATGTTCCCACAGCATGCCATTCTGAGTTTGTGAGAGGAAGAGACAGCAGCAGATTTGTGAGCTAGAGAAGACAGGCTAATAAAGGTGAGCTGAATATTGAGTCTTGTAGGCAGGATATTTGTGCTTTATATTAGATGAGTCTGGGGGACAGGAAGGGAGGAGAAGGTTTTTCTTTTTTTTTAATATCATTTATTATCAGATCACTCCATACACATACAAAGAAAAAAGGTACATGCAAAATCTTTCAAGTACATCAAGAGTATGCAAACATTTATAACAATAAAAAGAACAGATGCATATTAATAGAGAGTACAGAGTCAACCTGAGGTTTTTATAATAATTTAACCCAAACTCCAAACATCTAACCTAACTGAACTAACACTATATCCCTCGATCCCAGTTCCTCTCTCCCCCGAGTCCACAGCACCCCCCAACCCCACCCACCAGCCAGTGATTTCACATAATCCCGTTATGTACTAGAATCAGACACAAAGATACACAACAAATATACATCACAAGCATTCAAATGGCAAGCAAATATGATCTCAGTCAACCAGCTCCAGAAAGTTACACATCGTTGGGAGTTACAGTAGTACGTGCTCTAGTTGTCCACCAGGTCTGCCATTGTCCCCAGATCTTATCAAACCTAGCCGGAGTACCTCGGTGTAAGTAAACCAATTTATAATGTGGAAAACACTGTGAAACCAGGTTTATCCACGTTCTACAATTGGGAGCTCTGTCTGACATCCAGTTCAAGGCCACCACCTTTCTCGCCATCACCAAGAGTTCACGCAGGAGAGATTTGTCATTTGCATCCTCAATCTCATCAGGGAAGACAGACAGTAAACAAAGCTTTGGAGTCACAGGAACAGGTCTTCCCAATACCAGGGTCACAATACGCATTATCTCTGACCAAAACCTCCCGACTTCAGGACACTCCCAAATCATATGCAAGTATATGCCTTGAACACTGTCACATCGAAGACAATGGTCAGTGCCAGAATTCACCAATTTAAACAGTCTGATTGGTGTATAATAAATTCTATGTAGAATATTCAGCTGTATCATTTGATGTCTAGTCGAAGTTGACACCAGTGCCGGCCCCTCCTTAGCCATATTCCATTCCCAGTGGACCACATCCAATTCCCATTTATGCCGTGAAGGAAATTCCTGATACCTCATGTGAGAGTCTAGCCACTGGTAAATGAAAGAAAGAGGTCTCGAAGGCTCAAGGATCATCAATCTAGTAAGAAGCGGAAACATAGTAATGATCGGAACTCGATCACCCCACTGAGCTCTAAGAGCATGTCTGATACATAAATATGAATAAAAAAGATTGTGTGGAATACGGTACTCGTCATGTAATTGTGCAAATGATTTCAAGGTTATCGTGGTATAACTGTCCAAGGGTATTAATCCCAAATCTAGCCCACAAAGGACCAAACTCACTTCCAAGCAAATGATGTAACCCCGCGGCGCCCCATAAGGGAGTGCCCGGGTCCATGGCTATGTAACCTTCTTCAACTCCACCCACGCCTCACATAGGGTTGCAGCTAATGGAGTCCGAATTTTAAAAACTGCGGTGCCGCCATGTAAGAATTGGGATAACTCATAAGCAGGCTGCAATAATAGTGCATCTACTTGGGTAGTTTGATAACGAGGCTGGGGAGAAACAAAATCAAGCGCATATCGACATTGCGCCGCCAAGTAATACCTATAAAAATTGGGCAAGGCAATTCCCCCCTCACGTTTCGGTCTCATGAGAGTAGTTAATTTGAGTCTAGCCCGACTTCCCCGCCATATAAAATGTGAAATAATTTTGTCTATTTGTCGGAAGTATTTTTTAGGAATAGGAACCGGTGTATTCTGAAAAATATACAAAAATTTGGGCAAAAAGATCATTTTAATAAGATTCGATCTACCAATAACATTTAAGGGTAAGTGAAGCCATGCCATTGTTTTATCATTAAAAGATTAAATAGTAGGTAACAAATTCATCTCCAAAAAGGAGTCCGTCGTTGCTGCCACCCGGATCCCCAAATATGTACATTCAGCCTCATAAGAAAGCGGGATGTCCGTTGAGTGGGATTCCCGTAGACCACCATCAATTGGAAGCAAAGAGGACTTAGTCCAATTGATTTGAAATCCAGAATATGTACCGAAATCGTCCACCAACTGTAACGTGGTCCTCAGGGAATCCCCATCATCACCAAGAAAGAGTAGAATGTCATCAGCATACAGTGCGAGCTTTTCCTCTCTGCCCTCAATACTGAGTCCACAAATCAGCGGATTAGCATGAATTAGAACAGCCAAGGGCTCCAGGGCCAAGGCAAACAAGCCGGGTGAGAGCGGGCAGCCCTGTCTAGTGCCATGATGCAAGGAAAAGGGTTGTGAACTCAGTCCACCCGTCACCATAGAAGCCTTGGGGTTACTATATAAAATATGTATCCAATTAATAAAGGATGGACCAAATCCAAAACCCCGGAGTACATGCCAAAGATATGGCCACTCGACAAAGTCAAAGGCCTTAGATGCATCGAAATAATCTTCTAAGGTTGTGTGACGTCGATTTGCCTGGGATAAAGCCAGTTTGATCCAACACTTTATTTAATCTGGTAGCCAGTATTTTCGCCACAATTTTTGCATCCGTAGTCAAAAGGAAAATAGGCCTGTAAGAGTCACAGATCTCCGGATCCTTCCCTGGCTTAGGCAATACAATAATGGAAGCATTATTCATGGAATCTGGAAGATGTCCGTCATCAATGGCAGCGTAAAAAGTATTCAAGAGATGGGGGGCCAAGATATCCACAAATTCCCTATACCACTCTCCAGGAAGACCATCCACACCCGAGGCCTTACCCGCCGGCAAACCACGAATAGCCTCCATCACTTCTCTAAGAAGTATAGGAGCATCTAGCATTCGTTTGTGTTCTAAGGAAAGTTGCGGAAGGTCACATTGATCAATAAAATAAGATATCTGAGACTCAGAGCGGGTTAGTCGAGACTTATATAAATGAGAGTAGAAGCGCTGGAACCGCAAGTTAATCATCTGCGGGTCCAATATTGATTCACCCCCAGAATCAATTACGCTGGGATTATATGTAAGCAGGTTAACAGAATCATAGCATGTTATCCCTCCCCCAACCTCATTACCACATTAGAGAACCAGGAGCAGTTCATCACAAATCATAAGTCCCGGAGGGGTCCCGGAGGGGCGGAACCCATCATCAACCCTATATCCACAATGCCCAGGGGCCACATCTCCACGTCCTACCAAGCTCAGCCTCCATTCAGGTATATCAGCAGGAAGAGGGTCAGTCCAGGTAACTGCCATGAAACTCAGGATCCATTCCAGTGTCCATTGAGAATCAGGGAGAAAAAAAATATGAAAGCTCAGGAATTCAAGAACATGGTAGCAATGTCAGGAAATGATGACATGATGAGATGGCTTCAATGAGTGTCCACCCATTCTCTAGCCTCCGATTCTGACATAAAGAAGATGGTGCCACAGTCATGAACAATTCTCAATCTGGCAGGAAATAACATGGAGTAGGAGATATTCTTTTCTCGAAGCTTGCGCTTCACCTCTGCAAACCTGCGCCTCTGGCGTTGGACATCAGCCGAGAAATCGGGATAGAAAGATATTTGGTGATTTTCGAAAAGAATTTGGTCTTTCACTCTAGCCATACGAAGTATGGCATCTCGATCTCTGTAATTTAGAAGCTTAAGAATCATCTGACGGGGAGGAGATCCAGGAGGTCTCAGGCCTGTCGGTAATCGATGCGCACGCTCAACAGTAAAGGATGGTGAGAGACCCTCCGTGCCAACATGTTCCTTTATCCAGGATTCCATAAACTGCTCAGGGGCACGGCCCTGGCAGTTCTCTGGCAGCCCAATTATACAAACATTATTGCGTCTAGACCTGTTTTCAAGATCATCCACTTTAGATTGTAGAGATCGTACTGTGGTAGCTATAGGAGAAAGCGTGTCCTCCACAGTAGAGATACGTTGCCAGACATCTGTGATACTCTCACGTAGGGTCTGTTGGTCTGCACGTAGAAGATTAATCTCCACCTGCACTGTGTCAATTTTGTTGGTCAGGACTGCCTGGCAGGTAGCAATTACAGACATTATTTCTGTAAATTGGGATTTGGAATCATCTTCCTCAGAAACTGAGAACTGTGAGGGCGAGGCCACTGCAGAGTGGGCCTCCAACATGGCCGTGACCTCCTCTGCCGCCATAGCTCTTCTAGCAAATTTACTTAATTTCTTCCTATATTCTGATGACTTTTTAACCATAGTGGATGCAGGAAAGCAAGTACAGGTCAGATCAACACAGACCAAATTCAGTGTAGGGTGGATAATTGCCGCTAAGGCGGGTATGCGCAGACGGGACCCCTCAAAACTTCAAACAGCATACATATTATCACGGTGCCCGTGCTTTCCTGTCACTCTCTGTGCTGGTGCTCGTCCATTGGAGGAGGCTGATTGGCCCACCCAGGGTGTCCCTTTATATTTGGGTCTATGGCACCTGTCAGGTGCCCTTTCGTGGTGTTCCTGTTCCTGCACTATTGTTGCTGTGATCCTGTATTCCTGTGTACCGACTTGGCTCGTCTGACTACTCTGCTGTTCCTGCTCCGTGATTGACCCAGTTCTGCCTGACTTCCCGCTTCGTGATTGACCTGGTTCTGGCTGACGTTCCTGCTCCGTGATTGACCCAGTTCTGGCTGACTTCCTGCTCCGTGATTGACCCGGTTCTGGCTGAATTCCTGCTCCGTGATTGACCCGGTTCCAACTGATGTTCCTGCTCCGTGATCCTTCCGGTTCTGCTTCTCGTTTCAGCCTGGCGACATTCTGAGCCTGCTCGCAGCTAGCACTGACTGATCACACATCCGTTACTCTGTGGCCTCCGTTACTGAGCCTGTTGGTTGCCTCCGTTTTCTGAGCCTGTGAGAGATTACTACCGAGCTGTGGCCGTTGTTTCAGAGCCTGTCTAGAACACTTGCTGTGCCTGCTGCCTCCGTTTACTGAGCCCGTTGCATATGCCTGCCAAGCTTGTTGCCTCCCATACTGAGCCACATTAACACTTGTTGAGCTATTGCCTACTATACCAAGCCTAGCTATTACCACTGCAGAGCTGTACACCTGTTTGGTGCCCGTTTACCAGGTGTTGTTGCACTGCGCAGTGCAAAGGGCATTCCGATACTCTGGCAGTGTGAGCTCCGTGTTGGCACCGGAAGGATGCTTTGGCTCTGGTCCATTCTCGCTCACTGTGTTGTTCCATCCACCCGCACTTGGTAGTGCGTTGGCTCTAGTATTCAGCTTAGGCAGTGTTTCCTCCGATACAGCACCTAAGGGGTGCTAGGCTCAGGTCCCATTGGCACACGCAGTGTTCCTCTCCTACCGCACCAGGGGTGCTTCCTATTCTGGCTCCATTGGCTCTGGTAGTTTCTCTCCTTCGTTTCTATACCCCTGTAGGGGTATTGGCTCCTGCTACAGTTGGTTATTCTATACTCTTGGGCATTTCCAGTCCGTGATCTGGTTGTGATTCAGTTCAGTCGCTCTGCTTGAGCTTGCTAGCTGCACTACTACTACTGGGACTGTTGATGTACCGGGCGTTGGCTAATCACCACCACAGAGACTGACTACCAGCTTGAGTGTTAACCCTTACCTGTGTTTATGCTATATTCTACCTGCTTCAGCTATATTGAGCCTGTATAGTACTCATTAATGTAATACCGATTCTGGCCCTCAGGGGCGCAATTCCTTATTTCATTTTAATAAAACTGTGTTTTATTTCTAACCATGGTCTGAGTGTCTGAAAACCGTAACACATATCTGAACTCATATCTTCACATTGGACCTTCAAGGGCCACATATGTTATGAACCAGAACAGCATGTGTGGCTCAGTTAAATATATATGGGGCAGAGGAGGGAAACATATATAGGAAAGGCAATGAACAAACAGGGGGAATCCGTAACAATGTATTGGTTGAGCTGAGGAGTAGTGAAGAAGCTAGGAATCTTCCAATCTCTCGTACAGCGTATAACCCATAAACTTTGAGGGTTCTAGGTATGAATTACAGTAGAAAAGTATCTTTCAATATCTTGCTGAAGCTTGAGTACTCAATTATACATGGGGTAGCAGGGTGGAACATATATATAGGAAAAAGAACGAACAGGGGGATTTTGTAGCAAATGAAAATGGTTGGCCACAGTTAAGTAACAGTGCAGCAACAGTAGGCCCTCCAGCCACTCCCGCCCCTTAAATACAGTCCCATGAAATGCATCAAGGGTGAGACTCAAATCTATAGGGCAGTATTGCAACCACAGGCCATCAACTCTCCTTGTAGCCACAGTAAATATAATCTTAAGCTTAAATGGAGAATCATACATGGGGTAGAAGGAGAAACAAAAATAGGAAAAATAACAAACAGGGGAATTCTCAATCCAGAGTCATATAGTGGGCCACACTATGCAGGGCAACAAGCACACCAAGAGCTCCAGTAGGCAGCAAGCTAGGGAAAAAAAAACTATTGGCAGGGGAAGGGCACTGGGAGAAAAATAAAAAACGGAAGGTGCACTAATATCAAAGGGTCTGGCATTGAAGGCTTAGTTAGCCATTTATACATGGGGCAGAAGAGGGAAACAAATATAGGGAAAGTAACATACAGGGGAGTACACCATCCAAAGCCTTGCAGCCAACTCAACTGTAATGAATAGGGCTGGAATTGACAATAGCAGGCTCCACTATTATTCCACAGCCTCTGGATATAGTATACTGATGATAGCTAGAATGTGCTCATGCAAGGTAGGCAGCCACTTACTAGGCACAAATGTGGGATCTGCAGTGAATGGTAATATCAGCAGGGCCTCCACGCCACCTCTGCACTGCCACCTCGTGATATCCCCAGTCAGAATGACGATTGGAGCTGTCAAAGGCCTTCCGCACACACTCGGCGCCCCGCCGGGCGGAAGTGATACTCTAGGCCGCGGCTGCAGGCCCAAGCGCTCGAGTGCCACCTCAGTCCTCAAAAGTTGAAAATAACGGCCTGATTAGGTAGCCCAGAGGATGGAGAGCAAGGATTGAACAGTAGAAATAAAAAAAAACAACCCTGTTGCAAGGATGGCAATGGATAACAATTCTCAGTAGCGGAGCCTCTCCAAAGCGTGACCGTCCAGTATGGCTGCCAGGCCACGCCCTGGGAGAAACAAGGTTTACCCCAAATACCCCAAAATTTGATGTAACTAATGAGAAGGATAAAGGCAGCTATGATCCAAGTTTCATCCTGATCTGGCTGTTATCTTTGTGTTAGAGGAGTCTGGAGGTGTGAGAAAAAGGGAGCAAAAGGAGATTTACCCCAAACACCCCAACACTATGTGTGACTGATTGAAAAGACACAGACAGCCATGGTCCATGTTTCTTACTGTTCATGCTGTTATTATTTCTGTGTTAGACATGTTTGGGGGTGTGAGTGAGAAGGGAGCAAAGGAGGCTGACCCTGATGTGAGCTGTGTGACTGAGGTAGACTGATACCAGATAAGATTTAGTATTTTGTTGAGGGTCAAGGCACAGTAGAACCATCAGTAAAAACACACATACAGTAGTTGAGTAATGTCCAGCAAATGTACAAGGGGCAGGGAGAGGAGTAGAGGAGTAGGAGCAGTGCGAGGGCATGTGAGTAAAGTGGTAGTCCAAAATATGACTGCAGCCACAGTTGCTGCAGCATGTGCAATAAATTATGGTGATCCGTCTCCTCCCAAGGAGAATGCAGTTTGCCAAAGTCCCACCAAAAGTTCCACCATCACGACCAGCACCAGCTCAGTACTATTAAAAAATCATGTAAGAACACTGAAGATGAAAATGAGTCGCATTCCATTGTTGATCATGGAATAATGGAAGAAGGTGTATCACGGTGCCCGTGCTCCCTTGTTTTTGTTTTCCTGTTAGTTATTCTGTGTAGTGCTCCCATTGGCTGTCCTGTGTTGATCCCGCCCAGTATGGCCTTTATATACTGGGCTCCTGCACCCACACGGTGCCCTTTCGTGGTGTTCCTGAACCAGTGCTAGCCTACTGCTCAGTGTTTCCCAGTGTACCGACTTGGCCTGCCTGACTACTCTTCAGTTTCCAGCTCCTGTGTACCAACCCAGATTGCCTGACTTCTCCTCAAGTGTCTGCTCCTGTGTATCGACCCGGCCTGGCTGACGTTCCTGCTCCCATGTACCGACCCGGCCTGGCTGACGTTCCTGCTCGTGTGTACCGACCCGGCCCGGCTGACGTTCCTATTCCTGTGTACCGACCCAGCTTGATTGACGTTCCTGCTTCTTCAGCTAGTTGTCACCTCAGTGACATTCTTACTCTGCAAGCTATCCGGTTGCACATGCTTACTAACACTTGAATCAGTTCCGTTACTGCTCCTGCAGGTTGCCAGTGTTTGCCTCCATTACTGCTCTGGCAGTGTGCCTTTGGCCTAGTCCTCCGTTACTGCTCATACGGGTTACAAGTGTCTGCCTCCGTTATTGCTCCGGTAGTCGCCATTGGCTTGTCCTCCGCTAATGCTCCTGCAGGTTGCTAATGTGTGCCTCCGTTACTGCTCCAGCAGTGTGCCTTTGGCCTAGTCCTCTGTTACTGCCCATACCAGTTGCAAGTGTCTGCCTCCGTTATTGCTCCGGTAGTGTGCCATTGTCCTCCGTTTACTGCTCCTGCCGTTGCATGTGTCTGCCTCCGTTACTGCTCCGGCGGTGCTCATTACTCTATATCCGTTGTACTCTGGCAGTTCACGTTGTTCTGCTAGCCTTGGGCGACCCGAAGCTCTCTATAAAGCGTTATCTCAGTACCTTCACACATGGGACTGTCTACACTCATTGATGAACTTTAACTCCTGCAGTATCAGAGTCCTGGGAAACTTACTCCTCTTGCCTGACCTGTGTCAGTATATACTGCTTGTACCTTTATTTGTACTGGACCTGTGTGGGCAATTGTATGATTAATCTGTCTTGTGTCTGTATTATACTGCCTGTATACTACAGGACCTGTGAGGGTTCTTATTGTATTGTAGATTCAATAACACTGTGTTTTTATCCTAAACGATTGTGTCTGTGAGTCGAACAAACCGTTATAAGGTATAGCAGATCAACACACTGCTGAATCTGCCAGTGAGATAAACAAGCATCAAAACACCTGACCTTAAAGTAGTAGAAAACTTTGTGAAACTAAAAAAAATTGTTTGAGACATCTAAAAGCTTAAAAGAATATAAAGGTATTGGGTAAAAAGCCGTGGGTGATACTGAGGATGATTTAATGATGACTGAAGATGATGATGATGTAGATTTGGAATATATCCCTCCAGCATCCTCTTCTTTACATACAGATGAAGTTGAGAATGAGAGAGATGATGACATGGACAGAAAGTTAGCTGAAAGGAATGGTGAAGTATTCCACCATTGAAAAGGAGCACTGTGTCTGTCTATATATTGTTTGAGTATACAACTGGAAAGTTTGTCCCTGGATGACAAAAGAGACCCACAAATACACAGTCATCCTATCAGTCGTCATCAGCATCTGACTGTTATCTCTGTGCTAGGGAAGTCTGGACATGCAAGAAGGGAGAAAAGGGGATTTACACCAAATACCCCAAAATCTTGTGTGGCTGAATGCGAAGACACAGGCAGCCATGATCCACGTTTCTTCCTGATCTGCCTGTTATCTCTGTGCTAGTGGAGTGTGGGTGTGAGAAGGGAACAAAGAGATTTACCCCAAATACCCCAGAATTCTTTGTGACTGACTGGGAAGACACAGACAGCCATGATCCAAGTTCCTTCCTGATCTGGCTATTATCTGTGTACTAGGGGAGTCTGGAAATGTGAAAAGGAAGCAAAGGAGAATTACCCTAAATACCCTAAAATTCTGTGTGAACGACATCAAAGATACAGGCAGCCACAATCTAAGTTTCTTTCTGATCTGACTGTTATCTCTATGGAGTTTGGGGAAAGAAGAAGTTAAACAAGTAGTGTGTATTTTTTTGTTTGTTTTTTGTTGACAGTGATAGGGGATAATTAATTAAAAAATGTATAGGTGACAGAGACAGGGACCCTGATGTGAGTTGTGACTGAGACAGACTGATACGAGATGAGATAGAGTATTTTATAAAGGGTATGACATCCACACAACCTGTTCTATTTTGCACTCACTGTAAAAAAAGACACCCAGTTGTTGAATAATGTCCAGTAAGCATATAAGGGGTAGAAGTAGGGTGAAAGGAGTAGGAACAATGCAAGGATGTGTGAATAAAGTGGTAGTTCAAAAACTGACTGCTGCCATGGTTGCTGTGTCACGTGTAATAAATGATGGTGATTCCTCTCCACCTGAAGCAGTTTGTCAAAGTCCCACCAAATGTTCCACAACCACAAGAACCAGTACTATTAATAAACC
This sequence comes from Rhinophrynus dorsalis, assembly GCA_037306005.1. Classification (NCBI taxonomy): domain Eukaryota; kingdom Metazoa; phylum Chordata; class Amphibia; order Anura; family Rhinophrynidae; genus Rhinophrynus; species Rhinophrynus dorsalis. The sequence goes on along the minus strand of CM074723.1, from coordinate 347,510,537 downwards.
ATGTAAAATAACTGATTACAAGTCACATTCTAGCAGCTCAACCAACTGTTGCATCTGAGAGCGAGACAAAGAAGCACAAAAACAGTTGTCCTGAAAGTAGTAGCAAACGTGAAAATCCCTCTAAGGGTAAAAGTGAAAATAAAATGTTTGATACCTCTAATAGCCTAGAGGAATTTATAAGTAGTGGGGGAGAAGAGGCAGGTACTACTAAAGAAGTCCTTATCACTGATGATGATAATGATGACATATATCTAGATTATATCCCTCTGGGATCCTCCTCTTCTTCAGATACAGTTGAAGTTGAGAGTGAGAGAAAGATGATGACATGGCTAGACAGTTAGCTGAAAGGCAAAGGCTCAGTCTTTCACCACTGAAAAGAAGCACTTTGCTTGTTTATAAACTGTTTGAGAAAACAATTGGAAAGACTGACCCTAGACAAGCAAAGATGCAAAAAAACACACAGTCATCCTGTCATTCATCATCAGTATCTTCACTGCTTCCAACTCCAAGCCCCAATCAGCCACATTCAATAGTGTTGAATAACCAACAGTACCAACACAGGTTATCAACATCTACAAATCTGGCTATGATGAGTGCCTCTGCTGCTGTTGGAAGTGCAGCACCTGTGACACCTAGTAGTAGTAGGCAGATGTGACAGTTACTATCAGGATCAAACAACACAAACTAAAGCCGCTATACATGGTAATCTTAACACTTTAAGGACCATAGGTTACATGAAACACATTGCTTCAAAATGAGCTGCACAACTCTCTGGTATTTAAAGGAATAAGTAGGCACATGCATTCTAATTGCTTCTACCTACAGCAACTGTCATGTTTGCCTACACGGATAAGGCATCCAGGATTAATTGAATTATCTATTGAACAAAGACACAAGGACAAAATTAAAAGAGGCCATTAGGATCTCTGGCCATAGTAAGGTAAGTGAGTATATTATTAGGTGGTATTAATTCCCCTTTAAATGGACTGTAATGTCCCATAAAAACCTTTTATATTTTTGTAGAGCAGAAGAAAATAAGAAGAATGGTGCAAACCCTACCGGTTTGAGAGATATTTGCACTGAAAGTTCACCCCTCTCTCTCTTTCTCCTGACGTCAGCATCTAGCTGACAGCAGGAGATTCCGGTCCGGTGACCAGCTGGTGGCTCTGCAGCAGAGCCAAAATCACAGTATTGCAAAAGAATTACTTCAATGGAAATATCTACAAAGTATGCTTGCAAATCAGGCACACTATGTAGACATTTCCAATGAAGTAATTCTTTTGCAATACCGCAAATTTGGCTCTGCTGCAGAGCCTCCTCCAGTCGTACGACCCAAATCTCCTGCTTTCGGCTTTACAGCTGACATCACGAGAAAGGGAAAGAGGGGTGAACTTTCAGTGCAAATATTTCTCAAACCATAGCGGTTTGAGAGATAGGGTTTGCACCATTCTTCTTATTTTCTTCTGCTTATAAAAGGATACAAAGTTTTTATGCAACATTACTGTCCCTTTAAAGATGGAACACATTGGCCAGAAGTTAGTGAGTTTTGAGAGCTCTAGGGCTTGAATTTCAGCCTGTAATTCAATACCCCCATACAATGAAGGTTATAACAGCTTACATAATCACTTTTAGAAACAGACTACTTATAAGTAAATATTCATGTCTGTTATGTGAGTGAGTGACAACTATGTGAGAGATTATAGCAAAATGTATTTGAATATGTTTGTGTGTTTGAGGGATACATATTGAGAAAGATGTGTGTGTGTGTGTAAGTGTATGTGTTTGTGTGTATGTGGTTTACAACCCTTAAGGATGTACTATCAGATCAATGCATATGCTTTTACAAATTGCAGAAATATTGTTGCAGGCACTGAGTGTTAGATCCAATATAGGTCTGGTTTCCAATGCAGCTGACAACTTTATCAAGGTTTTTATCTACAAATTTATCCATAGAATTCAATTGGAATTTGTTAAAAAAAATTGTTTTTGACACTTATCAACTGCAATGTATCTAAGCCAAAAATTGTAAAATTATCAAGGTCAATATTCCGTTGACTGCCAGTAAGGTCTTCACCGGGCTAAATTACTTATTAGATTGAACAATTATGTTTCAGTTAATAAGAAAACCACCATTGTGAGTTTTTTCTGACAATAGCAATCTCTGTGGCTCAGACTCTATATAATGTAAAATTATGTATTCGGCTATGGACTGAAATCATTATGATATATTTTCTATAGATCAGTATAACTGTTGTTAATAAGCTATGTTTTTTTTTTGTTTTTTTTTGACAGGAGGCTTTGCTTTTTCATTTGCACTATTGATTTAAATGTTTGTATATCAGTATCTAAGAACTGTTAATTCTGTTCCTCAGTTTTCCTATCAACAGCAAGATCTGAGGTTCAATTGCTATTGTATAGCACTACCTATTTTCCAGGTTCTTCATTAATTCTAACACTTATGATCTGAAGGGTACCTAACACCTTTCAAAGTCATTCCCTAGTAGGAACCTTCCATCTTGAAAACATCTGCATGATTATGATTATTTCTCCTTAGTAATTTATTCTACCATTCTGGTGAAAACAGATTTTAGCAGCCTAAAAATGTCAAGAGAGGTGATTTTCAGGACACGTGTAATTAATTATGCTGGCTTTGTCTGACCAGTTAAGAGAACAAAGCTCTGTTGATATGTTTCCCAAACTGCTAAAACAAACAAAAAAACAAGTTATAGAGGTTTAAGTTGATATATTTAATTAATTAAACTAAAAGTTGTTTTGGTAAAAACAGATCAATTTTACATACAAAGGCATATTGAGAAAACAAATTGAATATAAAGTTTAATGTGGGAAATTGTAAACTTATGTATTTGGGAAAAACAAATGTTAATGCTACTTATGAACTTAATGGAATCATTTAAAGAGAATTGTTGCTAGAGAAATATCTGGGAGTATTGTAAACTACAAACTTGGAAACAATGACCTATGGCAAATATAACTGGCAAAATCAAACAAAGTCCTTTCTTGCATTAAAATGGGTATTGAAGCAATAATGTATACTATCATTTGCCAATATACACATTATTGGTAAGATATCACCTTGAATATGCTGTGCAATTTTGGTCATCAGTTCTGAAAACAAATATTTTAGAACTGGAAAGAGTACAGCAAATAACAACAAAAAATAATTAAGGGAATGGAGGACTTGGAGTATGAAGAAGGTCTAGGCAAACTTGGTTTATTTACTCTAGAGAAAAGACATCTAAGAGCAGATCTTGTTACACTATAAAAGTATATGCAAGGGATCTATCTGGTGAGCTTTTCATTCCAATGCCTGATAAATATAACTAGAGGCCACCCCTTGAGATTAGAGGAAAAAAGTTCTCAAATTCAGAAGAATAACATTTCTTTTACAGTAAGATCTGCTAAATTATGGAAATCCTTGCCCAGGCATGGGATAACGGCATATACAATAGGTAAATTTAAGGGTAAATAAGATGCATTTCTAGCAGAAGGGAACATATATGATTATAATGTATATTAATAGGTAAAACAGGAGATTCTGGCAAACAGAGTAATAGCTATAGGAGTCAGGAAGGCCTGTATACGTCTCGTTTCTTCGTTATACTGTGGTAAAAGTTGAATTTGATGGACTTTTTGACCTAATTTACTATGTAGCTATGTAACTATACAAGTCCACAATGTAAAGTTATCTTTCAGTCTGTATGTATTGTGCATTCTGTGTGTCAGTTTTTCTATTAATTTCAAGTACAATTATTTAAGATCTCTTGATTTATAAATATTTAGGTCTGTTTTAGCCAATATGTGACTTTCAAATTCCCTGTGCAATGAATTAAGAAATAATGCACTCATGCAGAAATTCAGGATAAATTAATAACAGCATCTTGATTCAGAATGGACCAAACAAACACCTTACATAGATATAGAGGTATTACGCATGTCATATGTATAGTGCTTAATCAGAGATGTGTGAAATGCGTAAGGTATTTGTTTAATCCATTCTGAATAAAGCTGCTTTTATTAATTCATCCTGCATTTCTGCACAAGTGCAGGCTTTGTTCATTCGTTTCATTATGGATTACAATGTCTTGGTGATTACTTTAGTCTTTAGCAAATACTCGCTTTCAGAGCTGAATGATTTGAGATGTAGTGCTGCTTGAAGTTTTCAAATCCCATGGATCGGTTAAATTGTACATTCTGAGATTCGTGGGTTAGTATATTCGACTTACCTATCAATTTCAGCCATTTAGTTCAGTTTGAAAACTCTGTAATACTAATAGTAATCAGCTTGGTCAGTCTAGAATAATTAAATTAAAGAAATTATATAGGTCTGATGTTGGATACTTATTCTAATGATGCTCTCCATGCATGGCTTCAGTGCAGATAGGATATTGACTGAGAGAGATAAAAATTTGGCAAAAAAATATTCATTCAATTTTAAAAACAATTAACTAAATCTACAATGAACTCTGAATAGACTCTATCTCCTTTTTTTAAAATTTGAGGTTAAAATTTAGTCTTTAGTAATTCATACTTGAAGCATGCAAATAATAACCACATTTCTAGCTAGGCATTATTGCCTTAGAACAGTGCAGGTTTTAGGGATTTCCCTGTCTGAGTAGAGGGGTGTAATCAGTGGATCATTCATTATGATTAGTTTACCTGTGTTAAAACAGGAGAACACTTTTAGGTGTACCTGAGGTCTGGGGTTGAGAAACTTTACCTAAGAAGACACTACAGAAGTCAGTTTTATTGTTTCCATTTCCTTTCTATTTGATTGCATTGCAAAAAGATTTAAGGCATAACAAAAACACACAATGACGAATGCAGTTTTTCTCAGTGAAACTCCCTTTATTTAGTTCACTTAAATTTCATTTTATTTTTTTTTCATATGGCAAGGTAACAAAAGGTCAAGATTAAACTGTATCTGTCCCAGACATCTTTCATGAATATAAATGACCTAATTTCAGGAGTTTTCTATGGTTCTCTTTTCCTCCCTTCTTAATAACATTATTAGTTAGGGATCACCATACGCCCACCTGTTTGCATGGAAAACCTTTCAGAAAGTTTTTTTTTTTTTTAAAAAAAGGGAGGAAAAAATATTTTAAACAGATCTCTTTTTTTAAAAAAAAAGTCATAAATCCTAAAATCTACCAGAGGTGCTGAGTATTTCCCACTAAAATGTACAGCTAGCATACCTTCCACATGTAAAACATATTGAATGGAATGCTGTCAAAATAAATAATTTCTACTATAAACAAATGCAAACATATCTCTTTCAACAAACTGTAAATAAAAAAAATACCAGTCCTTTTATACAATAAATATAAAGAAACCATTGACATAGTTGAAAATGTTCTCATATAAATTAACAACTTCAATTACATATAGCAGAATGGACATTGGTTAACGCAATTAAAAAAATGAAAGTGGAATGCAAATAAAATATTGAGAATAAGTTGGTCTCTAGTGTTAAAAATGTTAAGAAGTAAGAAACTATACCGGGATTTACAATTATGTTTTCTCTATCTTACAAAATAAATACATTTTATCATAGCGCAACCTAGAAGAATAAATTACCTTTCTGTAAGTGGAAATGACCTTTAATTATAGACATCGGAACATGTTCAGAGTCAAAGTTTCTTCTCTAATATAGAGGCCTGTATTTCTTGTACTTGTAAAAAGAATTGAGTGAATATCTAAGATTTAAAAAAATAACATTTGAACCCTCCCCTTTTATTACTGTATTATGAACTGCAAGAGCTGGTGAGACGTTATGAGATCATAATTATTTGGGGATTATATAATAGCAACTGAGCTATTACCATGCTTACAGAAAATATACTAGCCACGTAGAAAAATTGTGAAAATACAAATTGTAAGAAGATATGAGCTTAACCTAGACATATATTTATGATGATGTCCTTGACCATAGGCATTCACCCAAATCTGCGACTGATATAATTTAAGATAGATTGTACTAAAGACTCCATATACATTTTATTGGAAGAAAGATTAAAGAATTTTCCTATAAGATATATTTGATTTATAATGTATTTTCAGATTTATGGATGATGTTGAAATGTTTCTATATTTGATTTTTAAATAAATGCTCACATGATTAGTTTGTAGTTCCATAATTTGTGTTTTGTTAAATATATTATATTGAAAAACAATAAAAAAACAACTAGTTAAATGGGATGGTTCACATAAATTAACTTTCATGAAATACATTTCTAAGATACTTTCGGAATTGTTATAAAAGTTTCTTTATCCAGACAAAATCTTATAATGATGAAAAGTTCAATTAGGAATAAGGAAAGAGAAGTTCAGTTCTTCAGAGAAATGTGGTAACATTTACAAGTAATTAGTTTTTTTGCACAGCTACCTAAAAAGGATGGTTGTTTCCAACTTAGCAGTGCCTAGAAAACTGGTTAAATGTGGTAGCAATTTCTATTGCTATTTGTGGACATGCAGATTTCATTAAACTAAATTGTCCTTTATGCTGTTCAGCAGTGGTTAGTCTTGATTAACATCCCGTTTTTCTCTCATGTTATCATGCAGGTTTTTGATTTCCTCTGCTTTCCATTTAAATAAGCCATCAATGAAAATGCTATGGATATAACTCAAAACAAAAACAGTACTGATTGAAGATATATTATAAATTCAACACTACACGAGTCCCATAGCTACCAAGTCCTTCATCATTCACTTACTCTTTCTCTACTTTATCTTATAGACCAATTTTTTAAACTTTCCCTTAAACTGAGGACATTTTGATTGCTTATGTTTGTAGATTTTATAGTGGCTAATAGTACAGTAAATAAGAATCAGATAAAGGTATATTGATTCGGTTTTACATAAAATTGCAGTGTACAGAATTCCTGCTCAAAAAGACACACAAACATTTGTATATAAGTTAATGTGTGCAAAGCAAGTGTAAGTGACACAATCCATAAATTTATGTATGCTAACCTAAAAATGCCATTAGACAAGCCCATTGTTGGTCTTACTACTAAATAGTGTGGTGTGTCAGTCCACAAAATAAGGGAACATAAATATACAGATATTTTTTATGTAAGGAATTGATAGTTAATGGTTCAGTTTTAGTTGGCATCAGCAAGAAATGGAAAACACTAAACTTAACAGATCCAACAGAACCCTACAACTTAGCTGACCACTAACATAAGTCTAAACTTTCTGCACACCTTGTTCTGTAATTTCTTCTCCTTCTTTCAGTTTATGAAATTGTTCCTTCTTAATATGGAGGAGCAACACAGATTTAATCATCTGCATGATTATGTCAACAATACGGTGGTGGCCCCTTATGAAGGTTAAAGGTTTTAGATTAAAAATACAGGGCATGTTTTAATGATTTTTAATTAACAACTTGTTGGTTTATAATGAGTCCATTCAATCAATATATTTTACATGTTTTACTATCCTGTTAAGTTGTATTCTGTGGCCAAAAATCAAGATTAAACCACCATATTTATAATGAAGGCAATCTATGAGCATGTGAAACAATTATAACTTTAACACGTGGCATGTATTAACTGGTTCTGATATTTTATTGATGATCTGATATGACCAAGATCTCACAGTGACCTAGTTGTGTTTCCTATAAAATATACCAGCCTCATATTTCTAGCCATTTAATAACATTATAGTTATTTAACAAAGTGAGATGTAAAGATCTCATAATTTACATACATTTTTCTTGTTGGTCAAAAGATAATGGGAAATTGAACTCCCTTAGAACTTTAGTGAGGCACTATATGAAGTATAGACAGTGACTGCTTGTTACCTCTGAACTGTGAAGGGTAATTAATAATGTATTTTTGGCTTCTGTTTAATTATAATTATAATGCATGGTGATTTGGCAGATTTCAGAGTAGGATAGTTTCTGTTTTTAGGTGAATCTGTGACTTAGAATTAAGTTTTTAGTGAGGATTTAAGATTAACCTTTTGGATTAAAATCCTTCTCCAACTCATGGCTTTACAATGAGTTGGGGAAGTAACTAGCATCCAAACGGATAAACTAATGATGAGAAAGTTTATTTATTTTATTGTTTTTGCCCCCCCCCAAAAAAAAAAAAAATAGGAAAATATGAGTGTTTTGCATATAGTATAGAATTCCAAATAGTGGCAAAAAAAAAAAAAAAGAAAAAAAATCCTCAACACTTAAAGTTAAAAAAATAAACTTTCTGAGGAGTCTTAGAAATGTTGTTGTTTGATATCATCACTGTAAACAGCAGTATAGTTTGCTCTTGGTCCTTACTGTCTATCTTTATTTGTAACACAACTATAGTTTCTCATTGCAAAATACCAAATTGAAAATTACTTGACATATTTACAACAGTGTAAAAATATTACAATATGTTCTACGTTTCATTTCCTTTTTTTGCAAACTGCAAACAAGTCAGAAAATTGTATTTGTATAAAAAGCAAATGAATTAATACAATATTTTCTTTACAATGCAAGCTAAATACTGTGGAATAAATTAAATAGAAAATAGTTATAATAAGCATGTCATTTGATAATTATACACCAGGAAGAGAAAATTATTTTTCTGCCATTATACACATAAATGTACTTTAACCCTTTGAGTGCCAAAGGGCTGCACATACCCCTGACATTCAAATAATTAAAAATACATGAACCCATGAAGAATTTTTTTGGCTGTAAAATTTGTGTTTTCTCTTTCTTAGATTCTTTGTATAAAAACTTTGTTCAATGTCCTTTAAATTACTTTAACTACTGCAAAAACTCATTAGGTGTTGCCACAGGAAAGATCTTATTGTGCAAAATCATTAACAGCTCTCCATAACCAGTGGTTGATACTCTTATGCTACAATTCAAAAAGGAGCAAAACGTGGCCTGGATTCCATTGTAGTTGATGTGTTATAAATTAAGTTTAGCTAACAGACTCCCTTTGGAGTCTATGAAGAAATGTTTACATAAAACCCAATGTTAACAAGTGCAATGGAATCCAGGCATATAATGGATATAAACTGCTAATGTAGTGACATAATAAAGAAAATTATGCTGCACAGTATGAAGCTTGCATTTATCTCAAAAACTGTATTGCTGTGTATGTTAACATTTTAAACCCCAAACAGAGGTTTCTTATTTCAGTATAATGTTAATAAAAGCATTTGAAGGATAACCAATAATTAAAACAATGCTGTAGAGATAAGATGCTGAAGTGCTTTTTTTTCTTTTATAGAAAAAAACTGCTTTGAAGCAGTGCAATTACTTATAAATGACTCTACATAGAATATACAGTTTTGGCTTTAATACCTTTTCATATACACTCAATCCTTTAGATATTTTCTTACCACTTGCTCAGTGATTATCAACCACAGGCAAACTGTTAAATCTTTACACAAATGTCTTTGGTGTAAGTATCTTATTTAAAGGAGAACTAACTAATAATACTCCGCCATTTACTTTTACTATGACCAGAAAATCCTAATGGCATCTATAATGTTTGCCCTTGCACCTTAATTCAAGAGATACAATTCTCCATTGGTCCTGGATGTCACTTCCGTGAAGGCAGATATAGACATGACTACGGGGGGACGAGATTCACTAAGGGGTGATAAGGAGTTGATAAAGTGGAGATAACTTCTTCAGTTCCTATGTTATTCTATAGAGCCTATTCAATAAGATATCCAAATTTAAAGAAGGAATTGGAGAAGTGATAAACTGGAGAATGCATCTCCACTTTATCACCTTCCCCCCAGGAATTGCTGGCAGTTTTTTCAAAATTAAGCAGTGTGTACGAGCCTACTTAACCATTTAAGATCCAGAGTAGTGTGCAAGACATTGTGAAACAATCCTTTGCATGCTTTTCTTGTCATTGAAGTCTTAAGATTATCAGTGCAGTGAGCAGTGTTTAAAGGGATAGTAATACTTAAGTATTACAAATCCCTATATTAAAGCCCTAGTAAAAAAAAAACGTATTGCCCCCAGTGTCATCTCTCAAACCTTTATGGTTTGAGAGATGAATGCTTCTAAAGTTGCCCTCTCCCTTCCCCTTCCCCTTCCCCGTAGTCAGCATTCTAGCTGACTCAGGGAAATCCATTCAGAGACCATCAGGCGGTCCGGCTGCAGAGCCGCGATCGCATTAACTAAAAAAAAAAACTTTCACTAAAACGGTCTTCTACATGTGCTTGCAAACCAAGTACACGTAGAAGACCATTTCAGTGACATTTTTTTTTTTTTAGTTAACGCGATCAGGCTGTGCTGGAGAGCCACCCGAAAGTTGTATGACTCTGTTCCCTGCAGTCAGCTAAAATGCTGACTACAGGGAAGGGGGAGGGAGAGGGCAACTTTAGAAGCGTTCATCTCTCAAACCATAAAGGTTTGAGAGATGACACTGGGGGCAATATGTTTTTTTTTACTAGGGCTTTAATATAGGGATTTGTAATACTTAAGTATTACTATCCCTTTAAGGACCTGTGGTCCTCCTAGCAGCTGTCATATCTGCCTCAATGGACATGACGTCTAGGACTGCGTAGAGATATTATGTTATAAAACTAGGTGCTAGGGAAAATTCTTTGTGCCATTAGGTTTTCTTGGCCACAGTAAAGTAAACGGCAAGGTTATTATTAGGGGGTGTTAATTCTCCTTTAAGGTACAACACAATTATGAAAATAGTAATAAAAATAGCTATTTTGTTGTGTGCTGTAGCGGTTCTGATATAGCTCATGTTAAGTGCAGCTATTAACCCTTTCAGTGCAGTAGGGGTGAGCAACCCGTTTCTGAGCAATGTGTTGCAAATCCCTATGGCCCTTAAAGGGTTAAAACTTACCTTGAAAATACTTGTTAAATAAGGATATTAGACAGGTCAAATACTGTTGTAGTGCAAATAAAAAAGAAACAATTTACATTTTTTTTTCTTTTTTTTACAAAATATAGAAATGTTTGGTTCCAGCATCTGGACCAACATGTTCCTTTCAAGTATCTCTTATGAAAGAACAAACATATTAAACATGTTACTTCCACTGAAAAGTCTCTCTTTTCTTTCTCAGGTAAACGGTTTTCAAACCCATTAAGTTGCATAGTTCTAAGATCTTAAGCACCTTAGTGAAATTTAACTTTGTATGCTTTTTTCTTGTTTTTGCAAGAATAGTGCAGAGGAAGAAGATGAGATCACCTGCGCAATGTTTATACTGCTTGCTGAAAACAGGACATCTATGACATTGTGGATCTATCTATATCTATTTATACAGATTTGTATACATGCATTTATATTAAAACAAGTAATAATGATACACAAACAATGTATATATAGATATACAGATGTATCCTTGTGCTTGTTATGATAATATCCACACTTTTGCCTATATGGGACGAGGTAGTCCCTTTTGAGTAACAATTGCTGCAGGTTTGGAAAATTTTCTTCCTTTGTATCTAGTTTTTCCCACGATAACTCATACTTTGATCTTTGCTCATTTTCAAGTCATTTGCACTTCTCTTGATTAGTGTATTTTGAATATAATAATAATTTTGTTTGTGCTTTGTTTTATTTTATGAGCAACCACATTCCTCCACAATCATGTTTTGGATATCCTTCTTAATTATATTTTGTCCATCATCATAGTACAACATTGACATTGCTCTAAGCTTAGATGGGACACAGCATGATTTGATGTTGTTGAACGGACTGTGACCCCTTAGTCGGTACTGGTTTATAACTGTGGAATGGAAGGATAGCGAAGAACCAGTTGTCCCAGCAATGTGACTGGGGCAATCTCCCTCACAGTAATTTGCATGGTAACCTGGAGGTGCTATGATCCAGTCGCCCCAACCAATGTCCTTGAAATTGACAAAGAAATGCTTTTTGCAGCAAATGCTAACTTTTCCATCACACTCTAAGCCTCGTTTTTTCCTTCTGTGAGGGTGCTCTTCTGTCTGTCGGGCAACAATCATTAAGAAAGGCCTATGAGATTGCTCCTTTTCATCTTCACCTCCAGTTGTCCCTGATTCTTTGTCTTCATCATCCTTTTTCTTCCTTTTTCCAAGTAAGACAGGAGTAGCTCCTGCCTCCTGGCATTGCTCACAAGCTATTCTGATGTCCATGGATGACTTACCATGATTCAGTAACCTCTGGATACTGCCAGATATTGGAAAAGTATGCCATCCACTCTTCCTTGTATCCACAACTTTCTCTGCAATAAGCAGTTCACTTTTTCCATTTTCAGAACCTCGTTGCTCTTTTTGACCTCTGTGCTGCTGGTACAGGCGAATGGTCAGTTTTGTCCGACTTCGATTGGCCTTGGACAGTTTTACAAAGAGCCAGAGTTCAGCTTCCTCAATTATTAACAAATCGCTGCCTTCTTTGGATATTTCAAAGTGCAGTACTTTCTTGGAGGGCCCTGAATTTTGACAAATCAACAGAAAAAGGAACAATATGTTAGTGATTTTTCACACTGTACATCATTTCAAAGTTATAAGTTTGCTGTGATAGATATAGATTTTGTCTTTGATTTTATAAAACAATGTCACTTGTCCAAGTTTAAACTACATTTACCTATAACTCTACATCATGTTAGTTTCTTCTATTACATCTAGTATTTTACACTTCGCTCAAAAAACTTCACCCACCCTATCCCTATTTAACAAAAGACCTTCAAGATAATTTTCAGATGTTTTGTCGTGAACACTTGATTTTGCTCACTTGACTGAGAAAAATGCTTGTCGATTATCCCATTAAATGCTAGTGGCATTTCCAATGCATTGCTTTATGAGTTATGTCTAGTACCCAAATAGTTAAAGCGTTATTTCATATGTACAATAGGGGAAATAAAAGTGTAGTTTTAACTACAGACAAAGAATATTCCTAGTAACTTTAATTTGTTTAATTTATTCAGATTTCTCGAACTATGACTGGATTTAAATGGCTAAATTATTTCATGCAAAGGGGGTTAGGACCAAGTAGATGGATACAATTTCTCCATAAACAACAGAGCAACTCTTCTAATATGTGCTAACATTTTACTTTTCAATCACTCAAGAGTTCTTTAACTCACATCTATAATGCCTTTGGCACTATAATTATCCAAATTGTAAACTGACCTACCAGCTTTCAGTCTCTATGGTTCAAAATACTCAATTGCTAATTTGTTCACTCTTGAAGATCTTTGCCATTGATATTTCATATACAACAACAAAAGTCTTCAAACCTTAAAATATAGCTTGGAAATAAGAACAGTGCAGATGATGATAGAAACCGTCATGTTAAAATAATATTTAGGAGTTAAGTATTTTGCAAATAAAAGGAATTTCAGACTAAAATTATATGACTTGATGTTGAAGGGTAGAAGAGGAAAGGTATAAATGTACTACTTTACAGAACATGTGGTAGATACATGGGAATGTTTCATAATACAGTAAATGAATTCAATAATGCATGGGTCAAACAGAGCAGGCTATGCTGAAGATAAATAAGTCTTATCTCTTTAAGAATATTATGATGTCAGTCCAGATGTGCCAATTCCTTCTTTTCTGCCATACCATTAAATGTTTCATATTAGATAATGGAAATATTTAATACTGATAATGCTGTCAGTGAGTCTTTAAACCAAGGTGGGACAAAGAGATCTTGTCCTAAGAGGGGCATAGCTAGACTGCTTGCCAATATATATAATATTGCAAAATATGAACTAAGCAGTGTGTTGCTTTATTGCCATGGATACTTGAAAATAGTAACCTGGCACAGAGCAGTCAAATGATATGGTAGTTTGTGTACACAGTTTGGCAATGTTTTTAAATTAAGCAAAGAAAATCAATAAAGACAAAGAACACATGCAATCATTGGCAAGTTTTTCACATTGAACCTAAGTTGTCATCTTTATTTATTTCAGTGTCACATCATTCTGTTTAAGTGCAGGCATGGCTTACTCTATGGTGTTTGGGCCTAGAAAAAAAAAGCTACCATGATGCAACAGTGAAGTATCCTAGTGTAAAGTGCCTTTCTTATATCGCTAGGACTTCAACTGGGTATGCAGCACAAAGGACACGGTAAGAGGAAATGCCCATGTAGCTCCTCCCCTTTGCGCTCTCACCATTGCAGAGCTGATGTAACCACCTACTCACTATTGCTTTTTCACAGTCCCATGGATACAAAGACTCTGTACGATAAAGGTAACCAGGAGATAAAACAAAGCAAGAAGGGATGAGAAGGTTTAATGAAAAAACAATCATTGTCACATTATGTCATTGATGTAAAGAAAGGAATGACATGAACCTCCCTCCCAACTTGCTACTACTGCAGAATTCCCATTTAGGCTCCACCTGTTGCACTAATGTTTTAGGATACTTCAGGAAATTAAGTGTTTCTAAAAAGTGCCTCAAGGTAGTACTTTCCTTTTGCTGTAATGTAAAATTGATCATACAAGTATAAAGGGCCACATTCTATATGATCTTCACCAGTGATCATTTGTAATTTCAACTGTAATAAGTCACTTTAAGTGCTGCATTTGATCAGAAAATACAACACTTATACAATCTGTCACAGTGCAGAGAGCCAAAATGGATTATATCTATGTGTAGTAGCACAGCTGTTAATGCAGTGTGTGTTCAGACATACAAGGACAGCCTGATGTAACAGTCATACTGATCACAACTCACAACTCTATAGTAATATGGCCAGATCTCTGTGTGCAGACCAGCATAATGACATTTCAATATGTATCCTACATCAGATCAGAGGTCTGGTCTCCTTATCAAACACACTTCTCTCATGTTCTAGACAAGAAGGGAAATTTCAAGTAGCGCACGACAATTATTAATCAGGGGTTAAAACACATTCACAGAACTAAGTATTGGATATGTAAATTTCTTTGCAACAGGCTCTATAATTCAACTTTACCTGCATTTATACCCAATGAGATTGATTCTTAAGAAATGCATAGGGTTTTATATTTATTTTTTATATAATAAATATTTTAAGTAATGTTTCCAGTGTTTGTAATCTTGACATCCTACAAAAATGCCACTGACGAAAGTGTGGTATTTTCTTATATAAGGCTGGGTTTTATCTTTCATCTAGTGAATGGAAAACCTCTCTGTGGGCTCATTTTCTTTGTTAACAGTATTACTCTTACAGCAGGTTGTGCATTATGAGTTTTATGTATTAAGGTATTATAAAGAAGGTACCTGAGGACCTAATCTGATAACACAGAGTAAACCTGGTGAGAAAACCATGTAAACCCATTGATCTGTAGTCCAGGAGTTTTGACAATATATGTTCTTTTGGGGTGGAAGATTAGCCCCCTGTTCTAGAAAACACCTGTACATATACGCATGCTATATCCAAAAACAGGTGCTACTTTCAAAAGCTCTTTGACCTTCCTTTTTTGTTTTGTATTTGTGCATTAGAATGTGAAGTTGCTACTGTGGGCACCAATGGAAGGCATCAACCTTCTGAAGTGACATACCTTTGGTTGATACTTATACTAGAAATCTTTTGCATAATCACATTGAAACTTTTATTTTGTTTATATTGTTTTGTCTTGTATTCTTGTGTTTTGGGGCATTCCTTTCCTATAAACCTTAATGATATCTCTTAATAGGCATAAAAGAAATGGTGTGATTATACACTATTTTTATTTGCATGATATCAGGAAAGTGCTTGTTGGCATCACCCCTGTTTTAAAGCAATGCACGCCTTGCATTACCTAGCATCTAATTTCTCTCTCTCTCTTTCTCTCACTTTCTTTATCTCTATCTCTGTTCTTTTCTTCTTTTTATCTCTTGCTCATTCCCCAACCTCTCAACCCCTCCCCACCTTTGTTAATATATTGCATGAACTAACTGAAGAAAGAGTCCATTTGTAGCTTTGTAAAAGCAAAAATCTACCTGTCAGTTATGTTTTTAATTTAGCATGCTGTACACAGTTTAATTATAGTATTGTGGTGGTAAATATGCTGAGGAATGAGTTATAGTCAGGGAACAGCGTATTTTGGGATGTTTTCTCCTTGCTGGCATAATAATGCTGATCGTGAACATCATGATGTGGGGGCGTTCCCTTGATACAGACTCCATGTTCTTGGCAGAGGGTGAAATGAGTAATAGGTTCTGCTGGGTAATTTGATCATGAGCAAATTAAGTTATTATTATAATACATATTACTTTATTAGAGGAATGTGACAATTTAAAGAGCTGAAATTGTTTTTCCTATGTAAATATTTTCAAATGTTACAAAACCTCAATGCCGGTTTTGAACAAAGGCATAAAAATTAATTATTTAGTGATTAGTTAATGATATTTAAAAGGTTTCCAATTAGTTCATAGTAAGGCCTGTTTTCTTTGATTTCATGAGAAGTGTATAAAATACATTCAAATTCTGTAGTTAGTTATAAAAATCTATCTCTATCTGTATTAGTTTAGATTGAAATGCTTAATGGTGTTTCTTGTGTATTTTATTTATTTTAAATATATATTTTTCAACAAAGGAGAACATCTTCTAAAAAAAAAGGTCTGCAGTTTACATTCTATTTTGTGAAAATGCCTACAATGTAAATTAGTAAACCATTTGCCTTTGATACAAATAAAATAATAATGGGCATTGAGAACTTATGTTTGTCTGGATAATTTTCCCACCTCTTGATAAATCTAGGCTAGTGCTGTCCAACTTTGTCTTGATATGGGCCAGATTTTTTTAGACTCATGTTCTGCATTCTTAAAGGGATAGTAATGTTTCAAAATAAAAGCAGCTCTAATTAATCATCATAGTATTTGGACTTTGGAGAGTGTTATATCAATAATGTCAGAGTTGTATTTCAAGAGTAATTCAATGACAAAGTATCCCCCTCCCGCCTCTTTTACCGATGTAACACTGTTCAGCCAGAGCAGAAGGGAGGTGCCCAGGTAGATTGCAGAATGGGACAATCTATAATTAAGATAAGAGAAAAAGCTGAAAAACTTGTCAAGGGGGGCAGAGCTTTCATTGTTCTTATATGAAGAAGATTGTCCCCTTCTGTTATCTGTCTAGTCTTACAACCAGATTCCACATCTGAGAAGAGATGGCTGACACTAGGTAAAAGGGGCAGGAGGGGAAAACTTTGCTTGTGAATATCTCTCAAACCATAAACCACTTATATCATTCTTCATGTTTTTTAATGCCTACAAAATAAAATAAAGATAAAATGAAGTATTACTATCCCTTTGAGTTCCAGAACCCATAAATGACAGGAATTGCTAATATATGGTCTACTAACGCCCTCTGTGTATTGCACTCAGTCCTATGATGCAATGTGACACAATTTCCCTGTAAGATGTCTTTAAGGATGCATTGTAGGATATAAATCTAAGGTAATGTTCCATAAATTGATATTTCTCCTTTAGAAAACCTCTCAAAAGTCTATATTTATTGGACAGAGTCACAAATATGTAGAATTAGTGATACTTTTGCACCTAAGCTTCTGATTACAGTTTGATCCTTTGTTTTTGCAGTGTGAGTGATGATCCCACTATTTGCTCCTGAAATGTTTAACAGCATTTTATAAATGAACCACTGACCACCAAAAAGTTCAAAAGTGGCCCTTGTGACACCAAGGGATCTTTAATAAATGTTTATTTGTGTTAATTTTATTAACAAATAATAATAGATCATTATGTATCTTCCATTCCTGAGATAACCTTATGATTCCGAGACTTTTCTGAGAGGTGGGTTTCATTATTTGACTGTAATTCTGTAGAGCTGAAAAGGCAACAAGCAAATCTATTGAAGAAATGATGCTAATTATATGTGTGCTTGCATTATCATGTGCTAAGAAATAGAGACTAGCAGTAACCATTAACTCAATAACAACAGTGTAGTGTAATAATAGTCGGTAATCTTTATCAATAAACAAACTTTGTGAATACTGCAGCCATCAGTTACATACCCACAGGTTCACGCTCATGCTCTCATGTTAAGTTGGCATCTAAATAGTATATCATGGAAGAGGATTTAAATATGAAGATTTGGAGCAAACCAACAGTACCAAAGGGATAAATACAGATTAAAGTTGTGTGTGTATACGTATATCACATTGCTGCACAGTAATAAAACTCACATTGTTTTTAGAAACTTCAGTATTGATATTTATAAATAAGTCTAGGTATATAAAAGCCTTTGGTCTTGTTCTAAATAATATTTCAGTTACATTATGAGTTATCAATAGATCATGAAGTAATGTGAGCATTTGATAATGCTCCTCAACACCATCTAAAGCAAATGTATCCCTCTTTTGCCATTTGTAATGTTAGGAAGTATTCAAATCCAAGGGAAGAAGTAACAAAACCAATAATAACTGCCCACCTACCTTTCTTTTGCCAGAAAATCATAATGACCCCTATGAATTTTGCCCTTGTGCCTTTTTTCAAGAGATAATGGGGGTTATGCACTATGGTGTGATAAAGAGGTGATAATGCGGAGATGGCAGTGATATCACATCTCCAGTTCCTATGTTATTCAATGTAGCCTATGAAATAAGATATCTTAGAGCACTGGCTCCATAGCATAACATAGGACTTGGAGAAGTAATATCACTGGAGAAGTCATCTATGCTTTATCACCTCTTAACCCCTTTAAGGACCAGTTGTGAAGCAATGCATAGCACAACTCTCCAATTCTTAAAGCAGGGCTTATAATTTGAAGTTCTTTGCTACTAGCCAGACCTGAAAAGTTACTCGCCACTGCAAGCCAAAACATACCCACCAGGGCTGAATTTCTGCTTGCCAGGGCTAAATTTTCACTCGCCATTGGCTAGTGGAAATTGTTAGCCCTGCTTAAAGGGTTTAGATTACCATGTGATGTGGGCAGAGATTGTGTCCTGTGGCCCTGTTAGTCGTGACAGCATTCATACACATGATATCCAAGACTAATTTAAGATGTTAACTCTTGAACAAAGGCGTAAGAATATTCATAGAGGTTATTAAGATTTTTTGCCATAATAAGGTAAATGGGGGTTATTATTAGGAGATGTTACTTCTCCTTTTGATATAGAAACATAGAATTTGATGGCAGATAAGAACCTTTCAGCCCATCTAGCCTGCCCATTTTCCTACTGTAAAAGCCTCAAACCTTATTTGGTCCTTGGTCTTATGTTCAGAACAGATCTTATGCATGCTACACTGTGCAAATACTTTGGTCTGCAGATCTAGTTCCAGTACACATAACGTATGTGTAGATACCTTTAGTATATTCCGGTGCACATAATTCAGACAGCACAAGCCTTTAAGGCTCCTAAGCCCCTCTGGCATGCATCTGTTACTTACAGATAAATCAGTTTGAATTTATTTGTATCGTGTGTGTGTGTGTGTGTGCTGTAATGTCGGGGAAAAGTCAGATTTCTGTAAAAAGTTTACCTTTAACTCTTAACCTTCGGGGCATGCATTACACAAGATGACAAGTCCACTTTGTTTGCTAGGGGCAAGTGTTCATAATTCTAGCCAAGATCTCTTGAAACAGCACATGTTCAATAGCAACCATTTTTACACAATCAAAAGCATGGGAAATAATAGGCAACTCAAAGTTTTGCTAACAGTAGCAATGTTAGAAATATTGGCATAATATGAGCAACTCTTTGAACATAGGTTTACATACACAGTGTCTGTCTAACTTTCTGTATTTCCCACATTTCTGTAATGAATTTAAAAAAAATCTCTTGGCATGACCCTCAGTCTCCTGTCTGATAGAAATACCAACAGTTAAGTTATCTAAAATAAATTATCTGTGTAACTTGCTGTTTGATTTTTATGTTAAAGGTATTCTGTCACATTTCCCTGCATCACTTTACCTCTTCCAGGTAGCCAGTAACCATTCCTGAAGCCATGCCAGCAGGAATGTACATGATTCCACACTGAAACAGGCAAAGGTAACATTTTTGTGAGCTGCACTAGCGTAATGCCTGTTTACTAAGTTAAGAGGCATGCAGTATGGAAGTGTATATGCATTTTGGAGGTGTTCCATTCCTCTGATCCCTGTTTTTCGCTATTTACTAACAAGGCACATATGAATATGGTGTCTATTTTTCCTGTGCTTGCTATATGGGTAGCATAATGTCTTAATGATGGCAGAGTGTGTGAGTTGGTATGCAGTAAAGCAATCGTACATAGAGGTTGCAAACATGGGATTTTTTAATCAAATGTATAATGATAGAAAATGAGATGTACTTAGAAAACCCATGAATTAGAAGAAACAAATAAAATCCCTCAAATTTCAATTGATTTAAAGTGGAACTTTCATGTTAATAACATTGCCCCCCAATATATTTCTAGTCTAACGATAGGCAAAGTCTTACTGTCTTTAAGCTCAATAAGACCAGGTCATTTCTGAAAAAAGACTTCATTTGCAGGCATCAGGCTGCACAGAGCTTACAAGAGAAGCTCTGTGTGCCTGCACTGTCAGTCACTTCCGGTGCCTTAAGGCACCAAGGAACATCACCACCAATGCTGGCAGTGAACGGGACAGACAGCGCAGACTCAAAGGTACATTTCGTCTAAGATGTCTGCACTGTTTGTCCTCTAGTTCCTGCCGAAGAAATCTTTTTTTCAGCAATGACCTGGACTTATTGAGTTTAAAGACAGTAAGACTTTGCCTATCGCTAGGTTAGAAATATATTGGGGGGCAATGTTATTAATATGAAAGTTCCGCTTTAACACTTTCAAGGTTATGCACTAAGGAGTGATAAAAATGTGATAAAGTGTAGATGACTGCTCCAGTGATATCACGTCTCCAGTTCCTGTTGTTCTATGGAACCTATGCACTAAGATCACCAAAGTTGGAGAAATCTTAGTGCATAAGCTCCACAGAATAACATGTACTCCTTTGCTACTCAATGGGTTAAAGAGTACTTTTAACCAACTGGATTCTAAATAGGTCACTAATGCATTGCTTAGCAACTCTTTGGAGACCTCTCTAGCGTTCAAGAGGTTAAAAGCCCCAAATAAATAAATGGAAATTTTAATTTGTTATCTACGGGGCAGCTGTTTTGCTCTAGAATTGCACCAGTTTTCTTAGTACCTCAGACTCAATGTTTTTTGCAAAGTGATGAGTTGCTGCCCTCTTCTGCTGCCTAAAAGGGGTTAAATTATCACATTACTCTGCATTACAATTCTGAATGTAACAGTCAATAGCAATGATAGCACAGGGCCAGTACAAGAACTAGACTAGGGTTAGGCAACATGAGGTACTCCAGCTGTTGCCAGACTACAACTTACATCATTCCCCACAAGCCAATGCATTAAGCAAACTAAGGTGGCAACAGGAGAGTTTCTATAGGAGGGCTGATTCCCTGCCACTTGATTACTTTCCCCATCCTATCCTATATTATACTTCCCTAAGGATGTTTGTCAGAAGCCGTCATGCGCAGTAGAGACGGCTGCGCACGCTGCAGTTATGCGCAGTACAGACTGTACGCATCACGGCAGAGAGGACTACGGTCTGAATTCGGAGAGCCCCGCTCAGTATCAGCAGCGGCGTGTGCAGTCTGTACTGTGTATGACTGCAGTGCCGCCAGTGTTGGCCCGTGTACACGAGTTTTAAAACTAGTTTTTATATAAAATAAATATAACATACCTCTCTGACACTTAAGAGGTTAACACTCTGAGGCTGATTTAATAAAGATAACTGGATAAATTCTAGGACAAACCAACTGCATCATAATAAACAAATAAATATTCTCTAAATGTATATGGGTGGAAATGGGGGATTTATTTAACCCCTTGAAAACCAGACAGGTCACCAACCTCTCTAATGCTGTGTAATGCATTAGAGACCTCTCTATCATTCAAAAGTCTCAATGCCTATTTAAATCACTGAAAAAAAACAACACATTTGTCCCCTATGGTAAAATTTGTTTGCTCCAGAATGACTCCAATTATTCTTAGTACCTTTACCTCAGTGAGCACCAGAGAAGTAACATATTGCCTTTTAATATGTTGCTTACCCCCTGGCACACAAGAGGTTAAAGCAGAGCTTAGCAACCCATTGTGTGTGCAACACTGGTGGTACTTGTGCAAGTACCAGATGGTACATGTCTTATTGGTTTATTTTCCATCCATGTGGGCGGGTAAGTTAATTGAGCCTGCAAAGGTGCTAGAATGATTGTGTGTGGTCTGTAAGACTACTGAGAGTGCTGATAGGGAGCTGTAAACAGCACTAAATGGGTTAGAAATCTATATCCGGGATATTAGAAAACACTCATCTGTTCTTACTGGGGCACAGATTACAAACATGTTGGGAATCTCTAATAATGTTTTCAAATGATGTTGGGTTTGCAGTTACCTGGTGCAGCTACTGTACATAAATTTAGAGATTAGATTTAACCCCTTCAGTGACAATGGAGACATTCAAAGCTCTGTTCTGCAATGCATTGTTCAACCCATTCTGGCAATAGAATGGTTGGTTAAAGAAAGAGTAGCTGAAACTTGAATGTCTATACGCTGGAAGAAATACTTGATCAAGAGCTGTAAACAAGCCAACTGTATAATGGAGGGAGGATAAAAATTTCCAGGAGTTCCACTGCTTTTGATATATCCAGCATCTGTGGTTAAAAATTAACCCCTTGAGGACCAATGGAGTGTGCAATACATTGCTTTGCAATTAACTGTGCACCCCTATGGTTCTCAAGAGGCTAAGAAGATTGGATCACATTTTGGCAAATCTCGTAAGTGCTTTGGATCAGTGTACATCCTGACTGAGGAATGAGCTCTGTGGCCGCACATTCCATTAAACCGCAGGACCAGAAATGACATTTCATTGTGATGTCATATCCATTCGGATAGAAGATGTTGTGCCAAGGGTCACATGAAGGTTTAAGTGGATTTGTCACCTTAAAACAAGTATAGTTTGTTTTTACAGAGATTTAAAATCTACTTACATTAGCCATTTTTCTGTCACATAAATTGTTTTTTAGAAATGAATCTTGATAATGGCACAGTGTGGTAGTTTGTGTTACTTCCCTGTACAGTATGCTCATGTATTTTGATGTCAAACGTATCAGTTTCTTACTATCATAGCACAATGTGTGGTGATATTAGTGTGACAGAAAATAATTAACATAAAGTGCCACACTGTGGCACCAGCAAAGGTTCATGTCTACAAACAACTTATTATACAAAGAAATGACTAGTACAGCATAAGGCAGTTTTTTTAAAAGTTTCAATGCTTTGCAATGTGTTGCGTACCCCTCTGGCATTCGAAGGGTTAAATCAACCGGTCTTACCTTAGGGTGACTGGTGCACTTTAACTCTATGAGTGCTCAAGGAGTGTGCATCACCTTGCAAAGAGATTTGTTGGACATCCCTCTGCCTCTCAGTGGGTTAAATTTTGCCCTATCTATTAGTGATATACATCTATATAATTCTATATTCAGGAGGGCTCTGTAAGGCTCTTGTCTAGTATCATATGTAATAAAATACCCTGACATTTCCTGGAGAATGATTTTATACTAGTCATACTATCAGTCTCTTAGGTGTCATAAATTAAGAATTTTTGTCACTTCTCAGCTACCAGTTTATCCTAGAAGAATAAACATTCCTGTTGTTAAAAATTGTTCCATTTGTAGCTTTCCAAAGAGTGAAAGACTTACATTGTGTTCCCATCAAAATAGAACATTTCCCTTGACAACTCTTGCCTGCCGCTTGCTTAAGTTAAACAGTTGTGAATGCCTGACAAATGCTGAACTATAAGCTACTCCTAAGGAAATATCACTCTGATTGGATAATAGTCATTGTATTGTAAAACAAGGTTACACAAACATCTGACAGACTCAGATAATAAGGCTAAAATTATTCTCAAAGCATTATTTAGGAACTATGGCCCATATTTTTAAAATCAAGCTGGATTTATTCTGAGGTAAATGAACTGCACCATAGAGGACAAAATAAAAACTCTGCCCATGCACTTGAATAGAACTTTTTAACCTCTAAAATGCCTGGAAGATCTATATAACATTGTACTCTACAATCCGTGGTGTTAAAAACCCAAATTAATTTAAAAAACAATGCGTTAGAGACCTCTCTAGCATTCAATGGGTTAAAACCTCATTTAAAGGTAATTTTGCCCCACACTGTGCACTCAGTTTGCTCCAGTAATGTTACCTGTTTAGCTTGATGAAATTAGACCCTGTGCTATTCTGGAGCAAACCAATTCCAGCTGAAATGGGGCTTTTATCTGTTGAAAGCAAAAGGTCTCCAGAGCATTGTGAATTAATGCATTTGAGACCTGTAGCATTTAAGCGGTCAACCTTTTGCATATCTGGCACTCAAAGGGTTAAATTAATGAGAATTTAAGGGATTTCCATATGGTGCATGTATGAAATCAACTATGTAATTTTAATTCCTAACCTCTCCCAGCTGGGTAAATTATTTTAATTTCCATGAAGCCTTTATTTTTTCCACAGGAAATAAATGGAGATACTGCTTTTAGATATAACTCAAGAAGATAGGGCAAACAATAACCAATAAGACTGCACCATTAAAACCATTGCTTTAACTAGCAAATATAAAAAGCAACTTGTAAAATGCAGGTTGTAGTGCCCAGTGCCCTCTTGTGGCCATTTAAGTTACAATATCATAATCATGCAACAAGTATTGCTAAGTACATCATTAAGTATTCTTAACCCTTTGACCAGAAGAACAAATTAAAAGGATGAATTTAAGATTATACATGTGTGGTCAATTGATCACGTAATGAAATTCATGTGCTAAAAATATTTTTAGAAAACTATTTACCTTTAACATTATTTTTATCCCTACCAAAACATTCCATTAGTACATTTAAGTGTTTCTATATTGGCTAATGTATTGTGTAATGCATTGGGCAAACCATTGTTTTGTCAGCTAGCCAAAATATTGCATATTGTTAGTTATCCATTAACTGACTAATATTATTCAGAAATTGGAAAGCACTGAGGCCGATCTATTAAGGAGACCAAAAGAGTTTCTGGGGCAAACCATCAGTTCACAGGGAGCAAAACACATTCCCTTTGAGTATAATTGGGCTTTTAACTCCTTGATTATCAGAAAGGTTTTCACACATTGCATTGAAGACATCTATAGCATTAGGGTTTAAAAGACCCAATAGATCAATGGGATTTTGGGAAACTTTTCTTTGTCACATAGATCAGTTTGTTTGCTCCAAGATTGTTCAAGTAATTCTTAGTGAACCAACCTCACTGACTTAGCAATTTCAGAAGACTTTGGTGTGGGCAGAATAGCAGATTTGATCTTTTACTTTTCAAGAATACACAGAAGAGCATTCCTGTCTGATTGAAGGAAATAACTACTTTGTTTTCTATTCTGACTTGCTAGGGATCTCAGGTAAAGCATACTGTACTTGTGCAGACTGATTATATCTTAACATGAACTGGCTGGGTCAAAAAAAGAATGGCTTATGCACTAACTTGAAGCTAGACCTTCAAAGTAACTTAAATCCTGTCTCATGTTGTTAAACACATCTGAGTGTCAGCGTGCTCTAAGAAGAAAATCTTTTTCTAGTTCGTTGGGTACCAATGAAGCAGTAAATTATTCTCTAAGCTCTTGACTATCACATTGATCGTAAAGTTATAAAAATCAGTAAAGTGGAATATCTGACAGAAAACATCCCAGCGAATTCACTTGCCCTGATGTAACTTTAGAATGGATAAAGTTTAAGTGTTTTGCCTTTTTGTCACTACATATACCTAACTGTAAAGCAACCACCCCTTCCAAAGAACCATGCTTGTCTTTACAAACCAACCAAAGAATGGATTCCATTGCAGGTAATAATTTTATCAAGGGTTTTAGCTCCACAATCCTGCATGGCCTTCAATAGGCATCTGTTTGATAAAACCAGTTGATAAGACATAACAGCAATGTGATCTAGACACAAATTAGATAATTTAAACCTTTAAGCACCAAATGGGTGTTCAAAGCAAAGCAATGTGTTGCAAAACCCTTTGGTCTACTAACACCCAAAAATATAATTTGTTAATGTAATTTTTAATATCATATACATCCAGCTAGCAGCTCCAAAATGTTATTTTGTGTTATGTCCCTAAAATCTAGTCCTAAACTTGCAATTTTAGTGCATGAGTATACTATCCTATTTAGACACAATTTGGTTACTTTTTTGTGCATAGCTATAGCTGTTAATGCAGTGTATTTATGGCTAGCTTACCTCAGGCCCATTAACATACAATAAAACAATATCACTTCTAAGACACCTATGAAGATTGCTATTGTAATGGGGACCTTAGAGCTCTGGAAAAACTAAAATGAAAGTTATCCAGAGAGCATATATTAGAATAGATTTTAGGCCTCGGAAAACAAACAGAGAGATTTTTAACCCTCATGCAATGCGTTGTGTACCCCTCTGGCACTCAAAGGGTTAACAAAGGTTAGCATTTAGTACAAGATATTTATGTGTGTATATAAGCCTAAATAATAGTATTCCTTTAAAGGTATAAAATACAGACCTGTTATGTGGTTGCAGTGTAGCCCAATGGAAGCAGTGGAGCCTCCAGAAAGGATGACCTCATGAGCCAGGTGTGTACTTGTCACCGAGTAATATTCTACTTTATGGTTCATAACCAGTCACCTGTATAGAAGCTTTTTATACCTTTTGTTATGTTTTATCAAACGCTAACTCTTTCTTGTGTGTCTAGAGAGATTTAGAAAAAAACATGTTTTTCGTCCCTTTTAGGGTGCATGCAAAAGATAATTGTGATACAGAGTATAAACTGTAGATGGGTTTAAGCCTTTGAGTGCCAGAGGGGGTACAGAATACATTGCTTTGCAATGTGTTCCGTACCCCTCTTTCAGTCAAAGGGATACATTACTAACTCCTCAGGTGTTAGAGGTGTCTATGAAAAGCAATGTGCAATAGATATCTTTAGTCTATCTATGCAGTGCAACTGTCTCACAAGTAAGTAGTTAAATATTCTCAGATCACCAGCCATTTAATCTCTGGAGCACCAGAGAGGCATCTAATGCATTGCTTTGCAATGTGCTGCACAACCCACGGCAGGTTTACTATCTAAAGTGTAATCTCATAGATAGATGGATAGATAGATAGATAGATAGATAGATAGATAGATAGATAGATAGATAGATATACAAATGTAATTTCTGCAGCCACTTGGAAACTTGATAAACATGTCTCTGAAAAATGTACATATACTTATGAGTATTGGCTTCCCTTCATTAATGACAGAAGGACTATACCTATATTTATCTCATGTATGGTGTGTGCCAAATAGTATATTATTAACAAAGCAGCTGGCTATTAAAATCAAGGAAATGTGCATATTTATTATACATTGCCTCCTTTTCCTAACATACGGGAATGGAAATAATTTTAGTACACAATATGTGCATGACCACTAACCCAACCCACACCCTAAACTAATAAAACCCAGTACTCTTATCAGCAGTGGTCGTAGTACATGTATCAGTTACTTAGACATCTATCTATCTATCTATCTATCTATCTATCTATCTATCTATCTGCTAGCTAGCTATCCCACTAATGACCAGAGATGTGAAGCAGTGTGTTGCATACCACTCTGGTTATCTTTATAGGGTACCTATCTGTCTATCTATCTACACACAAACACATACACTCCCCCATACACATGCATACACACACACACAAACATGAGGCTTGTCTTGCAAGTCCCAGTCTGGTAACACAGGCTCATTGACAAGGAAATATAGTGCAACACTACATTGTATACTCAGAAGCAGCAAAATGCTGGCAGGAATGTCTGATTTGAAAGCATGCACACTTCTTTTTCCTGCAGACAGAACATCTGAGTCAACAGGTTTTCAAGACTGGAAACTCTGAGTGCTGTCTTAATTGTTTATATTGCTGCAGCACACTTTAAACAAAATTACTTAGAGTTCCCGCACATACTTTGCCTACGATACCCTGCACTAAACAATGGCATTCTTTTCTAACTGGCTCAGTGATGAGATAAAATGCTTTTTCCAAATGGATCCCTTAAAACTTGGAGCTAGCAATAGCTGTGAAAAAAAAATCTCTTTGGTTTGACAGCCCTACAGTCTCAGCCCTGCTATAGTTTGTTTGCAACAGTTTTCAACGCAGCCTGCAAAACATGCTGAACTTTTTTCAGTCTTATGAATGGGAAAGATGAGTTGTGTCAAAACATACTCAATCAAGACTGTGTTTCACCAGAGGAAATCCGAGAGGTTTTCTTTACAAAATGCTTGCTTAAGAAGAGTTCCAGAAGCTTTATCAGTACAGCGATTATACCTTTTCTGGTCTATACTAAGAGGTGAGCAGTTTGTCTAAATAAGGGGTTCACTTACATATTGCTATGCAATGCAGTACTGTACCTAAATCTCTACAGAAGGGTGGGCAGAATAAACACAACAGCTTAAAGCTCATCTGCTTGCTGAGTGTTACAGCTGTAAGCTGCTTAACACTGTAACTGCACAGCAGCCTACAGCTCCTATGCTGAGAGAGGATCCAGGCATTACCACTGTAGAGCAATGCCTCTCATTCCACAAATGGGTTAAAATGCTTATTTATTGCATAAAGCAAAATAACACTACCTCAAAGCCTTGGATGCTAAAGTAATCTCCATCACATTGCAAAGCAATATGCAAAAGCAGTCTTTAGTTTCTTAGGGATTAAAAAAAAATCAGTTGACAATAGCACATAGCGTTATAACACTTATATTTTTCTCTTTTTATGGTTTTCCCCTTAACTTCTAATTTATATCTAACTAATGAGAAAACCATACCCCAGGGCTCATATAATTTATTTCTGACTCAGTCTGCTCTTTTCCTACTGTTTTGGAGAATGCCCATCCCCCCCCCACACACACACACTTGTAGTCTGTGTAAAAGATTGCTCAGAGATATCTCATTCACTGGGACTTCAGCAAGTGCAAACAAGCATTCCATAGCCAAGGTTAATTTGCAGAATAACGCATTATTATTTTGTTTTCCCTGGCTTTCGCATGTCCTGATTTTTAATTACTATGGGCTCTATGCAGAAAGAGAAACGTTCTGGAGATCTGGATCATACCAACTGCACCGTAGGAGAGTATCCAAAATTCACACTGGCTTAACCCTTTGAGTGCCAGAGAAGTATCCAACGCATTGCATTGCAATGCGTTGGAAACCTCTCTGACACTCAAAGGGTTACATGGCGGACTTTTAACCCCCTTGAATACTAGCAAGGTGTGAAGCAATTTCGTGGGTTAAAAATCTTCATTTAAAATTATTCTGAATTTTTACCTCACCCACCTTTGTTTGTGCCAGAATTGTCCACGTTTTGCTTTCTGCATAAGGCTCAAATCTGTCTAAACAGCATAGCAAGGCAACAGTGTTCAAAGGCTATTTTACTGTGAAGATCACCCACCTGATTCAGCAAAAGTGATGATTTCAGATGTTTGCTCCAAAATTTCATTCATTTCTGTCCTTCTTGCAATGACATCCTCAATTTGAACTTGGCCATCCTCTCCCACTTTTCCCACATGCAGTTTTTTAATGGCATTTAACAAGGCTGCTTTAGGCACTGTCTGCGTAATGTTAGGTCTGTCCCTCAAATGCAGCATATTCAGTATGTGCTTCTTTACTGCCTCCACCATGTCACTCTGAGAACTGGGGACATCCTTTTGGAATCTAGAGAGGGTGCAGGATGGACAGTCATTGACTGAGTTATGCCCCTCTGACCCAGGAGTTGGAGAACTCCTTACTATAATCCAGCAAATTACCAACAAAAATCCTTTCAGCAAATGCACAGGCATCCTGACACCAGGTGATTGAGCCTTTTCTTTCAAAACAGTCTGCTTGCTGATTCTCTTTTCTTGTTTTGTGTGAGAAGCTTATCCCTTAAAATGTACTTTTTTTTTCTCCTCCTGAGAAAATTGTCTGAAACAGAAGTAAAGAAAAAGTTCCTCAGTAAAGTTTTGGTTTGCAGTTTCTCTCTCTCTCTCTCGCTCTCTCTCTCTGGTTTAAGTGCTGTGAATACTTGTGGCTGTCAGTGTGGGAAGCTCTGACTTCTGTCTCTGCCTCTGAGAGAGAGAGAGTGAAAAAAGAGACAGAGAGGACGGATTGGCCTGAAATGAGTGAGTGAATGAGAGGGTGGGAGTTTTGTCTACAGTATATGAGTAAGGTCTTGATTAGGAAAGGGGGAGGAACATATTCTGACAGGCTGCTCTCCTTCTGCTTAATTCTCCCTAACACACACCTCTTTAAATATCCCCAAGCTCATGCTTTTTACTGCCCCCTCCCTTTTATCTTTTTCTCTTTCTTTCTTTCTTTCTCTTTCTTTCTTTCTTTCTTTCTTTCTTTCTTTCTCCCTTTTTCTCATTTTTTCCATTTCTCTAACCCTTTGAGTGCAAGAGAGGCATGCAAGGCACTGTGAAGCAATGGTTTATATACTCATCTGGTACTCAAAGGGTTAAATCTCTCTTTTCTCATTTCTCCAGCTCAGATGTCTCCCATTTCCCTCCTTTTCTTTACATAACCCTCTCTGTCTTTTCCACCTGTTTTTCTCTCTCTATTTCTCCCCTGACCCCCCACCACCTCTCCCTGTGACTCTTTGCTCCAGTTTCCCTCTCCCCTGACCCCCCACCACCTCTCCCTGTGACTCTTTGCTCCAGTTTCCCTCTCCCCTGACTCCCCTCTCTCCCTGTGACTCCAAGCTCCCCTTTTCCCTCTTCCCTGAACCCCCACCTCTCCATGTGACTCCTAGCTCCACTTTCCCTCTCCCCTGACCCCCCACCTCTCCCTGTGACTCTTTGCTCCCCTCTCCCCTGACTCCCCCTCTCTCCCTGTGACTCTAAACTCCCCTTTTCCCTCTTCCCTGAACCCCCACCTCTCCATGTGACTCCTAGCTCCACTTTTCCTCTCCCCTGACCCCCCACCTGTCCCTGTGACTCTTTGCTCCCCTCTCCCCTGGCTCCCCCTCTCTTGCTCTGACTCCCTGCTCCCCTTTCTCTCTCCCCTACACCTATCTCTCAGGCTAATGTACTAAGAAGAATGAGTTTAAATCTGTGGCAAACTAACTTCTCCATAGGGAGAATAAAAATGTAATTTATTTAAATGGGACATTTAACCCAATGAATGCTAGATAGGTCTCCAATGCACTGCAAAGCGAAGTGTTGGGGACCTTTCTAATATTCAAGTGGTTAAAAGTCCAACTTAAATCAACAGTCATTTTGAAAATGTTTTTCTGCTGCCCCTGTGGTGCAGTTGTGTGGTCCAGAATTACTCCAAGTATCTTAGTGCATAACTTACCTCTTGTGTCTCCCCTCTCTCTTCCCTGTGTCTCTTCTCTTCCCTAACACTCACCCTCTCTGTTCAATTACTCCCTATTCTATCAACTTTGTCTTCATTCCTAGCTTTGTCTATTCTTTATCTATCCTTATTTTGTGTCCTTCTTTTGTTTGTGACAGTCTCCAGCAATGCCATGGAGACCTTTCTAGAATACAAGGGGTTAAAAAGCGATCCAGTGGACCTTATGTGCAATTCTGAAGCAAACCAACTGTACCATAGGATTCAAATACAATTTCTCATTGAGTTAAAAGGGACTTTTTAACACTTTGAATGCTAGAGAGAAGTCCAAAACATTGCCCCTCTTTGCTTTTGTGCATAATGCACAATTTTCATTTAGCGTTTGTTTGATTAGTTTTTTTTTATTGGTTATTTGTTTTTTGTTTGTTTTTTATGAATCTGAAATTAAAAAAAACTTGTGAAAACTAAAGTAAAGCAGAAGCAAAGTTTGAGTAAGTTAATCATTTACTTAAAGTCCAATGGGTAACCCTTTATGCAATCCTATATGTCATCGTAATGACAAATTAAGAAATATGTTGATAAATGACACCACTGCTGTTTGTCATACATAAAGAATAAAGTCCTACGACTCAACTGGATGACAAACTCCAAGGAGTAAAGTCTGAAGCTCTAGATTCCAGTACAAGTGATTCAACATCGTTAAAAAGCTTCTTTTTTATCGCTGACTAACTGTTATTCACTATTATATGTTGTTCTTCTATGCATGTATGTCACGTATTTAGACATTGCATCATATTCCTAAAGTTACTAACTTTTCAGAATTTTTTTTCCTCTCCTTAAAAAGACATCAACTATTTGAAGCGCATAGGTTTTTTTCTCCTTCAGTAGAGGGCACAACAAAAAGATTAGTCTTCCTATGGCATGCAAGTTACGGAGTGAATGTTCTCCTTAGCAGTGTGTCTGTCTGAGCATTATAGTCTTGGTTACAAGCACCTTGGTCCTCCAGTTGCATTTTAAACTCCATGCAATTCCAGACAAGCCCAGCAAAGAATGTGAACAGAAACGAATAATGTATAAAATTATAAATTCATTATGTACAATTATGCTGCCTGCTGCAGCCCCATTACATAGACTAATTTGCTAATTTATGCTACATTATTCATAATGATTCCCTAACTCACTATTATCCATTTAACCCCTTAGTTGCTAAATACATCTCCAAAGTAAGGCATTATAGAGAAATCTTTAATAAGCAAGAGATTAAAAATGTTTGTGTAATTTCGTCAATTTATATTTCATTAACCCTTTAAGGATTAGAGGGATGCCCAAAACATTACACAGCAATTAGTTACACACTCCTCCAGTCCTTATGGAATTTAAGAACAATATTGCATAAATATATATATTTTTTAAAGAATGTTCACATTTTCTACACTTACCATTTTATTTACGTAACCCCTGGGATGCTAGTGACATCTACAAATACATTAGAGACATCTCTATCATCAAGGACTTAAAGGGATTGTAATGTCAGAAAAAAAGTATTAACTATATGGTAGATACAATTAAAAGAGAGTACTTGCACTTATTTGTATCTCTCAAACCGTTATGGTTTGAGAGATATAGGAAAATAAAGTTCTCTGGTCCCTCCCCTTTCTGCTTGACGAGCTGTAAAGCTGTCAGAAACAGATTCCGGTCACTTGACCAGATGTGGCTCTTCAGCAGCTCCAATATAACGATATCTAAAGATGAATACCTAATTTGGAATGGTCTACAAAGTGTGCCTGGCTTGCAAGCACACTTTGTGGACTGATCCAATGAAGTATTTGTTTCTAAATAGCGTGATTTCAGCTCTGCTGAAGAGCCACTGTCTGGTCAAATGACAGGAATCTGCAGCTGTCAGCTAGATGGCAGACTTCAGTAAAACAGCCAGGAAAAGGTATCTTTAGCAAGTTACATCTCTCAAACCATAAAGGTTTGAGAGATAAGACTTACATTGATGTTAATCTTTTTTTAATGTCTACAATATTAAATCAACTTAAAATTAACCATTAATATCCCTTTAAGGAAGTATTATTGTGTGTTTAATATTGTATTAATTTAGTGATCAAAAATTGCATATATTTTAAAAAAATTCAAGAAAGTTTAATTGTTCTGTGTTCATCATTTCATTTATTTAAGTCCTTGGAGTTTTTTGAGACATCTCCAACATAATGTTTGCAATGATGCAAAAGCATCGAGCACACAAGGGGTTAATCTGATTGTTGGAAATGAAAGTCTCAACAGAGTTGTAAAAATTGTCACGGAGGGGGAAATTGATTAAACATGTCAGTTTTGGATTAACGGCAATTTTTGATACATAATAAAATGTTTCCGATGTGTTTTAAGATGACCAAATCAAGTTGTTGTTTTTTTTTTTACTGGTCCAAAAGGGAAATAGTAGGTAATACTATATGGACATATAAAAAATAGGGGTAGATAAGGAGAACTATCACATACTCATTACATGCTATAGTTTAACTGCTTGTTGCAATGAAAAGTTATTTTTATTTTTACTTGGCTGCTAGTGCGACTAGTCCATACGGTGTATTATATAGTAAACGCCTGTGTAACTGAAGACTTATAATAATGCATATTAATATCAGGTCTCTCTGAAACAACCCAACAGAGAGCTGTAATTATGGCATGTTTCAGAGTTTGAAACAGAGCTAAAAGTTCATCTAGAGGCATCTGTAACACACACAAGCTGATACACTTAAAACAACTAGAGCAATTCTGGAGCAAATCAACTTCACCATGAGGGACAAATACAATTTCACAGATTATTTACCCCATGAATAATAGAAAAGTCTCCAACCCATTTATTCACAATGCATTGGAGACTTCTTTGCCATCCAAAGGGTTACAACAGGGATGTAAATAAAGTGGATGCATTTGTGACAGGGCCCGGCACCCAAGGGGGCCCATCAGCCCAACAACCCAAAGGCCCAACAGTATATAGTTATGCCTGTCTGTGTGCCTGTGTGTGTGTGTGTGTGGGGGGGGGGTATGATGTGTCTGTGAGTTATGTGCAGTGTGGGTGGGGTATATGATATGTGAGCGAGTTGTGTGTGTTGGATGTGGTGGGTGTGTAGGTATATGTATAGTGTGTGAGGTATGTTGCGCATGAGAAAGTGTGGTGTATGTGGTGTGCAAGAGTATGTGTGAGTGTGTGTGGCGTCTCTGAGGTATGTGGTATATGAACGAGTAATGTGTAGTTTATGTGTATGTGAGTGAGTGGTTTGTGAAATGTAGGTGTGCGTGTGTGTATCATATTTTTAATACAAATAAATAAAAGCATACATATATAAATATATCATCTATCTATCTATCTATCTATCTATCTATCTATCTATCTATTTATCTAACTTTCTATAAATATATCAAAGTCTCTGCGTTCATTAAAATGAACAGTGACCTGGATGCTGTTAAAAGGTAAAGTATACATATAGTTCCTTGTAGACAAGCCACATTCACAGGACTTAACACTGAATCAAGTGCAAATGTATTAGATCAACATTTAGGCCCTGCTTTGGGCCTTTATCAAGATATTTTCATAACTCACAGAGGGAATATGAATACATCAGTGCAGCTTATTTTCAGCTCTAAGACCATAGTCTTAGCGTCAGTTTGGAGTATGCACTAAAACACACACTACACCATTATTAACACTTTAATGCCAGCAAGCCCATAAAGGTTTCCTTCAAGCATGCATGTGAAATGGGGTAAATTCATGCCAATTTCCTTTGTACCTCCCCACCCCACTGAAGTATCCATACACTCTCACACTAACCTCCATGTGCCATAAGTGGTATTAAGGGAATCATTTTTGGCATACAAAGGTTAGTAAATAGGTAATTAGTTGGAGCAGAAGTAGTAAATCAATTACATTGCCTGTATGTATCAGTACAACCTCGCCATTGTGCTATCATAACTGATTACAGTGTTGAAAGATGTACAGTAAGGGGAGTTTGTAAATATTATTCAGCACTAAAATACACACAAAAATTGTGCTTCCCTGCCTAATGCCTAGGTACAATGTTTTTGTGAGGCAAAATGGTCTCTTGCTACCATGGGACAAGGATATGGGTCAATATGTGTGTAGTTCTATGGCTACCATTGCAGTGGAACAAGGCTCGGGGGAGGGGGGTTCAGCATAAGCGTATCTAGGGCTACCATGGGACTAGGCTAGGAGTCGGTATGTGTAGGTTTATGGATTCCAGGACAGTGGGACAAGGCTTGGAGATCATTGTGTGTGGTTCTGTTACTACTGAGAGACAAGGCTGGGGGTCAGTATGTGTGGTTCTGTGATTACCAATGCAGTGGTACAAGGCTGAGAGTAAGTATGTGTAATTATGTGGCTACCAGTGCAGTGGAACAATGGGGGTCAGAATACATGTAGAGGAAAAAATGCAGAAAAACAACACGTCACAGGAATTCCTATGGAATGCAAAAAGTGCCATTTTTTCACACTTTTATCTTTGGAGTCAAAAGTTTTTGCCTATCTTTATTTAATAACACTATGTATTAAACAAGACAAAATTGCATAACTCAGTTTCCCTGCACATGTTAGTGGGGAGGTGTTCTGGCTTGCTGGCATCAAAGTCATAATAGCATCAGTAATGCACTAAAGCATTCATACATGCTAGTGCAATGTGTTTGAGATATTTTCAAGCCAGGGACTGTCTATCTTCCTACAATGACTAGGACTGATATATAAGGAGAAGTAAACTTTTATGAAAAAAAAAATATATTGTAGGGCATTGCCTTTTGAGTAAAATAAGGGTACTCCTACTGCTGAGAGATGCATATTTCCAGAGTTATTACAGTTTAAACCTGTGTTTTTTTGGGTTTTTTTTTACATTAACAGTGTCCTCTAGTGGTCAAGTTGCAATTAGTTATTCTGTTGCGTTCTAACGTGAGAGGAAAGTCAGTGACATACAGTTCCCAATAGAATGTGATAGAAACTGCAGTCACTTCCCGTCGGTTAGAACTATCAGGAAATAATCCCCGAGTAAATTCACTTCCTCGAATATTTGAACTTTTATAAGTTTTGAATAAAACAACAGACAGCAGTGGGACTGCCCTTGTTTCACTCAGCAGGAAAAGCTCTATAACATATAGGTTTTCATAAAAAAAGTTTACTGCTCCTTTAAGTAATAAGCCATTTATATCTGTTGTAGCATAGGGCCACAGAAATAATTCCAGAGACAGCCATTCATATTGCCAGGGACTGGCAGGACTTGGATATTAATGGCAGCCGAAATGCTCTGGCAGATTTGTACATTCCTCCATTGGGCCAGATACCCAAAATAAAGTGGAGCAATACTGGAGTAGACCAACTGCTTAATAGGAGACAAATAAACATTCTCTTTGATTTAAATGAAGTTTTTAAACTCTTGAGTACTAGAGAGATATCCAATGAATTGCTTTGCAATGTCTTGTAGCCCTCTCTAGCTTACAAATGATAAAAGCCCCATTTAAATCAATGAGAATTTTGGGATTTTTTTTTTGTTCCCATCATGCAATTTGCTTACCCAAAAGTGTTCTGTTTTTTTTGTAAATATCACCCACTCACTTTTGTACTAGAGAAAGTATGATTTGAAATAAAGTGAATGTGTAAAGAAAATATATATTATTCAGTGTCCAGCAAACACAGTATGTATTAGCTTCTGCATGTTTTCAAGTACAGAAGAATCTGACTAAGCTGAAGCTACTGCCTTGGAAATGTCTGATGGGGGCGGAAGAGACCAGGAGCTGAATGTCATCCTGTCTACAGATAGGAAATGGTTCATTACTAAAACAAGTACTTAAATAGGGAAAGACATTAACTCATGTTACAGGAGCTTTTCTTAAGTTTCTGGCAAGAATAGAGAACAATAGTAAACTATACTATAATATACTATGCAATTTACGTGACATTACATTATAAGGCATCAAGGCCACTGCAACCACCAGGCAATCATTCATGCCAGCAGAGTTTAAGAAGGTGGCAACAGGGACATTTTTATACGTGGGAAGACCCTTCCCGTGCCAAGGGGAACTTACGAAATGCAGAGTCAGCAAGTGAACTGCACATATATGCTTTTGCTAATTAAGAGGAAACTCCTGTGCTTACATTCAGATCCATTTAAATATTTTGGTGCCAGTTCACAATTAATCCCTGAACATTAGCTTTTGTGTTAAGAAAAATAATTTTGTGTTAAGTAGCAAATCATTGGATATCTCACTAGTAATCAAGTTAAAGTTATTTTTTGTCCTTGCTTGTTAAAGGGATAGTAATGTTTCATAATAAAAGCAGCTCTAATTAATCATCATAGTATTTGGACTTTGGAGAGTGTTATTTCAATTCTGTCAGAGTTGTAGTTCAAGAGTAATTGAATGACAAAGTATCCCCCTCCCGCCCCTTTTACTGATGTAACACTGTTCAGTCAGATCAGAAGGGAGGTGCCCAGGTAGACTGCAGTGAGAGACAATCTTCAATTAAGATAAGGGAAAAACCTGAAAAGCTTGTCAAGGGGGGCAGGGCTTTCATTGTTCTAATAGAAAGAAAATTGTCCCCTGCTGTTATCTGTCTGGACTTACAACTAGATTCCACATCTGAGAAGAGATGGCTTACACTAGGTAAAAGGGGCGGGAGGGGAAACGTGTGAATATCTCATAAACCATAAAGGTTTGAGAGATAAGACTTATATCATTCTTCATATTTTTTTAATGCCTACAAAATAAAATAAAGTTAAAACGAAGTATTACTATCCCTTTAAAGACCAAGGTTATCTTCTGCACCAGGAAACAGTGGATGGGACTGGGGATGGGGAGATGTGAATATTGTGGGTGTGGCTATGGGCAGAGCTAAGAGGTGCCTAGAGTGCCTTGCCTAGAGATGCCTGGGTTATAAATCTGGCCCTGATACACCATTTCCTCTACATCTTGTTTAATACTTAGCATTAACCAAGGAAAGGAGAGAAGGAATGCCCCAAATCCCTATAAAGTGCCCCATTGCCCTCCCCTTGATGTAAGTGGCATTAAGGAAAGAATGTTTTGCGCTAGTAGCTTAGCAAATTGGCATTACACAGCTAGAGAGCTATTAAATCAATTCCAGCTCCTGTTTTCATGAATAATCGTATTTGTACATTTTCCCCATTATGTTGCCCAATACTAAAAAATATGATGATCTAGTAAGCAAACTCAAAAAATAAATGTTTGTTTGTTAAAGTACATAATTATATTCACTGTTTTGTGTATAAGTATTTTGTGTTCTCTATTGTCGTTATACAGTTTGCAGTCTCAAAGTGGTTCCAATGCTATTGCAAATAATGAGAACAGTAAGCTCTTTATTACAAGTTTATTTTACAACACAAGCAGTTGGCTCCCACGATGGATGCAATACATAGAGTAAGTTATGCTAGGTCATCTATCAAAAATAACAGCTTTATTCCACTAGCACAAAACTCCATATTCATCTTAGACACATTTTTATTTTTAATTACACCCCGTATATATTTTTATTTAGAGAATATAAACTGCTGCTTAAAAACAAATCTACTGTTAACTTAAAGCCAAAAATTACATTTTCCTATTCAAGAGACTTTTATATCCAGTGCAGTAAAATATAATGAGTTCTTAAATTCTGTAGATGATGAAGTAAACTTATTGGCTGCTTACAACACACCTCTATGGGGAACTTAAATGACACAAATATATACACAAGCAATTGCATTGGACCAGTAGGGAAGGTGATTCACAGTGGCTGATGTGCTAAAGAGAACTAGAGCAATTCTGGAGCAAACCAACTGAACCAAAGGGGACAAATAAAATTACCCACAGTTCCATTAATTTAATTGGGTTTTTTAACCCCACGACTGCTAGAGAATTCTCCAACGCACTGTGAAGCAATGTGTTGGAAACCTCTTTAGCAGTCAGGGTGTTAAAAGTCTAATTTAAGTCAAATGTAAGTTTGCATTTGTCCACTATGGTGCAGTTAGTTTGACCCAGAATTGCTTGAGGTCTTCTTAATTCATCAAGAGTAGTAATCCTTTGAGTGCCAGAAAGGTATCCAATACATTTGACACCCCTCTGGCACTCAAAGGGTTAATGCACTACAGGGCCATATTTACATTTCAGGCTCCCCTAGGCAAGGCACTCTGGGCACCTTTAGCTCCGCCCATGGCCACACCCCACTCCTCACATGACCACGCCACCAGTCTCATCCACTGTTAACTGGCACAGAATACACCTTTGGACTACAACAAGCAAGGACATAAAAGCTTTAACCCCTTGGTTGCTAGAGGGATGTCCAAGATCTCAATAGAATCAGAGGGGTTAAATAATAGCCTGTAAAGGGGTGTAAAAGCTAGTGCATGGATACAGAGATTACTCTGGCCCCACCCACTATTCAGAATGTGGGTGTGGCCAGCACAACTGAGGCATCTCTCAAAAATTGGAGCTCTAGGCAGATGCCTAGTCTGCCTTTTGGGAAATCCGGCCCTGCGCACGTATGACCATTTACAGTTCATCAGTGTTAAGGCACACTACTGAAACATGTAACGAAGGTTGTATTATCTAACTACTTGCATTCTAGAGGTGACTCCAACATATTGTCCACTCATCTGACATTAAAATGGAGTCACAAATTACCCATGTATGCCATAAAAATGTTCTGGATGTGTCTGGAAACCATAGTGTTACTGTTTCTTGTCATCTGGGAATATGAAATTCCATGAGGCTGATGTACTTACAGGAATTAAAACAGTTCTGGAATAAACCATATGCACTATGTGAGACAGATAAAAATTCCTAAAATACCCATTCATTAAATGGGGATTTTAACCTGTTGAATGCTATAATCATTTCCAATTCAATATGTTGTAAACACTAGTGTTGAGCGAGCATGCTCGGCCGATGCTCGGATCGGCTCGAGCATCGCTCTGCTCGGCACATGGCGGTACTCGTACGAGTACCGCATGTGCTCGCCCGCCATGTTCGGGTCTCCTCCCCGCACGTTTTGCGGCTGCTGCGCAGCCAATAAACGTGCAGGGAGGCTCTGACATCGGTGTAATGCCAGCAGCCATGTTGGCTGCTGGCATTACACTGATTGGCTGGCCAGAACCCGTGGTCGGGTGCTGTATAGCACCTGACCATCGAGTTCGGCTCAGTCTGAGCCAGGGAGAGCTGAGGATAGGAAGGGAAAGGCAGTGTAGGGAGGAAAAAAAAAAAATTGTGAAAAAAAAGAACCAAAAGTCCTTTTTAGGACTACTGTGTGTGGGGGCAGCAGGTTATTTTGTGTGGGGGGGAAAAAAAAAAAAAAAATATTCTGTTTAGTGTGAAAAGTTGCAGA
Organism: Rhinophrynus dorsalis; assembly: GCA_037306005.1. Taxonomy (NCBI): domain Eukaryota; kingdom Metazoa; phylum Chordata; class Amphibia; order Anura; family Rhinophrynidae; genus Rhinophrynus; species Rhinophrynus dorsalis. The sequence continues at coordinate 347,469,891 of CM074723.1, read as the reverse complement.
TTAGAGCACATTCTGTTTAGTGTGCACAGTTGCAGATTAGAGCACATTCTGTTTAGTGTGCAAAGTTGCAGATTAGAGCACATTCTGTTTAGTGTGCAAAGTTGCAGATTAGAGCACATTCTGTTTAGTGTGCAAAGTTGCAGATTAGAGCACATTCTGTTTAGTGTGCAAAGTTGCAGATTAGAGCACATTCTGTTAAGTCTTCAAACTAAAATATCAAAGTCACATATTCCATTCAGTGTGCGTCGCCGCAGTTTAGCAGCACATTCTGTGTACTGTGCAGAGTTGCAGAATAGGAAGAAATACTGTTAAGTCTTCAAACTAAAATATCAAAGTCACATATTCCATTCAGTGTGCTTCGCCGCAGTTTAGCAGCCTATTCTGTGTACTCTGCAGAGTTGCAGAATAGTAAGAAATACTGTTAAGTTTTCAAACTCAAATATCAAAGTCACATATTCCATTCAGTGTGTTTCACCGCCGTTTAGCAGCCTATTCTGTGCACTCTGTACAGTTGCAGAATAATAAGAAATACTGTTAAGTTTTCAAACTCAAATATTAAAGTCACATATTCCATTCAGTGTGTTTCACCGCCGTTTAGCAGCCTATTCTGTGTACTCTGTACAGTTGCAGAATACTAAGAAATACTGTTAAGTTTTCAAACTCAAATATTAAAGTCACATATTCCATTCAGTGTGTATCACCGCCGTTTAGCAGCCTATTCTGTGTACTCTGCACAGTTGCAGAATAGTAAGAAATACTGTTAAGTTTTCAAACTCAAATATCAAAGTCACATATTCCATTCAGTGTGTTTCACCGCCGTTTAGCAGCCTATTCTGTGTACTCTGCACAGTTGCAGAACAGGAAGAAACACTGTTAAGTTTTCAAACTCAAATATTAAAGTCACATATTCCATTCAGTGTGTATCACCGCCGTTTAGCAGCCTATTCTGTGTACTCTGCAGAGTTGCAGAATAGTAAGAAATACTGTTAAGTTTTCAAACTCAAATATTAAAGTCACATATTCCATTCAGTGTGTATCACCGCCGTTTAGCAGCCTATTCTGTGTACTCTGCAGAGTTGCAGAATAGTAAGAAATACTGTTAAGTTTTCAAACTCAAATATCAAAGTCACATATTCCATTCAGTGTGTTTCACCGCCGTTTAGCAGCCTATTCTGTGTACTCTGTACAGTTGCAGAATAATAAGAAATACTGTTAAGTTTTCAAACTCAAATATTAAAGTCACATATTCCATTCAGTGTGTATCACCGCCGTTTAGCAGCCTATTCTGTGTACTCTGCACAGTTGCAGAATAGTAAGAAATACTGTTAAGTTTTCAAACTCAAATATTAAAGTCACATATTCCATTCAGTGTGTATCACCGCCGTTTAGCAGCCTATTCTGTGTACTCTGTACAGTTGCAGAATAGGAAGAAATACTGTTAAGTTTTCAAACTCAAATATTAAAGTCACATATTCCATTCAGTGTGTATCACCACCGTTTAGCAGCCTATTCTGTGTACTCTGCAGAGTTGCAGAATAGTAAGAAATACTGTTAAGTTTTCAAACTCAAATATTAAAGTCACATATTCCATTCAGTGTGTATCACCGCCGTTTAGCAGCCTATTCTGTGTACTCTGCAGAGTTGCAGAATAGTAAGAAATACTGTTAAGTTTTCAAACTCAAATATTAAAGTCACATATTCCATTCAGTGTGTATCACCGCCGTTTAGCAGCCTATTCTGTGTACTCTGCAGAGTTGCAGAATAGTAAGAAATACTGTTAAGTTTTCAAACTCAAATATCAAAGTCACATATTCCATTCAGTGTGTTTCACCGCCGTTTAGCAGCCTATTCTGTGTACTCTGTACAGTTGCAGAATAATAAGAAATACTGTTAAGTTTTCAAACTCAAATATTAAAGTCACATATTCCATTCAGTGTGTATCACCGCCGTTTAGCAGCCTATTCTGTGTACTCTGCACAGTTGCAGAATAGGAAGAAATACTGTTAAGTTTTCAAACTCAAATATTAAAGTCACATATTCCATTCAGTGTGTATCACCGCCGTTTAGCAGCCTATTCTGTGTACTCTGCACAGTTGCAGAATAGTAAGAAATACTGTTAAGTTTTCAAACTCAAATATTAAAGTCACATATTCCATTCAGTGTGTATCACCGCCGTTTAGCAGCCTATTCTGTGTACTCTGTACAGTTGCAGAATAGTAAGAAATACTGTTAAGTTTTCAAACTCAAATATTAAAGTCACATATTCCATTCAGTGTGTATCACCGCCGTTTAGCAGCCTATTCTGTGTACTCTGTACAGTTGCAGAATAGGAAGAAATACTGTTAAGTTTTCAAACTCAAATATTAAAGTCACATATTCCATTCAGTGTGTATCACCGCCGTTTAGCAGCCTATTCTGTGTACTCTGCAGAGTTGCAGAATAGTAAGAAATACTGTTAAGTTTTCAAACTCAAATATTAAAGTCACATATTCCATTCAGTGTGTATCACCGCCGTTTAGCAGCCTATTCTGTGTACTCTGTACAGTTGCAGAATAGTAAGAAATACTGTTAAGGTTTCAAACTCAAATATTAAAGTCACATATTCCATTCAGTGTGTATCACCGCCGTTTAGCAGCCTATTCTGTGTACTCTGTACAGTTGCAGAATAGGAAGAAATACTGTTAAGTTTTCAAACTCAAATATTAAAGTCACATATTCCATTCAGTGTGTATCACCGCCGTTTAGCAGCCTATTCTGTGTACTCTGCAGAGTTGCAGAATAGTAAGAAATACTGTTAAGTTTTCAAACTCAAATATTAAAGTCACATATTCCATTCAGTGTGTATCACCGCCGTTTAGCAGCCTATTCTGTGTACTCTGCAGAGTTGCAGAATAGTAAGAAATACTGTTAAGTTTTCAAACTCAAATATCAAAGTCACATATTCCATTCAGTGTGTTTCACCGCCGTTTAGCAGCCTATTCTGTGTACTCTGCAGAGTTGCAGAATAGTAAGAAATACTGTTAAGTTTTCAAACTCAAATATCAAAGTCACATATTCCATTCAGTGTGTTTCACCGCCGTTTAGCAGCCTATTCTGTGTACTCTGCAGAGTTGCAGAATAGTAAGAAATACTGTTAAGTTTTCAAACTCAAATATTAAAGTCACATATTCCATTCAGTGTGTATCACCGCCGTTTAGCAGCCTATTCTGTGTACTCTGTACAGTTGCAGAATAATAAGAAATACTGTTAAGTTTTCAAACTCAAATATTAAAGTCACATATTCTGTGTAAGATGAAGAAGGCGGGTAAAAAGGGACGGGGAAGTGGACGTGATCCTGAAAGTTCAGGGCGCGGGTCAGGACGCGGAGAAACTGTGCCTGGTGCCAGAGCACAAGAAAGAAAGACATCCACCATACCTAGCTTCATGTGTAATTTTACAGGGCGTCGCAGGACATCACTCTCGAGGTCCGACCACTGCGAACAGGTGGTCGGTTGGATGACAGCTGATACTGCTTCCAGTCGGTTAAGCACCACCCTGTCTTCCACCAAGTCCACTCTCAGTAGCCAAGAGTCTGGTCAAAATAATCCTCACTCTGATCATCCTTCCTCCCACCATACACGGTCTGGTCAAAGAAGTGATCCCACACTGGGATATAGTGAGGAGCTCGTCTCATCACCAATCCTTCATTTGACCCTCTCTCCAAGCACGCTTGCAGAGGAACATGACATCTTGTGCCCTGATTCACAACCTCTAGAGGCTACCCAATCACAAGAAGATGACAGATGTGAAAGGCATTTAAGGTCAAAGGAAGTAGTGGATGATGATGATGATGATGAGACACAGTTGCCATTAAATCAACCACTATTTCCGTCTCAAGACCTTGTTGAGGAGAATGTTATACAGTTGTCAATGACTGAGTATGTGGTGGGATCAAGACTTGAGGAGGATGATCAGAGTGAGGAAGTGGAGGAGGACTTGGTGGACGATGAGGTGACTGACCCCACCTGGGAAGGTGTAGAGCCGAGCGATGTCAGCAGTCCTGAGGGTGAGCCATCTGCAGCACCGCAACAGGCTGGAAGAGGCAGTGGTGTGGCTACAGAAAGAAGGCGGACCGCACCAAACCGGCCCGCAAATGTTCCACGGAGCACCCCCTTGCGTAAATCTACCTTGCCAAGGGGTAGGTGTTCCGCGGTATGGCGTTTTTTTAAGGAAAGTGCGGACGACAAAAGAATTGTAGTTTGCAACCTGTGCCACACCAGAATGAGCCGAGGCATGAACACTAGAAACCTCACCACCACCAGCATGATCCGACACATGGCATCCAAGCACCGTAGTAAGTGGGAGGAACGCCTGGATCGCCCATCTGTGTCTGCAGGCCACACCACTGCCTCCTCTTCCCCTGTTTTCGGTGCCGGCCAATCGCCTGTCGAAGGCGCAGGCCCGCATACCTCCCGCCCTGCACCTGTACCATCTGAAGCACCATCAGCGACCACATCCACTTCCCTGTCCCAGCACAGCGTCCAAATGTCGTTACCCCAGGCATTTGAGCGTAAGAGAAAGTACCCAGCCACCCACCCACAGGCCATAGCACTAACCTCACACCTTTCAAAATTACTGGCCATCGAAATGCTGCCATTTAGGCTTGTGGACACTGAGTCCTTCCGCAGCCTGATGGCAGCAGCTGTCCCTCGGTACGCGGTCCCCAGCCGCCACTACTTTTCCCGGTGTGCCATCCCCGCATTACACCACCATGTGTCCCGTAACATCACCCGTGCCCTGACCAACGCAGTTACTGGGAAGGTCCACTTAACGACTGACACATGGAAAAGTGCTTGTGGCCAGGGACGCTACATTTCCCTGACGGCACACTGGGTGAATGTCGTGGAGGCTGGGAGCGACTCGGACCCTGGGATGGCACGGGTGCTACCCACGCCGAGGATTGCGGGCCCTACCTCCATCAGGGTTTCCACCAGCACCTACGTTATTGGCTCCTCCTCCTCCGTTTCCACCTCCGAATTCTCTACACACAGCGCCACTCCCCCATCAACCAGTAGCTGGAAGCAGTGTAGCACTGCAGTGGGGAAGCGTCAACAGGCCGTGCTGAAGCTGATCTGCCTTGGGGACAAACAGCACACGGCCTCAGAGCTGTTGCAGGGGATTAGTCACCAGACCGAGCAGTGGCTCTCGCCACTCAACCTGCAACCAGGCATGGTTGTGTGTGATAATGGGCGTAACTTGGTGGCGGCTTTGGAGCTCGGCAAGCTCACACACGTACCATGCCTAGCGCATGTATTTAATTTAGTGGTGCAGCGATTTCTAAAAACCTACCCCAATGTGCATGATCTCTTGACCAAGGTGCGCCGCGTGTGTGCACATTTCCGTAAGTCATCAACAGCTTCAGCCGGCCTGTTGAAGCTGCAGCAGCGCTTACAATTGCCAGCTCACCGGCTGCTGTGTGACATGAGCACGCGCTGGAACTCCACCTTCCACATGTTGGCCCGGCTTTGTGAGCAGCAGAGGGCAGTAGTGGAGTACCAGCTGTTACACGGTCGTCGCCTCTCCGTTCAACTTCCTGTAATCAGAAGTGAGGAGTGGGAATGGATGTCAGACCTCTGCGAGGTTTTACGCAATTTTGAGGAATCGACACAGATGGTGAGCGGCGATAACGCTATTATCAGTGTAACCATCCCACTTCTGTGTCTACTGAAACGCTCGCTGCTCACAATTAAAACCGACGCTTTGCATGTGGAAGAGGTGGAAATGGGGGAGGAAGAGCTTACACAAGGTGATAGCCAGAGCACCCTCACTTTGTCTTCTCAGCGACAATTGGAGGAGGCGGAGGAGGAGGAGGAGGAGGAAGACACGGTTGCCTCCGCTACAGAGGGTAGCCATGGAACTTTAGTTCCATCTCTTCAGCGTGGGTGGGCAGAAGAGGAGGAAGAGGATGAGGATATTGAGAGTCATCCTCCTGGTGAGGACAGCGAAATCTTGACTGTTGGTACTCTGGCACACATGGCTGACTTTATGTTAGGCTGCCTTTCCCGTGACCCACGCGTTGTACGCATTTTAGACAACACGGATTACTGGGTGTTCACCCTTCTGGACCCCCGCTACAAAGAGAATTTCTCATCTCTCATTCCTCCGGTGGAGAGGACAAGCAAAATGTTGCAATACCAGAAGGTTCTTGTCGAAAAATTGCTCCAAAATTTTCCATCTGACAACGCTGGCGGCAGAGTACGTGCTACCTTGGCCAACCGAGAAGGGGAGAAAAGGGGAGCACACAGCAGTTCCGAGAAAGGCAGGGCAACACTCTCCAAGGCGTGGGACACCTTCATGACACCCCGCCAGCACCCTCACCCTGATGAGCAGCCTAGTGTCACAAGGAGGGAAAAGTTTTGGAAGATGGTGAAGGAGTACGTAGCAGACCGTGTCAGCGTCCTCAATGATCCCTCTGTGCCTTACAACTACTGGGTGTCCAAGCTGGACACGTGGTATGAACTGGCACTCTACGCCTTGGAGGTGCTGGCCTGCCCTGCCGCCAGCGTTCTGTCTGAGCGGGTATTTAGTGCTGCTGGTGGCATCATAACAGATAAGCGTATCCGCCTTTCCACCGACAATGCTGATAGGTTGACACTTATAAAAATGAACAAGGCCTGGATTTCCCCTGACTTCTCCACTCCACTGGAGGAAAGCCCCGGGGGAACATAAACTCACTTTATATATGTTATTTACAATGATGTGAATACTCTGTATTCCCATTCACCCCTTCCACCCAAAAAACGGGTATATGGTTGACTCTTAATCTTCTCATCCTCCTCCTCCTCTTCCATATGCCCTGTGCTATAATTTTTATATAGGGCCAGCTCACCAGCGGGCCCTGTGATATAATTTTTATATAGGGCCAGCTCACCAGCGGGCCCTGTTTGACAATTTTTATATAGGTCAGCTCACCAGCGGGCCTTCTCATATAATGTTTTATTGGGTCAGCTCTCTAGCGGGCCCTCTCATATAATGTTTTATAGCGTCAGCTCACTAGCGGGCCTTCGCATATAATGTTTAGGATGGTCAGCTCTGCAGCAGACCCTCACCCATAATGTTTTAGATGGTCAGCTCAGCGCACGTTTCCCTCTTAATCATGGCCTCAGTTCAATAAAATCAAGGAAATTTTTGGGAGAATTTGCCTCTGTGCACGTTTCCCTCTTAATCATGGCCTCAGTTCTGAAAATCAAGGAAATTTTTGGGAGAATTTGCCTCTGTGCACGTTTCCCTCTTAATCATGGCCTCAGTTCTGAAAATCAAGGAAATTTTTGGGAGAATTTGCCTCTGCGCACGTTTCCCTCTTAATCATGGCCTCAGTTCTGAAAATCAAGGAAATTTTTGGGAGAATTTGCAGATGATATACAAGTAAATATACAGCAAATATTGTTTGGTAACAATTTTTCACCTAAAGTCGTTTTTATTTTCCTTTTTGTGTGTTTTATGGTCAGTCTGTAAAAATGGCATACTACGGGCGAAAGATCGTTCCCAGCAGCGATGTTGGAGTCCAAGATGCATCCAGACATCCTCCCTATGCTGTCCCTGAACCATTTCTGTAGTGTTTCCATCTTTTTCTGCCCTTTTCCTATGGACCAGGCACCCTCCCCTCATCAGAGCAGGGGGTGCCTGGTATAATGCTCGAGTCCTCCCATTGACTTCAATGGGGCTCGGGTGCTCGGCCGAGCACTCGAGCCTCAGGGGGTGCTCGGTCAGAGCACCCGAACACCCGAGCATTGGGGTGCTCGCTCATCACTAGTAAACACCTATCATTCAAAGAGTTAATAGCCCATTTTAAAGGGATAGTATTACTTCATTATTACTACCCCTCATGTTGAAGCCCTTAAAATTCTGAATTCAATGATACCAGCGCATCTCTCAGACCTTTATGGTTTGAGAGATATCCGCTTTCAAAGTTCCCTCTCCCCTAACATCAGCATTCTATCTGACAGCAGGGGAATCCGTCCCGGGACCGGCGGCGGCTCTGCAGCAGTGCTGAGATCTCGTTTTAGAAACAGAAATCCTTCACTAAAATGGTCTTCTACGTGTGCTTGCAAACCAAGCACACGTAGAAGGCCATTTTAGTGAAGGATTTCTGTTTCTATAATGCCATCTCAGGACTCCTGCAGAGCCGCCGCTTGCTCACTGACCGGATTCCCCTGATCTCAGCTAGAACACTGACATCAGGGAAAAAGCCAAAAAGAGGGAGCTTTGAAAGCAGATATCTCTCAAACCATAAAGGTTTGAGAGATGCCGCTGGTATAGTTGAATTCAGAATTTTAAGGGCTACAACATGGGGTATAGTAATAATGAAGTAATACTATCCCTTTAAATCAGTTGGTTTGCACCAAAATAGCCCCTGGTCTTATTAGCATGTTATCCTCACAATGTCACATAAGACCAGCTTGTCACAACAGAAGGGATCTATGAACATTATCTATAAATGTAACAGTTAGTTAAAAGAGTATATTTTCTAAATAGATAGTTGTAGAAGATGGGAGTTGTTATTGCTTAATGCAATCAGTATTGTGGGTAGTACATAAGGCATTGATTTGCAAGCAATGTTGGTACAATGATTGTACCATAATTGAAACAAATGTCTCCATTTTAAAACAAAAAGGCATATTTGAAGTAGCATAGTAATGCTAGGTTTGGACAAATAAGTATCCATTTGCAACTACGGAGAACAATATATACATGTATCTCTGTATAAATCCTTGGCTAGGCCTCATCTAGAATATGGAGTACAATTTTGGGCGCCTGTTCTAAAAAAAGACATTGCTGAACTGGAAAAGGTGCAGAGACGTGCAACAAAACTGATAAAGGAATTGGAGGATCTGAGTTACAAAGAGAGACTAGCCAAACTGGGTTTGTTTACATTAGAGAAGAGACGTCTAAGGGGTGATATGATTACCATTTACAGATACATTCAAGGTCAATACAAAGAACTATCCAATTAATTATTTATGCAAAGAGCTGAGCTAAGAACAAGAGGTCATCCATTAAGATTTGAGGAAAGGCGCTTTTGACTAAAACATAGGCAGGGATTCTTTACAGTAAGGGCGGTAAGGCTATGGAATTCTTTGCCTCGGGATGTTGTGCTTGCAGATAATGCAGCTGCATTCATAAAAGCAATGGATGCCTATCTAGCACAGAACAATATTGACAATTATGACAGATGGCTTCAAAGCAAATAGGATATTGATCCGGGGAACTATTTGACTACCAGTTGGAGTTAGGAAGGAATAGTTCTTCCCCCCCACACACACACACACACACTTGGGACTACATTGGAAATTGCTCCAGAGGGCTTTTTTGTTGCCTTCCTCTGGATCAACAGGGGTGTTATTGGCATGGACTGGACTTGATGGACTCATGTCTTTTTTCAGCCTTATCTACTATGTTACTATGTTACTATGTAGATGGAAATGTAAGAATCTATTCATTTTATGCACTTGTACATTAGGTTAGAAAATATGAGCCTACACCAGTGAGTATGTGTCAGTGCATTTTCTGCCATTGGTAACAATTTAATGTTAGCCCAAATGTCAATCCTAAAGCAAAATCAGAAAAAGGAAATATTTTATACAATGTTCCTAGTAACATAGGAATGCATATGTCATATAACATAATGGGAAGTCTCCAAGAATTTGTTTCAAACAAATTAAGTAACTCTAGCTGTATCTGTACTTCATATAAACTTAGCAAAGCTGTTGAACCCTTTAAGAATATGCATTGGAACCAGTTTCTTCATGCTTTAAAGGGATAGTAATGTTTCATAATAAAAGACGCTCCAATTGATCTTCATAGTATTTGGGCCATGGAGAGTGTTATTTCAGTACTGTCAGAGTTGTAGTTCAAGAGTAATTGAATGATAACGTTGTTCCCTCCTGTCTCTTTTACTGATGTAACACTGCTCACCTCAGAAAAGAAAGGTGGTGTCCAGATGGCTTGCAGAGAGGGACAATCTTCAATTAACATCTTAAACCTGTCAATGGGGGCTGGGATTTAATTGTGCTCACAGTAAGAAGATTGTCCCTTGCTGTGAGCTGTCTGGTCAAGAGACCAGATTCCACATCTGAGGGAAGTGACTTACACTAGGTAAAAGAGGCGAGAGGGGATACTTTATCATTCAATTACTCTTGAACTACAACACTGACAGTATTGAAATAACACTCTCCATTGCCTAAATACTGTGAAGATTAATTGAGAAGCATTACTGTCCCTTTAATGCTGCTTGCACCAAGGTGAAGGCAACGGGGCAGTCTACAAGCATGTCAGAGCATTCATACTCTTCACCTTGTTTAAAGCCTAGTATTAATCATTTGAGCACCAGAGAGGTATGCTTTGCAGTGCACTGTACACCCCTTTGGCGCTCAATGGGTTAAACAAGGTAACGAGTAAATAATGCAACTTTATGGCATTACCCCTTTGAGTACCAGAGAAGTAATCAACACATGACATTGCAATGTTCTGAATGCCACTCTGGCACTCAATGGGTTAAAGTAATAACATAAACTGAGTGTGTCTGCACTAAAGAGATCATATTCTGTAGTGCATACCCTGAAGTGATTTTCATTCTCCATTATAAGATATCCCAATACATTTTAGGGATATCCCTAACTGTAATTAGATCAATAAATGTTTTTACAAAAAATGTTAGCCATACAAGCTAGCTTATCTCAGAAGTATGGTTAGAAAGACTGGTAGCCCCCTAGGGGCTAGATTCTATTCCAGGTGCTAATTTTATCTCTGCTTTTATCTACAGTTTTCTCCATAGACTTCAGTGGCAAAATGGTTGATAATATTGGTGTTAACATTTAGCACCTGCAATAAAATCTAGCCCTATATGAGCAAAGATCTGACTTGTAGCCAGAGGGCTGGACTGTTACATTTTTAGTTGTTCTTAATGAATGTGTACAACATTATTACAGGAAATCCCCACAGTAGCAAACTGCAATATTGTCCATTATGACTCTGAGTAATTATGTAACTGGACACCAAATGAATTCCATGGTAAGATTAAGGTTAAGTTCACACAAGCATTTTTTGCTCACAGTAATTTTACACTGCTGCAACTGGGCTTTTCACAGAGGAAATGTTGCCAGACACCACAGAGCTTGGAGAAACTTTGCTGGTAAACTCACAGAAGTCCTTGTGATCGGGCATTTCCATGCTAAGAATCCATTAAAGAAAGAAGTGGAGATTATGCAGTGATTTTCTTACTGAGGGATATCCGGAACTACCATTTATTTTTCTACAGTATTATAGATCTTTTCCACTGACAAAGATAAGAATGGTCATTACACTCAATAAGTCACATATAAGAAAGATAAAAAAAATAGAAGTGCATAACTGGACTGAAGCATCAGGCTTCATCAGAGGTTTAAATAACTTACAAATCCCAGAACTGTGGAATGGCCATTTTCAGCAATCCCACCAAGAAAGAAAGCCAATCAAAAGTAGGCACGAACTACAGAGCAACTTAACCTAATAACCCTAATACAGGTTAGACATATCTTAGAAGTACTGTTAGAAAGACTAGTCGGCTCCTAGATGAGCAAAGATCTGACTTATAGCCAGTGTATACTGTTACATTTTTAGGTGTTCTTAATGAATGTGTACAACATTATTACAGGAAATCCACCACAGTAGCAAATTGCAATATTGTCCATTATGTAATTGAGTATGAGTAATTATGTAACTGGACACCAAGTGAATTCCATGGTAAGCTTAAGGTTAAGTGCACACAAGCATTTTTTGCTCACAGATTTTTTACACTGCTGCAACTGGGCTTTTCACAGAGGAAATGTTGCCAGACACCACGGAGCTTGGAGAAACTTTTCTGTGCTTGTTATCTGCCTTTAAAGTGTTAGTAATGTCTAAAAAAACTATTTTTGCATTTAGAAGAGCTTAAAAAGCTGATCTAAATGCAAAAAAATGTATCTCTCAAACCGCTATGGTTTAAGAGATACGGGCGTTTAAAGTTTGATTTCTCCTACTGACAGCTGTAAATCTGTCAGCAGGAGATCCGTGTCTGTCGACACACTGGTGCTTGAGAAGTGCCGGGATCTCGTTACTTACATGGAATCCCTTCATTGGAATGGTCTAAAACGTGTGCCAAACTTTAAACGCCCGTATCTCTTAAACCATAGTGGTTTGAGAGATACTTTTTTTGCATTTAGATCAGCTTTTTAAGCTCTTCTAAATGCAAAAAAAGTTTTTTTTAGACATTACTAACACTTTAAGAAAGAAAGACAATCAAAAGAAGGCTCGAAATACAGAGTAACTTAACCTAATTTGCCATTTGTCATCTAACAACACTCTCCAACTGACCAATGACAGCTAAGCTTATTCGTAGTCACTAAGTTACCTAAGGGACCAGCAACTCAACACTAAGACCTAATATCTGTGAAAGGGGATCAAAATACTTATGGCAGAAGCAATAATAAATGGCAACTTACATATTTAAGTCCTGCATCTAATACTAGTCATCACTGAATCATTGCGGAGCAGTATTCAATCACAAACATTGCTGCTACATACCACACAAAGGACTAATCCCCTTGGTACATAACATTTTACTATAGTGAATTAGCAATGCATGGTGATGATATGTGCAGAAAAGCATCTCTGTTTGTGTCTGTTGGATCCAAATAATACATGCTGATCAAATTTATTAAACTCTTAAAGTTAGATAAAGGTTTATTTGCTGATAGGTGTTTAATAAAACATCCTATATAATAATTCGCTAAAACGTGTGTGTGACGGAATGGTTGTCACCCAGAGAAAGAAATGTGTCTGTTTTCAGTGAATGCCATTGTCTTAACATGTGTTCCCATTCTTGAAACATTAATGTCCCCTGTGTGTGCATGCATTAGAGAGTGTTGTCCAGTTACCAGCAGTGAGTGGGTTGGTTAGTGTGTATGATGTACAGAGGGATGGTGCCACCCAGTCTAGCTAAACCCAGAGATTGTGTTATGAGATAGCCAGTGTTGGTCAGATAGAGGGGGGTAGGGCAAATCTGTGTGTGGAATATGTGTATCTTCCCCCTCACATCAGGCTAAGCAGAACAGACCTGGTAGATGGGAACTGCGACATCACATCCTGTAGAGAGGGGTAGGGCAAATCTGTGTGTGGAATGTGTGTATCTTCTCCCCTCACATTAGGCTAAGCAGAAAAGACCTGGTAGATGGGAAATGTGACATCACATCCTGTAGGGGGTGGGTGAAAAAAAAGCCGAAGAGAAAGATAAGAGGAGAGAGAGGGAGTTGCAAAATGTAGGACCAGGAGAAAAGGCCTCTCCATCATGGTGGGAGGCCTAGGGTCCATGGGCATTCTAAAGGAGCACTGCAGAAATTGGGACTGGTGTGTGCCCTCACCGGAAGAGTTAGAGTGAGCGGGCACTGTAGTGGCCAGGTCCCCTTTTCAGTTGTGCGCTGATGTTCCCACCACAAGGATTGTGGCCAAGAAGCTAAACCTCGGTGGTTATGGCTCAAGGCTCAAGAAAGTGGCTGGGGATAATCTCTCAGGATGCCTTTCCCAACTCCTCCATCAGGACTAAAAGATACAAGGAACCTTCATGTAATCCAGCAGCATGTGTAGTGGGTGGGGTGCCCACTCTTGCCTCTAGTGAGACTATGTGTATGCTCCAGCATTAAGCTAAAATGGACTGTGAGTATTATATGTAACCCCTGGCAATCTGTGCAACCAAGAAGAGAACTGCAGAAGTGTTTAGTTTCTATGTTTTACCCCTGTTTGTTTGCCTGTAATTGTTGTCCTATGCTTGTGTGCCATGACCCATCTAATAAATGCAATTTATTATCTTTTTGTCTGGCTGGATAAATCGCTTAACCCTCGGTCTGCCAATCAGTAACCCCTGTACCCCCGTCACAGTGTGTAATGCCGCAGTAATGTGCAGTAGAGACTGCTGCGTGTGCTGCAATCATGCACAATAGAGACTGCCAGCGACGAGGCTGATACAGAGAGGGGCGCTCTGAAGGAGCTCTCTATCAGCTGCTGTGCGGGCAGTCTCTACTGAGCATGACTGCCCCGTGGCTAGCTGGCACGGTATCAGCTGCAGAGTGGGCAGTCTCTACTGTGCATGACTGCCCTGCAACTGTCTGGCAGTGACACTGTGGCCCATGTAATGGGCTCTTCAACTAGTTTTTAATAAATAGCAATAGTAGTCAGCATACTGTTATTCCCCTATAAGTACTTAATATAATCATTCTTGGATTATACATTCTACTTTAAAGGGATCCTAAATATTTCAAGATCAACATATTATAACAACACAATAACTGATAAAATCTAAGTTGTTACCATGCAAAATAGTTTTACTATTGAAATGTTGCAGATTTCTGATTGTATGTCACAATAATGTATTAACAATGTCGCCTGCTTAGTTTAACATGTGTGTAAAGAGCATGCATAGTTAAGGTGAAATTTTAAGGTCTCGTATCATTACAGCTTTACTGTTATAAGCACACTTAAATATTGTGTGTTCATAGGTGTGAAACTTGTGCATCATTAAAGTGGTATTGTAGAAGCAAGTGTTAATACAGCAGCACACATACCTTATGAATCTTTATTGCTGGGTTCATATGTGTGAAAATAATTCGCTGGTAAATCACCATTCTCAAAGCACGTTTTGATACAGCTGCACAGATGCCAGAACCACAAAGGATCACAGTTTCACTAAAGCTTTAGAATTTATTAAAAGCAACAAGGGAATGGAATTATTGGTGGTGGATGCATGTACCTTCAGACAAGAGAAGGTTATCAGTGGAAGTGCATCAATATACAAAAGGACATTTCAAGATGCTATCCTAGGGATGGCATAATTTGTAGAGGGCCTGGCAAACTCAGTCATATTCCAGACAGAGCAGGATAGGAGGCATAGTGACTAACTGTAGAAATTAAAGAAATGGCTGCAACAACCCAACAGTGCACACAAGAACGTATAGTTGCAACATTGGAAATAGCCACACCACCTGTTGCTGCGCAATTCCTTGCCATTAACAACCTATAGCAGACAAAAAGAGGAGTGCACAAAAATAATTTGTCTCTTCTGTCAAATCAAAAAATACCCATTGATTTAAATGGGGATTTTAATCCCCTTAAATAAATGGGCATTTTTTGTAATGCAATTACCCTTTGAATACTACTATAGGTTGAAGGCCTGACTAACATTCAAGAGGTAGTGCAGTTGGTTTGCACTGCAATTCCTCCACTTTTCAAGTGCTCAACTCAAACTGTAACCCCCCCTCCCAGAAAAAGTAAAAGTCAAATAGTAAAACCAGTGTAAGAGTACTTCCCCTTATAATGCGCAGGAGTCCTGCCTCTCAGGATTTGAAATCAGACCATGTCTGCAAAATCTGTCTCTTGGCCCTCTCAATGACTGTTTTAGCTGTATTTTGGAGGCAATGTTTTGTTAAATGTGCCTCCTGAATGCAGGCTCCAACTCCACCCAGAATCCATTTAGATAGATAATTGTGTTTATAGTGAACAAGAATCTCTAATTCATCTATGGAAAATCTAGTCTCTCTTGGCATCTTGGTCATCTGCGTCACTATAGACAGAATGTGAAGTGCACTTCCTGTTTGATTTCACTTCCCTACAATGATGCATTTCCTTTTTTGATTGGAGCAGAATTAATGCAAGTTATTGTTAAAACATTTTTAAACACTCAATTTTGATACAGGCTAAATTTCCAGTGTAACATTTTGACTGTGACATATAAAACATTTTGTATACATAAAATTTTGACGTAGGTGAAATTTCCAGTGTGACATTTTGATGCTCACAACATAACATTAAACAATGTTTTAGTAAGACAATATGACAAACACACCATTTTGACCCAAGCAACATCATAAAGCTGCTGTTTTGATGCTCATGATTTATTATTCTCCATTGTAAAAGGATACCTACAAAACATACACCAATACTGTTTTCCATGGTGTGGTCCATGCTGATTCATTACATTGGGATTTAAATCATCATATCATGCAAGTTGCAAAATTATTACATATGAGAACAAATGAACATTCCAGAATTCAAAGTCTAATTCATCCCATATGATTGCACAGAATTAACCTGAAAGATCCATTGGCAATCTTTATGTGACAGAGTATCTACTATGTTCCCTCCGATCATAATCAGTGATACTTTCTCCAGAGCCTCAAAAATATTCAGTTTGCTTGAGTGACATTTTTTGAAAAATGTTGTAATGGTGATGGTTCTTCTTTAATTATAAGAAATGGAGCAATTCTGGAAAGAAACAACTATGACACACTGAACAAATAATAATTCTTATTGATTTATATGGCAATGTTAATTCCTTATATGCTAGAGAGGTCTTGAATGTTTTGCAAAGCTCAATTTAAATCAATGGAAAGTTCAGAAAATTGTATTTGTCCCCTATGGTGCAGATGGTGTGCTCCAGAATTGCTCCATTTCTTAAAAGAACATCAGCCTTAAGATGGTTGATTAGGCCTGGACTTCTTTGCAGGTAATACATTTTTATGCTGCTTTTATCTACAAATAACCCACAGCTTTATTCCTCTGAAGAAGTGGTCAGCAGATCACAAAACATGTCAGGAAATATGTGAAGTATTTTCTTTTAATTTACATTGATTTAATACATTTTTACAAATGTATTGGTCTGCTTGTAACCGGCTCTGATTTGTTCTTCATATAGTGGATTTAATCTCTGAAGCACCATTTCCAA
Organism: Rhinophrynus dorsalis; assembly: GCA_037306005.1. Classification (NCBI taxonomy): domain Eukaryota; kingdom Metazoa; phylum Chordata; class Amphibia; order Anura; family Rhinophrynidae; genus Rhinophrynus; species Rhinophrynus dorsalis. The sequence continues at coordinate 347,453,123 of CM074723.1, read as the reverse complement.
TTCTGTTGTCCAATTGCGGGGAGGACTGGTAACATTTTCCTACTAGCCATTATATCGGTTCTTGTTTATATGGACTGATGGGAACCAATAACATCATTTTGATCTTATACTTACCTTTTAAGTGCACACTGTATTCCATTACATTGTTTTTGGGCTTTCCTCCTATGTTTATATTTCTTTATGTGAACAAATAATTATTCAAGCTAGGAACAGCAATGCTCTTCAGACTAAGAGGTGTATATATCCTCATTTTACTCCTCAAGATATGAGTATTAGTATATGGATATGACGTAGCCACAGGTGGACCAGGGTTGACTGTAGATCAAACTATTTGAATGCAGGCCCATCCACTCAGCTGTCAATATCTTAATTTTATTGAATGAATATGTAGTTTATATAAAACATTGAAACCTGGGTATGTATTTTTTCCAAAAAAATCAACCCTGGCTATTCCACTATTAGACAGTACATAAGTAGGTAACATTTACAGTCCAGATGTTGAAAACTAGAACGTCCATCATTCACACCCAGCCAATGGCTGGTTGAAGATGATGGACGTTGTATTTCATATATTTATGTGTAATTTAATTAATCTGATATCACACAATTTACACAGAACCTTCTCCTTGGATGTATCATGCTCTTAGTGCTGTCTCTGTATGTTCTCACAATTATTAATTAGATTGTAAACTCTTTGGGGCAGGATCCCCTTCCCAATGTATGATTCACTTGGTTGCACGTATTCTCCACTGACAATGCAATGATGGTACTTTGGCCAATTGTTCTTATTCCTGTCCTGTATTTTTTGTTTATTTTTTTCTACTATTACTGTTTTTGTAAATGTGGAAATGTATGGCACTATATAAATAAAGATGCATGCATACATACATACATACAGGGCCTTACAGAAGGATATTATGTGATAAATAAATTAGGTGCTGCAATAAATATATTATGAAACCTGACAGCTTGACAGATGAAATCTGATAGCTTGACAGGGCAGTGACTCATTCCTCAAAGTCTTCTGTGTTAAGTAATGCCTGTTAAATAGTTGGACAGAATATGTTAATAGTTTGTAAAATGAGTACAATACACACAAAGGCCTATATTTATCAGCAACCAGGAAAAAACACTCCACATATCACTTCAAAAATCTCTTCTACTTATCAAGAAGTGAGAAACCACTCCAAACTTGACTTCATCCTTTGTTATTCTATGGAGCCTATTTATCATACAGATGGATTTTTTAAAACACTGATAACTTAGGAGTTTTTTTGAATAATAGTTTTTACTTAATATTCTGGCAAATATAAGTCATGTGTCGTGTCAGTAGAAAATATCAATTGAAGTATGCACATACATTTTTTAAAATTAAACTTTTTAATAGTGTTGTTTTCTGTTTCATAATTTTGCCCATTGTTATAAAATTATATTGAATGATTTTAGTAAATTAAGAGTGTTTTAATCAAAATGCAAATTAAGAAACGCTGAGTTTGATTCTTTAATATTTATTAATCCATACAAATTGTAGCAACTTCTACAACAGAAATTTAAAATTATAGTTGAATATTGATACATGCAAATTTAACCCTTTAAAGTGATAGTAATATTTCACAAAACAGCAGCTCCAATTAATCTTCATAGTATTTGGGCAATGGAGTGTTATTTCAAATACTGTCAGAGTTGTAGTTCAAGAGTAATTGAATGAAAAAGTATCCCCCTCCCACCCCTTTTACCTAGTGTAATCCACCTCCTCTCAGATGTGGAATCTAGTCTCTTGACAGGACAGGTCACAGTAGGGAACAATCTTCTTACTGTGAGAATAAGGAAAACCCTGCCCCTTGACAGCTTTTTCAGGTTTTTCCTTATACTCACTGAAGATTGTCCCTTGATGCGATCCATCCTGACAGTCTTGCTGCTCTGAGGTGAGCAGGGTTACACCAGTAAAAGAGGCGTGAGGGGGATAAGGTATCATTCAGTTACAGTATTGAAATACATGGCCCAAATACTATGAAGATTAATTGGAGCTGCTTTTTTGTGAAACATTACTATCCCTTTAAGTGCCAGAGAGTTGTGAAACACCCTTGTGGTCCTTAAATAAGCTTGTTACATTTTTACAGGACATAGCCAAAGCAAAATTGTTAAATGTGCACTGAAGGCTTTATCTAACTACACTGAAATAACAATAACATGCCTTTATCTTCCATGTCCATAGAGTTCCACAGACTGTGAGGGACAATTGCCCTTAGTTCCACTCTTGGTCACACCCCCATTCCTCACATGACCCTACCCCCAGTACCATACACTGTTTCCTGGCAAAGAAAAAAGCTTTGGCCTATAACAAGCAAGGACGAGAAAAAAAAAGCTTTAACTCCAGGTTTGCTACAGATATCTCCAATGCATTGTGGATGGTTAAATAATTGCATGTAATGAGATATATTAATTGTAAAATTATATAGAGATTGCTTGGTCACACCCATATTTCAGAATGTGGGTATGGCCAGAATACCGGAGGCTCCCTTCAAAATTTGTAGCTCTAGGCAGTTGCCTACTGTGCCTATTGGGAAATCTAGCCCTGAATTTGATATTAGTTACTAATAGGTGAATAGCAAACACACCACACCAAAAAATATTGCAATTTTCTTGCATAATCTCCCTTCACTTATTTATAAATGCCTTTGGTGTAAACTGTGCACTTTGATATAATCAGTGAGCAAGGATGTGGTATGTAAATACTCCAAAATAATTTGCCTGGTCGTGTCTGGCAAATCCCATGTTAGTCAGTGGGAGAGCGTATACACATGCATATACTTTATTATCACCAGAGCACAGTATGAGTTTCAGCATATACAATTTACATTCATTCATTAGTATATTTCTCTATATCTTGGCTATGCAAGCTCAAGCTACTCATGCAAATATACAAATACTAGTAGAAGAGCCCCTGTATACGGGCCACAGTAGTGGGTGGTTGCGGTGCAGTCATGCCCAGTAGAGACTGCCCGCGCCGCAGCTGATACAGAGCTGGAAGCTCCGAAGGTCTGACTTCGGAGCGCCCAGCTCTGTATCAGCCTCATCACGGGCAGTCTCTACTGTGCATGACTGCGTCGTTACAAATTTTGTAGTGAATTATTATATTGGATGCTTGACCATCAATACATCTAATTATTATAAACTAGTTGCTGGCTCCGGGGCAGCAGCTGGGGCTGCTGGGTGGCACTTTAGCCCGTGTACATGGGCTTTCATACTAGTGATATATAATATTCCTTCATGAACTTTGTATGTCCTTTTGTTTTCTGTATTCTTGCTTTCTATAGAGTAAATGTTATTCTTTCTAATGGACAAAAAAAACAAGAAAAATATTGTTGAAAACATGTCACTATTTCTTTTTAATAGGAAGCTGATTTATCTTGTATATAAAAATACGGCACATATATTTCTATTATAATTTACTAAATAACAATAACAGGATGCTTTTACTTGCAGCAATTTGACCTTCATCTGAGTTTACAGCTCAAGCAATGTTTGAACTCAAAGGCATGCGTTGAAGATGTTCATAGACTTTAAAGAGCTAAAAATATTCCTACTTGAGCAATGGTGTGTCTGTCAAAGTAATTGAATTGCAAACCTGAGAACAAGCAGGGATTTCTTAAAAACATTCCCTGTTAGAAGCCATTAAGGACTGATGTTGTACAACCCTAGCCTATAACAATAAATCTTGTAAAATCTTCACTTGTCCACACAAATAAGAGAGTTAATCCTGCAAAGACAATAGGCTCCAAAGAACTGTGTCAACAGTACAATTGTCTAACATTGCCTTGTGTCGCAAAGGCACACCCCAAAATATCTTTTAATGCTAGGTGTGACTACAGGTAGCAGTCTATGTTGACTGCTCAAATCTAGACATGACTTGCATTTTTTTTGTTACCATGTGTCAGCTCTAAAAGTACAAGGGATTAAAACATACATTTTAGAAGAAGTGCTAATGACAATAACTGTTGATGAATTATATTCTCAATTATTTTTTATGCAACAAAGAAAAGGAACGTGGAACCAAATCAATGTTATTTTAAATGATGGATGCATTATTTATTATCCTTAAAATCTGATACACTATTCCTATTGATGTATTGAAGTCAAGTATTCAACTTTTACGTATCCTAGAACTAGATAAAAGGCAGTGTTGGACCAACACCTCTTATTCTGCAAAGCACTAAAGAATCCCTTATGCCTTCCTATTTCCACACCCCCAATTATTGATGCCATCTTCCTAGCCTCTTTCCCATTTTGCAGAGGCATTGTGATTGCTCTAGTCAATCACATTTGGTTCCAAATCCATTTATCAGCACAATGGAAATGGCCTGTAGGGTTGAGACTACCTTGCTATTTAGGCATCTGCCTCCTGATTATAATGACAAATCTGTCCCGGAAATCAAGGGTTTATTCATCAAGACTGAACTATCTGGCAAACACAGGTGTATTGCTGGCTAAAACAATATTACACCTTTTTAAAAATACGCTAGTAGTGCTTATCTATTGATGTGTGAATGACTGTTCTTCTTTTTGAACCTGTATTGTATTGCAATAGAATTACTATTTTAAAAAACATCCATCACCTTTTCAGTGGCATTAATGCTTTGTTTATAAGCTAATTACAGCCATCTGTGTTAATACATATCATTAAAAGGAATGCTAATTGTAAAATATACATCACTCTTATATGAAAGACCATGTTGTATCATTCACAGATGTATTTGTAGAAGCTTTCTATGCTGTGATTGAACGTAACATATATTTATTTGTCTTGTCTGTATTTCAGGAATTTCCTTTGCACTCTTCACTTACTAGTCGGTAGGCTCTACTGTCCAAGACAATTCTTCCCTTAAACTGATGAAAAATAGCACATGCAGTATCAAAGATGTTTATTTGGATGTATGGGAAATATTTTAAACACAATGCACACACAAATACACATAGTCACATGAATGTATGTTCACACACACATGCACGTGAACACTTTCTCACATAAACACATGTACTCCCATGAACACATGCACACACATACACACACTAACACATGCATATACATAAACAAAAATACATTCACACACACATGCACGCAGGTGCACACACACATAGTTTTGTGAATATAACAGCTAATACGGCATGCTCTTTAGTATAAAAAATTGTTGAAATTTGCAATTTTTGGTAATTTTCTTGGAAAAGGATATCTACATGTTAGGTCATGTTTCACAATGCTCAAGAGTCACCTCTTGTCCAAGGGGCTGAACAAAAGGAGGGTGAATATTAACCTAGCCCTGGTGCTATAAGCATAAGATTTGACCCTTGTTATAATTTTAGTGTCAATATAGGACAAAATCAGTGATGAAAAGGCCATACAGTCAGTGTAGGTTTTCCCCTATGACTGTTGAATCATCAGGCTGCTATCTACCAAGTAGCATCTGCTGCTTTAGTTTATAGCATGAAGGCACTAAAGAACTAAAATCATATTATCTCTTCCAACCTACCCTTAGATCAGCCAAAAAAATACTACATTCCTAGAAGTATCAGACAATAGCTCCATTAAATATTTCCAACAATTTAAGGAGAATTGTGTCAATGTCCTACAAGGATCATGAATTCTATGCTTGTGCACATAACTGTATATGGATAATCCAGCACAGGCCTTAGCTACCAAGATTAAAGGGATTCTATTGAATAAAAATACATTTGGTGATTTTAAAACAGCTTTCAAAATCACCTATATATTGTCTAAAAAGTAAGAGTTTTCAAAATCATTTAAATATTGTATTACCCATTTTATTTAGATAGCTATTTTTTAGTTATTTAAATTTATAAAGCACACTTAACCCTGTCAGTTATATGGTAGGTGGACAATGTGTGAAATTTTACTTCATTTTTCATATTTTGTAATTTTATGCTGTTTGGAATATTTGCTAGGACAGCTTACATACACAGAAAAGTACAAGTACCATGTGACTGTTTCAGTTCCGCAACCCTAGGTTCTGACAAACAATACACTGAGCAGTATCAGTGAATGGGGAAGGTAATGCAGGTTTAAGAGAGAAAATCTTTCATAGCATTCCTTAATTAGCAAAATCTGTAAATCTAAGTCAAGTTTTTAAATAATAATGGCTAATAAGAATATAGGTGATTTTGAAAGTCCTTTAAAAACTACCAAACCACTAACCACTTCAAATCCCTTCCACAAGACTTAAAGGGTCAGTAATCTCAAACTGTAAGGGTTTGAGAGATGGCACTTTCTCCAAATACTTTATTTTTATAACCTCTACAATATTAAATAAAGTTATAAACGGGCATTACTGACCCTTTAAGCAAAATGGTGCAGCTGCAGGTTTTGACCAATACATTTTTAAACATTACACAGTTATCAGTTACTAAAGGATAATTAAAATGTGTCATTGTTATTTTATTATAAAAATATGCAAACAATATATACATGCCCACAACCCGAATCTCAACAGTGTGTATGTGAGTGTGTATGTTAGAGAGAAAAGAGAGAGAGAGAGAAAGTGTGTGTTCATGTACACACTTGACCCTCTTGACTTCCACACAAATTCTAACTGTAAATATCACCCACAGTGCTGACTCTGAGGCAGTATCAGCAACAGCAGCAACATTATCCGCTGCCACAGACAATGAAGGGGAATGTGGAGGACAAGCATAAATAGGCCATTCTTCTCCACCTTTCCCCTTCCCTCTGAAGTCATCATGGGTGTGGGACTATTTTTCTGTTGGGGTAGGCACAGTGCAGTCATCAGCAACGGCACTGTGCACAATTTTGTGACAAGTCAGCGAAAAGAGGGATGGAGGGAACCCACCTTGGCACAAGCGCCCTCATATCACACATGAAACACAGACACCATGACATTTACGCCAAACATGTTAAAGCCAAACACCCACCACAGTAATCAGGCACTGCTTTTGCTGTCCCTGTCTCACCAGAAAGGCAACAAGAGATGAGGCGGAGATCAAAGAGGAGGAGGAATAGAACAACCCAGGTAGAGACTGTAAGTTCCAGGACGAGTGAAACAACTAGCTCGCCATCACCTTCTAGGGTAACTACATCTTCTGCAAATCCTCCTCGTTCATTACCTCCCCCGCCAAATGATAGCCACTATGTTGATGTTAGGATGTGGAAATTCATCTCTTTAATGGGCAACTTCTTCTTTTCTCCACATAGACTGGGGACTGCTTATACTGCTGCTACTGCCTCAGGCACATCCCTGGAGTCAGTCGTGGCAAGTGGAAGCTTCATCATCCATCTTTCATGTTACTGCTTTTGTTGATCCCATTCCCTTTCAGCTGCCTAATCATCCTTCAACAACTCAGCAGCAGCAGTACGAACAACAGTTGCAACTCAGGACTCAGGAGGACATTTGACAGTGGCTTCTTGTTTCTAACAAGCCTAAGTCCTACAAATCAATGTTTCCTTAGGGCTTGTGCCAAACTAGCTTAAGTCCTACAAATAAATGTTTCCTTAGGGCTTGTGCCAAACAAGCTAATGTTTCTTCAGGGCTTGGTCCTCTAATACGTCTAAGTCCTGCAAAGGCTTCTAACAAAAAATCAAACAAATCATCCTCTACAAAATACTCTATCAAGTCATGTATCAGTCCACACTAGTGGCAGCTTATGTCAGGGGGTTCCTGTCTCTGTCACTGTAAATACAAATGTCTTATTTTATTTTATTTTATTGATTAATTTTTTTATTAACTGTCCCAACAATAGCAGTCAAGAAACCCCCCCTAAACAGATTCCCTGTTCAAATGATTTATTCATTCACCAACACAGGCACCTTCCTCAGACCCCTTTATACCATGTCTTATGGTTTTTATCTTATTTTATTTTATTTAGGATTTCTTTTTTATTAAGTGCCCCCCAATCCAAGTAAACAACCCCCCAAAAGTCATCCCCTGTTCAACTGATTCTTTCCTCACACCCCACCAACACAGCCACCCTCATGCCCCTTTTATACTGTGCCTTTGGGAAATAAAATATTATTTGTAATGTGTTGTGTGTAACTTCTATGTTCCCATTGATTGCAATGGGCGAAAAAAGTGGAAAAAAGTTAAAAATCTGCACATTTCGCAGGAAATTTTTCACCAAGCGGAAAGTGCCATTTTTCGCAGATTTCAGTTTGAGGCGGAAAGTTTCACCCATCGCTACTAATGATCATCAAAACTTTAAATAAATGTCACTAAAATCACAAGCACCTTACAGAATATAAAATAATCCAACGTTAACCAGGCTTTTTTGGATAAAATGTTTACGTACGTGTTTGTTTACTAATGAACTGTAGACAGTCTACCACCCATAAGTCAAATTGAGAGCAGAGAGACGAGAGCGAGAGAACACATCTACGACAAGCTGCACAAAGCTAGTTGCTAGTTTTACACGTTTGGTTTTATACAATGTATGCACTTTACTCAATTAAATCAAACAAGTGTGCTTATAGAAGAATAATTACATGGAGCTTACAGATTAATGGTCTAGGGGATAACTCAGCTGATCATCACTTTTCTACTAAGAGGAATGTGCTCTGTATGCACTAATGGAGAAAGAGGAACTGCTCTTTGGGACAACACACAGGAACACTTTTTGGCAACTTGTGAGTCTATAAATCACTATTCACTTTGTGTTTTTATGATTTCTCATGTGGATTTCACTGCCAGGACTCAAACTACACCATTCTACTCCAGAGTTCAAACACAAGAGTAAGTAAGCATCCAAGAATGTTCTTCAATCCTGACTTATTCCAAATGAGGCATGTCATCATACCAACAACCTGTCTATCGTTAGCAAGTGTACATATCAAGTGTGTTCATGTGTGGCTTAGTGCCATTTCTTTGCTCCTTGTGCAAAGAATGGATTATTTGGTTTCTATTTTAATCCCTGAATCATGGATGAATTTCATATGTTGCATTCTTTCATTGCAAAGCATAAACCAGAGAACACATTTCTGTAAATTGTTACCTCCAAGGATTTCAGTGCAATTGAAATTTTAGTTCCTTGTAATTAATTAAAGAATTTTTGCCAAAGAAATGTATATTTAGAATATTTCTGGATTTGCTTTTAAATGGATTGGGTAGTTGGGACTGTGTATAGTCTATCCAAAAATGTAATGCCTTTGGGATGGTGAAAGGGCCAGCATTGTAGTGTTGTGGTCAAAGTTCACCTAAGGATAATTCTTCAGCTGTGAGGTTGGCGTGTTGCTTAACTTTCCTGTTGCATCTTTTGTATCTGAAGGCTTATGAACATATTTTATGTATGATTATTCACTGACCAGTATTGTATATTTGGTTTCAATCATCTGCTGAATCTCTGAAGTCTTTATTTCAAACAAAGTTAGAAGTGCCTTAAACTTATTGGTTCATCCATATGTTTCAAGGACCTAAGCAGCTCTGTAACTGGTAGGATATTTGACACAAACCAATTGAACACTTCTAATAAAATGCCATTTTAGTTTAATATCTATGACACTTTGGTTCCAACTACTCTTACAGCATGTTCCACATATTTTGGTAGCCTCATTAAGTAGCTGATTTATTTCAGTACTGTCAGAGTTGTACTTCAAGAGTAAATGAATGATAAAGTATCCCCCTCCTGCCCCTTTTACCTAGTGTAAGCCACCACCCTCAGTTGTGGAATCATCAGGTCCCTGGAGCAAACAGATCACAACAAAGGACTATCTTCTTACAGTGAGCATAAGGAAAACCCTGCTCCCATTGACAGGTTTTTCCTTATGCTCACTGAAGATTGGCCCTCTCTGTGATCCACCCAGACAGTCTTGCTGCTCTGAGGTGAGCAGTGTTACATCAGTAAAAGGGGCAGGAGGGGGATAATTTATCATTCAATTACTCTTGAACTACAACTCTGACAGTATTGAAATAAGCAATCTCCACCATCCAAATACTATGTAGATTAACTGGAGCTGATTTTATTGTAAAATATTACTATCCCTTTAAATTTGTCTAATATACTGCTCAACAATAAGTTTGAGACATTTAACCTTTGAGTGCCAGAGGGGTACACAATGCCTTGAATGCATTGCATACCCCTCTGACACTCAAAGGGTTAACTTCTAAGACTTAACCCTTTGAGTGGCAGAGAGCTATCCAATACTCTCAAATGTCATTTTTATATATCCCATGGTGCTTTTAATGAAGAAAAATGTGTTGGGTATTCACCAACTTGCTAAAATGTGTCTATATACTGTTATGTAGGAGGCACTGGTGTGCAGGCTGTCATGTTTTCCATAACTTCACAGCAAGGTGGTGAGGTCAGTGTAGTATGCCTTTTAAATGCACTGTTTAATAAACACTGACAATATCCAAATACTGCCGGTGCCCAAAGATGTCTTGAAAATCTCATTAAAAAAAAAAAAATGTTGACTCTTATAAGTACAGAAAAGCATTCATAAGTTTATTGGAATAACACAGTTCTCAATATCCATGTATTTTTGCACAGGAGTGGGTGTAAATGTGTAAAATCTTGAGTGCAGGTGTAGATCATTTATTTAGGAAAGCAGAAGTAGCAGCTTCATTTAATTCACCTTGCTCAATGCTGAGAATAGCATAATGTTTTATATATTTAATGTTGCTATCCCCAGCTCTGCAGAAATCATAAGAATGGTCTGTACATTTGTGTTTGTATTTAGAGTCTGGACTGTGTAATAGAGTGTTGCAGTGCTGTTAGATCACAAATCATCCGTGAACTTTGATCACCAGCATCAAGGATATTGAATGAGAGCTAACACCTCCTAACAATAACCTGCTTGCTTGCCTTATTATGACCATAAAATCCAAATAGCCCCTATGAATTTTACTTTTGTTTCTTTGTACAAGGGATAACATCTTCAATCATTTCTTAACATCTTGTCCATTGAGATGGATATGACAGGTGCTAGCAGGACCACATGAGCTTAAGGGATAGTAATGTTTCATAATAAAAGCAGTTCCAATTAATCTTCATAGTATTTGAGCCATAGAGTTATTTCAATACTGTCAGAGTTGTAGTTCAAGAGTAATTGAATGATAAATTATCCCCCTCCAGCCCCTTTTACTGATGTAACACTGCTCACCTCAGAGCAGCAAGACTCTCCGGATGGATCGCAGAGAGGGACAATCTCAATTAACATAAGAGAAAACACTGAAAAACCTGTTAAGGGGGCAGGGTTTTCATCGTTCTCACAGTAAGAAGATTGTCCCTTGCTGTGAGCTGTCTGGTCTATGGACCAGATTCCACATATGAGGTGAGCAGTGTTACACTAGGTAAAAGGGACAGGAGGGGGATACTTTATCATACAATTACTCTTGAACTACAACTCTGACACTATTGAAATAACACTCTCTAGGGCTCAAATACTATGAAGATACTATGAAGAGCCGATGTTTTTGTGAAACATTACTATCACTTTAAAATCAGCTCACTGCACATAATAACCTTGACTCTTTAAGGGTCAGAGGGATGTGAATTATATTGCTTGTAAATGAGTTCCACACCTCTTTGGTTTTTGAAGGATTAAGTAGGATCAGCCACTATGCCAGCTTCAGTTTAAAAACCTGCCAGAAACTGTCATGTTTGCCTCCATGGACATGACATCCAGGACATATTGAATAGGTTGTCTTTTAAACAAAGGCATGAGGGCAAAAGTCATAGGGGCCATTAGAATCATGGTGGGTTAAGTGGGTGGTACTGGTGATTATTAGGAGATGTTCATCCTTCTTTAACTCTCTGAATGCCAGACGGGTATCCAATGAATTGCTTCTCAGTGTGTTGGATGCTCATCTGGAGCTCAAAGGGTTAAAACTTTTGAATGTAACAGGTTTGTTCAACTGATTCCATAGCAATGCATTGGATACACATATGACATGCAAATCCTGAAATGTCAAGCAGAGCATTGTTATGTTGGAGGTGTTTCTGGACAAATAAAAATGGTAGTGATACAGATGGCTGCAAATTACCATGGAAGAAACATTGCTTCTCCATATACACCACCAAAAGCAACCATTATCCTATATAATAATTTGCTAAGGATGTTTGTCTGAAGCCGTCATGTGCAGTAGAGACTGCCCACGCTGCGGCTGATACGGAGCGGGGCGCTCCAACTTCAGACCGGAGTCCTCTCTGTGCACCTTTCTGAGACTGCTTGGTCCCAGGAAGGTGCGCAGAGAGGACTACAGTCTTAATTCGTAGAGCACCACTCCGTATCAGCTGAGGCTCAATCGGGCAGTCAGTACTGGGCATGACTGAAGCGCCCAGTGAGGATCCGGCCACCAGCCGAGGTTGCTGGGTGGCACTGTGGCCCGTGAACATGTGCTTTTCAACTAGTATTACAATAATGTATAAGACGCCAACTATGAAGCAGGCAGTAATAATGTAAAACTTAGCTCTGGAGTTAAACTGCAAATGCAAATGTAAGGTGCTGCAAACAGGTTTCTTTATTAAACCCCAACCAATGCATCCCAAGAGTTTGTGTCTGTATTAAAGAGATAGTATTGTTTCACAAAAAAGCAGCTCTGATTAATCTCCATAGTATTTGGCCCATGGAGAGTGTTATTTCAATACTGTCAGAGTTGTAGTTCAAGAGTAATTTTATGATAAAATATCCCCCTCCCACCCCTTTTACTGATGTAACACTGCTCACCTCAGAGCAGCAAGACTGCCCCTCACTGCCATCCATCTGGACAATCTTCAGTGAGCATAAGGAAAAACCTTCCCTCCTTTGTCAAGGAGGAGCATGGTTTTCCTAATGCTCAAAGTAAGAAGACTGTCCCTTGCTGTGACCTGTCCGGTCAAGTGACCTTATTTCACATCTCAGGGTATGCGGCTTACACTAGGTAAAAATGGCAGGAGAGGGATATTTTTTCATTCAATTAATCTTGAACTACAACTTTTAGTATTGAAATATTCTACATGGTCCAAATACTATGAAGATTAATCAGAGCTGTTTTTTTGTGAAACATTACTACCCCTTTAAATGCAATTGCAGAACTTGTGGTTGGAGAGCTCATTTGCCAAAAACAAGGTTTGAGATTCCCAACACAATCATATTTTCCCACCCCGAACTCATTAATTTAGTCATCTAAAATATCCTATAAATGTTGAGGATAACTTTAAAAATAAATATGTACATGAATAAATAGCATAACTATAAATTACTAGGCCTCTTGGCACAAATAAAAAAAGCCATCAGCAAAGAACTTGAGGTATTGACTATCATTTTTCATAGGAAGAGATATGAACAACACCACAATAGGAAATTGGAGTTTAATAATAATAAAAAAAAAACCTTTGTGCAGAAATAACTTTTGAATGAAAAATCTGACAGCAGCAGAAGTACCCGTGTTTTAGTCAACAGGAAAATAATTATAATATATAATACTGTAGAAAGAGTGAAACGCGTTAGATAGAACAGAGTCATTATTTTATTATATAATTAAAATTATCACGTATTTTTTATTTTTGAAGCCGTTGTTCAAGTTGTCTGTTTTTTGCCTGTTTTATTGGGATTCTTCAGATTTTGTGCTGATACCCGAACGGAGACGGGAGAATTTCTCCGTATGCGTGTGAGTCAGCCCAATTACAGCTGACCATTTGTTACGGTTTTCTGACACTCAGACAAAGGTTAAAAGTAGGGATGAGCGAGCACCCCGATGCTCGGGTGCTCGGGTGCTCTGACCGAGCACCCCCTGATGCTCGAGTGCTCGGCCGAGCACCCGAGCCCCATTCAAATGAATGGGAGCACTCGAGCATTAAACCAGGCACCCCCTGCTCTGATGAGCGGAGGGTGCCTGGTCAATGTCCCCCTTCATCTCCGCTATGCCCCTCTTCCACAATGTCCCCCTTCATCTCCTATGCCATAGAGGAGATGAAGGGGGACATTGTGGAAGAGGGGCATAGCGGAGATGAAGGGGGACATTGTGGAAGAGGGGCATAGACTCTATGCCCCTCTTCCACAATGTCCCCCTTCATCTCCGCTATGCCCCTCTTCCACAATGTCCCCCTTCATCTCCGCTATGGCATAGGAGATGAAGGGGGACATTGTGGAAGAGGGGCATAGCGGAGATGAAGGGGGACATTGTGGAAGAGGGGCATAGCGGAGATGAAGGGGGACATTGTGGAAGAGGGGCATAGCGGAGATGAAGGGGGACATTGTGGAAGAGGGGCATAGAGTCTATGCCCCTCTTCCACAATGTCCCCCTTCATCTCCGCAATGCCCCCTTCATCTCCGCAATGCCCCCGTACCTCCATTCCCTGGTGGTCCAGCGGAGCGTCTTCGGATCTGTGCCTCTTCCGGCACAGATCCTCTTCACCCGAACATGTCGGGCGAGCACATGGCGGTACTCGTACGAGTACCGCCATGTGCCGAGCAGAGCGATGCTCGAGCCGATCCGAGCATCGGCCGAGCACGCTCGCTCAACACTAGTTAAAAGTAAAAACACAGTTTTATTGAAATAAAATCAAAGGACAGTGCCCCTAGTGGCCAGGACAGGCATGAACAGTAATGACAGTAGACAGACTCAAATACTTATGAGCAAAATATAATGATCAAAAATAAATGACTGGACAAGGGTTAATGTGAGAGCAACTGTTCAGTCTCTGTGATGGTAATAGCCAAACCCCAGCAGTTAATCAGTCTCTTGATGGTGCAAAGGAAGGGTGTAGTAGGCAACTGAACTGAATCACTCTCAGATAGCTGTAATATAGGACGCCCAAGTAAACAGCAAGACAAACCAGAGCTGAGCTAATACCTCCTTAGAGGAATGTACAGGATGGAAGCCACTGCTGGAGCAAATGGAATTAGAACCTGAATAGCCCTTAGTACTCGCAACTGGAAGAAACCCTGCGTGCCAGCGGAAACAGAGCCAGGACACCCCTTGGATGCCAGTAGTAACCAACACTGCACAAGCAATATTGAGCCAATGCACTGGTAGTGCGATAGATAGCGTAACACAGTGAGCACTTGGAGACCAGAGCCGAGACACCCTTCCGGTGCCGTCACAGAGCAACACACTGCAAGAGCAACGGGAGGCCACTAGCACCAGGAGGTGCAACCACGGTGCAGACCGAGCACCGGAACGGAAACTGCTCTGCTTGTGTGAACGGATAGGCTAGGTCGCTTGGGCACAGGCTCAGTAGGGTAATAGACTCGGATGAACCGTACAGGCTTGGCAAATGTATGGATGCAGGCTCGATAACGGAGGCAACCAGCACAGCAAGGGTTTAGGGCAGGTTCGATTACGGAGACAACAGCTCAGCAAGGCTATAAGGCAGCTCGGTAACGGAAGCCACAGCTCGGATAGCAGAGAAGTGATTAGTCAGAGCGATACTAAGCAAAGTTCAGAATGTCGCCGGTAGGCGACCAGGAACACAGGATGAGATCATGGAGCAGGAATCGTCAGCCGGAACCGGGACAATCACGAATCAGGAACGTCAGCCAAAGCTGGGTCAATCACGGAGCAGGAACGTCAGCCAGAACCGGGTCGAATCACAGAGCAGGAACGTCAGCCAAAGCCGGGTCAGTCACGGAGCAGGAACGTCAGTCAGAACCGGGTAGAATCACAGAGCAGGAACGTCAGCCAAAGCCGGGTCAGTCACCGAGCAGGAACGTCAGCCAGAACCGGGTCAAATCACGGAGCAGGATTGCCAGCCAAAGCCGGGTCAAACACGGAACAGGAACAGAGAATGGTCAGACGAGCCAGGTCGGTACACTGGAAACGCAGGAACACAGCAACAAGGCGCAGGATCAGGAACACCACGAAAGGGCATCTGACAGGTGCCATAGGCCCACTATTTAAAGGAACATCCTGGATGGGCCAATCAGCCTCCTCCAATGCACAGGTATCATCACAGAGATTGACAGGGAATCACGGGGACCGTGATACCATTATACTTGTGAGTACCCACCTTTATGCTGTTCATGATATATTATTGATATTTGTGACATATTACCTTATTGGGTGCCCTCTTTCTACAGTATTGTTTATAAGCGATGAGAGGACGTTTTATGAGGAGCAGCCTGATACGATTGTGAATCATTATAGAGAAGAGTGATTATATGAGCCTGGGGCAGCTCTGGATTTCCCCTAATGCTTTTTTGCTGTTTTACACATAGGTGTAGATTCAGCATATACGCTTGTCAGTATTAGCTCACTGTGGTGATTTGGTGGAGGTTGATTGTTGAAAGATTCAACACAGGGGGTGCATCCTGTTTCTCTCTCTTGCCTTCCTTTATAATTATAATATGCATTTTATGTATTAAAATCTTTACTGCTTATTTGCACTAAAGCATGATGAAGAGGTGATAAAGTAGAGATGACTTCTCAAGCAGCGATATCACTTCTCCAATACCTGTGTTAGTCTATAGAGCATATGCGCAAAGATTTCTCCAGCTTTGGAAGTCTTATTACATAGGCTCTATAGTATAACATAGGAACTGGGGAAGTGATATCACTGGAGAAGTCATGTCCACTTTATCACCTCTTTATCATGCCTTAGTGCATATCGGCCAAGGTGTTAAAGTGATAGCAATGTTTCACGAAAACAGCAGCTCCAATTAATCTTCATAGCAAATGAGCCATAGAGAGTGTTATTTCAATACTGTGAGAGTTGTAGTTCAAGAGTAATTGAACGATAAAGTTTTCCCCTCCCGCCCCTTTTACCTAGTGTAAACCCCCACTCCTCAGATGTGGAATCCAGTCCATAGACCAGACAGCTCACATCAAGGGTCAATATTCTACTGTGAGAACAATGAAAACCCTTCCCCCCTTGACAGGTTTTTCAGCTTTTTCCCTTATCTTAATTGAAGATTGTTCCTCTCTGCAATCTACCTGGGCACCTCCCTTCTGCTCTGGCTGAGCAGTGTTATATCATTCAATTACTCTTGAACTACAACCCTGACAGATTCGAAATAACACTCTCCAAGGCCCAAATACTATGATGATTAAATAGAGCTGCTTTTATTATGAAACATTACTGTCCCTTTAAATCCCCATTTAAATCTGGGTGAATTTTCATTTTTTTTGTCTTCTATAGTGCAATTAGTTTGCTCCTAGTCCTAAATTGCTACTCTTTTACTTTCTGCATATGGCCCTAGATGTCGTAGATGCCAGCAGTCTATATTTTGTGTTTAAACTGTTTGCCTGACCTGGCTTCTCTGACAAGCTTCCTCAGACTTTGTTCTAAGAAGTTTTGTTTTCTTGTAGTTAGAGATGATTTAACAAAGTACCATACTGCATGGGGTGAATTAAGGCAACGCGAATAAAGGCTTCTTGTACAACCACTCATCAGTATGTACACATTTTTTACTCAGATCGATCCAGTCAGATCACCGAAGCGTAGTGCAAGAACATAGAAACAAAAAATCTATGTGAATTCCCTCTTGCAAAGTAATGAACGTAATGAATTTCATAAAATGAATACACAGACTTCTTTTTTAAGCATTTCACTTTTCAAAGCCTGAGGCAAAGACATTTGGGATTTAAAGAAAACATGAGAAAATAAATGATAAATAAACAAGTCTGTACAATATTCACAGGTCAAAAGAACTCATATACAGTAAAATAAACAGTAAATATTACTTTTATACATGGTTTAAACTATAAACTACATTATGCTACTGATTTTTTTCAAATCCATTTACTTTGTTTAAAAACTTTCAATAGAGAAATGTGAACTTATCCTATATAATAATTCGCTAGAAAGTTTATAACGACACAGTCATGCACAGTAGAGACTGCCCATGCAACGGCTGATACAGTGCCAGTCAGTCGTGGTGCAGTCATGCTCAGTAGAGACTGCCCGTGACAAGGCTGATACAGAGTGGGGTTTTCCTAAGTAGCATCCAGATCTTTATCAGCCGCTGTGCAGGCAGTCTCTACTGAGCATGACTGCAACATGAACGGCTGGCACTGTATCAGCCGCGGCGTGGGCAGTCTTTACTGTGCATGACTGCCCCGCTATCGGCTGGCAGTGGCACTGTGGCCCGTGTAATAGGTTCTTCAACTAGTATTTAATAATGTACAGGAGCCCATCATGCCTACCATGGCTGAATCCTTGTCTTGCTTATGCATACCACAAGCTTACAGTATCTGGATCTAGCTTTCCTTGTGCTGATGCCCTTGTGTGTCCTAGGCCAGTGCTCTCCAGACCTGTCACCATGGGAGACTTTTTCCTGCAGCCCTTACTGCTACAGCCTTTCTTTCTACAATTAAACTGGTCACTGAGATGGACTTCAGCAAGACTGTGATGAGGAAGAGGGAGGAGGGTTATAGAGATGCCATGAAAAAGCTGGAGAGTATGGTAAGTGAGTATAGAATCAAGAGTGGGAAAAATCTTACAAAGGGTGCTTCAGTTAGCATACAAGATAATGGGCTTCCATAACAGACCATTTCTTTGTCAGATGCCACTACAATGGATGAAAACAAGTAACTCTCACTGCAAGGACAGAGGTTGGGATATCTGCAACATTCTCTGAATGTCTGACTTCCCAGTCTTTGGGGAGAAAAAAAGTGCATACAGTAATGCTCCATCTATGAACAGTTTTTTAAATTGTATATTTTAAGCCACCAAAAACCCACTTTAATCCACAGCAGCCTGTTTAAGACTAGAGAGAGGAAACATCATGGAGCGAAAAAGTATGCCTTGTACTTCTGTACTGATTCACATCTACTTCAGTAGCAGATACTTGCAAAGTAAAAGCACTCTTCCTCAGTTCAACCATCAGCACCGAGAAAACTTGGAATCTCAAATGCCAATCCTATATCACATGGCTGGTAGGAAGCTTACGTTTTCTATCTAGAAAAGTCAAAGAGCAACAGAACCATGGTTTTAGATGATGGGTCATCTTATACTAGTCAGTTCAGTTGAGGATATTACTGCACTCCCCTACAACTGAACTTGTGTATGACAGCTCATGCTCTTTATAACCAAGAGACAAAGCAGAGGCAAAAGAAGCATAACTTTTCAACTGCAAATACTGGTTGCATGTGAAATGAAGCACAAGAAGAGTTTATTAATTAAATAAAATTAAATCCCTGGCTGGACACTGAAGAATAAAGGCTGAAGATACAAGACTTCATGTTAGCAGTGCAGAAGGACTCTGACCAAGTATAGAATGAGCAAGGCACTGCATTTTCACAGTGTAGATGTGGCTGAATGTGGCTGTGATGCTTCATATTTAATTATAATAAAGACAGCTAAGAGTCTTCTTTCAGTATTTATCAGACTACTGCCACTATATACTTAATTACTTAATTATACCAAGGACAACTAGAAGTCTCTTCTTTATCAGGCTACTGCCACCCACACTAGCTGGTGACACACATATGCTGTATCCCAATTCTCTCCCATTGGACTGGCACTCAGTCTTTTGGAACCATGGGATTTTTGAGAAAACAAGTACCTTTTGGGTTGTGTGCATGAAATACAAGAGCATAATCAAATTTGATATACTGATTGTCTAAGTACTGAATAATTACATATGATTGGATTTTAAAGGTGCTGAACCTCGTTTAGTACAACTTGCTATGATACTAGTTATATGAGCAGGGTCCTCTGATCCTTCTGTTTTCCACATTTGATTGTACTATTTAATACCTCTGTATGTCTATTCCCTACTGTAAAGCACTGCGGAATTTGTTGGCACTATAGAAATAAAGATTAATAATAATAATTGATAATAATACAAGAAGAGAAAATTATTTAACACTGCAGGTACAATGCAATTCACATAAACGTCGTCCTAATACAGTGATGAAGGTACCTAGCACCAAAAGTAATCTGGTACCATTCAGTATGTGATAGTAAGTAATATGTTAGTTGAACTGCATGTGATAATACTTAGTATTGCAGCTGACCTGTATTTAGTAATATGCATTATGTTAATTGAACTGAATTAAAAAAATACATTATTTTATTTATTTTTTTTACACCATATACTGAAATTCAGTATGTATCTGTATATTAACCCATTGGAATGGTATAGACATCTCCAACACATTGCTTCACAAGTTGTTACCGTTTACCCATAGATTCCAAATTGCTATACATCCATTTTTTAACAATGGTATATACAACATTGATCAATATCATATGGTTATTTGGTACTTCATTATAAGCACAGATAAGTGAAAAAAAATGAGAAAAATGACAACAATGTTATATGATTAGGTATTAACATTTGCCCTCAAAAAGCATGTAATCAGTTCAGTCTCTTCTGATATAATGTGCATGCCTGGAGAAAGCCTTATTGGTTTTTCCAGAACCTAACTATAGGCTATAATGTCATGTAGGAAAGTACAACTTCATAGATACCTGACTTGAGTAGAGGTATTTTAATATATTAATCATTTTCCCTGCATTTAAAAGAGACCTCACTCCTCCTGATAACACTTTCAAATTTACCTTACTATTCCCACAACATCCTAATGCATTTTGCTCTTGTGTCTTTGTTTAAAGTAGGGCTGATTGAGGATTAGCACCACAATAAATACAATAAATACAAGGTCAAAATGAACTGCTATTAGAATTTTCTCGCCATAGCAAGGTAATTAGTATTAGGAGCTGTTAGTTCTCATTTAAATGGATAGTAATGGGTCACAATAAAAGCAGCCCTAATTAATTTTCATAGTATTTGGGCCATGGAGAGTGTTATTTCAATACTGTCTGAGTAATAAAGTAAAGTATTCCCCTCTCACCCCTTTTACTGGTGTAACAGTGCTAACCTCAGAGCAGCAAGATCGAAGGGAGGGACAATCTTCATCGAACATACGGAAAAACATGAAAAACCTGTTAAGGGGGGCAGGGTTTTCCTTATGCTCAAAGTAAGAAGATTGTCCCTTGTTGCGAGTTGTCTGGTCAAGCGACCAGATTCCACATCTGAGGGGAGGTGGCTTACACTAGGTAAAAGGGATGGGAGGGGGAAACTTTATAATTCAATTATCCTTGAACTACAACTCTGACAGTATTGAAATAACACTCTCCGTGGCCCAAATACTATGAAGATTAATAGGAGCTGCTTTTTTGTATAACATTACTATCCCTTTAAGTGTGAGTCACCTCCATTAATTTCTACAATTGAACTGGAAACCTAATTGCTATTGTGCTGATGTAACAGAGTTTTCTTGTTTCAAATTTTATTTAAAAGTAGTTTTGTTGTCATGGTTGTAAGAATATATAGTGAACAGAATAATTTAAATTATAAATTAAATATGTTTTTGTAAATTGTTACATTATTGTGTAGCATAAGTAAAAATCACATTTATTTGCCTAAGACTAGGTCCAGCAAACATAATGCCTATAGCCTTGGGGGGAGGAGATTATAATGGTCAAAGTGGTGTGATAACAGCATTGTGTGTGCTAATCATTTGCATGCTGTCCAGGCTCCATCATGTACAAGAGTTAACCAGTTAGATAGAAAGAGTCCAAAGTATCTGACCTTTTGTCAATCAACCTCAGAGTCATGTTCAGGGCTGCACAATGTAAGTGCTGTTAAACACATAGCAAGAAAAGATTCAATGTACACTGGCAGTACTTTAATCAAAGTGCATTTTAGTTCATTTGGTAAATATTTCCAGGTGCCCAGCTCTAATTTTAGGAAGGTCAAGTTTGCAAAGGTTAAATAGCAGGCAGGATTTCCATAAGTCTCTATCAGTTTGATAAAGGGAAAGTAATTAAATGCAACATTCTTCCAGAGATTAACTGAAAGGCACTGCATTCTGCAATCCAAGGTAGAGATTTTTTTACTAGATTTTCATAATTGCTGTTGTTCTAAACCACACTTCATAGATAATCTGAGTTCCTCTTAAAAAAAAAACAGACTGCAATGAATTAGCAAAAAAAACTGCTATTTTTGTCAGAGATGTGGAGACTAAAATTCAAACTCAACCCATAATTAAAGTCTACTGGATCATTTCTGAGCTCTTCCTTTAATGAACAGAAAATCAATCATTCTATTCGGGCCAAAGAAAACAAGATTTTCTCATAAACAAAGCACCAGATAAAAATAGTGGTTTATTCTATTCTAATTGCAAGGCCCTTTTGTTTCATCTGAACATGGTGGGTTCTTCTTAGTCATGAAAAAAATTGTTATGTTGAGTCAGTTTGCACAGCTGTCTTTTAACAGCACTCTTGTCCGCCAAAAAAGAATTACGGTAATAATCTCTCTCCTTTATTACTCACATAGTTTTGGTGGCATCCCATACACAGAACTGCTTATGTATAGAGTTACTGAGCTCATGCTGTTTCACATGTCACATGTAAATGATTACCATCTTATTTTGAATATTGGACAAATTGTCCCTTATTTCACTGTGCGTAGATAAAATTTCCATGCTGTTTCAAGCTTCTGCTTACGCTCTAGTCACTACAAGTTATTTGATACCTTAAAAAGACAAAACCGATTGACCCATTTGAAAACACATTTTTGAATTACTTCTCTTTATACTTAGTTCCTGTTTAATCTTTCACCACATTCAGATTAAATCCCACACTTTTCTTCTCTTGGGTTCCCTCCATGCTTTTTGCCAATACAAACAAATCTGTTTAAATAAATGTCATAATTAATATACTGTGAAATTATTTACATGATCTTTTTCTTTTCTATTTTTTTTATTTTCATCACAACCCATCAGTGCTAAGGAATTAAACTATTTCTCTACTTATCACCCTTTTATGAATACTTTGGGCCCTGTATTCAAAGGAAATAATGTTGTTAAAATGTAAGCATCAAGATATTTGATCATATATATATAGTATTAAATGGTGCAAGATGTTGCCTGTCCGATTGGACACCATGCACTTCAGCAACCCCGTGGACAAATGCAGCAGTGAGTCTAGCATAAGTGATTGTCACAAGAGTGGGCAGGGGCAGAAATCCACACCCCCTAATTGACTACATACGGCTGATCTCCGCCCTTCTGCTGCCCCAGGGAGGGGCAGACAGTGAAACAGAAACCACTTGGAGTGGGTGGGGGAAAAAATCACTACCTCTGATTTCCTGCATGTGGCTGATCTCCGATTCCTCCTGCTGCCCCCGGGCAGACAGCGAACCTGAAACCAAGTATATATATATATATATATATATATATATATATATATATATATATAAAATTAGTGGTACTCACACAGTATATTCAACATAATATAATACAAAAGTGTTAGGTGTGTATCCCATATAAATAGATATAAAAGTATACTCAGTTGTGGTTCTGCAAGGATTGTAAGAAACAGCACTCAAGTGAAGATAAAAAAGAGAATTCATTTATTGCATCTATGGTGAATGTTTTTGGTCCACTGAGAAAAAAAAAGGACTGAAAACTTTCAGCATGGATGCAAAAAATAATTAACTTTTTTGCTTCACTTGAGTGCTGTCTCTTATGATCCGTGGAGCATCCCCCAGGCTGATTATACTTTCATGTTAAGCTGGGGTGGTAGCTCAGTTGGTTAAGGCACCAGGTGCAGAATCTGTTTAGATTGTGAGTAGTGATGAGCGAGCACCCCAATGCTCGGATGTTCGGGTGCTCTGACCGAGCACCCCCTGAGGCTCGAGTGCTCGGCCGAGCACCCGAGCCCCATTGAAGTCAATGGGAGGACTCGAGCATTACACCAGGCACCCCCTGCTCTGATGAGGGGAGGGTGCCTGGTCCATAGGAAAAGGGCAGAAAAAGATGGAAACACTACAGAAATGGTTCAGGGACAGCATAGGGAGGATGTCTGGATGCACCTTGGACTCCAACATCGCTGCTGGGAACGATCTTTCGCCCGTAGTACGCCATTTTTACAGACTGACCGTAAAACACACAAAAAGGAAAATAAAAACGACTTTAGGCGAAAAATTGTTACCAAACAGTATTTGCTGTATATTTACTTGTATATCATCTGCAAATTCTCCCAAAAATTTCATCGATTTTCTGAAGTGAGGCCATGATTAAGAGGGAAACGTGCGCAGAGGCAAATTATCCCAAACATTTCCTTGATTTTCAGAACTGAGGCCATGATTAAGAGGGAAACGTGCGCAGAGGCAAATTCTCCCAAAAATTTCCTTGATTTTCAGAACTGAGGCCATGATTAAGAGGGAAACGTGCGCAGAGGCAAATTCTCCCAAAAATTTCCTTGATTTTCAGAACTGAGGCCATGATTAAGAGGGAAACGTGCGCAGAGGCAAATTCTCCCAAAAATTTCCTTGATTTTCAGAACTGAGGCCATGATTAAGAGGGAAACGTGCGCAGAGGCAAATTCTCCCAAAAATTTCCTTGATTTTCAGAACTGAGGCCATGATTAAGAGGGAAACGTGCGCTGAGCTGACCATCTAAAACATTATGGGTGAGGGTCTGCTGCAGAGCTGACCATCCTAAACATTATATGCGAAGGCCCGCTAGTGAGCTGACGCTATAAAACATTATATGAGAGGGCCCGCTAGAGAGCTGACCCAATAAAACATTATATGAGAAGGCCCGCTGGTGAGCTGACCTATATAAAAATTGTCAAACAGGGCCCGCTGGTGAGCTGGCCCTATATAAAAATTATATCACAGGGCCCGCTGGTGAGCTGGCCCTATATAAAAATTATAGCACAGGGCATATGGAAGAGGAGGAGGAGGATGAGAAGATTAAGAGTCAACCATATACCCGTTTTTTGGGTGGAAGGGGTGAATGGGAATACAGAGTATTCACATCATTGTAAATAACATATATAAAGTGAGTTTATGTTCCCCCGCGGCTTTCCTCCAGTGGAGTGGAGAAGTCAGGGGAAATCCAGGCCTTGTTCATTTTTATAAGTGTCAACCTATCAGCATTGTCGGTGGAAAGGCGGATACGCTTATCTGTTATGATGCCACCAGCAGCACTAAATACCCGCTCAGACAGAACGCTGGCGGCAGGGCAGGCCAGCACCTCCAAGGCGTAGAGTGCCAGTTCATACCACGTGTCCAGCTTGGACACCCAGTAGTTGTAAGGCACAGAGGGATCATTGAGGACGCTGACACGGTCTGCTACGTACTCCTTCACCATCTTCCAAAACTTTTCCCTCCTTGTGACACTAGGCTGCGCATCAGGGTGAGGGTGCTGGCGGGGTGTCATGAAGGTGTCCCACGCCTTGGAGAGTGTTGCCCTGCCTTTGTCGGAACTGCTGTGTGCTCCCCTTTTCTCCCCTTCTCGGTTGGCCAAGGTAGCACGTACTCTGCCGCCAGCGTTGTCAGATGGAAAATTTTGGAGCAATTTTTCAACAAGAACCTTCTGGTATTGCACCATTTTGCTTGTCCTCTCCACCGGAGGAATGAGAGATGAGAAATTCTCTTTGTAGCGGGGGTCCAGAAGGGTGAACACCCAGTAATCCGTGTTGTCTAAAATGCGTACAACGCGTGGGTCACGGGAAAGGCAGCCTAACATAAAGTCAGCCATGTGTGCCAGAGTACCAACAGTCAAGATTTCGCTGTCCTCACCAGGAGGCTGACTCTCAATATCCTCATCCTCTTCCTCCTCTTCTGCCCACCCACGCTGAAGAGATGGAACTAAAGTTCCATGGCTACCCTCTGTAGCGGAGGCAACCGTGTCTTCCTCCTCCTCCTCCTCCTCCTCCTCCTCCTCCGCCTCCTCCAATTGTCGCTGAGAAGACGAAGTGAGGGTGCTCTGGCTATCACCTTGTGTAAGCTCTTCCTCCCCCATTTCCACCTCTTCCACATGCAAAGCGTCGGTTTTAATTGTGAGCAGCGAGCGTTTCAGTAGACACAGAAGTGGGATGGTTACACTGATAATAGCGTTATCGCCGCTCACCATCTGTGTCGATTCCTCAAAATTGCGTAAAACCTCGCAGAGGTCTGACATCCATTCCCACTCCTCACTTCTGATTACAGGAAGTTGAACGGAGAGGCGACGACCGTGTAACAGCTGGTACTCCACTACTGCCCTCTGCTGCTCACAAAGCCGGGCCAACATGTGGAAGGTGGAGTTCCAGCGCGTGCTCACGTCACACAGCAGCCGGTGAGCTGGCAATTGTAAGCGCTGCTGCAGCTTCAACAGGCCGGCCGAAGCTGTAGATGACTTACGGAAATGTGCACACACGCGGCGCACCTTGGTCAAGAGATCATGCACATTGGGGTAGGTTTTTAGAAATCGCTGCACCACTAAATTAAATACATGCGCTAGGCATGGTACGTGTGTGAGCTTGCCGAGCTCCAAAGCCGCCACCAAGTTACGCCCATTATCACACACAACCATGCCTGGTTGCAGGTTGAGTGGCGAGAGCCACTGCTCGGTCTGGTGACTAATCCCCTGCAACAGCTCTGAGGCCGTGTGCTGTTTGTCCCCAAGGCAGATCAGCTTCAGCACGGCCTGTTGACGCTTCCCCACTGCAGTGCTACACTGCTTCCAGCTACTGGCTGATGGGGGAGTGGCGGTGTGTGTAGAGAATTCGGAGGTGGAAACGGAGGAGGAGGAGCCAATAACGTAGGTGCTGGTGGAAACCCTGATGGAGGTAGGGCCCGCAATCCTCGGCGTGGGTAGCACCCGTGCCATCCCAGGGTCCGAGTCGCTCCCAGCCTCCACGACATTCACCCAGTGTGCCGTCAGGGAAATGTAGCGTCCCTGGCCACAAGCACTTGTCCATGTGTCAGTCGTTAAGTGGACCTTCCCAGTAACTGCGTTGGTCAGGGCACGGGTGATGTTACGGGACACATGGTGGTGTAATGCGGGGATGGCACACCGGGAAAAGTAGTGGCGGCTGGGGACCGCGTACCGAGGGACAGCTGCTGCCATCAGGCTGCGGAAGGACTCAGTGTCCACAAGCCTAAATGGCAGCATTTCGATGGCCAGTAATTTTGAAAGGTGTGAGGTTAGTGCTATGGCCTGTGGGTGGGTGGCTGGGTACTTTCTCTTGCGCTCAAATGCCTGGGGTAACGACATTTGGACGCTGTGCTGGGACAGGGAAGTGGATGTGGTCGCTGATGGTGCTTCAGATGGTACAGGTGCAGGGCGGGAGGTATGCGGGCCTGCGCCTTCGACAGGCGATTGGCCGGCACCGAAAACAGGGGAAGAGGAGGCAGTGGTGTGGCCTGCAGACACAGATGGGCGATCCAGGCGTTCCTCCCACTTACTACGGTGCTTGGATGCCATGTGTCGGATCATGCTGGTGGTGGTGAGGTTTCTAGTGTTCATGCCTCGGCTCATTCTGGTGTGGCACAGGTTGCAAACTACAATTCTTTTGTCGTCCGCACTTTCCTTAAAAAAACGCCATACCGCGGAACACCTACCCCTTGGCAAGGTAGATTTACGCAAGGGGGTGCTCCGTGGAACATTTGCGGGCCGGTTTGGTGCGGTCCGCCTTCTTTCTGTAGCCACACCACTGCCTCTTCCAGCCTGTTGCGGTGCTGCAGATGGCTCACCCTCAGGACTGCTGTCATCGCTCGGCTCTACACCTTCCCAGGTGGGGTCAGTCACCTCATCGTCCACCAAGTCCTCCTCCACTTCCTCACTCTGATCATCCTCCTCAAGTCTTGATCCCACCACATACTCAGTCATTGACAACTGTATAACATTCTCCTCAACAAGGTCTTGAGACGGAAATAGTGGTTGATTTAATGGCAACTGTGTCTCATCATCATCATCATCATCATCCACTACTTCCTTTGACCTTAAATGCCGTTCACATCTGTCATCTTCTTGTGATTGGGTAGCCTCTAGAGGTTGTGAATCAGGGCACAAGATGTCATGTTCCTCTGCAAGCGTGCTTGGAGAGAGGGTCAAATGAAGGATTGGTGATGAGACGAGCTCCTCACTATATCCCAGTGTGGGATCACTTCTTTGACCAGACCGTGTATGGTGGGAGGAAGGATGATCAGAGTGAGGATTATGTTGACCAGACTCTTGGCTACTGAGAGTGGACTTGGTGGAAGACAGGGTGGTGCTTAACCGACTGGAAGCAGTATCAGCTGTCATCCAACCGACCACCTGTTCGCACTGGTCGGACCTCGAGAGTGATGTCCTGCGACGCCCTGTGAAATCAGACATGAAGCTAGGTATGGTGGATGTCTTTCTTTCTTGTGCTCTGGCACCAGGCACAGTTTCTCCGCGTCCTGACCCGCGCCCTGAACTTTCAGGATCACGTCCACTTCCCCGTCCCTTTTTACCCGCCTTCTTCATCTTACACGATATATATGACTTTAATATATATGAGTTTGAAAACTTAACAGTATTTCTTACTATTCTGCAACTCTGCAGAGTACACAGAATAGGCTGCTAAACTGCGGTGACACACACTGAATGGAATAAGTGACTTTAATATTTGAGTTTGAAAAATTAACAGTATTTCTTACTATTCTGCAACTCTGCAGAGTACACAGAATAGGCTGCTAAACTGCGGTGACACACACTGAATGGAATATGTGACTTTAATATTTGAGTTTGAAAACTTAACAGTATTTCTTACTATTCTGCAACTCTGCAGAGTACACAGAATAGGCTGTTAAACGGCGTTGAAACACACTGAATGGAATATGTGACTTTAATATTTGAGTTTTAAAACTTAACAGTATTTCTTATAATTCTGGAACTGTACAGAGTACACAGAATAGGCTGTTAAACGGCGGTGAAAGACACTGAATGGAATATGTGACTTTAATATTTGAGTTTGAAAACTTAACAGTATTTCTTACTATTCTGCAACTCTGCAGAGTACACAGAATAGGCTGTTAAACGGCGCGTTGAAACACACTGAATGGAATATGTGACTTTAATATTTGAGTTTGAAAACTTAACAGTATTTCTTATAATTCTGGAACTGTACAGAGTACACAGAATAGGCTGTTAAACGGCGGTGAAAGACACTGAATGGAATATGTGACTTTAATATTTGAGTTTGAAAACTTAACAGTATTTCTTATAATTCTGCAACTCTGCAGAGTACACAGAATAGGCTGTTAAACGGCGTTGAAACACACTGAATGGAATATGTGACTTTAATATTTGAGTTTGAAAACTTAACAGTATTTCTTATAATTCTGGAACTGTACAGAGTACACAGAATAGGCTGTTAAACGGCGGTGAAAGACACTGAATGGAATATGTGACTTTAATATTTGAGTTTGAAAAATTAACAGTATTTCTTATAATTCTGGAACTGTACAGAGTACACAGAATAGGCTGTTAAACGGCGGTGAAAGACACTGAATGGAATATGTGACTTTAATATTTGAGTTTGAAAACTTAACAGTATTTCTTACTATTCTGCAACTCTGCAGAGTACACAGAATAGGCTGTTAAACGGCGTTGAAACACACTGAATGGAATATGTGACTTTAATATTTGAGTTTTAAAACTTAACAGTATTTCTTATAATTCTGGAACTGTACAGAGTACACAGAATAGGCTGTTAAACGGCGGTGAAAGACACTGAATGGAATATGTGACTTTAATATTTGAGTTTGAAAACTTAACAGTATTTCTTACTATTCTGCAACTCTGCAGAGTACACAGAATAGGCTGTTAAACGGCGCGTTGAAACACACTGAATGGAATATGTGACTTTAATATTTGAGTTTGAAAACTTAACAGTATTTCTTATAATTCTGGAACTGTACAGAGTACACAGAATAGGCTGTTAAACGGCGGTGAAAGACACTGAATGGAATATGTGACTTTAATATTTGAGTTTGAAAACTTAACAGTATTTCTTATAATTCTGCAACTCTGCAGAGTACACAGAATAGGCTGTTAAACGGCGTTGAAACACACTGAATGGAATATGTGACTTTAATATTTGAGTTTGAAAACTTAACAGTATTTCTTATAATTCTGGAACTGTACAGAGTACACAGAATAGGCTGTTAAACGGCGGTGAAAGACACTGAATGGAATATGTGACTTTAATATTTGAGTTTGAAAAATTAACAGTATTTCTTATAATTCTGGAACTGTACAGAGTACACAGAATAGGCTGTTAAACGGCGGTGAAAGACACTGAATGGAATATGTGACTTTAATATTTGAGTTTGAAAACTTAACAGTATTTCTTATAATTCTGGAACTGTACAGAGTACACAGAATAGGCTGTTAAACGGCGGTGAAAGACACTGAATGGAATATGTGACTTTAATATTTGAGTTTGAAAAATTAACAGTATTTCTTATAATTCTGGAACTGTACAGAGTACACAGAATAGGCTGTTAAACGGCGGTGAAAGACACTGAATGGAATATGTGACTTTAATATTTGAGTTTGAAAACTTAACAGTATTTCTTACTATTCTGCAACTCTGCAGAGTACACAGAATAGGCTGTTAAACGGCGTTGAAACACACTGAATGGAATATGTGACTTTAATATTTGAGTTTTAAAACTTAACAGTATTTCTTATAATTCTGGAACTGTACAGAGTACACAGAATAGGCTGTTAAACGGCGGTGAAAGACACTGAATTGAATATGTGACTTTAATATTTGAGTTTGAAAACTTAACAGTATTTCTTACTATTCTGCAACTCTGCAGAGTACACAGAATAGGCTGTTAAACGGCGCGTTGAAACACACTGAATGGAATATGTGACTTTAATATTTGAGTTTGAAAACTTAACAGTATTTCTTATAATTCTGGAACTGTACAGAGTACACAGAATAGGCTGTTAAACGGCGGTGAAAGACACTGAATGGAATATGTGACTTTAATATTTGAGTTTGAAAACTTAACAGTATTTCTTATAATTCTGCAACTCTGCAGAGTACACAGAATAGGCTGTTAAACGGCGTTGAAACACACTGAATGGAATATGTGACTTTAATATTTGAGTTTGAAAACTTAACAGTATTTCTTATAATTCTGGAACTGTACAGAGTACACAGAATAGGCTGTTAAACGGCGGTGAAAGACACTGAATGGAATATGTGACTTTAATATTTGAGTTTGAAAAATTAACAGTATTTCTTATAATTCTGGAACTGTACAGAGTACACAGAATAGGCTGTTAAACGGCGGTGAAAGACACTGAATGGAATATGTGACTTTAATATTTGAGTTTGAAAACTTAACAGTATTTCTTATAATTCTGGAACTGTACAGAGTACACAGAATAGGCTGTTAAACGGCGGTGAAAGACACTGAATGGAATATGTGACTTTAATATTTGAGTTTGAAAACTTAACAGTATTTCTTATAATTCTGCAACTGTACAGAGTACACAGAATAGGCTGTTAAACGGCGGTGAAAGACACTGAATGGAATATGTGACTTTAATATTTGAGTTTGAAAACTTAACAGTATTTCTTATAATTCTGCAACTGTGCAGAGTACACAGAATAGGCTGTTAAACGGCGGTGAAAGACACTGAATGGAATATGTGACTTTGATATTTTAGTTTGAAGACTTAACAGTATTTCTTCCTATTCTGCAACTCTGCACAGTACACAGAATGTGCTGCTACACTGCGGCGAAGCACACTGAATGGAATATGTGACTTTGATATTTTAGTTTGAAGACTTAACAGTATTTCTTCCTATTCTGCAACTCTGCACAGTACACAGAATGTGCTGCTAAACTGCGGCGAAGCACACTGAATGGAATATGTGACTTTGATATTTTAGTTTGAAGACTTAACAGTATTTCTTCCTATTCTGCAACTCTGCACAGTACACAGAATGTGCTGCTACACTGCGGCGAAGCACACTGAATGGAATATGTGACTTTGATATTTTAGTTTGAAGACTTAACAGTATTTCTTCCTATTCTGCAACTCTGCACAGTACACAGAATGTGCTGCTACACTGCGGCGAAGCACACTGAATGGAATATGTGACTTTGATATTTTAGTTTGAAGACTTAACAGTATTTCTTCCTATTCTGCAACTCTGCACAGTACACAGAATGTGCTGCTAAACTGCGGCGAAGCACACTGAATGGAATATGTGACTTTGATATTTGAGTTTGAAGACTTAACAGTATTTCTTCCTATTCTGCAACTCTGCACAGTACACAGAATGTGCTGCTAAACTGCGGCGAAGCACACTGAATGGAATATGTGACTTTGATATTTTAGTTTGAAGACTTAACAGTATTTCTTCCTATTCTGCAACTCTGCACAGTACTCAGAATGTGCTGCTAAACTGCGGCGACGCACACTGAATGGAATACGTGACTTTGATATTTTAGTTTGAAGACTTAACAGAATGTGCTCTAATCTGCAACTTTGCACACTAAACAGAATGTGCTCTAATCTGCAACTTTGCACACTAAACAGAATGTGCTCTAATCTGCAACTTTGCACACTAAACAGAATGTGCTCTAATCTGCAACTGTGCACACTAAACAGAATGTGCTCTAATCTGCAACTTTGCACACTAAACAGAATATATATATTTTTTTTTTTTTTTTTTTTTTTTTTTCCCCCCACACCAAATAACCTGCTGCCCCCACACACAGTAGTCCTAAAAAGGACTTTTGGTTCTTTTTTTTTCACAATTTTTGTTTTTTTCCTCCCTACACTGCCTTTCCCTTCCTATCCTCAGCTCTCCCTGGCTCAGACTGAGCCGAACTCGATGGTCAGGTGCTATACAGCACCTGACCACGGGTTCTGGCCAGCCAATCAGTGTAATGCCAGCAGCCAACATGGCTGCTGGCATTACACCGATGTCAGAGCCTCCCTGCACGTTTATTGGCTGCGCAGCAGCCGCAAAACGTGCGGGGAGGAGACCCGAACATGGCGGGCGAGCACATGCGGTACTCGTACGAGTACCGCCATGTGCCGAGCAGAGCGATGCTCGAGCCGATCCGAGCATCGGCCGAGCATGCTCGCTCAACACTAATTGTGAGGTTACAGGTTCTGGTCCCAGCAAAATCAACTCAGCCTTTTGCCTCTCTAAGGTAGATAAAATGAGTCCAGGACATACTTAAAAACAAGAGACAATCTCAATGTATTCTTCCTGGTAAAATACTTTCACCAAAAAAAAAAAAAAAATAGATATACCATTATTACATTTATTTATCTTCTGTACTTTTCATTGTTTTCTAATACGTTAAATTTTTAAAACTGATGCTGCACTTTTGAGCAAGTCTAAAAAAACTGAATCTAACACTTACATGAAATTTACATCAGGATTTCCAAATAGCCTTTTTGAAAACAGTGATCTTAATTCATCCCATTATTTATTGCATGCATACTCTGGACTACTTTTATTTTGTAGTTTGCCAGCTTTGATTTTCGATAAATGTTCGTAAAAGGGAGTGATCACTTAAATCTGGACTAGATCTATCAAATGGATAGAAAAAGCTGTACAATTGTATGCTATTTTTGGATATTGCTCTATGTGCTTCGACTCTATCACTAGGCTCTATAGAATAATTTAGGAATTTTAGGATTTTGTACAATGTATACTCATTGTTTGATAAATATGAGGCCTATTTTATAATGCTTTTCACTAAATGAAGTGCTAAGTGCAAGCTTTACATGTGCTCTGTTATATTGTTAAAGTTGACCTGTTACCTACACAGATTTTAGTCTCATCAAATGTATTTACTTAAGCTCTCTATGGCTAAAGTTTTCTGTTTTTCAACCAGTTTAATAACTTTAGAGTTTTTTATTTAGTAGTTAGCGAATCTAATCTCAGCAGAGCTTTGTTCTCTGGCATGTCCAGAGAATCGCCTCTCTAAACCTTCTTAGTCTGCTAGACTCTATCAGTTTTCTCAAGATAAATTATTGGGGAAGAATAACTATGCAAATTTGCTATCTTTCTCTCTGTCAACCTTTTAAACTATTTAATCCAGTTACACATACTGAATTACAAAATTCAAGGGCCGTTGGTTGCAGGTGTCAAAGGAAACTCACAGAGCATAGCTGAACAATTAAGTAACAATACTTAGATTGTAAGCTCTATGGGGCAAGGACCTCCTATCCTAATGTATGCTCACATGGTGTTCCGCTTATGATTGTCTATATAATCACTTAATTAATGCACTTTTTGTACCTTCTCTATACAAAATGTAAATTGTAAAGTGCTATGTGCACCTGTTGGTGCTATATAAATAAAAATATACATATATACATACAATACAATGATATACATACAATACGATTATATAACATTAACATTGTTATCAATTAAACAATATATGACTGTATAAACATGCAGCTAAATATACTAGTATTTGTGTGTTATCAATTTGCATTTTTATCAGTTAAGTTGCATTCATTCAGTTACTAATGGGCAAGTACAAGGATATGCTATGGAAATAAACATTTTTGATATGACAGGTTCTACCTGGGGTATCTTGTTACACATGAAGGGAATATATGCATACCTATATACTCATTAATTTTTAGCAAGTGGAAAGTTCTATTTTCAGTGATTTCCAAATTAAATAAGCTTGCCTGTTCATAAATACTCAAAGGTATTTATAAATGATCATATGAGTAGCATAAGAGTGCAGTATAGCAAATACGTTGGCTACCTTTCCACTGCATAAACTGTCCCTTTAAAGTAGTACTTCTTAAAGCAACTTAAAAGTTAATTTACCTGTTGAGTTTACATGTATTGCATGTGCTGAATATGAGGGATTGGAGTGTATTTATTTTCATAAGACAATGGAGGGGGGAGATGCACTAAGGCATGATAAATAGGTAATAAAGCAAAATATGTCTTCTCCAGTAATATCAATCCTCCTTATCCTATGTTATTCTATAGAGCCAATGTACTAAGATTTCTCCAGCTTTGGAGATGTTAGTGAAAAGGCTCCACAGAATAACATAGGGACTGGAAAAGTGATATCACTGGAGAAGTAATTCCTGATTTATCACCGCTTTATCACTTCTTAGTGCATAACACAGTTTCTCACTCACAGCTTGCATATATCAAATTTGACTTCCTTGTTGATTCTAATGATCCTACTTGACAAGTTGAGTCTCAGTCATATTTTCAAACTACAGATAAAAATCCTCCTACTGTACAGGCGAGGTGGTATTAAAGTACTTTGCAATTAACAGAAATTGTGATTTTAAGTGTTTGACTGTGCATGTGAACGGAATGCATAAACTACAGAAACTGACCTTACTGGGACCTTGAGAATGAAAATCATGTTATTTATTATGATGAAAAAAAAGGCTAACATGGACTGTTTTGGTATTTCTGTTCAATCACACAAGATTAATGACTCATTGCGATCTGGTTTGTTTGCTTGTCAGTCAAAATTAAGCATGTGATTGCCTAATTAACAGAGTATACATGTTAATCTTCCTTTAGCAATAATTTCATATATTTGCTATTATAAAGCTCTAAGAAACAATTCAGTAGAAGAAAATTGGCCTTTATTAAGGTTAAAGATAAGCAATTTTTTTGCAAACCAACTGCATCAAAGGGGAGAAGTGAAAATTCCAGTTGATTGAAAAGAGGACTTTATCTCTTTAAATGTTTGAGAGGTATTTAGAGCATTGTGAAGCAATACACTGGAGACCTCTATAGCATCAAGGAGGTTAAAAGTTACATTTAAATCAACAGGGATTTGAGGAATGTTTATCTCCCCTTATGGTGGAGTTGGTTTGCCCCTAAATTTCTAATCTTTTACATCCTCGAAACATCTTATAACATGGTTTTATAAAGATTTAAAGTAAGAGCTAACTTTGCCCCAAGATTGTTTGCACAGAATGTTATTATCCTTTATGTAATTGCCAACATGTTTAATAAAGCTATTTACTAAAGAGAACAAAACTAGGCACCCATTTGGTCCTTATCATGTGCTATACTGACTGATGCTGCTATATGTGTGAATATATTTCATTTTAAACCACAGAACCCTATATATGAATGAAAAATGCAGAATTTGTAGGGCAAACAAAATGCATCATAGGGAAGAAATAAAAATTTGTGTTGATGTAAATTGGGTTTTTAACTCTTTAAATCTGGCATAGTAAATTACTGGATCGCCAGTTTTTGGGAATTGGAACCCTATTATTCACAACCAACCATTGTCTGCAGGCAAAAATACTATGAAGGTTAATAGGAGCTGCTTTTTTGTATAACATTACTATCCCTTTAAGTATGAGTCACCTCCATTAATTTCTACAATTGAACTGGAAACCTAATTGCTATTGGGCTGATGTAACAGAGTTTTCTGTCATTAACCTAAATAATAATTTGCTAGGATGTTTGTCAGAAGCCGTCATGCACAGTAGAGACTGCTCAAACGCTCAGAATGCTGGGAGCATGGAATGCTGGGAGTTATGCGCTAGGAGCATGGAATGCTGGGAGTTCTGTGCTGGGAGCACAGAATGCTGGGAGCACGGAATGCTGGGAGTACAGAATGCTGGGAGTTCTGTGCAGGGAGCATTCTGTGCTTTCGGACAGTCTCTACAGTGCATGACTGTGTCGGCGGCAGGACGCAGAGCAGAACCGGCCTCTTAACCCTTTGAGTGCCAGAGGGGTACACAACGCATTGCTTTGCAATGCGTTGTGTACCCCTCTGGCAATCAAAGGGTTAACATCACCTGGACCTTTGCCCGTGTACACGGGCTTTTACTCTAGTTTGTTATATATTGAAGCCTAAAACCAACTACCTATAAATTGGTTCAATTGATATTTTTTGCCAGGAAGGACCTGGGAGTGAACTAACAGAGAGACTAAATTACCTTTTGCCCTCTGAAAGGATGTTGGTCCAGGTCAGGGTAGAGGTCAATGCTCTGCCAAAGCCTGTAAATAAATACTTCACTTCACTTTTCAGCCATCTCCTTGAGCATTATAAAGGTAACTGAAGAAGCAGATGTCAACTGATATAATACAAGACAAACATATTTACTACTTAAGCTATGTTATTATAAGCAAGGCAATCTTTGTACAAAGAAAAGAAGATTCTTCAAAATCTTTGAACAGAGAGGTATATTCTAGACTTTTAAGAGATTAACTCTTTAAGGATATTCTTTGCATTGCAATGCACATCCCTCATATAGTTAACCTTTTACGTACCAGAGAGGTTTAAGATGCATTGCCTCTGGCCTGTGGTCCATAAATGGTTACAGGGATTAAGAACCCCAATATTCTTAACTAGTGTAAAAGCCCGTGTACACAGACCAAGGTGTGGATGATGTTAACCCTTTGAGTGCCAGAGGGGTAAGCAACACATTGCTTTGCAATGCGTTACGTACCCCTCCAGCACTCAAAGGGTTAAAAGGCAGGTCCTGCTCTGCGTACTATCGCTACGCATTCATGGACTGTTGAGACTGCCCGAAAGCACAGAATGCTCCCAGCACAGAACTCCCAGCATTCCTACACCTCCCAGTATTCCGTGCGTTCGGGCAGTCTCTACTGCGCATGACGGCTTCAGACAAACATCGTTAGCGAATTATTATATAGGATGTTTCATTGTTCATGCCATCCAGCATTAAGAAAAATGGTGCTACGCTTAACAGGTCATTTTTCTTTCATTACAAGAGCTAAGAAATTCTAAGAGCTGTTGTTGAAATCAGAGATAACAGAATGACGAGATAAGTAGACTTCACATCTAATGAAAACCCTCATGTGCATTCTGTCAGTTTTGATTAATGCCTCCCTAAAGATCCTGCAACGTCCTCACAGTATATTTTTATGCCTCTCCTGTTTGTGTGCAACACAATTCTTATGATCAGTCTATCCCATCAGGTTCCTGGGAAAAAAAATCCACTGAGAAATTTTTTTTAAGGTTTCCATTATTGTGTTGTTATAAAGCTGTTCATGTTTCAGTATGGAAATGGCCCTAAGCTAGAATTAAGACGGCCGGTTCAGAAAATGTTTTGTGTTTTTTTTGCCCTCACTTTCTGAAGCCAAATGACTTTTTAACCTCTTAGCCTTCTCAGGCTCCCTTCACCTTTAACCCTGTTTATTAGAGTAAAACAACATAATATAATTTACTAAAGAAAAACCTCCATATATGTAAGGAGTAAAAGAGAAATGCACAATGGAAGTTGATTCTTCAGTAATATGCATATTTTAGAGACTGTTAAATATGTAAATTAAAGACAAACACAGTAGGACACACACACATACACACGCCACTCACTCCCCACATGTACACACACACATATACACATACACATGGCACTCACCCTCCCACACACACACCACTCACCCACACCCACCCACACACACCACCCACACACACCATCCACACACATATACACACAGCACATACATACGCATGGCACACACACACACACACACATACACACGCCACTCACCCACACACATATCACTCACCCACACACACACACATACACACGTCACTCACCCACACACACACATACACAAGGCACACACACACATGACACTCACCCTCCCACACATACCACCCACCAACACACACCATCCACACACATATACACACAGCACATACATACGCATGGCACACACACACACACACACACATACACACGCCACTCACCCACACACATCTCACTCACCCACACACACACATATACACAAGGCACTCACACACACACGTCACTCACACACACACACACACACATACACAAGGCACTCACACACACACACTCGCACACATACACACGCCACTCACCCACACACACACGTCACTCACCCACACACACACATACACAAGGCTCACACACACACAGCACTCACCCACACACACATACACAAGGAACTCACACACACACATATGGCACACACACACACACACACATGGATAAATAGGTTTATAAACTAAGAAAGTGGAAAAATTCTGGCCAAAACCAACTAAACAAAGGTAACAAATATAACCATTTATTTAAATAGGTTTTCAGCCTTGTGAATACTTCTGTGTTTAAATGCACATAAAACCATGACACAAGAATCTATATTCGGGCAGCTAAATATAAACAAGCTGCTCCATTGTGTGGAATAAACATCCCCCAAATTTCCATTTGTTTAACCCTTCAAGTGCCAGAGGGGTATGCAGCACATTGCAAAGCACATTGTACATTGCAATGCATGTACCCCTCTGCCACTCAAAGGGTTAAATGAAGTGTTTAACCCTTTGAATGCTAAAGCATTGCACCACAACAGGTTAAAAAGCACCTTTTAAAGATAAATTGAAACATGTTTATTTGTTGACAATAATCCAATTGGTATGCTCCACAATTCCTCATATTTTCCTAAAGTCTCAGTGCACTTAACCCTTTGAGTGCCAGAGGGGTGTGCAATGCATGTGTTATTAAATGGAATTTGTGATTTAATAACACATCAAAAAAGTTTCCAGAACAATAATTGCTTTTAAACTTTTGAATGTCAGGGAGGTACCCAACCAATTGCGCTGCAATACGTCAGGTACCTCTCTGGCACTGAAAAGGTTAATGCTACCCTCTGTCACATGGCTAAAAAAATATTTGGGCACTCAAAGTGTTAAATGCACAAGCTTCTCAAAGAAAAAACTGAATAAAAGTGTCAGGGCTAATTTTCTATCCCACATATTGTAACTTTTTCAAATGTACCATAATGTTTGTAACATCTGCATTTGCAATGTTGTTTATATGTGTAAGAAATCATACAGAGCTATAAAATGTTGCAAAATGTGCTAGTTACTAAAGGAATCCCAGTGCAACTCTGGAACAAGTGAACTGTACATAGAGGTAACCCTTCTTATTTGTTGTTCTTTTCACTAAGCATTACGATTTACTGTAATATGGTTTCTAGGTAATATAGAAATGGGCATACAGGCTAAAGGCCTTATTCATCAAGCTCCAGAAACCAACTGCCCCATAGGGTACAAATTAAAATTCAGCAAATTCCATTGATTGAAATGGGGCTTTTAACAACTTGCATGCTAGGTAGGTATCCAACGCATTTTGAGACCTCTCCATCATTCAAATGGATTGAAGCCCCATTTCAGTCCAAAAATGCACCCCTGTAGCTTGCTGAATATGGCCCTAAGAGTCTTATATTCTAAAGCAGGGCTGCCCAAGTTCAGTCCCCAAGGGCCACCAACAGGCCAGGATGTAAGGATTTTTCTGATTAAGCACAGGTGAGTTCATCAGTGGCACATTCATTCTGACTGACTCACCTGTGCTTAAGCAGGGAAACCCTTACATCCTGGCCTGTTGGTGGTCCTTGATTACTGAACTTGAACAGCTCTGTTCTAAATAAAAGGGAAGTAATTGAGGGGAAAACCAACCACCCTAAAGTGGACAAATACAAATCCTAAAAACTTATTCTGATACGAATGGGCTTTTTAACCAGAATACTAGAGATATTGCCAATACATTGCAAAGCAATGCATTAGAGGCCTCCAGCATTCAAGAGATTAAGGCCTCGATTCAAATAGGACTGATGGCTGAAAAAAAAAAACACCCAACAGCATTTTTTAAAGTACGATAAGCTATTCAATTACCTGTACTATGAAAAAAAAAGCTGACAAAAAACAAACTTCGGAGATAAAGTTAGCTGCATTTTCTCCCTTATAAAATGTTAAAAACGCCACAAGATGCCATTCAATTGACTACGTTAGCTATTAAGCTCCATTAAGAGACCCACTTTATTGTGAGAAATTTAAGACCAAGTTTTTTGGCCGCAGAGTCCCTTATTAGATCTCAAAACAGCCGACACATCTATTGGAAGGGAAAAAAGTTAAAAAACCCAGTCCCCAGTGGATGATTTGATATGGGACCCCAAACCCCATGTCAATACATCCTAAGTACTGAAAAAAACATGTCTAATGTTAGTAGAATTCACCCTATGAGTGCCAGTGGGGTATTCATACCCCACTGACAATCATAGGGTTAATCCGACTAAGGTAAAAAACAACAGCCACTGAAAACAAACACTTACTCTGGTCAGCTACTGTCCATCCATCTTCCTCTTCCATCTCTCTCTTCTTTATATCCATCTTCTTTCTTCTTCTGTTCTGTCTTTTTTTCCATCTTCTTTTCACATACCTGTAAAATAAATAGTGATATAAATAAATGTGCCATGAAAAGAACCAGCAGATCTATGAATGGTTTAACCCCTTGAGTGCCAGAGTGGTACGCAATGCAATGCTGAGCATATGCTGTGTATATCTCTGGGATTCAAAGGGTTAAACAATGTGTAGATGTGTGAGTGAATATTTCAGAACATCCCCCAAGTCCAAAGCATATGTCCCTTTTATCATGCTGTAATGTTTACTATGAAATAGAAAATTATTATCATTGGTGAAACCTTGAGAAGAAAAATATTTGCCCTTTTTTAATTCTCCACCACTGTTAGAACTCACCCCGTACCTGATGGGCCGATGCATGTTCCACTGTGAAGGAATTTTGACCTTTGCCTTTAAATATGGGCAGTCTTTGTTCCCAATGCCTCACAGCTATTGGCTGGGACGTGTGCTTACGTACCTCCCAGCCAATCAGCTTTGAACAGTGGATTGGATGTACTGAGAAGAACTAAAGAAGAACTGAAGCAATTCTGGAGCAAAACAACTGCACCATAGGTGAGACATAAACATTCCCCAAACTGCCATTGATTTAAAAGGGTTTTTAACTCCTTAAATACTTAAGAGGTATGCAAGGCATTAGGAGGCAATGTGTTGGAGACATCTCTAGCATTCAAGGGATTTAAAGAACTAATCATTCCAGTCATGATGATGATGGCTTACTCCTGAATTGTTCCAAGTACATCAGCCTCATGTGATGTCTATGATTCTTAGCTAAACTAGGTGCTACCAGTTTATTAGTGCTACTCCTGCCTAACGCCAATATATTACTCTATTTACACTGAATATGTTCATCTGTATAATGCTCACACAAAGGGGAGGGCAGTGGGGAAGGATATAGGAATTCTGGGGAATTCCATTTTTCTTTTTTTTTTGTGTAACATTATGTACTACCAAGGCACAGAAGAAAGCATTAATTTCCTATGGTATGGGGGATGCATTCCAATCTTGTGAAAATTAAAGTATGGCTTGGTGTGTTCATGAAAGCATTCATACACTTTAAAATAGCAGTGCTTAAACCTATCCTCAGCATCCATACTGAGCAGATTTATCCAGACTTCCTCACATTAATGCAGGTCACTCATGAGTGTGATCATTCTGAAGAATCTGCTTGAGTTTATGCAATTCACATGTGGAGTTGAATGAGTTGGAAACAAACAGCCCAGCTCAGAATATGAGCTGCACCAGACAAATGTGTGCATTGCCCCTAATTTTTCTTGTGTTTTTATTTAGGATTTAAGATCATTAGGCATAAAAATAAGTACTGTCTGTTATGCTGGGTATATATTGGCCTCTTATATGCATTTCTGTTGCAAAATTATCTGTTTTTTGTGGCAGTTTAGCAGTCTGCAGATAAATTATTGTTTTATACATCTTCTTTGATCCGTCACAACATAAATATGTCAGCACTCACTTCTTCACTTGGGTACCTTCCTCTTGATTTCCTTTTCTGGCCTCTATCCTACTATAGAGATCATAATACATATTATTCAAGGTACATATTAACCCACACAGAGAGAAAGGCTAATATTTTCATTTAGTTCTTCAGTACAGAAGAAACCTTTAGAGGTTGATTTAATAATAACTAGAGCAATTGTGGATGGAGCAAACCACAGTGGACTAATACAAATTCTAAAAATACACATTGATTTAAATGGGAACTATAATATTTTGAGTTCCAGAATGGTACACAATGTATTGCAAAGGGTCAAGCAAAGTGATGCAGACTTCTCTAACATTTAGAGGGTCAAATGTGCACTTGAAATATATAAAAACTGATAGCCAGTGAGGTGGCTCAGTTGGTTAATGTACCAGCTTTAGAATCTGTCAAAGTCACAAGGTCATGGGT
This sequence comes from Rhinophrynus dorsalis, assembly GCA_037306005.1. Classification (NCBI taxonomy): domain Eukaryota; kingdom Metazoa; phylum Chordata; class Amphibia; order Anura; family Rhinophrynidae; genus Rhinophrynus; species Rhinophrynus dorsalis. Next base: position 347,410,329 of record CM074723.1, on the reverse strand, counting down.
TCTTGTCCTGCCAAGGTCATCTCAGCCTATCACTCTTCAGAGCTAGAAAAGATGAGTCCATGATCTACTTGAAAACAAGAGACAATCTTAATGTGCTTTTTTCCTGGTAAAATCCTTTTACAAACAAAAATTTGGATCTATGCTGCAGTTCAGGGCTCAAAATTTCCACTCGCCACTATCCAATGGCGAATGAACATTTAGCCCTGGTGAGTAGAAATTCAGCCCTGGTTGGCATGTTATGGCTTGCAGTGGTGAGTAACTTTTCAGGTCTGGCTAGTAGCAAAGGACTTCACATTTTAAGCCCTGCTGCAGTTAGTTTGCTCCACACTTGCTCCGGTTCTTACTATAGCTTTATTGTAATAATAAGAACTAGAGCAATTAAGAGAGAAACAAATAATACCAGTTTATTGAACTGGGATTTTTAACCACTTGAGAGTTTCTGAGACCTGTCTAGCATCAAAGGGGTTAAAGGTCCATTTAAATTATTATTAATTTAAGAATTTTTACTTGTTGCCTATGATGTAGTTTGGTTTCCCAATAATTGCTCCATATTTTGGTTTGTGTATATGGTACAAAGTGTATAATTGGATAAAAGAATTAAGCATGTACTGGGAAAGGCAACCCAATCAAAAAGTGCTGGTAATTTTGCTTCTCTACAGTCTTCTTTTCTTCTTGCAATTATAAAATTTACACGAATTGAAGCTGCCAAAATGATAAGAGCAGATACTAGATATGTTTGTCACTTAATGAGCCAGTCTGAAGAATGTACAAATTCACCAGTCCAGACACTCTGGCTTTAGTATCTAATGCCAGTGTCTGTATTTCATGGTATGGCCTACAGTGTGGTATACACACAAGCTTGCATGCCAGCCACATAGCATGCACATTGAAACAACAGGTATGTCAAACAAGCTGCCAGCTAGCTATTTTAACTACAGTGTGGTCCTGCTGATACAATTTCCATTTTAGATCAATTTGACTCACTGTTCTTGAGCAGTGAAGCCTTTAGTTCTCCAGCTATTGGCTGGATGGAGATGATGAGACTTATAGTCTCCAATAGGTTCATTAACACATTAGCCAAAGAAAAGCAGCAAACTATTTACATTTCATCACTATCTCCAGAGCCTCCTCCTCCCAATAAAATAATAGTACAGCCATTGGCAGCCATTGATGCAGCCCTCCTTAGAGTAAACTGATGAATATGTGGCCCTCAACTGTATTTTATTTTGATACTAGTTGAACAGCCCGTTACACGGGCCACAGTGCCACTGCCACCCGGTCGCGGGGCAGTCACGCGCAGTAGAGGCTGCCCGGGCTACGGCTGATACAGAGCTGTATCAGCCGCGGCACGGCCAGTCTCTACTGCAGCAGTATCTACTGCGCATGTCGCGGCGTTACACACGATTTAGTGAATTATTATATAGGATGCCTGCTCTGAATCTTGCTTAGTATATAGGTCTGAATGAAGAGTAGAGGAAAGGAACACCTAAAAACACCAGCAGACTATCTTGTTCTTCTCTTCTTGGAACAAAGGGCATTAAGGGGAGGATATTGGAGGTATGCACCTTAGTATATTGATGTTAGGCAGGTTCAGGGAATCAAAACCTATTCCAGCACTTGATTTAGAGGGGAATTAGTTTTGTATATTCCACCAAATGCCTTTTTGGACAATGTTGAGATAAGCACAGTAGCTTGTTAAGGTGGTAGGATAAATCAGATATTTATTTTGTTATTGCCCTGATATAAGTTCTTAACATAAATATTGTGTGTGTGTGTGTGTATATATATATATATATATATATATATATATATATATATATATATATATATACACACACTATCGTTCAAAAGTTTGGGGTCACTGAGAAATTTCCTTGTTTCTGTTAAGGAAGCAGCTTGACCGTATGGTACATAAGAAGTGCCCATCAAGCCAATCCAAATTATGGAAGGTGCTTCAGGAACCATGGGGTGAACTCTCTTCATTACCTCATAAAATTGACAGCTAGAATGCCAAAGGTCTGCAAGACTGCAATTGCTGCAAATGGAGGATTCTTCGATGAAAGCAAAGTCTGAAGGACACAATTATTATTTAAATTAAAAATCATTATTTTTAACCTTGTCAATGTCTTGACTGTATTCCCTATTCATTTTGAAACTCATTTGATGGAAAACAAGGAAATTTCTGCACGGTGATTGGCTGCTGTGAGGGTGATCTCTGCCCCTCTGCTGCCCTGGGGAGGCAAGGACAGTAAACCAGAGAAAGATTTTGATATAGATAGATAGATAGATAGATAGATAGATAGATAGATAGATAGACATGTAGATATAGTTGGGGGATACACTCTTGATAAAAGAAGATCAGCACTGGGTGTCAGATGTGAAACTTAAAATAGTCAAAGAATCAGCACTTACAGAAATTGTAGGTGAATTAAGTTATTCACATGTATTGAGGGTGATGGTATGGAAACAGGTAGGGTCTGCTCTTAATGTATCTTACTGTGGAGGTACAGTATCAGCTGCACAAATCACACCTGGCTCTCTCAGTCCAGACTGTTCAGTAGGTTGGCTTATGATCATCAGTGACAGGTTTAAAGGAAGGAAGGGGAAGCATATAAGGTCAAAATATTAAAAACGAACTACTCATTTTCAAAGATTGTATGGCCACTTAGGAATATTGAGGATAAGATAATAGCCATCATGATATTATATAGAATACATTTTTCAGAACAACAAGTTAGACTCCTGAACATGCAGAGCAAACCAATAATGATATTTATGAGACTCAATTTCTGACATCACATGTCAACAAAGAAAAGCACAATCTAGCGTTCAAGAGGTTAAATCAGTGGGAGGTTTTTTTATGTCCCCTGTGCTCTTCTTTTGCTTTCTGCATATAGCTCTTAGACTAAAGTAGAAAATCAGCAGATGCTAAACAGGAAACATCTCAGACTATTTTGGCACGTGATGCTTGGAGCACATTGACACTAATCGATTATATGAAATACAGTTCTTCTTCATGCTGGAAACTCTACTGTGCGCCAGCTAACCAGGGCGATTCAATGCTGTGGAGACTTTTCCTTCCACAAGAGCATATATCACTGCATTTCATGCTTGTAAGGCATTAGTTCTGGAGATCAAGATCATATTAAATGTAAGCAGGTTTGGATGCTCCCATTTAGCACAATTAACACTTTGAGTGCCAGAAAAATGGCCAACACATTATGCAATTACAGAAGATAATACATAAAGCGGCACCAATACACTCTATAAGACGTAATAATCCAAGTTTAACTAACCAGATGCTGTATAGATTCCAGTCGGTGCAGATAACTTCTCAGGCTTCCAAGTCACCTTATGTTCAACAGGATACAAACAGGATTGCACTCCAAATATTCAAAAGCAAATGGTGGTAAAATAAACTTTATTTGGACCAGCAATATAAACAGACACCGGGCATCTGTTTATATTGCTGGTCCAAATAAAGTTAATTTTACCACCATTTGCTTTGGAATATATGTAGTGTGATCCTGTTTGTATCCTGTAACACATTATGCAGCAACGCATTAAGCATCTCATTGGCAATACAGAATGGGGTTCAGCTCACTGTGATACGATTTGTTGTATACCCCTTTGGTCATGAAAAGTTTAATAAACAAGTATTTTTTTGTTGGTTTTTTTTAGCAATTGTATCATCCTTAGAAGGATACTGAATATAGTAGTTGGATGCAATCAAATTTCTTGGCAAAGTAAGGATTTCCTTCTAATTTAAATATTAGGCAGAAAGCCTCCTGGGTGCTTTTCAAACAAAAAAATATTTGCTTACAAAACATAGTATAGAAATCCCAAAATAGCAGATTAGTATGAAGTTCTGCCTTTAATTTGTCACAAGCTGATAAATGAAACAGATATTAAACATATAAGAATCATAAAAGATTCAAGAATATATACTTTAGTAAAATGCTAAAATTAAAAAATCAGTGGAGAGAATGTACGAGTGCACTATCATGGCTCACACATCTGCATTTCGGAGTATGATCACTTTACCATTGTATATACAGGGTTCATGAAATCTTGCAAGGACACTATTTCTTTAAATTTACTTCTGGTGCTAATCACCAGTGGTTGTTCAGCTTCACCCCATTGCCACGGATCAATCAAAAAATAATGGAAATCACACTCAATGTCCAGTCTACATGGAGGACCTCTGACTTTTATTAGTACTGTGCTAGCTCAATGTTAATAAAAATCAGTGGTCTCCCCTCCAGTGCACTGAACATTAAGTGTGAGTGCCCTTATTTTTTTGATTGTACCAGGACACCTCACTTCTATTTAACTTATTGAGGACCAATGGGGTACAACGCAAAAGTAATTACTTTTATCACTTGAAGAAGCGGGCGTTTAGACACGTGAAACACGTTGGAATACAGCAATTTAGATTTATAAATACTTGCTTTGTATGTCCATCTGATGAGTGCGTTTCCTCAGGGGAACATTGTGCTTTGTGACTATCTTGATATATAGTCTTACCCTTAGAGATCTGTGTGATTACCAGCTAGTAAAACTACACATAGATAACACCTGGAAGGACGACCTTTGCTGTGTCCTGTGCACCGGTATCTGGATTGCTTGTAGGTTCTATCTACCAGAGGGAAGCCTTTGATGTGGCAGGGAGCTTCTCTTTGGAGTGGTTACTTTGTGGGCAATTGACTAAGAAAACGTCTAGTAAGTGCAATCAGAATACAGCAGCTTGTATCAAACTTGAGTCTCAGACTACTCTCAGAGGTTTGCTGTCTCTTTTTTCTTGTTTCTACGGTTTGTATCAGACTGTTAAAGTGTTGCTGTGAACACGTCAGAAGAAGCTGCACACTGGAACTTCACTCTGCGAGACCGCTTTCTTTTTACATATTGGACTTTGGGATTAGTGGACCTCAGGGGTAGAATCACTACCGTGTATATATTTTGACTTTAGAGGGATATATTAATGCAAAACATACGAGATACAAGCAATTTTTTGTGCTGCACCTGTCAAACACCAATGCAGTCTACTCTGAAATGTCTCCCCTTTACACATCTTTAACAAATGGGTGGACAGTGTGGACATGTGTGGGAGTTTCAGGGAATTCTGTATTTCTGAGCCATGATTCTCACCATGTCCTAATAATGCACCGCTCACAGTTAATCACCATAAAATGAGTCAATTTTCTGGCACATGCTATAGGAGAAGCTTTATGTGTTTGCTATACAGTGAATTGGAGACCTCACCAACATTCAAGAAATGAAAAGCCACATCGGCTCAGTGGTTTTGGCCTGTATGGTGCAGATAGTTTATGACAGAATTTCTACAGTTTTCCTTGTATACGGGGCCCACTGAACAGAATTTGTACAAAATACAGTTTTGCAAGACACCTTAATGTCAGATATCAATCAAACAGGCCCCTGTCTGAGGTCATTCATCAAGCAAGGTAGGAGAGATTCTTTGTTGGTTTAGTACTATCAGGTACAACTGCTGGACAACATCCCCCCAACTCTGTCACACCCTTTCTCCTCCACTTTGTGTCTCCCCTCCTCCCACACTCTCTCTCCCTCCTCTCTGTCCTTTCGCTTTCCCATGCCCCCTCTATTTCCATTGCTCTCAAGTGCTCCTAGTACTACCCCTTCTATCTTCCACTCTCTCCAACACTGCCACTAATTATTTCTACCATGTTTCTTGTCCTCTTTTGTCTCTCTCCTACTCCGTGTGTCCATATGTGATTCATTTTGTATCAGTTGAGAAGATGGTCCTCCATATCATGTTGCAAAATGAATCACTGATGTTTCACTCATCACATAGTAGCAAAACATATTTTTGTGAAACTAGCCCAGGGATTAGCAGTCCCGGTCTTCAGGGCAAACCAGCAGGTCAGGTTTTCAACCCTGGGGTCAGGTTTTCACATCTTAAAGACTACTCTTAAGGACGACATAGACTTCATTCAGCTGATCACGTTACAAACTCACCAAATGAGAATCTGAAACTGACCACTCTGGTCTTGGAGCAGTCAAGTTGCAGACTCCCATAGTGTTCAAAGCACTCCCACAGGAGATCTGTGACCTCAAAACCCATGACGTTCCAGGACAGTGACAGGTCCTTAAAGCACAGATACTGGTGATGTGTCAGAACCATCATTTGTCTTTAAGGGGTTAAGGATATCCCTGATTAAGCACAGGTAGAGCAATCATAATAACCAGGGCTGGTGCAAGGATTTTTGCCACCCTAGGCAAAACCTAATTTTGCCACCCATTTGGCTCCGCCCATTGTGTCCAACCCCTTTATACTCCGCCTTCTTATACCCCACCTCTTTTCATGATTGTTACCTCTTTTGTTGATTGTCCTCTCTCTGCCCCCTGGGCCAGTCTGCTCCTGGTCCGGAGATGCCTGTAAGAGATGCCCCCCACCAGCTCCAACTTGCCCCCTATCAGCTCCACCTTGCCCCCACCAGCTCCAACTTGCTCCACCAGCTCCACTTTGCTCCCTCAGCTCCAACTTGCCCCCACCAGCTCCAACTTGCCCCACCAGCTCCACTTTGCTCCCTCAGCTCCAACTTGCCCCCACCAGCTCCACTTTGCCCCATCAGCTCCTGCTTGCCCCCATCAGCTCCAACTTGTCCCCACCAGCTCCAACTTGCCTCCATCAGCTCCACTTTGGCCCATCAGCTCCACTTTGCCCCTATCAGCTCCACTTCCCCCCCCAGCTCCAACTTGCCCCATCAGCTCCAACTTGCCTCCACCAGCTCCACTTTGCCCCCTCAGCTCCAACTTGCCCCCCATCAGCTCCAACTTGCCCCCCATCATATACCTGTAGCTGCTGGAGCTCCTGCGCAGTCTTCTCTTCAGTAATGCAGAGAGCACCAGGAGATCATGACTCCCAGCACGCTCTGCATTACTAAAGAGCCGACGGCGATGAGGGAGCGCAGTAGCGACACAGACCTGACTGTGTTGCAGTTCCCGGCATGGTGCGTGCGGACGCAGCTCTTCTCTGCTGCATGCCTGTGCCTCCAGTACATGTGCACCCTAGGCCGGCGCCTACTTCACCTATAGGTGGCGCGGGCCCTGATAATAACCGAGCCACTGAGTACCCCCCTGTTAACAAGCATGGATACATTGAAAACCTACACTGTTGGTGTGTCCTGAGGACTAGCACTGAGAGACACTGGACTAGCAATGACTGCAATGTAGGGATATATCTCTTTCTTGCCCCTATTGCAAGAAAGTAATTGTATCAAACCACAGAACCTAACCAACATGATATTATAAGGGATACATCCAGCATTTTGACAAGGAGATACATAAATACAGTAACTCAAGCTAAATCTCTACAAACATTATGTTGCAGAAAATATATTAAGATAATATTAAGATTAACGACCATGAAAATATTTTGTTTTCTTTGAGTACTGCAAGACTGTCGACTCATATGCTCTAACTACAAAAATATGGGATGTGAGGCCGCAATTCTACAAGTAACTATAAAATATAAAATGGCAACTATAAAAGTTTTAGTACTGAAATGTGCTCTTCAGAACAGTCATCTCTAATTAGGAAATGGTATAATATGTGGTAAGTGAAACAGCGTGTGTAAAGAAATACGTTTCATATTATAAATAAAAACAACTGCATTTTTTAGATATTCTTTAGAGAAGCAAATAAATGCTAAAATGAAAAAAGCCATATTTTTCACAGATACAATCTGCTCCAACCCATGATTTAATAGGCTTAATAACGCAGAGTCAATGCTGGCAAAGTGTTTGATTTTATCTGAAATTAACCCTTTGAGTGCCAGAGGGGTACTAAACACATTGCAGAGAAACGTGTTGAATATCCCTCTGACACACAATGGATTAACACTAACAAGTCCTAATAACAAATCCTCATTACATTAATGAAGGATACATTTGCTCATCAAAATTATTTTTAGTTAACATAGGCTATTGTATCTGTAGAAGAAGACATGATTCATTGTTGCAAGACTCTAGGACCTCAGACTCCTCCCAATGCAGTTTTCTTAAGAAAAATAACTTCAGTGGTAAGAGTTTGAGGCCCAGGAACAAACAAACCACACTTGTTTACCATCTGGTGTGTGCTGATTTCCTTATTATCTTAAATGTATGTCCAACCACCTCAGAATTTAACAAAATATAAAGTCTGTTGGTCCTGCATGAAAATACCTTGTTTTTTTAATGGATACTGTTCTTTGCATGTTTTTAATGTAAAATAAATCCCTTAGAAGTTCAGCAATCAAGCAAGTGCCCATGCACATGCAGTCAGCGGATTAATGCTTGCAACAGCATGACAAGGTAGAGTTTCACATTGGATCATTCCCATACTGAAAAGCTCATAACACCACTACTGTTGATTCCTTTTGAAGTGCTTACAAAGGTGCCCATAGTGCAGTGACTATTCACCATATTTATATGGGTCTGCAGAATTAACCCTGTAGATGCCAGAGAGGTTGTCAATGCATTTCACAACAAAGCGTTGAACACTTCTCCAGCGTCCAAGAGTTTGAGATAAATTGGATTTATATGCTAATATTAAGCAGAAGAGGTTATCTCACTATATATATATATATATATATATATATATATATATATATACTAGTTTAAAAGCCTGTGCACACAGGCCACAGTGCCACCCAGCAGCCTCAGCTGGTGACCGGAACTTCTCTGCTTACTGGACCGCTCTGCAGTCATGTGCAGTGCAGAGTGCCTGAACATGCCGTGATTGATACGGAGCGGGGCGCACCGAATTTGGACCATAGTCTTCTCTGCGCATCTTCCTGTGACCAAGGAAGGTGCGCATTCAGAGTGCCCCGCTCCGTTTCAGCCGAGGAGCGTTCGGGCACTCTGTACTGAGCATGACTGCAGCATGCACAGTCTCTACTGCAGCGTGAGCAGTCTCTACTGCACATGACGGCTTCTGACAAACATCCTAGAGAATTATTATATAGGACAGATAGATATATATATGGAATTATATATATATATTCCATGTAGAATACACATTCACAACAACTAGAGGCAAATGCCTGTGTGCCACATACCAAAATAATGAAAGAGATCAAACAAATGTGCCCATAGTGCAGTGACTAATCACTATATTTACATGGGGCTGCAGAGTTAACCCTATAGATGCCAAAGAGGTCCGCACCACATTGCACAACAAATAATAATAATAATCCTTTATTTGTATAGCGCACACAGATTACGCAGCGCTTTACACTCATATTGGTCCCTGTCCCCATTGGGGCTCACAATCTAAATTCACCTATCATTATGTTTTTTTGGAACAAAGTGTTGAAGACTTCTCCAGCATCCAAGAGTTTGAGATAAATTGGATGCATGTGCTAATATTAAACAGAAGATTTTCTGTCACTATATATATATATATATATATATACACACACATATATGTATATATATACAATTCCATGTAGAATACACACTCACAACAACTAGATGCAAATGCCTGTGTGCCACATTCCAAAATAATACAAGAGATAAAAAAATCAGCACTCATGGGACGTGTCAAAATATATCAGAAAAAAAATCACATTTATTAGATATATTATAGATACCATATATATTGCTAGAGAGATATCCAATGTATTGCAATGCAATGTGTTGGGAGCATCTTTGGAACGCTAAGGGTTAAAAGAAGCATATGCTTATCGGTGCTTTTCACAAATGCTTTTTTTTGAATGCCTTATTATTTATATATATATATATATATTTACTGCCACGTTAAATTGTATTGGTTTTGTGTTGTGTTAAACTGGAATGCTCATAGGACTGTTATAAATCTTCAAATAACCATCTGTTACAAGAATTCTCCCTGCTTTTTCCCGCTGCGTGTGTTGGACATAAATGGAATGCTTCTTCTTTCTAAGCTAACAACCAGGTAATGGAGTTTAAAGTGATACTTTAATCTAAAGGTGCTTTTGTCAGATCCTTTGAATAACCTTAAACTACTCCCAGGAGACACTCCAATAATACGACACTCAGAGTGACAAAAGGGACTTAGGATCCCCCAGGTGTCTTCTAACACTTACTAATCACCATTTTACATCTCTGTAGGTGTAGGGTTGCCATACTGCCACTTTATTTATAGACAGTTATGAAAAAATGGTGCTGTAGGTCAACATTTCACCCAAAGCCATTCTGCAAAATGTATCATTGCACCTTATTAAAATGGTGATATGGCATCCCTACTTTTGAATGCAAGTTTAACCGAAGTACTTAAAGAAATGTTTATGTTACATCAGGCAGCATTTACAAAGAAGCTAAATTCTTTTATTCACTAACGTAAAGGAAAATTCCATCGGCCTGGTATGTATTAAAATTGGTTATGAGATATAAGGCCATATTCAGTAAGCTAAGGAATTGAGATTCTGGAGCAAACCAACTGAACCATATGGTAGAAATGGAAAGTCCTGGAGCTTTAACCCCTTAACGACCGGGGAATCCGGATGCGGACGCGACTGAACGACCATGGAGCAAATTTTTTTATTGCTCCATTGCGTTCCGGACTCCCCTCGATGACGGTCATAGTACGTCATTGGTCGTTAAGTCAAATCAACCCTTGACGTACTATGACCGTCAAGGGTCGTTAAGGGGTTAACCACTTGAATGTTAGAATGGTCACTAGCACATTGCTTCGCAATCCATTTGAGGGCTCTTTCAATGGGTTAAAAGCCATATTTAAATCAGTGTTCATTTCCCCTTAATTGGTGCACCTGGTTTGCCCCAGAATTGATCCTTTTCAACGTCCCTAGGTGGGGATTCTGGGGAAAATCATCAGCACCATAGGGGGCAAATAAACATCCCCTACAATGCACTGGAGTCAAGCTTTCTGGCATTCAAGGGGTTAAAAGTCTAATTTAAATAAATGGGAATTTTAACCCCCCCCCCCCCAATGCAATTGGTTTCTCCCAGAATTGCACCTCTTTAGATTATTGAATACTTACCTGTGTCATCACGTGCTCACTTTTGGATTATAGCAAGAAATGCATGAAACAGCATCTCACTGAAGTCTGTATTCAATAAGCTAAGGAGGTGCAATTCTAGAGCCAATCAAATGCCCAACAGGGAATAAATGGAAATCACCAGAGTACACATTGATGTAAAGATATGCAAATCTGGGACAAAGCAACTGAACTAGTGGATATACAAATATCCCCAAATTCCAAATTAATTAAATGGTTCTTTTAAAAACTTGTGAGCTGGATACTTTGATTTGTATAATTCTTTTTCCAGAATCAATTACAGCTGCCGGGGTATAAACTTAGTCTGGGAAACTTGCTGACTCCCAGTGGTTGATGAACTACAATTCACATGGGAGTTGTAGTCCAACAACTGCATGTTGGCTGCAAGTTGCACACCCCTGGTATGAGCAGCATAGCAACAAAATGATCCTTATCAATGGAGGTAAAATATGCCTCTTTAATTTGAAGGGGGCAGAAGAGTGCAAGGGTGGGGGTTTTAGAGAAAGTATTTGCCCTTACTTTATATGTAGTGATACTCAGACACCCGTGCATTTAGGACAGAACGTTGCTACCTGCTTCTTTCTCTACATCTCATTTAATTCAATAGTATATCTGATTATCTGATCAGTATATGCTTCTGAGTTTATAGTGGATTGAAATAGATGCCAACTGTTCACAAATTGATTGTATTTTACAAGCTAAAGACTTTATAAAGATGAGAAGCCTAGTTGAAAAAAGTGGTGTTATAGCCGAGCCCGCTGATTATCATGCCAGTCTTTCTCAATCCTTGAGCTCCCCCTACTGGGTATGAATGCAAAGGCAGTCAAAAATTACACACACACAACCAAGCACACTTATGCCAATGTATTAAAGAAAAATATTGTGATTCTTCAGCAAACCAACTGCACAATAGGGGGCAACTAAAATTTACATATATTTGATCTGAGCTTTAACCTCTTGAATGCTAGAGAGATCTCTAAAGCATTGCAAAATAAATTGTCATTTGGGAAACTTTTTGCCAAAACTAGACCAAAAAGGCCCTTCATGCAAATTCTGTTTAGAATTAAAATATGACTGTTTGCAAAACATAATAATTTATTTCCTGATCTTTAGCAGATAGGCAGATATTTTAATGGGGCTTTGCAGTCCCATTTAAACCAATGGGATATTGTATACAGTGCACTTGGCTTGCCCCATAACTGTGCCACTTTTACTTAGTACATCTGGCCCAGGATGCATACCACCAAATATTTCAAATGGCTAAAGAGGGATACTTTTGGTTTAGGTGGTGCTTCTGGGGGTGTGGCTGGTGGGCTGGGAATTACAACTAATTTTTTTAGGTTGTTTCATAATCTAGTGACACCTGATCGTGTAACTGAATACATGATTTAGAGCAGGACCAAAGTATTTTATTTACACATACTAATTTATAAACATTTATACCGATGTTTATACAAACATTAGTGTGTTTTTTTGCTGTGGAGCAATGTGATACACTTATATACACACCACACAGTCTGATTTCCTAAAAAGAGGGACACTAGGGTGGGAAAGAGGGACAGAGGGATTTGGGTCTCAAAGAGGTACTGTCCCTCCTAAAGCGGGACACTTGATGGTATGCAGGATGTTGGCTTATGTAGGTAGGTGATTAGATTAGCTGTGGATTGCATGTAATTTTAGGTATAAAATCATTAGTGCATGATTGCCTTAATTGCTATTACATTACTTACCTGTTCCTGGTCTTCGGGACAATTTTTTTTCCTGGCCATTGAGGAAAACAAGACTCTGGACACCCTGCCTAAGTACATAAACCTCACTGTTTAATGTTATTTAGAAAGTAAATCAAATCTTTGTAAGTATTGTGTAAGACAAAATGTAATTATACCAATCAGAATGTTTATATTGTTCAACATATATAACCATTAATGTATTCCAATCTGCTTAAAAAAGAAGTAACAACTTCTATCAAGAAGCTCCCACATAGCTTACCATGGCCTTAAAATCCTAATGACTCCTATGAATTTTGCACTTGTGGCTTTGCTCAAGAGATATGTCATGCCGATGCTCTCTCGTGTCTCCACTTCCGGCCAGAGCATTCCTCTCTATGGTCGGTTTAGTCTTCCTGCCGGCATCCACACCTCATTCTAGCGCCACTTCTGGGTTGGCACTTTAAAAGCCTTGGTCCTGGCTCTGTCTGACGGGTTATTATAGCGTCTTATACTCGAGCCTGTGCATGACCCACCTGTTCCTGACTCCTCGGCCTCCCGTTCTGCTGCTCTACACTGCAATGGGCAATGTGAGATGGGGGGCAGTGTGTTGGAAATGTGGAGATGGGGGCAATGTGGGGGCAATGTGGAGATGGGTGCAATGTGGGGGCAATGTGGAGATTGGGGGCAATGTGGAGATGGGGGCAGTGTGGTGGCAATGTGGATATGGGGGGAAATGTGGTGGCAATGTGTAGTTTGGGGGCAATGTGGAGGCAATATGGAGATTGGGGTCCAGGTGGAGTCAATGTGGAGACTGGGGACAATGTGGAGTTGGCTAGTGGAGATGGCCAGTGGGGGGGACAATATGGTTGAGGGGGGCAATGTTATTGGGGGGGCATGGCAATTCTTGCACCAGGGCCCAGTGGCTTCTAGTTACGCCTCTGCAAACCGAGTAGAGTGAATAAGCCTACTTAATCATTTAAGAACAAGAGGGATGTGCAACACTGCAAAGTACTTTAGAGGGTAAATATTACCATGTGCACTGGGAGTAGTTTGTGTCCTGTGGTCAAGCTAGCAACTGTCTTGTCTGCCCCCCACTGACATGACATCCAGGACTGACTGAATATTTTATCTCTTGAACAGTCACAGATTTTATATGACCCCTTAGGATTTTCTTGTCATAGTTAGATAAGTGTGTGGGGTGGCATGGGTTGCTGTCTCGTTTAAACTTCATGAAAAAGGCAAACCTAGGATTTCAAAAGAGTGGTTTTAAAAATTTAATAATTTTTCAAGAACAATATCTAGAAATGCTTTTGTGTGATTTTGCATCCATATTCATTACAGCTACCTCAGTATAGTAACCTTTTTCTCTATTTTAGCTGTTGTGGCTGGCTGAGGATGATGGGAATTGCAATCCAACATCTGCTGGAGAGATACCGGTTTCCCAGCCCTATAAAACAGATAAATTAATCAAACCCAAAATGCATGTAATTATTGGGAGTGCTAAAGCTTTGTGTCTCTCTGATCTGACAGAACAGCACAGTCTCCTCTAAGTGCAACAAGTAATCCACCGGGCAGCATATAATGAACACCCTTGTCCCCCTAAAAATGGATACTCACATTCCTGGTTGGCTCTTACCACATCTAGGAGTCTCGCCTTGACTGGATCTGCTCCCCAGTCCCTGTCATTCAAGATTAATCAGCTCACCTCGCCCCCAGTTTACCTCACTGCCTACTGCATTTCTCCATTGATCTGAAGTAAATATAACATCATCTGTTAGATCGGCAAGGGAGCCTTAATCGATATCTATAGGGAAAGATGGAATTAATGCTTAGGGGGCTAATGAATTAAGAGACAGAAAGACAACATTCTAATGTAAAAATTCATCCTATAATATAAACGGTCAGATGTATGTTTGTCCAATGCAGTCATGGACAGTATGTAACAGTTGCAGCTTACTTTGTTTCCAGCAGCATCTACAGGCGCGAGGCTTCTAGCATGCAGCAGGCCTCTGTTTTATCTGTTTGTTTCCTGTAGCAGATTGGGGACTGCAGGCGTGAGTCACATGGTCTCGATATAGTGACTGCAGGCAGAGTCACAGGGTCTGGTGTAGTGACTGCAGGCGTGAGTCACAGGGTCTCGTGTGGTGGCTGCAGGCGTGAGCCACAGGGTCTTTATATGTGACTGCAGGAGTGAGTCACAGGGATCCGATATAGTGACTACAGGCAGAGTCACAGGGTCTCTTAGTGCTGACTGCAGGCGTGGGTCACCGGGTTGCTGCAAAGGTGTGGTGTTGCTGGTTTGACTGATTGCAGGCGTGGGTCAGTTCTCCAGTCCAGCAGTCCTGGTGTTCCTGTTCATCGGATCAAGATTGCTGAGCCATTGTTCACAGTGGTCACCTGTTCCAGTGTTCCAGTAGACGGATCAAGAGTTGGCGTTCCTGTATCCTACTGAGACTAACAGGGGCTTCAGCCCAGTCTCTTGCATTGTGGTCTAGCGGGAGGCCTACTATTTCTGGTAGTAGTGTTGCCAGCTAGTAACCCTTTGCTTGTTGTACCACTTATTTATCGCTGTGATTTATTCTAATAAATATTTTGCATTATTTACCGTACTGAGTTCTGAGCATTCCTGGGTGCCCGTGACACAGTAGACACTGCCCAAATGCACAGATTGCTGGCCTGTGTACACAGGCTTTTACACTAGTATTTAATAAAAAGTATAAAATAACCAATAGCCAATTTAAAAACACAATATATAAAGACAGGGGACAAAAGAAGGCAAGGAGATCTTTGGATAACTGTAAACCCTCATTTTTTGTGCAGTAACATTTTATATCTTATTATTTCAATAGTTCCAAGTATTGCAATTCTACTTCTTTATTGGAGAATTGTGGTGTATTGTGTATTTCAAAGAAGTAGGTTACTTTAATATTTTATAGCAATCCCATCAGAAGAGACATGGAGTGATTTGAATTAGCTTTGCTAAATACATTTGTCTGGGTTTCATTTGTTCAGTAGTTCAGGCTAATATTTTTCCATCTACATTTGTCATTCTTCTAAATGTTAGGGTGTGGTGTCTTATTCCAGCTGTATGTAAAAATGCAATCCAGTGTTTGACATTACTTTAAAGGAAAGTTTACCCTTGGAACAAGAAGCTATTCATTTTTCTAACAGAAGGACTTTCTTAGGAATTTGTCATATCTGTTTACTGTTTTTTTGCAGTTCAATTCTGCAGTATGTTATAAATGAACAGAGACATATTGCTAATTCGAGAAGGTTTTCATGTCCCTTTCGAATTATAGGCTGTGCATTCTCTCTATGACTAATCTCTTTCAGACAGAGCTGATTCAGTCTATTGTTTATTGAGTAGAAATAAAAACTACATTTAGAGCCATGACTGCACAGAGCAAATATAGGTTCCTGCAGATAGTATGCAAAAATATTTAAATAGATACAACTGACTGCTGTAGGAGGAAAAATAACTGTTAAAAAGATTGAGTCACTTACCTTTTACAATCTTTTTCTAAATCAGAAGTGGGCAACTTAAGGGCCCTCAGCTGTTGTTGGACTATTACTCATGTAAGCCTCAGCTATCCAATGTATGGTTGAAGATGTGGGCTGAAAGTTGCCCATATCAACACAGAATATATGGTGATGTAATAAGAAGTAGGGATGGTCGAAAGGTCCTCTTGTGTTCCTGTGAGAAATGGCATAAAAACGACACGGTTGTTCACTTTGTCGCTCAGAAATCCATCCTCAGCAAACCCCTTAAAATGTTTCATTTTTGCCTACACCAAAAATGTTTTCACTATGTTTTTTCAGTGGCTACAAACTTTACGCCCTTTACTACATATACTTTTCATTTCCTGCCAAAAAGTGATATTTACAGGAAGTGAAACAGAAACGAAGCAGCTATAGCTATAGGTGATAGCAATGATCAGCATGTTTCGTGCGGAAACGGTCCTTAGTCATGAATACCACCATCATCACAGATCAGCTGCCTGTGCCTGCTGCTAGTGCTGCCAGTCTGCCTTCTTCACCTCCAGAGATGGCAAGTGCGACAGTAGGGGACCCTCTGTCACAGTTGTCATCACATCCAACCAGATGAAGATGATGAGGGTGATGGTGGAGCAGCTGTGGTGGAAGAGATATTAATGTCCTTTTTAGCTCAAGCCAAGCAGGAATGGGAGATTGAGATACAAATGGGGATGGGCATCACCACCACTAGCAGCAGTGATGACATTGCGGTGTTTGTTGTTGCTGTAATTTCATGCTTCTGCTGAGTTACAAGGGCTGCATGATAATGATGAGCAGGCTAGTGTGCCACAGACCACTGTGGACACAGTGGAAATGGGGTCCATCAGTAGTGATGCAGGATTAGGACAGGTTCCCCTTGCCAGCAGCAACACTCCTCCTGCTCCTAGTTGTAGTGCTGATTCTGAAGCAGCAGCAACAACCTCATCCTCTGTCCCAGCCTTTGAAGGGGATTGTGGAGGAGAAGAAGAAAGAGGCTATTCTTCTCCAAATTTCCCCTCCACTCTGATATCCAGGGCGTGGGACAATTTTTGCTTTTGGGGCAGGCACATTACAGTCATTAGCAATGGCACTGTGCATGATTTGTGAAAAGTCAGTGAAAAGGGGAAAGGAGGGAACGAACCTTGGCACAACCGCTCTAATAATACATATGAAATACAATCACCATGACATTTTTGTGAAGCATGTAAATGCCAACCCCCACCAAAGAAATAGGGTGGAGTGGAATAGGGTGGGGTGAAAATCAATGAGGAGGAATACAGAAACCCAGCCAGAGACTCAAAGTTCAAAACACTAGGATCGCCATCAACTTCTGATGCTGGGGTCTGAGCATTGGAAGACCTAGCAATATAGTCTGGCAATCCACCTCTGTCAGCATTACCTCCCCCACCAGCTGATAGCCATTCTGTAGATGTCAAGATGTGGCAGTTCATGTCCACCCATTGCACACTATGCGGTGTGTTAACCACACATGGCAATGTGGCGGAGGATAATCACAACCAGGGCATCAAGCAGCATCTGAGAAGATTCCATCTCACAGAATACGGTAAGCTGGTGGCATTAGATTAGACATAAGACTGCAAGTTGTTAAGTGTCCTTAGCAGGGAGCAGACAAAGGTCATAGTGACAGCAGCAGTACTTGTTCTCTGGTGGGATGATTTCACATTATGGACATAAGCATCATGGTGTTTGGTTACAGTTGTGGCAGTTGTTTCATGTGAGGTCAGATGTGCCCATTGTTCCCAGTCCTTCTCCTATTTCCTACAAACTGTGCATATTCAAGTTGCTGATGAGAGGCACAATTCCTGCTCTCCAGGGAAAATGTTCTATTCCAACAACACACCCATGACTTTGGAGGAGGAGCAGTAGGAGAAGTGTTATTGACCAACTTCTTTTCTCCATAGATACCTAAAGTTGTGGGAGGTAATTGTGGTGCTGCTACTGCCTCACATGCATCAATGGAGCTAGTAGTGGCTAACTGAACCATGATCATCATCAGCCTTATCACTTCTGTTGTTGACCCCATTCCCTTAAACAACTAAGTAGCAATTACACTAAGACAACTCAGCAGATGCATGAACAGCAATCATAAATGCAGCAATGTCACCATGGCATTTGCCAATGTTCAATGGTGAGTGGCACTGGGCCAGTAGGGTGTGTATGTATATATATATATATATATATATATATATATATACATATAAAAGAAGCCTTTGTGCCTGCCAAAACACTGCTATTGGTGTGAAAATCATGCAGGGAGTTGGCCCGCCCCCACTATGCAGCCTGCCCACCACTATCAAAGTCAGAAAAAAACAAAATGGATGCCACTTGCTCCTACACCACAGACAAACACACATGCTCCACTCACACAGCACCAAACACACACACATGCCCCACACACACACACGCATGCCCCACTCACACACACAGCACCACACACACACACGTGCCCCACTCACACACACAGCACCACACACACACAGTGCACCAAACACACACACACAAAGCTAGAAAGAAATATGGCTGACACACACACACACACACACAGTCACTCACCCTGACTCCCAGTGGCCTCAGCAGGACCTGTAGTATAGCCACTGAAGGGTGCTGCATCACCAGGGGAACAAAATGGCAATCAAAGGGTTAAGGTAGGGCTTCATTGCTCAATTATTTCTTCACTGTCATCATTTGCCATACAACACAGAGGACAGACAGCCATCAGGTACACACTTAACCCACTGACTGCCACAGGGTTGTGTATCAAGTTTTACCCCTCAGGGAGTGTGTTCAAACCCCTCACACTGTAAACCTGCATTTCCCTCCCACTTCTCCTCCTTCCCCAGCCTATTACTAACATTTTTGCACATTTATTTTAAGCCCCGCCCCTACTAGTGATTAAGCCCCACCCACTTTTAACCCAGATTGCCTCATTTGTCTCTCCAAATCAGAACCACATAACTCCCCTCCAGAGACTCCACAAATCAAAGTTCCCGGGTATGAATACACTTCCCACTGCTATTTAAGTCTGACATGTCTCTCTATACCTTAACCCTTCGAGTGCCAGAGGGGTGCACAACTCATGCGCGCATGTGTTTCTGCGCATATATGTTGCGTGTGTGTGTGTGTGCATCTCTGTTACATATGTGTGTCCATGTGTGCATCTCCAGTGTGTCTGTCTGTGTGCATGTCTTTTGCATGTTTCTGCCGCTCACTGTGTGTATGTGTCTGCCTGTGTGCTGCATATGTCTGTGTTCATCAGTGTGTCTACATTTCACACACATGTGTCCAATGGTCATAACATGAGGGGCAACACCGTCCCACATTGGTAGCGTATATATATATAAGAGAGAAAACCTGCGTCTCCCGCCACACACACCCAGGGGTGGCTGTAAGGAAGAGTTAGCCTGCCCCCCAACATCAGTCTTAACCCTTTGAGTGCCAGAGGGGTACGCATATATTGCAAAGCAATTCGTTGCGTACCTCTCTGGCACTCAAAGGGTTAACCCTCTCCTCCACAACTCACCTACTGCTACATCACTTCTCTCGACTTACAACTCCTACAGTAAACAACTCATGGCACAATAATATAACCCACCAACCAGCAGCTCACATTTTGCTGGAGAGCCACACATTGATCACTTCTTTCAAAGAGCATAAAAACTTCTGTTTCCACCCCCTGTCCCATAATGCACTGGGGCATTCAGAGGTAGATTGGAATCAGGTGAGTGGAGTCAGCTGGGGAATAGGTTAGAACACACAGATCTTCAGTTTCCATGGTAAGAACTGGGGCTGATGGACGCACTTTGTTTCAATTTAATCCTTTGAGTGCTGTTGCAATGGATACCTCACTGGCACTCAGAGGGTTAAGCCCATTAACCCTTGGAGTACCAGAGATGATATGCAGCACATTGCTCTGCGTACCTCTTATTCCTTTACTCACAAACATCTTCTCACTGTGACCTTCACCAAGTAACACAGCACACTCACTTCAACTGTAAGGATACAGGGCCTTATTCATCAAGTAACAGAGCACATTCACTTCAACTGTATGCTTTCCAAGTACAAAAGGATACAGGGCCTTATTCATCAAGCTGAAGAGCTGCAATTAAAACCTTTTTACAACTCTTTTCAGCATATCTACATCACCACTGCGTCTGTCACACACTGTCTACATATGTGACATACATCCATGCATGTGTGTGTCTCTCTGTATGTATGCGTTTCACAGTGACACGATCTGTCTCTTTAAGTACGTGTCTGTAACACTGCATATTTCTGTTTCACACAATGTCTCTCTATGTAAATAATATGATGGGCAATGCCATCCCACATTGCCAGTCCCATCTCTCAAATCTTTTTGGTTTGAGAGATATAGAAGGCTAAAGTTCCCGGCTCTCTTCGCTTTCCCTGACACCAGTTGTAAATGACACCAGGATATCCTGGTCCCGGGATAAGCAAACGGCTCTTCAGCAGAGCCGAAATATCAAAATGTAAAAAGAAATACTTAATTGGAATGGTCTACAAAGCGTACCAGACACACTTTGTGGACCGTTCCGACAAAGTATTTATTTTTACATTTTGCTATTTTGACTCTGCTGAAGAGCCGCTTGCTTGTCCCGGGACCAGGATATCCTGGTATCATTTACAGCTGACAGCAGGGAAAGCAGAAGGAGTGGGGAACTTTAGCCTTCTATATCTCTCAAACCAAAAAGGTTTGAGAGATGGGACTGGGTGTTGTTTAATTTCATTTTATAATAACTTCAATATTAGCGATAATAAAATATAGACATCACTATCACTTTAAAATTAAAAATTATATAAATGGGAATTTGGAGACATTTCCTTTATCCCCTGTGGTGCAGTTGGTTTGCTCCAAAATTGTGGACCCCTCGGACTTAAGCTGTAACAGGAGTCCCTGTCTCTTTTATGTTATGGACCAATTTTTTTTATTTTGCTTTTTATTTTATTTTACTTATTTATTTTTATTAACTAACTGTCTTGCCCTATCCCAGTCAACAAAAAACAAAAACAAAAAAATTCCCTGTTCAACTGATTCTTTCCCCAGACTCCACCAAGACAGGGACCCTGAGACCCCTTTTATACTATGCCTCTGTGAAATAAAGAAAATCTGCTATGTGTTGGGTGTAATTCAGTCTTCTTATTGATTTCAATGCAATAAGTTAGGGGAAAAAGTGGAAAAAACATCACTTTTCATGGGAAATTTTCCTTATTTCTGTGTTGAGGTAAAAACCTTTGCACATCCCTACTAAGAAGATATAGAACAATTTTGAAGCAAATCAACTGCACCATAGGGGATAAAGGACATTTCTCCAAATTCCTATTGATCTAAATTTGAATTTTAACCTCTTCAATGCAATTGAGGTCTTCAATACATTACCATACCTCCCAACATTTCAAATTGCCAAAGAGGGACAATTGTGTTTTAGGGGGTGTTGCTGGGGGTGTGGCTGGTGGGCGGAGCATTACCGAGAACTTTTAAGCTATTTCAAGACCTATTGACACCTCCTTGTGATACCTAATAAATGACTTATAACAAGACCAGAGCATTTTATTTACACAGACTCATTTATAAACACACATACTGAAGTTTAAACAAACAATGATGGGAGTTTTATTGCTGTAGAGCAGTGTGATATACTTATTTATACACCACACAATCTGATTTCCTAAAAAGAGGGACATCAAGGTGGGAAAGAGGGACAGAGGGATTTGGGTCTAAAAGAAGGACTGTCCCTCCTAAAGAGGGACACTTGGGAGGTATGCATTACAAAGTAATGCAATGGAGACCTCTTTAGCACTGTAGGGGTTAAATCCCTGTTCAAATCAATGGGAATTCTTATTTCTTCCCTGTGGTGCATTTGGTTTGCCACAGCATTGCTTCAGTTCTTCTTAACAAATCAGCCTCTAAGTGTCTCAGAAACACATTCATATTTTTACATTGTACATCCCTATATTCCAGAGAGATTAACACTTACTAAAGTAGACTGCACAAAACAGATGTAAAGTGCATGAACAGGGGCTTTACACATGCTCTGTGAATGAGTGGCTATGGACAGAAGCTTTTAGTACATTCTGGTGCACAACTATGCCAACAAAAAAATCTATGTAAAGAAAACCTTAACAAGACCCTTACAGCTGGTGTGAGGAAAAGTAATAATTTTGCTCAGGTTGCTTCTGCACCAAGTTCATAAATAGCATGCACCAGGGTTTAGTGGAAGAGCATGCCCATAAATGCCCATCACCTCTACACTGCCCATCCTTTGGCATGTGTCTTTTTACACGTGAGAGCTGATGTGCTGTTTCTGTGTTTTGCTGAATCAGCTCCTAAGTGTCTACAGCAGGGAACTGTATTTGTTATAATCCTCTGAGTTCCACAGGTGTGTACAACATGTTGTTGAGCAATGCTTTGCATATCCCTATGGCACTGAAAGGGTTAAGGGAGGACAGCTATGGGAATGGGGTTTTCTTCAGCCCATAAATGCTAAGGAGGACTGCAACACATTGGGAAGCAATGCAGAAAAAAAAAATGTAAATATTTAATTTTTTAACAAGAAAATACATTTTGTATGGGGGTTTCCTGCAGAGCAAAACAATGATAATCCTACTGCTGGGAGATTTTACATTCCAAAATTATTACAACTCAAACAGCACCACCAACTGGTGTCCAAAATGCATTTTTTTTCTAATTCCCTCTACTGGAGAGCTTAAGTAATTGAGGCTGATGTACCATGAAGAACCTCAGTAATTCTGGAGCAAGCCAATTGCAGCATTGGGGATAAAAAGTCCCACCAGTTTCCCCTCGATTTAAAAGAGGTGTTTTTCCTCATGAGTACTGGCAAGGTCTATAAAGTATTATTTCATGCTGTAGGCCTCGCTATCATTCAAGGGGTTAAAATTCCCATTAACATCAGTGGGAATATGAAGATTTTTTATTTTGACATGATACTGTTGGTTTTCTCAAAACCTGCTCCATTTTTTGTAGTACATTGGCCTCATTGACTACTACTCTCTACTCTCTAGTGATCACAATAGAAAATTGCAATTTAATATAAAAATATATACACATTTGAGTTACAGAAAGTACAACAGAGGGAGTACTCATCATTGAGTCTGTCTGGGATTACATGATGAGAGAGAAGCAACTGAGGTTGCCTAAAACCACAGAAAAACTGTGGTTAGTTCTCCAAGCTGTTTGGAACAACCTACCTGCCAAGTTCCTTAACAAATTGTGTGCAAGTGTATCTAGAATATTGATGTTATATTGAAGGAAAAAGGGTGGTCACACCAAATATTGATTTGATTTAGATGTTTCTTCTGCTCACTCACTATCATTTTGTTAACTGATAAAAATAAACTATTAACATGTGCATTTTGGAAAGCATTCTTACTTTACAGGTTTTTTCACATCTGCCTAAGACTTTTGCAAAGTACTGTATATATTTTTTTTGTAAGATATTTTTATTAAAGACAGAGTAGACTACATACTGGCATGTCAAATACAAGAAACACAGTTTAGTATGTGTGAATGAAGCTCATATATGATAGAATATAAAACAACAGGGTCACATATCTGTCCATTTCCCAGTACCCCCCCCCCTTGCTCTTACCCATAGGAAAGAGAAGGAAAACAAAACCTCCAAATGAGAGGAAAAAAGAAAGAAAATAAAACAACACCACAACCAAGACTTATGCGGACAAGGCAAACCCCTCCCCCACACCCCCAGGAGATGAGCACCAACCAATGAAAACATCAGCATATATGAGTGTGCTGATATTCTAGGAAATAGAAGCATATACCCAAACAAAACCACAAAGGGGGCCCTGTGCATCACATGTTAATTATGCAGGTACACTTGCTCATATGATTATCTTAGTGGTAGTATGATAATGACAATGAGTCTGGACTGCAGTTCTTCTTTCCCCCACCCACTGACTAGATGGATAATGGCCACATGCTCTCTTAGCATTGACAGTATGGCGCAAAAAAAAGTTTTTCTTCTCCCTCGCTCTATACATCATAGCTCATTCTTTGCTGCAGGAAAAAAACAGGAAGCCCACTCCCCCCAGATCTTTAAGAACTTGTCTGGCATCCCTCTATAAGAATAACGTCCTTTATAGTGATATAGATTATTATTTACCAAGTTAATACAGCAGGCCATAGTGGGGGGCCTGTCTCCCATCCACACCATTGCCACCACCATTTGGACCATAACATCAAAATGTATATTTAATTAACAACATAAAAAGGAAAATACATTTAATTTGCAACTGTGAAAAGAATTCTGGAATACAGGCATCCATATATAAAGGATAGGGTCAAGCTACGTAATTTCAGTACAGGGTTTTCAAAAAATAAAAAGTACAAAATAAACATGCGTAGCATTTTTTTTTGAACAACTGTTTACCCATATTCGTTTGCTTTTGCCTTTGCATGAGCAGGGAGTGAACAACCTGTATCCCTTCACCTACTGGTTTACAACTCCCATCATCCACAGCTAGCCAATAGCTGGCAGAGGATGATTGAATTTTTAGTCCAACAAAAGCTGTAGGGAAGAAGGCTGAACTCCCTAGTATAATCATATTCAGAACATGAACACACTTTTTTCTTTTTTAATTTTCAATTCCTTCATTAAGAAAACAAAGGCAATACAGAAAAACACAGTAGACACACAGTACAGCATTGCTGATAAAACATAACATGTAAACATTTGAGTCCAGAAATATATATGATCCTTAATTTGAAAAACAACTATGTATGTACTGTAGCAGACTAAAAATTCTCTAAGGAGGAGTCTCGGCGGGTTCGTTATCTGTAAAAAAACTGAAGAATCTATGAGATCCTACTTACTCTTAAGAGTAGTGTAAAAAATATGTCAGAACTGATAGGAATGAATAGACTAAGGGGTATGAATAAAGGGGGTGGGAAGAAAGTGAGGGGAAATGGATAGGACTGTAGAAGAAAGAAAGTAGAAAAAATATATATACTCTCAGATAGAGGTGAGAGCACTTTGTGCATTTAAATAACTCATGAAGGGGAATCTCCATCAAGGGTGGGGTCAAAGCAAATAACCAGGGGCCACCACTTGAGATCAGAGGAAAGGAGGCTTTGACTTCAGCAGAGGAAAAGGTTTTTTACAGGGAGGTCTGTTAAATTATGTAATTCCGTGCCCATGGATGCGGTGGTTATGGCAGATACAATGGATAGGTTTAAGAGAAGATTAGATACATTTCTTTCAAAAGTTATACTGTATACTGTGTATTAGCAGGTAAAACAGGAAGTACTGATAGACTAAATTATTTGGCAGCAGGACAGCTATATAATTCTCATGTCTCTGGTTTATGAGGCAAGGGTTGAAAATGATGGACTTATATCTTTTTACAACCTAATTTACTATGTACTGTATCTTCCTGATACAATAAGAGTGAAAGAACACAAGGATGTTTCTGTGCACCCCCCAGATTACCTTTAAGGTCCTGAAGCTCAAAACGCACATGTTGATTTTGCATTGCACACACAATTTTGATTTTAAACTATATGTTCAGTAACATATATTTTTACCTTAAAATGATTGGAACTATTTACTTGCAGATTCACCAGGAACTAGAAAAAGTCTTCAAACATTAGTATTTTTTCCAAAATGTATGTACTATAAGAAGCTTGAATATGCCACAAATGGAAAAGGGTCCAGCTTTTTCCCAGCTCAAGTTTTGCTTCATCATATGGCAGAACTACCAGTGGTCAGCAAAGGGGTTGGTCTGATAAATGTAAGGTTCACAGAAGTTCATAGAGTCTAGTATTGCATTAAGTGGACCACCATTAATTGTCCATTGGGCGCTTACAACTAATTAAAGGGATAGTAATACTTCGTTTTATCTTTATTTTATTTTGTAGGCATTAAAAAAAACATGAACGATATAAGTCTTATCTCTCAAACCTTTATAGTTTAAGAGATATTCACAAGCAAAGTATCTCCCTCCTGATCAGCCAGATCAGAAGGGAGGTGCCCAGGTAGACTGCAGAGAGGGACAATCTTCAATTAAGATAAGGGAAAAAGCTGAAAAACTTGTCAAGGGGGAAGGGCTTTCATTGTTTTTATACAAAGAAGACTGTTCCCTTCTGTTATCTGTCTGGTCTTACAACCAGATTCACATCTGAGAAGAGATTGCTTACACTAGGAAAAAGGGGCGGGAGGGGGAAAATTTGCTTGTGAATATCTCTTAAACCATAAAGGTTTGAGAGATAAGACTTATATCGTTCTTCATGTTATTTTAATGCCTACAAAATAAAATAAAGTTAAAACGAAGTATAACTATCCCTTTAAAGAGAGGTCCTAGCAGCACAACATATTAAGTTACAGAAAACTGCTCCGCAATTCAGTGTGGACTAGCCTTGATATTATGCTGATACTGGGGCCAAGCCAAAAGAAGAGACGGAAAAACTACAGTGGGTTGCTAGAATAGGTATAGAATAGGTATTAATGGTCTTTATCTAATAGGAATATCAAAAAGTAGAAACAGCTGAGAATTAGTGATGAGCGAGCGTGCTCGGCCGATGCTCGGATCGGCTCGAGCATCGCTCTGCTCGGCACATGGCGGTACTCGTCGAGTACCGCCATGTGCTCGCCCGACATGTTCGGGTGGCGGGGATCTGTGCCGGAAGAGGCACAGATCCGAAGAAGCTCCGCTGGACCACCAGGGACTGGAGGTACGGGGGCATTGCGGAGATGAAGGGGGCATTGCGGAGATGAAGGGGGACATTGTGGAAGAGGGGCATAGACTCTATGCCCCTCTTCCACAATGTCCCCCTTCATCTCCGCTATGCCCGTCTTCCACAATGTGCCCCTTCATCTCCGCTATGCCCCTCTTCCACAATGTGCCCCTTCATCTCCGCTATGCCCCTCTTCCACAATGTCCCCCTTCATCTCCTCTATGGCATAGAGGAGATGAAGGGGGACATTGTGGAAGAGGGGCATAGCGGAGATGAAGGGGCACATTGTGGAAGAGGGGCATAGCGGAGATGAAGGGGCACATTGTGGAAGACGGGCATAGCGGAGCTGAAGGGGGACATTGCGGAGCTGAAGGGGGCATTCGGAGATGAAGGGGGCATAGCGGAGATGAAGGGGGCATTGACCAGGCACCCTCCCCTCATCAGAGCAGGGGGTGCCTGGTGTCGCCCCATTCATTCCAATGGGGCTCGGGTGCTCGGCCGAGCACTCGAGCCTCAGGGGGTGCTCGGTCAGAGCACCCGAGCACCCGAGCATCGTGGTGCTCGCTCAACACTACTGAGAATGTTTGCAGGATTATACACTTACATATGGGCCGCTGCCTTCAGTTTGATGAATCAGCTATTGCTGTATTTGCTATTGTATGAATCATGTGTGTTGAAAATGAAAATCTTAAAGCAACTGTTTTTGGCTTCCTGAGAGCATATGGGCCTAATAAATCGCACAGGAAAAGTAATGCACAACAAAAGGGGGAAATGTTGTAAGTTCCACAAATACCACTGGTATGAACAGAGTCAGACCCCTTATTCGTAGTCTTCTTGTGTATCTTCATAGTGTTTTTTGTTTGTTTACATTTTTTGCAATGTCAGAAATTCTGTATTGCTGTTGCTTATGTTAATTCATGTGATTAAAGTTCCCATTTAGATTTTTACTTTATCATTTGAAAATCAGTGATATCACAGCTGTTAATATCATACATATCAAAATAGCTTTTGAAAAAAAGATTCTGTGGAGAATCATAGTGTTAGGTGTTGAAATGTAATGATATATCTTATGAAAATAGGTGGCTTATACTGTCTCATTTGTTAGGAACACCCAAAACATTTATGTGTTCATACATAAATAGTTCTTTAAAACATAAATGTGTAAAAAATGTCATATGTAGAACTATTAATTTGGAAAGTTGTAACAGCTCTTTCACAAAGTCTACTAAAATGTAGCAGGAACCTTGCTACATTTCAGTTGCCCAAGTTATTAACCAAGAAACTATTCTGTATGGGCAACATCTTGCACCCACCACCACTACATCGGTGTTACTGATGTGAAAGGGACGCTTTAGGGAGCAGGGATCAATAGTAAACAGATGAATACATCAAAATTAGAGATTAGGGGCTTGATGCTATTAGCACCGGTATTTTTAAAACCAGTGGTAGTGGTTCTGACAGCAAAGTTTACAATTCTATAATCTGTGCTGTCAACACCAAAAAACGCTCAAAAATGTCCAACGGGTGTGCAATTTTCACCCATTGGATATCACATAAAAATAATTGACTTTGCCATCCTATTCCATGTGGTGGCTTCACTGCATGTTTAGGATGCACTTTTCAAGGAGCAAATCCTGCACCATGAGAAGGCAGGTGCAACGTTCAAAGCAAGCGGTGAAAACCACTGGTATGTGTTGATAAAATTGTTTCCAACACATACTTGAAGTTGAAACAAATAAAAAGATTAACTATGAGTTCCTGTGGAGTATGCAGTGATTATACAGCGTTGCATACTACACTGACACTCATAAGGTTAATCTAGAAACAGTTCACACATGCCCTGACAAATAAAAACTTACCAGTAATGCTGATGTCCAGCAGGGTTGTGGCTGTCTTCCTCTTTTCTTTCTTCTTACCATCTGTCTTCTTTTCTTCTTTCTTCTTTTT
The DNA here is from genome assembly GCA_037306005.1 of Rhinophrynus dorsalis. NCBI lineage: Eukaryota > Metazoa > Chordata > Amphibia > Anura > Rhinophrynidae > Rhinophrynus > Rhinophrynus dorsalis. The sequence goes on along the minus strand of CM074723.1, from coordinate 347,381,396 downwards.
TTGCTGTAAAAAAATATATCCATGAGTGATCTTTGATTAAAAAAAAAAAAGCCCCCAAAGTTGCTACCATTAACCCTTTGAGTGCCGAAGGGGTAGCCCTCCAGCGCTCAAAGGGTTACTATAGGTGGCACCTTAAAGTCCTCATGGAATAAAAATATGATCTGTTTTAAAAATGTGCCATATAGAGTTAATCTTAAAATTTATTTACCCTCTTTGCCTCCGCCGCCAGCAGACTCAACTAGCTTGCTGTCCGTGTATGAATATATTTTCCTCAATCTTTCCATTATTATTAATGTAATGAGGTACAATATCAAAAGGCTTTTGCAAAATCCAAGTATATAATTACAGAATCAACAAACTCTGCAAATCCGTCAATCTTACTGCTGGTGGTGATGGTGATACCCATCCCTATACCATTCTCTCTCAGTTTGGGCTAAAAAGGCATTTATGTCTGTTTCACCCCAGCTTCTTCACCATCATCATCACCACTCCCAGTACCTCCTTGCCACTGCTCTATTACAGACATCTCTCCAGTTGGAGGTGATGACAAATGTGACAGAGGATCCCCTACTGTCACGCTTGCCATCTCTTGTTGAGCTGAATAAGGAAGATTAACAGCACTATCTGTAGGCACAGGCAGCTGATCTGAGCTCATTATGGTGGCATTATTGCATCTAGCCACCAGTTCTGCCTTCTTCAGGATCAAGATCCACAGGGACAATTCTGGTAAGGGGAAGGGAACTCTTAGGGCAAGGGGAATATTGTGGGCTCCCTTGACCGCTAGTCTGGCTGCTCCTCATCACTTGCAGTACTACCTCAGCATCGGCAGGATCTACTGGGGTCACATTAGTACCACCAGCTGGTTCACTATCACTAACAGCAACCACATCAATTTCAGTTTCTGAGTCTTCCTCACTACTCGTATCACCCCCTCCCTCACTCCTAACATTCTGAGTCTGTAGCTGCTGAATCTTAGGAGTAGCAGTAGTGGAGGGGACTGCTTGGCGATGGCAAGTGTGTCTTAGTTAAAAGACACACTGGCAGACTCGGCATTGGCAGCAGGCACAGGTAGCTGACCTGTCCTGCTCACACTTCTGCCCTCTTCTTCCTCTTCCCGTGACACAAATTTACTCAAGATTCCTAGGGGTGATGTACTGGGGGAATCAAGGCATCCAGACCCTTCAATGTTGGTAGGTCCTCTCAGACTCACTGGATGCATAACGGTCCTTCCAGCTCCTCCTTTTAGTGTTATTCCAGGTGCTCATAGTTATAGCACACAGTATGGACCTCTACTATCTTCATTTTTCAAAACTGTGCACAGCACAACAGCCTAACACCGTCTATATCTCTCAAGAAGTGCTTGTATTGTGTTTCATTTCCTGGAAACATCATGGTTTTATATCAATAACACAAAACACATGTAAGTAAAGGGGCGAAAAGTTTGTAGCCATTGAAAATATAGCTACATTTTTTTTCCAATGGAGGAAAATGGCAAAGATTTTAATCATTTTTTTAATGTGGATTTTCCCACAAAAAAGAGGACAACCATGTGGTTTTGGCAGACTTTTTTTTGCAGGAACACAGCAGGACCTTTCGCTCATCCCTACTTATTATAACCACTTACTAGAGAACCTTATGAAGAATAAAAAAAATACATGCTAAATAGCCTCAGTTGGTCGCAGAATATTCATTGTAAAGTTCTGTAAGGTCAGTTATAATTTGACCTTTTGGACATATGTATAAAACCAAAAATTTGGTATTTTTCCTTTTATAGAAAGTACACATTTTTGCCTGTAAAATAATTAAAATTTTCTTTGACACTTATGTTGCTGACCTCCATAAATCATTTTCAGTTTTCTAGATTTAGTTGATAAAAGGAGTCTAGTTCAAGCAAACATGGACAAGAACCATAGCTTATTGCTCTTATGTTGAATGCCATTGGAGCTGCTTTTGATGCATGTTAAATAGATGTTCAATAGTTTGTGTAAATTGTTTTCATCCATGTTTTCCTTTGTGTCTTTCCTGTGACAGGGTGGTCCAGTCTTGTGTGAATCTGCACATTATTTGCCTATGTACTGTAAAAATAGAACACATCTGGATTGTTACAAGATCACATGTAAGTGGCTCTAGACTACAACTCATTTCTTTATTTAAAACAAGGAAGAAAACTAAAGTTTACAGAAGTGTATATTTCTTGGGGCAACAAATTAAAAAGCTTTTAGCACTGTCTCACACTACTGATAAAAGTACAGGGCTTTAAATATTGCATAAATATAGTATACCATTGATTTAAATGGTGACAGACTGATGCCTCATTTGTTAGAAGCTAGTTATAACTATATTTATTTTTATATTTGTTCTCTTTATTTTTGTTTTAAAATTTTAACCATTTACCAAGTGATATGTTGGCACTTCAGATAACTAGTGTTTGGGTTATTAAAATGTTATACAGACAGTCTATTAGTACTTGTTTTAAGGCTTTGTTTTTTAACAGATAGACAAACTACTTAACCCCTTAAGGACCATTGATGTGCCAGGACCGTCATGGCAGTCCGGCACTTAAGGACCAGTGACGGTCCTGGCATGGCATGGAGTTCAGGGCTCCATGGTCCTAAAGTGCCGGCCGTGTGTGGGTGCGTGCGTGCTCCGGTCCTTAAGGGGTTAAAAAAATTGCATCTGTATACCTTTCTTGTCTATTTTTGAAAGGAAATAGAAAAAATACCAGTTATAGTGTTGCAATCACATTAAAGAAGCGGTAGACTTTTTTAGAAGAAAAATATATATAATGGTGCTTTTACTGTCAAGAAAAATAAGGTTACTTCTAGTGTTGGGAGATTTTTCATTCAAAAGATATAACAGCTCAATCTTTTCCTAAACCAAATTTGCACAGTCAGTAAATTATATAATACTAATACAACCTATTTTATTGTACATGCTGGTGCTCTCAGTGAGGACTTCTGAGAGCATCTGAAACAGATATGGCCAGACAGTAAATACCATCTACCTGTTTCTGACTAATAGATACAAATGACTATACATTTCACACAGTTAGGCAATGTAAATAAATGTGAAAGGGAATTATGCTAAAAGATGGCCATACTAAGAATACAAATCAGTGCCTTCATATTTTCTGCATAAACAGGCAATTGAAGTGGTGGATTCTCCCTCATGTTGTGGGAAAAAGGGACCAGGAAGGAAACAAGATAAAAAAAATTGTGGGAGAAGGAAATTGGAATAAAAGGTTCCTCTGGGTTAAACAGGACAGGTGGAGTACATATACAAAATCCATTTGCCCCATATATGCATATATCTTCACACAGAACAGCATGAGTAATGCTAACTAATCTCCTTTCTGTCTGTATGTTTGCGGTAGTAATTTGGTACCAAGGGAATTTTCACAGAAAACTGTAAATTTGGAGCTTTTGTGCAAAAATTCCTGTCTATAGAAACCCCCAAAATATTCTCTTTTTTGCTAACTCCAAAACATTTCCCATGGCAACTTTGTCAGGTCCCGGAGGGAGGGGTTAAACGTAGTATATGTTATCCTTCCAGTACCAGTGCAGTAGGCCAAGGCTGGAGATTATATTTGTGACTTCATGTCTACGGTGGGCTGGGGAGTGGGTTTGTGTGTGTGTGGTGTGTGGGTCTATAGCTGCCATGCAACACAGCTAGGGGGTCAGTGTGTGTGGTTCTATTTATTTACTGGGGCAAGTGTGTGTGTGTGTGGGGGGGTTATGGCTACTGTGGGACAAGGGTGGGAAACATGAAGCCCTCAAGTTTTCGGGAGACTACAACTCCCATTTTTCCCCACCAGAATACAACTAATGGGTGCCTATGGAGTTGTAGTCTATCAATAATTGGAAGACTTCACATTGCCCATCATGATGGCCACCAGACATAGGGACAATGCTGGGTGGTCAGTATATGTGGTTCTATGAATACCATGGGACAAGGCTAAGGTGTCAGTATGTGTGAGTCAGAGGCTACAATGGGACAATGCTGGGGAGTAGTATGTGGGGTTCTATAGCTACCACTGCAGTGCAACAAAGTTGAGGGGATCAATATGTGTCATTCTATGGCTACTGTGTGACAAGACTTGGGATCAGTTTGGCTACCAGTGGTATCGCTGTGGAAAAAAGCAAAAAGATAACACTTTCCCCACCTTTACCCACTTTCTCACCTTTCACTTTTTAAGTAAAATTTGTCACTTATTCCTCCAGACAGCTCTTCAGCAGAGCCAAAATGCCATTTTCTACAAAGAAATACTTAATTAGAAAGGTCTACAAAGTGTACCTGGGAGTATTTCTTTGTAGATAACACTATTTCTGCTCTGCTGAAGAGCCGTCCAATCAAATGACCAGAATCTCAATCTGTCAGCTGGAGCGCTGACGTGAGTAAAAGGGGGGGGACTTTAAAAGCATATAAATCTTAAAATATACACATTTAAAGGGATAGTAGTGTTTCACAAAAACAGCAGCTCCAATTAATCTTCATAGTAATTGAGCTATAGAGAGTGCCATTTCATTACTGTCAGAGTTGTAGTTCAAAAGTAATTGAATGATAAAGTTTCCCCCTCCCGTCCCTTTTAACTAGTGTAAGCCTCCTCCCCTCATATGTGGAATCTGGTCACTTGACCAGATAGATCACAGCAAGGAACAATCTTCTTACTATGAGAACAATGAAAGCCATGCTCCCATTTACAGGTTTTTCAGGTTTTTCCCTTATCTTAATTGAAGATTGTCCCTCTCTGCATTCCACCTGGACACCACCCTGCTGCTCAGAGCTGAGCAGTTACATCAGTAAAAGGAGCAGGAGGGGGATACTTTATCATTCAATTACTTTTGAACTACAACACTGACAGTTTTGAAATAATACTCTCCATGGCCCAAACACTATGAAGATAAATTGGAGCTGCTTTTATTATGAAACATTACTTTAAGCAATAGAATTTACTGCATTTCATTTATTTTTTGTTATGAACAATATTAAACCTTCTTACATCTACATCTAAGTATTACTATACCTTTAACATCACACTTTTTAAGGGCAATACTCCTCAAGCTCATCATACCATCATTTTTAATTTATAACAACATACTTTCAAACATGATGGATTTATTTCTGTAAATACTGCCCTTATTTTAAGATAACCCACGATCTGGTAATTTTTCATTATGAAGACTTTTTGAACATCCCACTCAAAGATGAAGAGAAATTCTGTAGCAAACTACATCATAGTGGAAAAATAAAAAAATCCCCAAATGAGTTAAGTAGGGATTCTAAGCCTTTGAATTCAAAATCATTTTCTGATATAGTTAAGACCTCTCTAGCATCCATGGGGTTAAGAATAGTGTTGAGCGAGCATGCTCGGCCGATGCTCGGATCGGCTCGAGCATCGCTCTGCTCGGCACATGGCGGTACTCGTACGAGTACCGCATGTGCTCGCCCGCCATGTTCGGGTCTCCTCCCCGCACGTTTTGCGGCTGCTGCGCAGCCAATAAACGTGCAGGGAGGCTCTGACATCGGTGTAATGCCAGCAGCCATGTTGGCTGCTGGCATTACACTGATTGGCTGGCCAGAACCCGTGGTCGGGTGCTGTATAGCACCTGACCATCGAGTTCGGCTCAGTCTTAGCCAGGGAGAGCTGAGGATAGGAAGGGAAAGGCAGTGTAGGGAGGAAAAAAACCAAAATTGTGAAAAAAAAGAACCAAAAGTCCTTTTTAGGACTACTGTGTGTGGAGGCAGCAGGTTATTGTGTGTGGGGGGAAAAAAACAAAACAAAAAAAAAAAAAAATATTCTGTTTAGTGTGAAAAGTTGCAGATTAGAGCATATTCTGTTTAGTGTGCACAGTTGCAGATTAGAGCACATTCTGTTTAGTGTGCAAAGTTGCAGATTAGAGCACATTCTGTTAAGTCTTCAAACTAAAATATCAAAGTCACATATTCCATTCAGTGTGCTTCGCCGCAGTTTAGCAGCACATTCTGTGTACTGTGCAGAGTTGCAGAATAGGAAGAAATACTGTTAAGTCTTCAAACTAAAATATTAAAGTCACATATTCCATTCAGTGTGTGTCACCGCCGTTTAGCAGCCTATTCTGTGTACTCTGCACAGTTGCAGACTAGGAAGAAATACTGTTAAGTTTTCAAACTCAAATATTAAAGTCACATTTTCCATTCAGTGTGTGTCACCGCCGTTTAGCAGCCTATTCTGTGTACTCTGCACAGTTGCAGACTAGGAAGAAATACTGTTAAGTTTTCAAACTCAAATATTAAAGTCACATATTCCGTGTAAGATGAAGAAGGCGGGTAAAAAGGGACGGGGAAGTGGACGTGATCCTGATAGTTCAGGGCGCGGGTCAGGACGTGGAGAAACTGTGCCTGGTGCCAGAGCACAAGAAAGAAAGACATCCACCATACCTAGCTTCATGTCTAATTTTACAGGGCGTCGCAGGACATCACTCTCGAGGTCCGACCACTGCGAACAGGTGGTCGGTTGGATGACAGCTGATACTGCTTCCAGTCGGTTAAGCACCACCCTGTCTTCCACCAAGTCCACTCTCAGTAGCCAAGAGTCTGGTCAACATAATCCTCACTCTGATCATCCTTCCTCCCACCATAGACGGTCTGGTCAAAGAAGTGATCCCACACTGGGATATAGTGAGGAGCTCGTCTCATCACCAATCCTTCATTTGACCCTCTCTCCAAGCACGCTTGCAGAGGAACATGACATCTTGTGCCCTGATTCACAACCTCTAGAGGCTACCCAATCACAAGAAGATGACAGATGTGAACGGCATTTAAGGTCAAAGGAAGTAGTGGATGATGATGATGATGATGAGACACAGTTGCCATTAAATCAACCACTATTTCCGTCTCAAGACCTTGTTGAGGAGAATGTTATACAGTTGTCAATGACTGAGTATGTGGTGGGATCAAGACTTGAGGAGGATGATCAGAGTGATGAAGTGGAGGAGGACTTGGTGGACGATGAGGTGACTGACCCCACCTGGGAAGGTGTAGAGCCGAGCGATGACAGCAGTCCTGAGGGTGAGCCATCTGCAGCACCGCAACAGGCTGGAAGAGGCAGTGGTGTGGCTACAGAAAGAAGGCGGACCGCACCAAACCGGCCCGCAAATGTTCCACGGAGCACCCCCTTGCGTAAATCTACCTTGCCAAAGGGTAGGTGTTCCGCGGTATGGCGTTTTTTTAAGGAAAGTGCGGACGACAAAAGAATTGTAGTTTGCAACCTGTGCCACACCAGAATGAGCCGAGGCATGAACACTAGAAACCTCACCACCATCAGCATGATCCGACACATGGCATCCAAGCACCGTAGTAAGTGGGAGGAACGCCTGGATCGCCCATCTGTGTCTGCAGGCCACACCACTGCCTCCTCTTCCCCTGTTTTCGGTGCCGGCCAATCGCCTGTCGAAGGCGCAGGCCCGCATACCTCCCGCCCTGCACCTGTACCATCTGAAGCACCATCAGCGACCACATCCACTTCCCTGTCCCAGCACAGCGTCCAAATGTCGTTACCCCAAGCATTTGAGCGCAAGAGAAAGTACCCAGCCACCCACCCACAGGCCATAGCACTAACCTCACACCTTTCAAAATTACTGGCCATCGAAATGCTGCCATTTAGGCTTGTGGACACTGAGTCCTTCCGCAGCCTGATGGCAGCAGCTGTCCCTCGGTACGCGGTCCCCAGCCGCCACTACTTTTCCCGGTGTGCCATCCCCGCATTACACCACCATGTGTCCCGTAACATCACCCGTGCCCTGACCAACGCAGTTACTGGGAAGGTCCACTTAACGACTGACACATGGACAAGTGCTTGTGGCCAGGGACGCTACATTTCCCTGACGGCACACTGGGTGAATGTCGTGGAGGCTGGGAGCGACTCGGACCCTGGGATGGCACGGGTGCTACCCACGCCAAGGATTGCGGGCCCTACCTCCATCAGGGTTTCCACCAGCACCTACGTTATTGGCTCCTCCTCCTCCGTTTCCACCTCCGAATTCTCTGCACGCAGCGCCACTCCCCCATCAGCCGGTAGCTGGAAGCAGTGTAGCACTGCAGTGGGGAAGCGTCAACAGGCCGTGCTGAAGCTGATCTGCCTTGGGGACAAACAGCACACGGCCTCAGAGCTGTTGCAGGGGATTAGTCACCAGACCGAGCAGTGGCTCTCGCCACTCAACCTGCAACCAGGCATGGTTGTGTGTGATAATGGGCGTAACTTGGTGGCGGCTTTGGAGCTCGGCAAGCTCACACACGTACCATGCCTAGCGCATGTATTTAATTTAGTGGTGCAGCGATTTCTAAAAACCTACCCCAATGTGCATGATCTCTTGACCAAGGTGCGCCGCGTGTGTGCACATTTCCGTAAGTCATCTACAGCTTCGGCCGGCCTGTTGAAGCTGCAGCAGCGCTTACAATTGCCAGCTCACCGGCTGCTGTGTGACGTGAGCACGCGCTGGAACTCCACCTTCCACATGTTGGCCCGGCTTTGTGAGCAGCAGAGGGCAGTAGTGGAGTACCAGCTGTTACACGATCGTCGCCTCTCCGTTCAACTTCCTGTAATCAGAAGTGAGGAGTGGGAATGGATGTCAGACCTCTGTGAGGTTTTACGCAATTTTGAGGAATCGACACAGATGGTGAGCGGCGATAACGCTATTATCAGTGTAACCATCCCACTTCTGTGTCTACTGAAACGCTCGCTGCTCACAATTAAAACCGACGCTTTGCATGTGGAAGAGGTGGAAATGGGGGAGGAAGAGCTTACACAAGGTGATAGCCAGAGCACCCTCACTTCGTCTTCTCAGCGACAATTGGAGGAGGCGGAGGAGGAGGAGGAGGAAGACACGGTTGCCTCCGCTACAGAGGGTAGCCATGGAACTTTAGTTCCATCTCTTCAGCGTGGGTGGGCAGAAGAGGAGGAAGAGGATGAGGATATTGAGAGTCATCCTCCTGGTGAGGACAGCGAAATCTTGACTGTTGGTACTCTGGCACACATGGCTGACTTTATGTTAGGCTGCCTTTCCCGTGACCCACGCGTTATACGCATTTTAAACAACACAGATTACTGGGTGTTCACCCTTCTGGACCCCCGCTACAAAGAGAATTTCTCATCTCTCATTCCTCCGGTGGAGAGGACAAGCAAAATGGTGCAATACCAGAAGGTTCTTGTTGAAAAATTGCTCCAAAATTTTCCATCTGACAACGCTGGCGGCAGAGTACGTGCTACCTTGGCCAACAGAGAAGGGGAGAAAAGGGGAGCACACAGCAGTTCCGAGAAAGGTAGGGCAACACTCTCCAAGGCGTGGGACACCTTCATGACACCCCGCCAGCACCGTCACCCTGATGCGCAGCCTAGTGTCACAAGGAGGGAAAAGTTTTGGAAGATGGTGAAGGAGTACGTAGCAGACCGTGTCAGCGTCCTGAATGATCCCTCTGTGCCTTACAACTACTGGGTGTCCAAGCTGGACACGTGGTATGAACTGGCACTCTACGCCTTGGAGGTGCTGGCCTGCCCTGCCGCCAGCGTTCTGTCTGAGCGGGTATTTAGTGCTGCTGGTGGCATCATAACAGATAAGCGTATCCGCCTTTCCACCGACAATGCTGATAGGTTGACACTTATAAAAATGAACAAGGCCTGGATTTCCCCTGACTTCTCCACTCCACTGGAGGAAAGCCCCGGGGGAACATAAACTCACTTTATATATGTTATTTACAATGATGGGAATACTCTGTATTCCCATTCACCCCTTCCACCCAAAAAACGGGTATATGGTTGACTCTTAATCTTCTCATCCTCCTCCTCCTCTTCCATATGCCCTGGGATATAATTTTTATATAGGGCCAGCTCACCAGCGGGCCCTGTGATATAATTTTTATATAGGGCCAGCTCACCAGCGGGCCCTGTTTGACAATTTTTATATAGGTCAGCTCACCAGCGGGCCTTCTTATATAATGTTTTATTGGGTCAGCTCTCTAGCGGGCCCTCTCATATAATGTTTTATAGCGTCAGCTCACTAGCGGGCCTTCGCATATAATGTTTAGGATGGTCAGCTCTGCAGCAGACCCTCACCCATAATGTTTTAGATGGTCAGCTCAGCGCACGTTTCCCTCTTAATCATGGCCTCAGTTCAATAAAATCAAGGACATTTTTGGGAGAATTTGCCTCTGCGCACGTTTCCCTCTTAATCATGGCCTCAATTCTGAAAATCAAGGAAATTTTTGGGAGAATTTGCCTCTGCGCACGTTTCCCTCTTAATCATGGCCTCAGTTCTGAAAATCAAGGAAATTTTTGGGAGAATTTGCCTCTGCGCACGTTTCCCTCTTAATCATGGCCTCAGTTCTGAAAATCAAGGAAATTTTTGGGAGAATTTGCCTCTGCGCAGGTTTCCCTCTTAATCATGGCCTCAGTTCTGAAAATCAAGGAAATTTTTGGGAGAATTTGCCTCTGCGCACGTTTCCCTCTTAATCATGGCCTCAGTTCTGAAAATCAAGGAAATTTTTGGGAGAATTTGCCTCTGCGCACGTTTCCCTCTTAATCATGGCCTCAGTTCTGAAAATCAAGGAAATTTTTGGGAGAATTTGCCTCTGCGCAGGTTTCCCTCTTAATCATGGCCTCAGTTCTGAAAATCAAGGAAATTTTTGGGAGAATTTGCCTCTGCGCACGTTTCCCTCTTAATCATGGCCTCAGTTCAGAAAAATCGAGGACATTTTTGGGAGAATTTTCGGATGATATACAAGTAAATATACAGCAAATACTGTTTGGTAACAATTTTTCGCCTAAAGTCGTTTTTATTTTCCTTTTTGTGTGTTTTACGGTCAGTGTGTAAAAATGGCGTACTACGGGCGAAAGATCGTTACCAGCAGCGATGTTGGAGTCCAAGATGCATCCAGACATCCTCCCTATGCTGTCCCTGAACCATTTCTGTGGTGTTTCCATCCTTTTCTGCCCTTTTCCTATGGACCAGGCACCCTCCCCTCATCAAAGCAGGGGGTGCCTGGTGTAATGCTCGAGTCCTCCCATTGACTTCAATGGGGCTCGGGTGCTCGGCCGAGCACTCGAGCCTCAGGGGGTGCTCGGTCAGAGCACCCGAGCACCCGAGCATTGGGGTGCTCGCTCATCACTAGTTAAGAACCCTATTTAAATAAATGAAAAATTTTATTTGTTTGCTCAAAAATAGCTCTTCTTTTACTCTGTGTTCAGAGAAACATTTGGAAGCGATATAACTTTGTCTGTCTTTAGTAAATATTTTAAGTGCTATCACAATTTTTATGTCTTCAGATATTAAACTATTATTAACCCACTGGTTGAAGAGACCATGTACACGGGCCACAGTGTCACCCAGCAATGGCAGCGGTGCAGTCATGCATAGTAGAGACTGCCCGCGCCGCGGCTGATACGGGGAGCTCCGTATTCAGACCGTAGTCCTCTCTGACCACCGAACTACGGTAAGAATTCTGAGCCCTGCTCCGTTATCAGCCGCAGGGCGGGCAGTCTCTCCTGAGCATGATGGCTTCTGACAAACACACATTTAGCTAATTATTATATAGGATTAAGGACCAGAGGGGTGCATAACCCATTGCTCTGGTCCTTAAAGAGTTACACTGGCCACACTGAGTACACTGTTCGCTCAATGGATATTATGCAACATTTGTAGATTGTGCTCTAGTGAGGGCTCAGAAGAGAAAAAACAGCTAATTGTTTTAAATAAGGAAGCACTGTTCAGCTGGACAAGACCCAGGGGTACTGTGGTTAGCAAAATACTTAAACCATACTCTGTCAATCACCATGTTACATCTGTGCATACAAAATACAGCACAATTGTATCTACTGTGGTCATTTGAAAAGAAATGTAATGCTGTTGGGTACCATCATTGATTTTTGATTATTCTGTTGGATGAGAGTTCAAAATGAAGTATTTCTTTTAGCTATGTTGATATTAAATGTACATTTAGCAAGAAATTTCCTTCAATAAAACATGCTTTTATCTCAACTTATCATATAATATTCAGGGCCACATACACAGAACAAAGAAGAAGCAATTCTGGAGCTAACCAATAGCACCTAGAGGAGAAATAAAACTTAATTTAAATTAGGCTGTATTACTTCTGAATTCTTTACAGTGTTTTGGAGCCCTATTTTTATTCAAGGGGTTTCAGCCTAATTTAAAGGGACAGTAATGTTTCATAATAAAAGCACCTTGGAGAGTATTATTTCAATTCTGTCAGAGTTGTAGTTCCAGAGTAATTCAATGACAAAGTATCCCCCTCCCGCCCCTTTTACTGATGTAACACTGCTCAGCCAGATCCGAAGGGAGGTGCCCAGGTAGACTGCAGAGAGGGACAATCTTCAATTAAGATAAGGGAAAAACCTGAAAAGCTTGTAAAGGGGGGCAGGGCTTTCATTGTTCTCATAGGAAGAAGATTGTCCCCTGCTGTTATCTGTCTGGTCTATAGACTGCATTCCACATCTGAGAAGAGATGGCTTACACTAGGTAAAAGGGGCGGGAGGGGGAAACTTTGCTTGTGAATATCTCTTAAACCATAAAGATTTGAGAGATAAGACTTATATTGTTCTTCATGTTTTTTTTAATGCCTACAAAATAAAATAAAGTTAAAACGAAGTATTACTATCCCTTTAAATCAATTTAAAGAAAACAAAAGATGACAACTGCACACCAGATGCTAGCTTTTACCAAATGCTACAGATTATTACTACAGATTATATCATTGTCTTTGCAATTTGAGAAGTAATAAATAACTCCCATATTTCCTTCAATAGGATTTTGCTCACAGCAGGGGTAAGTCAGTATCATTGCTTTTTAATTGCATTATAGTAAATATATGTTCACTTCAGATTTGAGGTTTGCCCAGTCTGAGGTGCATTGATGTTGGCAGGAAAGGTACACAGGCTTTTTCACCACATTCATGCTACTAAACCTCAATATTTCTTAGCTATAGTAAGTCAACGGTTATTTATTAGAGCTGATATGCAGACTCTCTCTTTTGTTTACTTGCTGTATATATAGTCAAAATGTATTCCTTGTTCCTCTTATAACTATAAACATAAAAGTAATTAAGAGAAATAGACAGTCTCATACAGGCACTCTTAACCAATAAATAAATTATTTATTGATGAATATCAAAATATCAAATAGTATCAAAGAGAATTAAATCCCACATATGACTAATCTATCCCACTCATAGCCCCTCCCCCTCACAGTCCCCTAAAACCAATAATATCAGGTTCAAGATGCAGTTCCTCAAACTTATAAAGTGCTGGGCCTAACATTGTAGCAAAAATTATCTTCTGCCGGCAAAAAAGAAAAGAACACAATTGTATCCGACATAAAAGTCACAGTGAGAATGAAGATCTATTTACGTTCTACCAGTGATCACTGCCGTGCAACATATAAGGATCCAGCACAGGGCTTATAATTTTAAGCCCTTTGCTACTAGCCAGACCTGAAAAGTTACTCGCCACTGCAAGCCAAAACATACCCAACCAGGGCTGAATTTCTACTAAAATTTCACTCGCCTTTGGCTAGTGGCGAGTGGAAATTTTGAGCCCAGATCCAGCATATCCTGAGGAACTGCATCTTGGCCCTGATATTATTGGTTTTAGGGGACTGTGAGGGGGAGTGGGCTATGAGTGGGACACACTGCGGGTTTTTTGATTAGTCTATATGTGGGATTTAATTCTCTTTGATACTATCTGATATTTTGATATTTATCAATAAATAATGTATTTATTGGTTAAGAGTGCCTGTATGAGACTGTCTTTTTCTTTTAATTATTTTAGTGCTACTTTTGGTCTCTATGGCACCCTATGTGTGTCACACGTGGTTTAACCATTTTGTTGAGTCTGGCCACTATTTGTGTAGCCAGATCCCTAGGAAAATGAAATTCTCATATGCTAATGATTAGTGATGCCCTGTATCTGAAAAGTTCAGCATATGACATGTGTTGACCACTTTAAGCCTGAACTGGAACTTCCATACCCCAGGCATCATGCAATCCTCATCCAAGATCCTGAATGGCCCATCCCTTTTCTCACCATACCATGTTACGCAGACAGATATATACGTAACGCATGGATTCATTATTTGCGAGGATGACCTAGACCTGTTCCCATCCTTTCAGGCGCATCAAGGCAGTGGCACAAAACCCACATATTTATACAGTGTTCTATAACTAAACCCATACCACAGTCCTTTTTTTTTCTACTGGGCTCTGTGTGGCTGACCAATCAGGAGTAAGCATTGTACTTAAGAGATATGAGACTGTTGATGTGTCCTCCAAATCAATACATCATAATCAATTTACAAGCAGGCAAAGAGTAGTTAATAGGCTGTGTGAAGTTTCTTGCAATGTGCAGTTGCAAGCAGATATAACCCAATTTCATGGAGAATGAAAATGGCACAGTTACCTAACTGTACACATTACGCATGTTCCTGTTGTAGCTGCTGAGAAATAGGAGGGTGTCTATCTCTGAGTGTCTATCTCTGAGAGAAAGTGTGTGTATCTGTCTGTCAGTCCGTCTGACTGTCATGAAAATGGAACTGTAACTTTTAAAACAAATTGGTGATTTTGCAAGAGTTTTCAAAGTCACATATTTGTGACCCTTTTTTATATTAAACAATAGTTTAGGAGATATTACGTTTATTTACTTAAAATAATATAGAAACCTAGTGAAAAAAGAATACAAATATGTATGAAATCATGAAAAATATAGATTTATTAAAATATATCAATAATAAAATTAACCAAAACATGGAAACTTATACAAAAATTACAAGTTTCTATTTTTTGGTTAATTTTATTATTGATATAGTTAATAAATCTATATGTTTCATTATTTCATTCATATCTGTATTCTTTTGGCACTAGGATTTTTATATTGTTTTATTTTAATATTTTATACATTTGGATAGTAGTGTAATCACATATCCTTTAGCAGCCTAAAGATACATATATACATATTGTTTCTAGTGTTTTCTAAAACCAATTTTGGTGCATACTAGATACATATTTCTTTCGGGTTTATTTACTTGTGAGGTTATGCATAGGAGCCAGTACTAGCTGGCAGAGAATGTCAGTTGGGATGGACAGCAGTGTGGAATGTTCGTATCTGTCTAGCACGGAGTGGCAGGTAGAATAGAGACCAGTACAGAATTATATGTGGAGGAAAGCACAAAAAGGAGGCCCCATTTATATTTGATATTAAGATTCCTTAGATTATCTGTCAGTGGCCTGAGCTGTCTTCTGAGGTATAAAGTGTGAGGAGACAGGTCGTTAAAAATTTGGATAGCGGCTCCAGCACAGGAAGGAAGGTTCCTTTCCCTACATCTGCAGATAATCCTCTCTTTAATCTCAAATTTATTGATGCAAATCACCACATCTCTGGGTAATCCATCATCCCATTGTTTCAATGCTCAATATATCCTGCTAAAATATATGTGTGTAATCCCGGGGTCTCCCAGTAGTTTAAAGTATTGGTTCATAGTATCTCTCAGTTGTTGTGGGGAAACCGATCCTGGTAAAAGTCTTATTCATAGATTATTTCCCCTATTTTCCAGATCCTCTATCCTTAAGGTGAGGTTTTGAATTGTTTCACTCTGATCAACAAGTTTCTGTTACAAAAAAGTTATATGATCAGTTGCAGAGTTTCGTTCTTCATCTAAGAATTTGATTTTCAGTGTTAATTGAAGAAGTGCCTACTGTATGTTATTGATATCTGTTGTGAAGGAGGTCTTCAGATCATCTGCCATTAATTTCAAATCTTCTTTCATAGGTAGTTTGGAAAGCAACCTTTCTAAATCCTTCAAATTCACTGAAGTGGCCATATTCAAAATTTCTGACTTCTTGTCAGATAAGTTACTGATTATCACAGATGGTGAGTCGAGTACGATCAGATCCACACAAGAAGCACTACTGTCACCGCTGCAGGGGTCCTTGTTGAAATTTACCTCACATGTACCGCAAGCAGTGAGGTAAGAAGAAATCTGGGTCTGTCTCGTATTTAAATTTTGTTTATTGCCCTTTTTCTCATTTACCTCTATTCTAAGAGCATAAAGAGGATACAAAAATGCAAAAATAAAGGAATTAAATTATTTAATCCCAATTAAATATACATAAACAGTTGTTCAGGAGCTCTTGAGTCAAGCGACCAGCTTCATTGCCAATCAGGCCACGCCCCCTTCATTACAATGTTTTAAGTCACTTAAAATGTCCAAAGTTTAAAGTTTCTCCTGAACCCTGTTGCGTTGAGACATTGGCAGGACAAACATCCATTCTACCTGATGAAATAGCTGTATGTGACTAACCAATGAATACAGGTGTTTATTTTATGTATTTTTTAATGCACAGTTACATTTTAAATACTTATTATATAATAACATTGCTTTATTTTAGCTCTTAGTAGGGAGGAGCGAAAATTTTCGTTGCATACCTAAATCGGCAAATAATGGCTCTTCCCATTTTCATCTTATCCTCCTTTCCACCCTCCTGAGAATCTGAAGACACCCTGGCAGGAGCCTCACAGGCAGCAGTTGCAGCTCTGGCAGTAGGCACAGGTAGCTGACCTCTTCTGCTAACACTACTACCATCTTCTTACTCTGCTTGTGACACAAATTTTCCCCACCTTCCGTCCACCTCTAGTCCTTAATGAAGGATGAAGGATTCATAAGTCAGTCTGATTGGGATTGGGTATAATAGTCCCTGCAAGTTTATATACTGATGTGTATGATCTGTATGAACTAGGGAGACATTTTAGTGAGTGTGACACCTGTGAGTGACAAATAGTACTTCCCTTTACCTGTAACAGCCAGGTATGCACTCCTAATTTCTGTGTCTGGTGTTATGGGTAGAGTGGGGGTTCTCAGACTTGCAGTGCTTGAAAAAAAATGCTATGGGAGATTTTTTGGCCTAACATGGACAATTGAATCGAGCCCTATTAATCTTAGGGTTGTGCAAAGCAATGCACTCTCACTGTAGTCCTTAAAGGGTTAATATTACCATGTTCCCTGTGCAGAGTTTGAGAGCCAGTGATCCTGCTAGCCACTGTCATGTCCTCCTTCATAGATGTAACATCCACGACTTATTGAAGATGTTATCTCTTGAACTAAGAAAAAATCTAATAGGGTCTGTTAGGATTTTCTGATTATAAAAAGGTAAGCGGGGGATTATTATTATTATTATTATTATTATTATTCATAAAAGGTGATAGTTCTCCATTAAAAAGAGATTTACTTTAGAAGTTTCAAAACAAATAAATGAGACAGGAGGTTTAAGTGCTGCTATTGCTGATCTTAACTGTGATCTATCTTGGAGTGTGGTCCTGCTGTACAGATGGTTCTTTTTTGGTGGAAAGCCAGCAGGATGCTACAGATGTAAAACTTATTCAACATTATTGAGTGTGAAATTTCACTTTCTGTATGATGTACAAATGAAAGTTTTTTTTCCCAGATGTTTATGGAAAGAATGTTTTTATGATATGATCAATAATGTTGGCTTCATTTGTAGGTGTGGGTTATAAAGAGATAATAACAGCAAAAATACATGATAATACCACTGTATATGGGTACTAATGTTATGCGTGATCTCTATCATGTATACTGTATAACTTAAAGGGATAGTAATGTTTCATAATAAACGCAGCTCTAATTAATCATCATAGTATTTGGACTTTGGAGAGTGTTATTTCAATTCTGTCAGAATTGTAGTTCAAGAGTAATTCATTGACAAAGTATCCCCCTCCCGCCCATTTTACTGATGTAACACTGCTCAGCCAGAGCAGAAGGGTGGTGCCCAGGTAGATTGCAGCAAGGGACAATCTTCAATTAAGATAAGGGAAAAAGCTGAAAAATGTGTAAAGGAGGGCAGGGCTTTCATTGTTCTCATAGGAAGAAGATTGTCCCCTGCTGTTATCTGTCTGGTCTATGGACTGCATTCCACATCTGAGAAGAGATGGCTTACACTAGGTAAAAGGGGCGGGAGGGGAAACTTTGCTTGTGACTATCTCTCAAGCCATAAAGGTTTGAGAGATAAGACTTATATCATTCGTCATGTTTTTTTAATGCCTACAAAATAAAATAAAGATAAAACAAAGTATTACTATCCCTTTAAAGGGAACAATCACTTTTTAAAGCATGTATATGTTCTGAGACAATAGTGCAGGATTAGGTAACTTCATTGGCTGGTTGGGAATTAAGGGAGTTGTAGTCTCCAACAACTGCATCTCCGCCTGCCCCTCCTCCAAAATCATGGGTGCATTGAGAGTAGAAATGTTTCACTACAGATCAGGAACTGTGCCTCTCACATCAGCAACTGCAATGTGCTCAGAATATTTGGTAAATAAGGGAAGGATTGGTCACATCTGCACTCACATCAAACACCTGGCACAACTCTAACCAAGCACCAGTGTGAAATTATCCCACCAGAAACCAAGTACTGCTGCTATCACTATGTCCCTTGTCCACTTCCTGCTGAGGATATTTGACAACTTGAAGTTTTAATAGTAACGATGAAACCTCCCTGCCACCATCTTAGCATATTCTACAGTATGGAATCTTCTTAGATGCCGGTTGATGCCCTGGTTACGATTATCTTCCACCACAATGCCGTGTGTGGTCAGTGCATCAAACAGTGTGCAATGGGTGGACAGGAACTGCCACATCTTGACATCTACACAAGGGCTATCAGGTGGTGAGGGAGGTAAAGATTAAAGAGGTTGATTGCCAGAAGATGTAGTTACATCTTCCCTTGGCCAGGCCCTAGGACAAGAAGGTAATGGCGAGCCAGGTGTTTCTCTCGCCATCAAACTTTCAGGCTCTGGCTGGGTTTCTCTGTTCTTCCTCCTCTTTGATTTCCACCTCACCTCTTGTTGCCTTTGGGGAGAGTCAGGGTAACAGTGTTGGGGGTTGGCTTTAACATGTGTCACATAAATGTCATGGTGTATGTGTTTCATATGTGTGATGAGTGGTTGTGACAAGGTGTGTTCCCTCCCTTACTCTTTTCACTGATTTGTCACAAATTGTGTATAGTGCCATCACTGATGACTGCACTGTGCCTGCCCAGGAAGAAAAATAGTCCTACACCCAGGACCACATGGGGCAGGGGTAAGGTGGAGCAGAACGGCCTCTTTCTTATTCTCCTTCACATTCCCCCTTCTCTGGCCGAGGCAGAGGATGTTGCTGCTGTTGCTGCTACTGCCTCAAAATCAGCACTACAGCTAAGATCAGGAGTATTGCTGCTGGCAAGCTGAACCTGTCCTAGTCCCACATCACTACTGCTAGACCCATTCCCACTGTGTCCACGGTGGTCTGTGTCATTCTAGCCTGCTGTTCATCATCCTGCTGTCCTTGCAACTCAGTAGCAGCAGGATTTACAGCATCAGAAAACTCTGCAAATCTGCCAATCTCACTGCTTGTGGTGGTGATGCACATCCTCATCCCCATATCTGTCTCCTATTCCTTCTAGGTTTGGGCTAAAAAGGTCATTAATGTCTCTTCCACCCCAGTAGCTCCACCACCTCCCTCATCATCATTACCACCACCAGTCAATCCTTGCTTCTACAATATTACAGCCTCACCATTTGGAGGAAATGACAAAGGTGACAGAGGATCCCCCCTACTGTCACACTTGCCACCACTTGAGCTGAAGAAGGCAGACTGGCAGCACTAGCAGCAGGCATAGGCAGCTGATCCGTGTTCATGGTGGAGGTGTTATTGCTGTTAGCCACCAATAACGCCTTCTTCAGTATCATTTTCTTTAGGGACAATACAGTAGAGGTAAGGTCAGGGGAATGTTGTGGCCTCCCTTTACCCCTAGTGTGGCCACTACACATCACTTCGCCTACCACCTCAGCATCAGCAGGAGGATCTACTTTGGTCACCCTAGTCTCACCAGCTGCTTCACTATCACAAACAGCAACCACATTGATTTCAGTCTCTGAGTCTTCCTCATTACTAGTATCATCCACCTTCACTCCTAACACTGTGAATCTGTAGCTGCTGTTAGTAGTAGTAGTAGTAGTAGTGGCGGGACTGCTGTAGGGTCTCCTGCTGTCACACTTGGTATCATCTCCTCCTACCCCCCTGTAAATCAAAAGGCCCACCAGCAGACGCAGCACTTGCAACAGGCACAGGTAGCTGACCTGTTCTGCTCCACACTACTACCCTCTTCTTCCTCTGCATTTGACACAAATTTCTCCAAGATCCCTAGGGGTGATGTGAGGATACTGCCCATCATTGGGTTTGGGGAATCAGGACATCCAGACCCTTCAATGCTGGTAGTGGTCACGTCCTCCTCAGACTCACTTCCAGCTCCTCCTTTTATTTATATTCCAGGTACTCATAGTGATAGCACACACTATGACCCTCTCCTGTCTCAATTTCACTATGTATATCAGAGAACAACAGCCTAGCATCCTCTCTCTGCTTATATTGTGTTTCACTTTGTGGAAACATCACATTTTTATAGCGAAAACACAAAGAATATGTAAGGAAAGGGGCAAAAAGTTTGTAGCCATTGAAAAAATAGTGAGAATGTTTTTGGCAATGGGCGAAAATGGCAAAAATTTGAATTGCTTTTTTTAAAGAGGATTTTATTTTTTTTTTCATGGCAACACAACAGGACCTTTCACCCACCCCTAGTCAAAAGAGAGCTCCCTTTCTGTGTTTTGCAGTTGATATTCTGCCTAGTAAATCATGTCAATACATACCTTTCCTCACATAACCCTACCTATTACCTCAAGCACCAATCAAAGTATGGGAGTATTCTATGAATGTTAGTGATACAAATGTTCTCTTTCTACAGTGTGTTAACTGTAAGAAACAATGTAATATGACTGCAGCAGATAATAATTTGCAGGACATTTTTGTGTGATTTACTTCTGATAGAATTCAGCTGTAACTCTCATTAATCACATACATTTAATTATTAAAAAAAAATAAAGTAGCCAAGGTGGTGAAACACTTTCAAGTACACATTATTTTCCATAACACTATCATGCACTAGATGCTAATACCAGGCTCTTGATTTTCTGCCTTGTGTTGAAGATACATTTCCTCCTTGAGTAATATAGCAGATATCCTTTAACGGGAAATGTGCTATTACTTTGTGTTTTCCCTTTCAGTATATTCATGGAAAGAATGTGTGTCTACCACTCTTTCAACCTGGCATGTTACAGAATCATAGACATGTGCAGTGACTAAAGAGCAGTGCAACAATCAGGACACATGACATTTTAATTCAGAATTTCCATATAAGCTTGTGACTTTTATACATTTAATAATATTTAGCCATATCAATTGCTGTTAGCTACATAATTGTTTAAAGGGACAGTAATGTTCCAAAAAAAAAAAAAAAATGTCCCGTCTTGTAGAGTTTAAAATATTAATCAATATGCTCCAAACCTTATCTTTCAAACTGCTATGGTTTGAGAGCTATAGGGATTCAAAGTTCCCCCTCTCTCCCCTTCTCCTGATGCCAGAATCTAGCTGACAGCAGGAGATCCCGGTCCGGGGACCAGCAGGCAGCTCTGCAGCAGAGCCGGAATTGTGTTACTTAAAAATAATTAATTCATTGGAAAGGTCTACAAAGTGTGCTTACAAACCAGGCACACTTTTTAGACCTTTCCAACGAATTAATTCTTTAGCAGTAACATGATTTCGGCTCTGCTGCAGACCCTCCTCGAGTCATATGACTCGATTCTCCTGCTGTCAGCTTTACAGCTGACATCAGGAGAAGGGGAAGGAGGGGGGAACTTTGAATCCCTATATCTCTCAAACCATAGCAGTTTGAGAGATAGGGTTTGGAGCATATTGATTAATATTTTAAACTCTACAAAATGGGACATTTCTTGGAGGGGACATTACTGTCTCTTTAACCCTTTGAGTGTCAGAGGGGTATGCAATGTAGGCATTGGATACCCCTGTGACATTCAAAGGGTTAACAATTAATTTCTATATAAACCTTGGAGACATCAATGAATGAGAAGAGATCCATTTTAAACACCCACAAAGTTAACAAATCAAAGTGATGTAGGCAAAATAATGTTCCCATGGTACAGGAAAAAATCACAATATTTATCATAGTGGCAGTTACTGGAACCAATGAATAATGATATGGGCAATCAAACAGAGCAATGTATAGATCAACTATCTTGCTTTGTAGATTGAAATGTAAAAGTAGTGACATGTAAATTCCCCTAAACGTGAAATTTTCTAAAATGAAAGTACAGTTAAAAAAAAAATGAAAAGATGTAAAAAATACAGAGAATTATGTTCTATGAAGAACTGTGGGGTAGAGGGTTGATAATGAGGTGATAAAGAGAAGATAACTTCTCTTAGATAGCAATGGAGTCTATGCACTAACATTGCTCCCAGTCGAAAAATCGTAGTCATTGGCTTCATTGAATAACAAAGGAACTGGACAATTTTTATTATTCTTCTTTATTTATATAGCACCAACTTATTCTGCAGCGCTGTACAATAGGGAATAGACACCCTGCACATAGTGATAGCAGTCACTATGAGCCTCTCCTGCCTCAATTTTACCAAAATATCACAACAGAACAGCACAGCACAACTACCTCGCTCTGTCACTGCTTCTATTGAGTTTGATTGTCACAAATACGTCACGTTTTTATAGCAAAAAGGTGAAAACAACGTAAATCAATGGGTGGAAACTTTATAGCCATTGAAAAAATGGCGAAATGTTTTGGCCAATGGGCGACAAATTCGAAAATTTTAATTGCTAGTTTTAAAGCGGATTTTCCAATGAAAAAGCGTAGAACAACGTGGTTTTCACGGAATTTCCTGAGGGAACATGGCGAGAGATTTTGCCCATTTGCCCATCACTACTTTGGATGTATTGCTTTTGTCTTGCGTGCCATGGTTGTAATGAGGTTGTGCTGTGGGGGGTGGGGTGGGCGTAGAGTTGCAGGTGCAGCTGTATCAAGGGCTGTTGAGAGAGTGCTGTTGTAGAGAGCAGTAGTTTTTTTCTGGGCAAGTAACTGAAAAGATGGGGTTGAGAAGAGGTTGCAGGGATGTTGAATATTGTTGCAGATACTGAGTATGCAGATTTCTCTGCATGCTCTTGATCATGGTGGGAGAGAAAGATTTGAAAAGTATGATGAGGTTTCCGGTTAGGAGGTGATGGTTGGGGAAAGGGAACATTAGAGAAGTTGGGGACAAAGCAGAGGTTTGTGAAGACCAAGTCACTGTGTGTCGGAGACCTGGTCTACTATGATAGACCAAAGAAGGTTGTTAAGGAGAGGAGTTTAAGGGCAGAGGGGGTATTATAGTTATCTACAGGGATGTTGAAGTCTCCTACTATGAGAGTGGGGATGTCAGAGTACATGAAATGATCAAGCCAAGAAGCAAAGTGATCAAGGAACTGTGCAATAGGACCAGGTGGTCTGTATATGACAGCAACACGCAAGGGGAAGAGAGAGAAGAGATGAAGTGTATGGGCTTCAAAGGTAGGGAAGGAGAGAGAGGGAACTGAGGAGATTAATTGAATTGAATGGATAGAGGACAGTAGGATGCCTACTCCACTACCTAGTATGTTGCCAGGCCTAGGGATGTGGGTGAAAGTGCAGCAGTGGACGCAGTATCTGATTATGTGGGCCAGGTTTCAGTGAATGCTAGGAGGTTTAGAAAGTGTGAAATTAACAAATCATGAACAGCAGTTAGTTTGTTGCACACAAAGTGGGCATTCCAGAGACCAAAACAAAAGGGGAAGGAGGTTAGGTGACATGGCACGGTTATTAGGTTACAGATGTTACTTGTATGAGTGAGTGTTGCAGTACAAGAGGGAATGGAAGGGGGGCCTGGGTTAGGTGAGACGCCACCTGCAGCTAGCAGAAGAAGGGATATGTGGCAGGAAGTGAGAGTTAAAGCAGATGGGCTTTTTTGCAGGGGTAGGAGACAGTGGCGATAGCGAGTGTAGGAATGAGAAAAGTTCATGGGAGCAGAGAAGTGGTGAGGGAAGAAGGGAGTGCCCAATGTGAATGGAGTGACAATTATTGTGGTCATAGGAGGAGAAGATTCTTATGCAGGTGAGGATGGTGATGAAAAAGCCAAATTGGAGATAGTGGGGTTAATGCATGGGATAGAAGAGTGTGCAAAAGTCTGTTTGTGTTCAAGTAGAGTACAGATCAAGTGACATCACTTGAGAAGTCATCTCTGTCTATCATCCATTAGCCCATCTCCTCTTGGAGTAATCATTGAACAAACCAACTGCTCCATACCAGACAAAGTAATTCCAAAAATCACCATTGATTTAATTGGTGTTTTTAATAGAAATATTCAGCTTACAAATAATCAACAGATCACATGTTGCTTGCAAACAGCATGATAGTACAGTGTTAGAGCGAGAAGCAGTCAAAAACACAAAAGAGTACCAGCAAGAAAAGGCCACCTCTGTTACCTGGTCACCTGTCAATCAGAGGGCCAGCCTTTTTATGGAAAAAGAAAAAGAGAGATATAAAGAGCACAAAAGAGAAAGGAAATAGAAGAGGACTAGGGAACAGACTGATGGGGGGGTTGTGGATGTTTGGACTGTCAACCTGAAAGCTCTGCAGAGAAGCGGGGGTGTCATTGCTATACTGCTAATGTCCTCCGAGTCTCAGACCAATCGAGCAGAAGTCCAGAGAGAGAGAGAGATAGGGTCATGGCCTCTATGGAGCCATGTCAATTTTATGAATATAATTTGTTTAACTGGTGTTTTTAACCCCTTAATGCATTGTCAATCTATGTGGTGGAGTCCTCGTTAGCATTCAAGGAGTTAAAAGCCCATTTAGATCAATGTGTATTTATTTTGTTTTAACTTGTGCATTTGGTTTACCTCAGAATTACTCCATTGGAGGAAATGCACTAAAATTCAATGAGGGCTCATAATAGCGTTGTTGTGTCGGATCTGTGTCAAAGGCACATTGCCAGTTTGTACTAACGTGCCTTCACCATCATATCATCTTCAATCTACCACCAAACCACCATGCCTTTGACAGGTTTATGAGTTTGGACTGAACACATTGACAATGACTCATTTCCATATGGAAACGCAGGTTAATTAATTATTTCCATAAAGGAATGCAGGTTAATGAGTCATTGTTATATTCATGTGGGTGTTTTTATATGGTAATTGTTGATGTGGCTGTTTTCTACATGAATTAAGTTCTGATGGCAGCTTCTGCTGTTGAAGTTTACAGTTCCAACATGCTGGGATGTGTCTGTAGTTTCCTATGCAGTAACAGCCCACAATCAATCATAAGCATGGAGGGTTGTCGAACTGCTGGTGAAGTGTAAGGGCCTCCTTTAAACATCACCAGCAGTGACAGCCTAACACCTGAGAACATCCTCTGTGCTTCCCCACTTGCTCGGTAGTGGAACAGAGAGGATACTCTCAGCACCACAAACAGCATTGCTCCCTTAACCCCATGAGTGCCATAGAGATGTGTATTGCACACACCTGAAGCACTCAAAAAGTTGGAAAAGTACACCATCCAGGAAACAATCACCCTCTCTGCTGTATGTCATTTTTTAAAATTCTTATTTCTAGTGTACTCACATTATTCTAAAAAATTTAATTTAACCCCTTGACTGGTATAGATGTCTCCAAAGCCTTGCTTTGCAATGTATTGAAGACACTTAGAGTAGCCAATAGGATAAAAAATGTAAGCAAGTAACACAAACCACTCCCCCCTCGCTTGCATTTATGATGAAGAGACCATCTAGAAGAGACCACCGGCAGCTCAATGCAGCCAGCTTAGCCCCATGAATAAGCCATCATCTTCACTGTATGAACTTCTATCTGTGTATACAATACAATGGTTCCAGCAAAAAACATACAGCATGCTTCCATACAGATTCATGGTAAAACATTATTATTTTTTATGAAATACGTCCTATTCTTCAAATCGGATGTGGGGAATTGTGAGAAAAGTTATAATAAAGGATGATTGCGTACTGATTGGTTTATTTTTCTAACCCTTTGAGTGCCACAGGATTGTACAATGCACATCAGTGGTGCTGTTTGTGGTGCTGAAAGCATCCATTCCTCTCAGACTTCAGGGTTGTCTTCTGCTAGTGATGTGTAAGGGAGAGCATCCCTTACACATCGCCAGCAGTTCAACAATTCTGTATGCTAAAGAGGAACTTCTCCTCTCCTCCTATTGCATCCTTAACCCTTTGAGTGCCAAGCAATGCGTTGCAGACCCCTCTGGCACTCAAAGGGTTAAGTCTTAGTGCGTATTGTGATGTGTGTCTTCGTCGTCAATGCAATGTGCTCCCCACTCATTTCCAGACACACATTGCCACAACATCAAACCTTAGTGCATCTCACCCCAAGTTCTTCTTAGTACAACATTCTCCAAAATGAAAAATCTTAAAAAAGTAATAGCACTACATTTATAAAGCATTTTGAAGCTCACAAGACAATGCACAACCTTCTAGCAATCAAATGGTTTAAGAGCACAAGTTACCCATAACTATAAAAAATTATTTAGCTTCACAATTTTCTTGAAGACTGTGCAGGGTATCAGATCAGAAGCTAAAGGCACAGTAATGTCCCAGAAAAATTATTTAGCATTTTGTAGGAATTAAAAAGTTGCAAAAAACCCTATCTCTCAAACCGCTATGGTTTGAGAGATATCTGCATTTAATGTTTGATGTTTCCTGCTGTCAGCTGTAAAGCTGACAGCAGGAGATCGGTGTCGACACAGAGGCTCTTCAGCAGAGCCTCAATCACGTTTTTTAAAAAGAATGACTTCATTGGAATGGTCTACAAAGTGTGCTTGCAAATTCCATTGAAGTGTCGGCCGACAGCGATCTCCTGCTGACAGCAAGAAACGTCAAACTTTGAATGCAGATATCTCTCAAACCATAACGGTTTGAGAGATAGGTTTTTTGCATTCAATTCAACTTTTGAATTCCTACAAAATGATATATATTTTTCTAGGACATTCCTGTCCCTTTAAAGTGGAATTGTCAAATTATGATATAATTCTTTAACTTGAAATATATTTAAAACTTCCAGTATGTTGTAATAGCCATTTGTAATATAAATAGTTTTTGAGTAATTAATTTTATTTATCAGTGACACAGTATGGCCCTTTATACTAATTCGTTCTTGTGCTGGTCTGCTATTATCACACTCTGCACAATGAATTCATTTGAAAAGACAATCTGACCCATACATCATAAAGGAGGAGTACTTCAGGATAAAATCAACAATTTAATTGTATGTTGACACAGACACTGGACAAACACTGACTGTTAACATGAGGTCTTACATGTTTCACATGGTACACAGTAGACATCATAGACCACACATGATTAAGCATGGTGTATCACGTCTGTGTCAGCAAATGACGATATGATAATTTAAAAAAATCATATCGCCATCTGCTGACACAGGCGCGCAATAAAGTACCTACAGTATCTGCACGTATCTACGATTGCAAGGGTTAAAATGAGTCTTCAAGCAGCTAGTGACCTAAGACTGATTGTCCCCAGATGTCCAGAGTTTTGCCAGTGCCCGCATCAGCTGAGAGGAGCTGGAATTTACCCCCTGGTAATTATTAATGCTTTTCTTCAGCTTCTCACTCCTGTTAAATTAGCAAATTGATCAAGGTATGTTGATGCAACACTTAAAGGAGCAGTAAACTTATTTTATGAAAAAAATATATATTGTAAAGATTTTCCTACTGAGTAAAATAAGGGTACTCCCATTGCTGAGAGATTTATATTTCCAGAGTTATTACAGTTTAAACCCATGTTTTTTTACATTAGCAATGCCCTCTAGTGGTCAAATTCTAATTAAGTTTTCTGTTAGATTCGAATGGAGAGGAAAGTCAGAAAAGTCAGAGACATACAGTTCTCCATAGAATGCGATAGAAACTTCCTGTCACTTCCTGTCAGTTAGATCTTCAGGAAGTAAAGCACAGTAAATTCACTTCCTGATTATTTGAACTGCTGTACATTTTGAATAAAACATCGGACAGCAGTGGGCGTGACATTGTTTTATTCAGCAGGAAAAGCTCTATAAAATACGTATTTTCATAAAAATAAGTTTACTGCTCCTTTAAGTCCACGACATGAGAATCTCGCCCATTTGATGTGGGAGAAATTCTCTTGTTGCCATTTTCATCATGGTGGCATGGTTAATGTGCCCTTTAGTTGATAACACAATCGTACCATGAATCAAATGAAAATGTATAAGCCCTCATGACAGTCAGGGTTTGTTGGATAACTGTAGGAACCTTCAATCAGCTTTCTGATTTTATTCTGCAGTACTCCATCATTTGTGGATCATAGCTTATCTTGTGGATCACATTCTGTTTTTTTCTATAGCATTCTGCTATCAAAGTTGGAGTGGCAAGAATAGCAAAATGCACACAGTTGAGTCATTTCTAATAGCACAGGGGAGCTATACATTTGTCCCTGAACAGAACTAATCACAGTGTGCAGGAAATTAGTATAAAGTGCCACACTGTGCCTCTAAAACATAAAGAATAATTTGACAGAAAAATTGCTATTACAACATATAGGCAGATTTTAATACAAACTGTTAGGGAGATGGGTCTGTTTTCACAGAACTCATGTGAAAAATATGGCCAGCAATACCAAAGTCTTAATGCAGCCACTAGAATTACCCCAAGCCCAGGACATTAGCCAGAACAACACTTGTTAAAAATAAAATACTACTCTGACCATCACATAGGAAAGAACTGGATACAAGAAAACCCATGATTTCCTTAGAGATCCATGCTAGCTTTAACAGAAACTCTGTGAACTGTAATATAACACAGACTGTTACAGACACGGTCAGCGGAGCCTATTGCCAGATAATGCATGGAGAAGTGTGTGCTTTAAAAGTTTAGTGTTCTGCTGCTTTCTGGTTATATAAGTGTATGAATCACATCTCCAGTGGCAGCTGACACCTAAGGCTGGTGGGACTGCTAATTGAATCTCCTGCAATCCCATAAATTGCAACAGCTGTCTTCCTCCATTTTTTATACATGCTCTGCAAACCAGCTTAGTCACTAAAAACACAAACATAAATAAATATAATGATTCCAATTTGTCAAGGACACCTCACATTTTAGTTAGGAGGAGATACTAACAGATGTACCCCAAATACTCTTACATGTTGTGTGACAGAGAAAACACAGGCATCTTCCTTCCAAATTCCTTCCTGAGCTGGCTGAGCCTCTGTTTTTTTCCCACATTAAATATTCCATTTTGTTGGCCAGTCTACCATTTTATGTCAACCCCTCTGTAGAGAAAAAATATCCTGTTCTGAATTTATTACCCTGCATAATTTAGTGTCATCTGCAAATACTGATATTTTGCTTTTCATATCTATGTCCAGGTTAATTATAAAATGTTAAAAGCAGTGTACTGAACCCTGAGGTACTCCACTCTCAACTTTAACTGTATTGGAGATTGTCCAATTACAGCCACACACTGTTCCCTAGCCTTCAACCAGTTTTCTATCCAATTGCAAAGTTTAACCCTGTCTGGGGAAAGAAGCATTTGAACAGGGAGTGTTTTTTTAGTTATTTTTTTGTTGACAGTGGTAGGGATAGGGAGGACAGTAAATTAAAATAAATAAATAAATAAATAAAAAAATAACATTTTAAAAAATTGATAGGTAACAGTAACGGGGACCCATATGTGAGCTGTGGCTGAGGCAGACTAACACTAGATGAGATAGAGTATTTTGTAGAGATCCAAGGCAACAAATCACACACAATCCATTCTATTGCTTACAGTAAAAACACACACAGTAGTCGAGTAACGTCCACCAAACACACAAGGGTTAAGGGAGGGTAAAAGGATTAGGAGCAGTGCAGGGATGTGTGAGCAAAGTGGTAGTATAAAAACTGACTGCAGCAATGGTTGCTGCAGCGTGTGCAATAAATGATGGTGATCCCACTTCTTCTGAGGAAGATGTAGTTTATCAAATTCACACCAAAAGTTCCACAACCATCTAAAAGCACTGAAGACAACAACAATTTGCATTCCAGTATTGATTGCATGGTGCAAGAAGGTGTAGCATCTCAACCAACTGCTGCATCTGACAGTGAGACAAAGCACAAAAACACCTGTCTTCAAAGAAGTAGCGAACATTGTGAAATTAAAAGTAAAAAGAAATTGTTTGAGGAATCTAAAAGTCTAGAGGAATATAAAAGCAAGAAGCACCAGGCAATGCTGAAGATGAACTAATGATGACTGATGATGTAGATCTAGAAGATATCCCCCCAGCATCCTCCTCTTCTTCAGATGCAGATGAAGTTCAGAGTGAGAGAAATTATGAAATGGCTAGAAGGTTAGCTGAAAGGCAAAAGCTTTCAATAAGGCCTGTCTATAATGTGTTTTAGAAAACAATTGGAAAGTCTGACCCTGGACAAGATAAAAATACACAGTCACCCTGTCAGTCATCATCAGCATCATCACTGTTACCAAGTCCAAGTCCCACTCAACCACACACACTAATAGTGTTGATTAACAAGCAACACATAGTTTATCAGCATCCACACTTAGTTTTGATGAGTGCCTCTGCTGCTCTTGGAAGTGCAGCACCTGAGACACCTAGTAGTAGTACGATTTCAGCAACATCTAGCCCCAATAGTAGTATCAGCCTCTCTGGAACCCCACAGTCTATGAAGTACACAGTATGGAGATACTTCACTCAGGATCAAAAAAGCTAAGCATGTTGCTATCTGTTGTTTGTGTAAGAAGCATGTGAGGAGGAGGAGAGCAAGCTCACATCTAGGCACATCCTCAGTGGGCACAACCACAGGTTTGACACCAACAACAGGTTAGAGGTGCAAAACTAGCAACAGCAGAAGTACTCCTAAAAATTCCAGAGAGTGTGCCAAAATGTTCTGCTCTTGATGCAGAGGAGTGTGACTCTGTGTTTGTTTTTGGAGATGACAGTCATAGAGTGCCTCCACATACCACACACACACACCATCCACAATTCATGTCATTAAAGCAATAAAGTTACACCATTCTTCTACTATGTACTGCCATCCCACACTTACTAGGTTCTTAGAAAGGAGTCACAACTTGCACAAAAATAATGCAAACTTATGCTTATGGAATAGTAAACTTGCCAAAATGTTGGCGGTTGGCATGCTGCCCTAATCTTTTGTTGCAAACAGAAGCTTTAAAGAATGGATGTCATGTATTGCACCCTGCTGCAATATCCCAAGCCACAGTTATATTTCAAGAATGGTTG
Source organism: Rhinophrynus dorsalis (assembly GCA_037306005.1). Classification (NCBI taxonomy): domain Eukaryota; kingdom Metazoa; phylum Chordata; class Amphibia; order Anura; family Rhinophrynidae; genus Rhinophrynus; species Rhinophrynus dorsalis. The sequence continues at coordinate 347,350,127 of CM074723.1, read as the reverse complement.
TCCCAATGTGGTTAGTGTTGTGGGCAAAGGGCAAATGTTGCTGTAGGACTCTCAACTTTTACTTTTAGCTATTTATTTCGTCCCACTCTGGGAAATCTTGCAGTCATAGAAAACATAGTTGAAACATGGCAAAGTTCTCATAGTAAATGTATTGCCAGTGGCAAAAAAGGATAACTTTTATGCATTGTCTATGGGTGGGAAGTTTCAGATAAAAAAAAGTGGGAAATCATTGTTTTTTTTGGAAAAGTCCTGCGGGAAATTTCTCTAACTTTTCACCCACCCCATCCTGAAAGTTGTGAAATCCCTCTAAGGGGGAACGTAAAGAAATTGTTTGAGACTTCATAAAGAAGTGTGTGAGACTGAAGATGACCTAATTACTTTTGATGGCATTGATCTAGAATCCAGCAGCCTCCTCTTCTTCAGAGTCAGAAGTAGTTGAGAGTGAGAAAGATGTTCACAAGGCCAGAAAATTAGCTGAAAGGCAAAGTACCAAACTTCCACCACTTTATAAACTGAAAAATCTTTTGGAAAGTCTGAAAAAGTAAAGATGCAAAAAAATACACAATCATGATGTTAGTCATCATCAGTATTGTTGTCGTTCCTCAAGAACCCCTCAAACTATCAAGTCCACAGTATGGAGATACTTCACTGACAGTCAAAAAGCTAATCATGGGGCTATGTGTTGTAGCATATGAGCAGGGGAAAGGGGGGCCACACCTAGCCACTTCCTCATTGAGATCCCACCTGAAGTACAACCACAGGTCAAATTGTGAGACACACCATCAGTATGGCAGTGGTACTACAACTAGCAGAAGCACTACTAAACATCCCTGTAACTCTTTGGAACATAAAATAAGTGAAAATAATTTTTGAAATAACACCTATGGTTTAGTGGCATGGCTCAGTATCATGGTAAACAGAGCTTGTTGTAACAATAGCCCACATAAATGCCCTCAAGAAGGGAAGTATGAACGCGCTCCATGGGGCAGCTGGGAGGAAGGTGGGAAGTCCTGCAGTGTTGTGTCGCAGATACAGAATGCGGAAGTGCACGATTTTCAGTCTTCATATCTCCAATAGTAGATAACTAAAATTTTTAAAAAAGCCAATGCTAATCTAGTTTTACTAATTAAAGCCCATGCACAAAAATTTTTAATATTGTAAAAGTTCCCCTTTAATTATTCCATTGTTTGTGTGTATTAAACAGTTATTTTCTGATGTACACACAGTATTGACTTCATGTTTTAAATTAATAATGAAAAATATATGTGATGCATTATTCAAAATAAAGCATATATTAAATTGAATCAAAATGCAAGTTATTTTATAATAGCAGAGATGGTCCTGTTCCTTCACATTTGAACAGTACTGAACTGATCTCTAATAAACATGAATATTGGCAGCTGCTGGAGAAAAATAACATGGGAATTTCCAGTCTGCAACCTCAATCACCATAAGAGGACCAATGCTGGGAGAGTGCAAGATAGATATCCATTGCATTGGTTTGCATTGTGCAATCAAAAGGTTAAGGTATGTGGCTGGGGCTATGGCTGTAGCTACATAGACAGCTGTAGGGAGCTCCCAACTTCCCCAGCTACTGTTTAGTGATGATGGGACTGTACACTCCGACAGCATAAACAGCTATTAGAGCTTAATGCCACATGTAGACACACCCACAATATTGTGACAATTTGCATTTTAATATGCAAATGAGCAGTCAGTGCAAAATCATAAAGGAATGTTAATGGCCTGGAGTATTCATGGTAATGTTGGCATATTTATGGAGTATTCACTAAATATGAGTTGAATACATCTTAATGCATACTATTGATATGTCATCAAGAAAAATGCAATGCAAGATGATCAAAATGGCCGCTTATCAATCCTTAGTGAATCTTGACCCAGTTCTTGTTACCCTGTGGTATGTAATGGAGCTAAACTCCCTACTAGGGTTGCCAACTAGCTGGTAAAATATTAGCCGATCAGTAAAATTTGGCTTTGAGGAAAGAGCCAATTATAAGTCAAAGAGAGGTTGAGGAAATCTGGTATTTTTAGAAAAAAAAGTGGTGCAACAGAGCTGCATAGTGGCCTAATAAATAATATATAAGATTCATCAAACACAAGGTCTTTTGAGAACCTATCAACTCCTCTGCTTTCCTTAAAATCTAGTAATTTCATGTCCTACTCTAGTTATTAAAGGGATCGTAATTTTTCACAAAAAAAATAATTTTCATTGTATTTGGACAATGGAGAGTGTTATTTCATTACTGTCAGATTTGTAGTTCAAGAGTAATTGAATGATAAAATATCCCCTCCTGCCCTTTTTACCTAGTGTAAGCCATATTCCCTCAGATGTGGAATCTGGTCCCTGGACAAGAAAGCTAACAGTCCGTTGACAGGTTTTTCAGGTTTTTCCTTATGCTCACTAAAAATTGTCCCTCTGTGTGATTCATCCAGACATACTTGCTGCTCTAAAGTGAGCAGTGTTACATCAGTAAAAGGTGCGGGAGATAGATAGATACTTTATCATTCAGTTACTTTTGAAGTACAACTCTGAAAGTATTGAAATAACACTCGCCATGACCCAAATACTATGAAGATTAATTGGAGCTGCTTTTACTATGAAACATTACTTACACTTTAAGCTGGAAGTTTAGAAACTTTGATAAATGTCCTGGAATTGTGCAGCTGCTGCCCTAGTGCTGTACTGGCATTGGGTTGAGGAATTGAAGAGCTCTTTTGCTAGATAAGTTTCTTCTAAATATGTCATAAACATTCTGGTCACCATTAGGGGCAACTGTTTTACCCTATTAAACCTTAGTGTCAGAGTTCAGCTAATATATATAAAGCTAACAATGGCATGCTAACAGGGTCGTATTTCCAGCTCTTCAAATAGTCACATGCCTTAAGGTGCCTATTTATTAGCAGCACCAACTGTTCGTGATAATACATTTATTATTGTTGAAGCACTGCATATCTGTTTAGATATCTGTGGTTCCACAATTCTGTGGAAGCAGGAGTGGTATAACAATGTGTTTTGCTACAAATTTTCCCTTATAAGAACAGTAAGCATTAAACCTTTTTATAAAAAAAAAACATATACTGTAGGGCTTTTCCTGCTGAGTAAAACAATAGTATTCCCACTGCAGGGAAATGCATCTTTCCAGAATTAACACAGTTTAAACTTTTTTTTACAATAACAGTGCCCTCTAGTTGCCAGATTTCAGATATGCATTATTTTGCTTTCTATGGGAGAGATGAGTTACTGACAACAGTTCTGCACAGAATGCTATACTAGCACTGAATCACTGGATGACTGTATACATTTTGAACTGTTATAACTTTTTAATAAAACAACTGCAAGCAATTGGAGCATGCTTGTTTTACACTACAAAACAAGCTCTATACCATATAGGTATTCATTAAAAATGTTTACCGCTCCTTTAAGGGCAAGTATTCCTTGCACTGTATGCTCATTTAGGTAAAACAATGCAAATATTAAGTAATGTTAATATCACTAAAAATAGGCTTCACCCTATATGCTAATTATGACTAATAACATATGGGGGAGATTCATTAAGCTGTGATAAGGAGGTGATAAAGCGGAAATTACTTCTCCAGTGATATCACGTCTGCTGTTCCTATGTTATTCTATGGAGCCTATTCACTAACTCTGGAGATCTTCGTGCATAGGCTCTATAGAATACATATGAACTGAAGCTTTATCACCCCTTTATCACCGCTCAGTGAATCTCCCCACTTGGTTTAGGTTTTAAAAAGAGAAATGTAAAAAAGGCCTATGTGCTAAGTAAATGGAGCAGTACTGGCACACCTTTGGGAACAAATACACATTTTCATTTATTTACATGGGGCTTTTAACCACTTGAATACTAGCGAGGTTTCTGACACATTGCATATTACCCATTTTAAAAACACAATTTAAATTAATGTAGATTATGGGAATGTTTATTTGTCCCTTATGACACATTGGTTTGCTTCACAATTGCTTATATTTTCTTAGTATATCAGCCTCTCTGAGAAATTGTGTTAGAGATCTCTTCAGAATGCAAGATTTATTTTGTCCCTTATGGAACAGATGGCTTGTCTGAGAAATTGATCCAGTTCTTAAAGGGATAGTAATACCTGAAAATAAGTTTATTTTATATTGTAGCCCTTAAAAAAACATGAAAAATGATATGTCTCATCTCCCAAACCTTTATGGTTTGGGAGATATTCATATGTAGCAAAGTTCTTTTTTCCTGGCTGTTTCAGCCAAGTCTGCCAGCTAGTGGACAGATTTGGAATTCGGTCCACAGAGCAACCGGCAGCTCTTTAGCAGTGCCCAGATCAGGATCTTTGAAAAGAACTACTTCATTGGAACTGTGTACAAAGTGTGCCTGGCTTGAAAGCACACTTTGTAGACCATTCCAATTAAGAAATTCTTTTTAAAGCTCATGATCTCAGCACTTCTGGAGAGGCACTGCTGGTTGGGCGACCGGATTCCAAATCTGAAGGGTGGAGCAATGACATCACTCCAGGGGAAACTTTACTTCTGAATATCTCCCAAACCATAAAGGTTTGGGAGATAAGACATATCATTTTTCATGTTTTTTTAAGGGCTACAATATAAAATAAACTTATTTTCAGGTATTACTATCCCTTTAACACAGACAGTGAGGACCTTAGTCGTGAAATATAAGAGAAGCAATTCTGGAGCAAAAAATGAACGTTCCTTATTATTTTAATGGGCATTTTAACTACTTGGGGAAGATGCACTAAGGGTAGATGATTTGGCAATGTGTTGCCTTGGTGATAGAGATGCATGCTATATGCACTAAGAATTAGGAATACAAGGGAAGTGGGAGAGACTGTTATCTTTGGCATATAATTCTGTCGTAAAGGTGTCAATGGTTTTGAGAGCACAGGAGAGAGCAGAGAGAATGCTTGTCAGAATCAAATCCATTCACATTGTTCACATGTGCTCATATCACAAGAAACACAGACACTTTGTGAGGGACCAGTGGTGCTAAATGCAGTTGCACCACTGCCCCAGCACAGAGAGTCTGGTGGTGTGAAAGGATTTGATTCACCAATCAGCACTGCTGGCCTTTCTCTGCATACAGTTTGTCTGTGTAGGTATCTGGAAATGTGAGCGGATGTGAAGCATGTGTGTGTGTATGTGTGTGCATGCATGCATGTGTGTGGGTGTATGTGTGTGCATGTACATAAGGGTATGCACATAAGACTTATAATGTTCTAATGACATGTAATAATAATAATAATAATAATCTTTATTTATATAGCGCCAACTTATTCCACAGAGCTTTACAATAGGGGATAGACATACAGGGATATTAAATAGTACAAATCATATGTGGAGAACAGAAGGATCAGAGGGCCCTGCTCGTGAGAGCTTACAATCTAGAGGAAGGTGGGTAGGACACAGAAGGTGTAAGTGCTATTGGGTGTAAGTGCCTCCTGCCACATGAACTGCCAGTCAGTGGGTAGGAAGACTTATTGTACAGATCTGGGAGAAGAAGGAGAATGCAGTTCATAGCAAAGCTAATTATATGGGGTGGGTATTTGTGGCCCTCCGGCTTTTATCGGCCTTTAACTCATGTCAACCTAAGAGAGATGTTGACTGAATAAGGGTGTGGGGAATTATAGTTTAACAACAACTGAAGGGCTACAAATTGTTCATCTTGTAGTTAATAAAGCATTTAACTGTAAAGTTTAAAGGGTATTTTAAATCTTTGTATGCACTGGAGAGCTGTCTGGTAACCAATAATAATTTTTTCATTTGTTTTGAAGGAAATCTTACTCCATGATGAAGACTAGGATTTTTAGGCTTGTATGGTCAAACACAATTATATACAGTACCTTGCATATAAAAAGATGAAGACCTAAATTGCCTTTCTTGTATGTGAACTGAGCAATACTATTCTGAAATTTGGTAAGATCACTAAGACACTCATCATTTAACCCTCTGAGTACCAGAAGGGTTAGCACTGAATTGCTCTGCAATGTTTTGCTTGCCTCGCTGGCACTCAAAGGGTTAAGGGGGATTGTGGCCAATGCTGCCACTGCACATAAAGCTACAGGAAGATTCCATCTTTGCCACACTCAGTTTGGCGATGATGCGATTGTGAACTCAGACAGCACAGATAGCTATCGGAGCTTATCAAACATGGCGGCAAAGTGACATATTAACATACTAGTTACAAAGCCCGTACACACGGGTTGATCCGGAGCGGAGAGCTCCGAATGGCTCACAGCCTGTCTGTGCTCCTGGCTCTGCGGCAGCAGCGGAGGTGCTGGGTGACAGTTTGTCACCCAGCCGCCTCCGCTGCTGCCCTGGAGCAGGGAGCACAGACAGGCTGTCAGCCTTCCGGAGCTTTCCGCTCTGGATCAGCCCATTCTGCAAGTCCCTACTGAGCATGTGGGGTTACGCATACAGTGAGCAATGCCTTCTAGGACTTTATGTTATAAGGATGAACACCTGTACATAAATATGACAATGTCTCATTAAGATGTATTTCAATATGCAAATGAGCCATTTTCAAAGTAGTCACTGCAAGATCTGACACAAATATGTCACAAGATCACCAAACTGCCCCCTTGTTGAACTTTAATGCCTCTCAGACCATGAAAATCTCCATTTATGTCAATGGTAAATTTAGGGAGTCTTTATTTGTCCCTTATGGTACAGTTGGTTTGTTCCAGAATTACTCAAGGTCTTAGCACATCAGCCTCAGTGTGTTTACTTGTTAAGTCTCAGTCTGTTGGTTGGATTTCTGTGCATTCTCCTACTGTTCTTTATGAAGGGCACAGTACAGGATCTGATTTCACTGGGGACTTCAACTCAGTTAAAAACAGCAACAGGGTGAAAGGTGTTGTTTAAGGACCACTCTTCTAGAAACATATTCCAGATCAATAAAATGCCTCAGTGTTTATGGAGCCTGTCTCAAAATACATTACAAAGCTGTGTTTCATTACTGTAAAACCAAGCAAAAGTTGCTAATTACCATTTCATTTCAAAACCCTTTTTTTCTCAATTTGGCATATTATATGAAAACTTTTTACTCTAATTATGTTTAAGGATTTCTCCAATATATTCAGGACAGGAGATTAAAGGTTTTACTTTGCCACTACTAAAGCTCAACCCCCAACTTCAGTGGTTACAGCACATGCCTTTTTAAATGATTAAATAGAGGCAGTTGAAATAATTGCAGGTAAATACATAATGACACTGGCATTATGGCTTGGGGACTATGTGGTAATGTACGAATGTACCAGAGCAGCTTATTTGCAATGCTAAGATGTTAGCTTCTGCTGTACTTTGGTAAAATGAACTACACCACTGGTTCCTAACCTTTCTTAACCCCTTAATGACAGGGATATTTTTTTCCATTATAGCGAATGACTTCCTGGACTTCCCAAGTAAGTCGCATCATGACAAATATTAAAGGGGTAGTAATACTTCGTTTTAACTTTATTTTATTTTGTAGGCATTAAAAAAATATGAAGAATGATGTAAGTCTTATCTCTCAAGCCTTTATGGTTTAAGAGATATTCACAAGCAAAGTTTCCCCTCCCGCTCCTTTTACCTAGTGTAAGCAATCCCTTCTCAGATGGGGAATCTGGTTGTAAGACCAGACAGATAACAGCAGGGGACAATCTTCTTACAATGAAAACAATGAAAACCCTGCCCCCCTTGACAAGCTTTTCAGGTTTTTCCCTTATCTTAATTAAAGATTGTCCCTCTCTGCAGTCTACCTGGGCACCTCCCTTCTGCTCTGGCTGAAAAGTGTTACATCAGTAAAAGGGGGACACTTTGTGATTGAATTACTCTTGAACTACAACTCTGACAGAATTGAAATAACACTCTCCAAAGTCCTAATACTATAATGATTAATTAGAGCTGCTTTTATTATGAAACATTACTATCCCTTTAAGTAGGGACATTTTATATATATATATATATATATATATATATATATAAATAAATATATATAATAGAGAGAGAGCGCGCCACAAATAGATATGCAAAGATGTTCTTTTATTAATAACTTTACAAATATTCACTGAAGAACAATCATGGATATCCAAGTATTAACATTTAAAATGTTTATCTACATAAACATATACTTTATATCTACATAAAACTTTTTGAACAAAATGTAGCTCAGTCAATGTTCCCCAAATATTTAACTCTTTTTTATATATTTCAGTCCCACGTCAAAGATCAATACTGTCCCAAGATATGGATAATATTTATGTGGGTCTTGTCATTGCCACCAGTTTATTGTACATTGTTGTTAGTCGTTTGTTATTCATCTGTCCCGTCCTTGTTGGACAGTTAGAGGGCAGTTATCTTTGTTTGTCTCCCGTCCTTCATGTAAGTTGTCCTACTTGACTTGTGGGCAGAGGTGCAGACCTTTCCCCAATTTTGGAACTCTGAGGTTTTAACCCCTCCCCCCATCTTTACGTATGCTTTTAGCAGACAGAGGTGCTTCCACACGGGTTATACATACTAATGTATGTCCTTTTCTACAGGCTCCCGCTTTGCTGTTTTCATTGTTCCAAACTGGCAAGGTATCTGGGGCTGGTGTAAATGGGTGATAAGCCTACAGTTGCACTCTGATCTCCAATGCGTTTCCTGCTGGTTTGTCAGCACTTCTTCAGGGAATCAATAATGATGTTTAGTTTTGTCCTGGGTAGTTTTTATATGTTTACATTCCCAGAGTCCATTTGAATTCCCAGCGGTTTGTTTGTTAACCAATGACATTTCTGTTTCAGTCATGAATCCTTTATTTCTCTAAAACCTTTAGCAGGGATTTCTAGTATTTCCAGTTATATACAGAGATAACTTCCTCGATCTATATCATTTTTAGTCCTGTAATATTTTTCATAGGTAGTTGTTCTTATTCTTTATTTTTAAAAGAAAGCCACTTTTGTCATCTCCAAATATCTGTTACTTAAAGATACTTATCTCTCTGTATTGTAACATTTAGACAGAACCAATACAATGCCAAATACTACTTGTCTGCCTAGACCCTGTGATTGTTACTATAAAATGTGCATTCCCTTTATTTTAAAGAAGGTCTGAGGGTCTTTACATGGCTTCCAATTCTAAATATCTATTGATTAAAACTCCTGTAATCTCCCTCAGTTCTCTGACTCCATACCTCTGAATATACCTGACTTCTCCCACCCAATGTGTTTCATCATCCAATACGATTTTGTTTGGGGTGTAACAGTACATTGTTTGGTACTCTTTGTGCTCTCTTTTTCAGTTTCCTTTTAAATATACAGACGTGGTGCAGGGAAGAACAGTAGAAAACTAGCAGTAGACTTTTATTTGCGAAGGAGAATATTATATAGACACACTGTGCCTTGTCTTGTGGATGTCTATTTGATGTCTTGTAAGGAGATGATATTGTTGAAGCTCTGGGATCTTTAAAATAACTTATGATTATTCATTTGCCAAGACCAACAAAGATAATGAATACATGTTTTTTATGCTTCCCAAGGAGATTGTATACTGTGTTGATGTGCTGTATAGGTCAATGTATTGAGCTCAGAGCTTTTATCATGACTGATGTCGTCAAGTAGTCTCTAATTCCAAAAAACAGCAGAGAAATCAAATGTTACAGCTACAGAGAGACTGAGACAATCTGAGAACATTCCCATTTCTTATGTTAGAAGGTGTAAAGTTTTAGAACCTTGTTATATAGTTGGCTGTGAGTAATATTCTCTGTAGATTAAAAATATGCAAGGCTGACCAAATGTTAGAAACCTTTTTCTAAAGAAAAATGAGCCAAACCAAAGAGTGAAAGCTAGATGGCTTTTCATCCAAGTCTCATTTTTGCAAAGAGCTGCATCACATTTGTAACATTTGCATTGTAGCCTTGGATATCTGTATCAGTTATAATCATGAATGTTGTTTTGTGCCATCTGTGCTCAGGTTTTCAAAACTGTCCCTATGATGACAGACGGGTGCACTTGGGAATGATGATTTAATAAGATCAACTGGCAAAATCCTGAGGCAAGCTAACTGCACCAAAGGAGGCAAACATTTCTCAGTGATATACCTGGAGTTTTCACCTCTTGAATGTAAGAGAGGTATCAAATCCATTTCTGTGAGTTGGAGACCTCATTGCATTGTATTTGGTGACCTCACTAGCACAGTTTCAGTCAGGGAACTAGGAATGTGAAGACCTGTTATTATATGGTGATGGTTTGTTCAGGTTCTTTTTATTAAAGGGATAGTAATGTTTCATAATAAAAGCAGCTCTAATTAATCATCATAGTATTTGCATTTTGGAGAGTGTTATTTCAATTCTGTCAGAGTTGTAGTTCAAGAGTAATTCAATGACAAAGTATCCACCTCCAGTCCCTTTTACTGATGTAACACTGTTCAGCCAGATCAGAAGGGAGGTGCCCAGGTAGATTGCAGAGAGCGACAATCTTCAATTAAGATAAGGGAAAAACCTGAAAAACTTGTCAAGGGGGGCAGTGCTTTCATTGTTCTCATAGGAAGAAGATTGTCCCCTGTTGTTATCTGTCTGGTCTATGGACTGGATTCCACATCTGAGAAGAGATGGCTTACACTAGGTAAAAGGGGCGGGAGGGGAAACTTTGCTTGTGAATATCTCTCAAACCATAAAGGTTTGAGAGATAAGACTTATATCATTCTTCATGTTTTTTTAACGCCTACAAAATAAAATAAAGATAACACTAAGTATTACTATCCCTTTAAGTCATCTTCAAAGAGTAAAATTTCCACTGTATCAAATCCTTTCAACTAAAACACTTTTACAATTGACAGTCATGTATATTTATTATTAAAGCTGAAAACAAATCAATTATCCTATATTGTTAATATTATATGTAGTAGTACAGCAATTGTTTTCTCAGAAAATATATGCATACTGTATGCAAAGAATGTCTCTAGTATGTCTTCAGTATTCAACTCTTTGTGATGAGTTCTTGCTATTACTTTAAGTTCGTATTTATGTTGTTTCCCATCTTCAGTCTTACTTTATGTAATGTGTGTTTACAGTCATGAGACAAGATAACACATGCTTCTTTACTAAGTACATGTTAGAAACTGACCATACAGAGGTCTAAGTTCAATTGGGTGTGAAAAATTCAACAAGTTTCTCTTTTTTCAACTTGCAAGATTGCTTCCTACACATCTACCTGTATCTGTATATAAAAAAGAAGACTTCTCCATGCCTGGCAAACACACCCAGAGTTCTGAGCAAGGATGGGTTATTCAAACCTCTTCTATACATGTGCCTTATAGGGTAATTCCCCAGGGCATGATTTTCACAGGTGGAGAAGTCCCCTTGTTATTCATTTGAAAATCTGTACAGATTATCAAGTCCTTATAAAAATACACTTCCTGCACGTAATTCACATTCCTGTCATACATGTTGAGGTGTGATTTTGACAGCAATGGTCAGGGGGTCAAATCAAGTCAAAATCTCTTCACACAAATGCACACAAACATATATACAATTAAAAAAAATGGTGTCTGAAATTCAGTCACCCACTGGAATATAAGAAACCTCATTTTTGTGTTATTCAGACCTTACATACCTGACACTGATGACAACAACACCAACTCAAGTACGTCAGAACACCCATAAGCCTTACCCACAAAGAACAACTACACTGAGGTAACTTAAAAAAAAAACACACCATAAAGACCAATCACAATGAACTGAAGAAGGGGGCCCAAAGAAAACACATAAACACTCAAACACAGTACAACACCACACAATCTCATTGAGAGAACTCTGCACTGCTTAGTCAAAAAACTCGCTGTGGACTAAGTTACAGAAATCTGCACTTATAATGAAAATAAACAAAGCAAATGCACATTACATCACAAAGACATCCACTCAAGAACATATGTATGCATTAAACAACTATTCACACATTAATCCACTGTTGCACATTATATACACCATTTCCAAAATATATAACATTACTATGCTGACATGCAAAAATTAACTTAATACACAAACCAAATCACATACACATTTACAATTCCCCTAACGGACATAAAAAAAATAACAATGCAAGACTTCAACAGAGCAAACAATCATAATTACATATACAAACAGTACTCTCATCATAGCATTGCATCTCTCTATTACTCTCTGTCACTTACACTTTACATTCATTTATTAACATTCCCAAGACAAACACAATGGAAAAACTTACACAAGTCCACCTTCATGTCACACACTTGTATATGCTGCTCTTCTATTCTTACAAACATACAGTTGCAACATGTCTCTTACATATGCCCAACAACAAATATCTCCCCCCCCCAAAAAATAAGAAAAAAAACAAAAAGACAGCATCAGCAATGTACAAGTCCATGCTACAAAGATCCAAAATGCTATTACATTTACAGTTACACAAAACATGCAAGTTTAACAACATAATAACACCCAACTTTGCAAGCACACTACTGCTACACATTGGTAATGGAACTTTTCCACATAACAAACAAGATATTACTCTAAACACACCCATATGTAGCATTACTCAAAGACTTTTAGACCTCCTTGAATATGTATAGCTTAACACTGGAAACATTATGCATTACAGAAGTACTTGGTTAGGAGAGAGAGAGAGCAATTCTTGCACCCACCAACAACACTGTAGGTGCACTTAATCTCATTTTGCTAAACCAAATAAACCTTGAACAACAGACATACAATTCAAATAATGCAATTAACACTGATGAAGATGCTATCAACTACCCAACAGAATTTCTCAACTCACTGAACCCATCAGATCTTCCACCACACATACTACTATAACATATTGGAGCAACAATCAAATAGTTGGCAGGGACACCTTGCTTCTCACATGGACAACTGTATGTTGCACAAGCTCGCATAGGAAACCCATAAGCACTACACATTTTAACAGATGTTTAAGTCAACACTACTAAAATAATTGTATACCAAGATGTATTTCAACAGCACAACATATAAACTAAATGCATTTCACATCCATAACACCTCTAGCAACATGCACTAACACATACTCAGTCCACCTTAACAGGGTCCACCTTTATGTGGTAAGAAGGCTATAAGTGCATTTGATACTTGAAAATAATTTCAACAAATACCTATGCATTTGTCTATTCAAAATGAATTAAAATTATTAAGTTTGTTTTATGAGATCAGGTTTCTGTCATTTTGTAGAACTTTTTACTGGTCTCTGTGCACACAAGGTCTAAGAATTCTTACACAAGAGGGATGTATTGAATGTTATGTTATTCCAATCATCTTCTACCTGTCCTACTGTACTTGAAGCTATGTCCCCCACCTCTGACACCCAAATCCTTGGCTCAGGGTACTGATCCCTATTAGCTAACTGCTGCCTCTACTGTACTTAACAGTGAGGTTTAGATTGACCTGTAGGTGGTGCCTGGGATGAGAACTCCACCCTGGTGTTGCCCTTGTTTCACTCGTCACCTCAGCTACTGACCTCTACTTTAACTGCCCTCCTCCTTCCATTTCTTTCCCTTCTGTGATACTATACTTTAATCTCAACTCTGCCCTGGCCTCTGATACATCAAGGTCGGCATGTTACTTAGCTCACTTACATGAAACTGATTAAACAATACTGTACTGTGTAGCATGCTGATTTTCTCCTGCACTATCTGGCTACCTATCCCATTGATTCTACTACCTCCCCCCGGGGTTGCACATCACATTGCTCCTCTGTGATGAACATTCTCAGTTTATCGTTCCCCTGAGCCCTTGGGCTCACTTCGTGCTTTACACTAACTTTCCTCTGGACATCTATGAGATATGGACGTACCTCAGGGTTTATACCTCTTCTTTCCTTCCCCTCTCTCCCTACTCAACTCCAGACCCTCCCAATCATCCTTCTTGCCCCTACCACCACCAACTACCCATGGGTTCATAGTTTGAATATTGACAGCTATCATTCTGCATTACTTGCCCATCTGTGACCTCTGTTTTGCGTTACCCATGGCTGAGATGTCCTTGAAATTGCTTACTGTTAATGCTGGCGGATAGTGTTGAGCGAGCACCACGATGCTCGGGTGCTCGGGTGCTCTGACCGAGCACCCCCTGAGGCTCGAGTGCTCGGCCGAGCACCCGAGCCCCATTGGAATGAATGGGGCAACACCAGGCACCCCCTGCTCTGATGAGGGGAGGGTGCCTGGTCAATGCCCCCTTCATCTCCGCTATGCCCCCTTCATCTCAGAATGCCCCCTTCAGCTCCGCAATGTCCCCCTTCAGCTCCGCTATGCCCCTCTTCCACAATGTGCCCCTTCATCTCCGCTATGCCCCTCTTCCACAATGTGCCCCTTCATCTCCGCTATGCCCCTCTTCCACAATGTCCCCCTTCATCTCCTCTATGGCATAGAGGAGATGAAGGGGGACATTGTGGAAGAGGGGCATAGCGGAGATGAAGGGGCACATTGTGGAAGAGGGGCATAGCGGAGATGAAGAGGCACATTGTGGAAGACGGGCATAGCGGAGATGAAGGGGGACATTGTGGAAGAGGGCATAGAGTCTATGCCCCTCTTCCACAATGTCCCCCTTCATCTCCGCAATGCCCCCTTCATCTCCGCAATGCCCCCGTACCTCCAGTCCCTGGTGGTCCAGCGGAGCTTCTTCGGATCTGTGCCTCTTCCGGCACAGATCCCCGCCACCCGAACATGTCGGGCGAGCACATGGCGGTACTCAACGAGTACCGCCATGTGCCGAGCAGAGCGATGCTCGAGCCGATCCGAGCATCGGCCGAGCACGCTCGCTCATCACTACTGGCGGACTAAACCTGCCAGGCAAAAAGATCCTCTGCTCTGTGCGAATTTGCTAGGTTGTAAGCTGATTTTGTGTATGTTCAGGAAACACACTTTAAACTAGGTGTGGAACCAAAATTTGCTAATCACTTATACCCGACATCATGGACCTCCTCCACCACTAAAACCAAAGAAGTGGCCATTTTGTGCCACAGAAACCTCTCTTGGGAGACTGTAGAGATGAAAACAGATGGAGATGGGAGGTATCTCTTTGTCAAGAGTCTGCTTCATTGCAAGTTGTTCACTTTGGTGAATGTATACTCGTCCAACACCAAACAGTTTACATTCCTTAGCCACACTTTAAGGGATTTAGCAGAGTTTATGCAGGGTAAACTGCTCCTTGGCTGTGATCTTAATGTTGCTCTCCTCCCAGCCCTAGACTGCTCTTCTGGCAGGTCTTCTTTACTCCCCTCTAATGTTCATAAGATCTTTACATTACTCTCCAATCACCGGCTTGTGGATGCCCGGCATATATTACACCCACTTGAGAGGGATTACACCTTCTACTCCAGAGTCCATAATACCTACTCCTGGACTGATTATTTTTTAGTCCCCCAATACTTCATGCATACTGTCAGACAGGCGACTATTGCTCCTATGACTTGTTCTGACCATGCTCTGTTGCTTCTTCAAATAGCCCTCCAGCATACGCTGCCTCCCCTTGTTACACGGAAGCTCAATGAACACCTGCTTTCCTCTCCCGTTGACATCTCCCTCATAAGAGACAAAATTGTGGATTATTTTAAGAACGACGCCAATGATGCCACATCTAGTCCTATTGATTGGGAGGTGCACAAGTACATTCTCAGCAGAGAACTTACTAAACTGACTGCTGATAAGCAACACCTTCAGTATAGAGACATTTATCGTCTTCTCGCTTCCATCTCCACACTACAGGTACGACACAAATCCACATTATTCCCAGTTACTCTTCAACAACTTTGCAATGTAAGGAAGATTTAGCTGACATTTTTATATCCCGCATTCATAAATCCTTTATGTGGTTCAAATACCGTAAATATATTTTGGGAGACAAGTGTGACAGCGCGCTTGCCAGATTAAAATCAAGAGAGAAGCTTCTCACATTCCTAAGGATAAAACTGTGTCTGGCACTATTGTATCCCAATATCCACACATCACCAATGCCTTTTACGCACTACTATCAAAAACTATATAATCTGACCCCCCGTCATCCCTCCCAACCCGATGATGGCCTCCAAGGCCAAATCTGCACATTTCTATCAAGTGCCAATGTACCCAAACTCTCCCATTCTGCTGTTCAAGCTCTAGAAGCCCCCTTCACGCTGTTGGAAATTCTTAAGGCCATAGATGAGAATCCCAAGGGGAAGAGTCCGGGCCCCAACGGGTTCCCAGCTACCTATTACAAATTATTCAAAGACAATCTAGCACATGTTTCTAGCATTTAACCAGTTAGGACTAGGGACCTCTCTTCCCCCTTCAAGCCCTGGAAGCACACATCTCGGTTATACTTAAACCTGGCAAGGACCCGGCAACCTGTAGCAGCTACAGGCTGATATTGCTTTTGAATGTTGATGTGATACGTTTGATGAAGCTGCTGGCAACTAGTCTAAACCCTCTTTTGCTGTCGCTGATTCACCCTAACCAGGCGGGATTCATTAGGGGTAGGGGAGCAAAGGACAATACCTGTAAAGCCATTGCCTTGATCCAATATGCACTTCACAAGCAGATACTTGTGTGATGTCGATTGATGCTGAAAAGGCTTTAGACAGGGTCAGATAGGTTTTCCTTGAGGAAACCTTGTGGAACCATGGTGCTGGGTCCCGCTTCCTTGCCAATATTCTCAGTTTTTACTACTATCCTACAGCTCGAATGTGTACTAACGGTTTCCTGTCAGACAGCTTCCCTATCACTAATTGAGCCAGGAAGGGATGCCCGCTATCTCTCCTTCTTTTTATTTTGATCCTGGAGCTTCTACTTTACACTATAAGATGCCACCTGAGCATATCAGGGTTACCAAGCTGTCCGCCCTCTACCAAATTGACATGTTTTGCTGACAACAGTCTACTTTTTATTAGCAACCCAGATGATTTGATTCTTGCTTTCATGAATGCTTTCACTGAGTACAGTGCCCTCTCCCATCTTAAGATCAGTGTGGCAAAATCAGAAATTCTCAAAATCTCCTTGCCGCCGGCCTGGCTTTTACTGAAGTCTTGTTCTTTCCCTTTTACCTGGGCAACGGGCCTATCAAATACCTGGGTATCCATCTTACACAGTCTCCTCTTGAATTGATCATTGCAAATTACCCTCCTTTGCTTGATTATATACGGACTACTGTGCACCGATGGCATCCTTTGTATGTCTCCTGGTTTGGTTAGGCAAATTTAATCAAGATGGTGTTTTTACCGGTTACTTTACTTGTTTCAGACCCTTCCTGTGGCAACACTCAACCATTTTGTCTCTGCTGTACAAGCGGCTATTAATAAATTCATATGGCACTACAAGAAACCCTGCTTATGTAAACAGATATTGATACATACAGCAGCGCAGGGTGGGATAGGCCATGCAGATACAACGCTATACTGGCACGCAAAGATATTATCCAAACTCATAGACTGCAGCACCTCACTGCCTAAGGAGTGGGTGCGAGCATGCACATATGCCTGTGGAGATATAGACATCGCTCAACTCTTTTTTATTCGCCTACACACTTTTCCCCAACTTGCTATGGAACACTTTATCCTACACTGTCTGTTTAAGACTTGGAGGCTTATTAATGCCGACCGATGGCTCTCCCCATTCCCACCCCCTTGTCTGTCTATTTGAGGAAATCTGGACTTCTCACCGTGTCTGGGCTCTTTAGCACTCACAGCTTGGGAGGCTGGAGGACTGGTTAAACTGCAAGACTTGATCTTAAACACTGGCATACACACATTTGATTAACTATGAACTGGACGAGACCAGGGCCTGGGAGTATGGACAGATTTGTCCATACTTATGAGGATTGCCCAAGGGATACCAACCAAGAGGCCTCATCCCTTTTGAGCAACTGCTATCCACGACTATGCTGTTCAAACATCCCCTCTTTACCTTCTACTCTTTTCTCCTTGACCTACCTGCTTCAACCAAACATACATTCCAGCTTAAATGGGAATATGACCTTCAGACATGCTGGAACCCCGATCTATGGAAGAAAATCTATAAGGTCAATTTCTTCCTACTGACATAGCCTCAAGGGAAATTAAATATAAGATCATCACCAGATGGTATAGATCACCCCAACTGTTGGCATCCATATTCCCAGGCACCTCCCCTATTTGTTGGAGGTGCATGTCATCTGTTGGCACCCTACTACACACTTGGTGGGGATTCCAGGAGCTGGGACCCTACTGGATGGCTGTCCAGTTGGATATCTCAACCTGTGCTGGTATCTCGCTGCCCCTTTCCCCAGAGATCTTCCTGTTTGGCTTACTCCCCGACATCCTTCTGCTGACATTGGCACAACAAGCTTTGCTGTACATTTTTTTAAACTCCACTAAATCATTAATACCAAAGTATTGGAAGTCTCCACCTATGACATTGCAGTTAAGGTCCAAGGTCTGCTTATGAAACCGTATTGTTCTTGCTCCTGCATTACACTCAGACCTAGTTAGTGCCAGAGGCCCTTTGGCGTTGTCCTACTTGAGCTCAGCATAACATGAGGGTGTTTGCTTCATCCACCCTGCCACTCCTTTTTTGCATGTATGTTGATCTTCAGCATCAGACCCATGCCAAACCCCCCTTACCTCCCATCTCTTTCTGATCCCTCTCCTGTTCTTGTCCCCTCTCCTCTCTTTCTTCCTCTCTTTTTCCTCTCTCTTCTTTAGCCTCCATTCTTCTTCTTCCATTTCTCATGCAGTCACTGAGTATTTACATTACTTGTTCATGTAATATAATTCTTAGCCCTGATACCTAGCTATTACAGTCCATTTACCACAATATGACCCATCACCCTTTCAAAGAATCTAGCTATTGATGTTAGTTCCATGTCCGTCATAAGTTCCCTCTATCGGAAAACACACAACTGTATGCATTTGCTTATTTTTCTACTCTTATATTTTAAGTTGTTCAATCTGCCCTACATGTGGAAACTTATTGACATGACTCTTTATTATTCTTTGACAACTTTGTACATTTTTATTCCCTTAATAAAGATTTTGGAAAAAAAAAAAAGAAAAAATCTAAGGCTTTTTTCACCAGTGCAATGACAACTAATGTGTGATGTATGTTAACTGCTGAAACATTTTGAGGAGGTCACCTTATTGGTGAGGAGCATGGCTGATGAATATTACAATATTGACAACACAAACATTCACCAGCTAGAGAAGGATGTGTTTGAGCGTGATCCCCTAATACTTTCTATTAAAAGCAATAAGGAATTCATTATTGTTACTTTTCTGAACCCATTGTTTAAACACAAAAGTTATCACTCTAGCTCACAGGACCTACATGGCAGAGGGGGGTTTCTAGGCAGAACAGATACAGAAACAACAACCAGTAACAGTCAACAAGATCTTGGAATGAAAAGTACAATTCACTTGCAGATAAAAGTTGGATGATGGGGCATCCAACTTCAAAGCTTCTGCTACTGAGAGCTGCTTGAGAGTCCAGCTAGGGTGCAAAGGGAGTCGTGTCAACTGAAACTGCAAGTAATCTGAATTCAGGAATCTCAGAACTAGAATCCTAGTCAGTAAGACACAATAGAGGTGCACTGAAGTGTCTGTGAGGCAGCTTGATATTGGCCTCAGTGAGTGTGCCCTTCCTCTAAAGCAGACTGGAAAACAGCTAATAGCAGAGCTGGAGCAATGGAGCAGGTGTATCCAGAAAAACATTCAGATCTTCAAATAATAACTGAACAGAACTTTCTGGACTAGGTTCTTACAAGCATCTCTCTGAGGAATTGGATTCTGTCAGGGAATATAAAGAATGCTTATATACTGAATGGGATATTTGGCTTTGTGGCCAGCACTTTTAATACAGTTTCAACCACAGCAAAGGTACATTGGATTCCAGCTCTTCTCCCTGACCTTTCACTCAAGCTTCCCTCCCTAGTTTCCTCTGCAAAGACAATGAGTTTTAGGCATCTTATCAGCCCTTTGTTCCTCTATAGGGATCCAGTCTCCTGCATTCCTGATAATGGGGTATGTGCTGCCTCAGCATCAGGACTAGAGCTAGGACAAGGAATATTGATGGTGAGTGGAGTCTTTCCTAGTTCCATATCACTACCTGAAGTACCCATTCCTGTGGTACACTGGCTTGCTCATTATCATTCTGCTGTGACAGATGATTGTCTGCCTCTGAAGACTCAACAGCAGGAAATACAGAAGAAGCAAACTCAGCATTGCCACTAATGGTGGTGTTGCTGATGCCCATCACCATTTGCACTTCTTTCTCACATTCATTATCACTTTCTGCCAAAAAACACTCTCAAACTCTCCTCCACACCAACTGCCCCACCATCACCCTCACTGTCAACTACACCACAACCAGTGCTCTTTGGGACTGGTTTGGGATGATAACCCTGCTGTCACATGTTCCATCTCCTCAGAAGAAGGCAGAATGACAGCACTGGCAGCAGTAGCAGCAGGTAGAGGCAGGTGGCATGTGATGCTTCTCATACTTCTAGCTAGTTCCTCCTCCTTCAATATACTTCCCCAGAGGGACACTGCTAGGGGAATGGGAATCATTGGGCCTGGATATGTGGTCTTCCTTTGCTGCTGGTGCTTTTGTCTTCCTCCTCTACTTCTGGACAGTGGGGGTAATTTTAAATAGACAATGGGGCATTATGGAGGTGGGCAATGGGGGCATTGTGGAGGAGGGCAATGGGACGTACAGTGTGGAAGTGGACAATGGGGCGTGCAATGTGAAAGTTGACAATGGGAGCATTGTGGAGGTGGAAATGTGTAAGGGGCATTTCTGGGGTTGGGGGGCCCTATGGCAATTTTCGCACCAGGGCCCTGTGGTTTTGAGTTACGCCTCTGCTAGCTCATTTGAAAGCATGCATCAGAAGTATGAGATTCTCATAAAAATAGCATCAAGGCATAACAGTGGTTGAAAACTGTCAGCTGTCCAAAGATATTACTCCCGCTCTCCTTCCCTTCAGTGTCTGTGGCTCATAATAGTAAAAAGAAAATCATTGTGGCATTGAACATATAACACCACAATTATTATTATTTTATTTGTTTTTACCATTATGAGCCACGGACACTGAGGGGAAGGAGAGCTGGAATAATATCATGAGACAGCTTCCTGTTTTCACCAACTGTTCTGCCTTGGTGGTATGTTTATAAGAATCCCGTCCTTCTTATGAGGGCTAGATTCTCATGTCTAGTTTCTGAAGGCAGTTGACTGTCACTTATATGTTAAAAATGTTTTTTTTTGTTTTTTTTGTTTTTTTTTAATTCTGTCTCCTTCACCCCAACATCCAGAGGACAATTGCATTGTCTACCACCAATAGTCCTATAAAGCAACTCCAGCACTTTCTGTTTGCCTGCTGGCCTGCCTATACTAGCTAACATAAAAATTTACCCTCTTTCTCTCATCCAATCACAGACTGACAAGCGGAACACTGCCACCCTTTTTATACTAGCATGGCAGGAATGCACGAGGAAAATATCCATGTGGGGGAAATCTTTGATTCCATTGCAATGAAAAAGGCATTAAAAAGAGGAAAATTGGCACTTTTTGCAGGAATTTTGTTGAACAACAGAAAGAGCAGTTTTTTTGCATGTGTCCTTTTTGAGTCAAAAAGTTTTGCCCATGCGTACTCCTAAGGAGAAAGTTAGAAATACATTTTTTTCAGACTTTAAAAAACTTATAAGAATATTTTGGGAGAAACAAATGCTGCTGATGACCTAATTATTGATTTAGAATATATCCCTCCATTCTCCTCTCCCGCTGGTACAAGTAAAATAATGAGAACGATGGCTAAACGTTATCTGAAAAGTAAAGATGCAATCTTCTTCCAGTGAAATGAAGCAATATTGGTGACATCATTGAGTAATCATTTGGTGACATATCCAATACATTCTTACTACGAGAAGCCGTTATAACCTCTTATTCCAGTGAGTTCCCACCAAAAGGGTGTGTGCTTTTTTTTTTTTTTGTTTCACTATAGGAGATTT
Source organism: Rhinophrynus dorsalis (assembly GCA_037306005.1). NCBI lineage: Eukaryota > Metazoa > Chordata > Amphibia > Anura > Rhinophrynidae > Rhinophrynus > Rhinophrynus dorsalis. The sequence continues at coordinate 347,328,119 of CM074723.1, read as the reverse complement.
TGGAGGAGAAGAGTACTTACAAGAAAAGCAACACTATTCTTTTGAGGCATTTCATTTCTGGGACTATATATTATTTATTATTATTACTAGTTAGAAAGCCCGTATACACGGTCTGATCTGGAGCAGGGAGCTCCGGACAGATCACAGCCTGTCTCTGCTCCCTGCTATGGGGCAGCAACGGAAGCCGTGAACTGTTACCCAGTGGCCTTCGCTGCTGCCCCAGAGCCGGGAGCAGAGACAGGCTGTGAGCTGTCCGGAGCTCCCCGCTCCAGATCAGCCCACGAGGCCAGTCCCTTCTGCACATGACTGCATAGCTCCAGGAGTCACTACTTCGCATGTGCAGTTTAGCACACTGGGAGCTTTGCAGGCTAGCATTTTATATATATAGATTATTGTTAGAGTATTGTTAAGTTTTCTAAATTATTGATCACTTTGTGTTTTTCTTTTACTTTTTAAAAGGAGCAATATGCCTGTTTAGGAACTATTTGGGAGAACATCTGAAAAATACACTAACATAATCTTGATCCTCACACATCAAGTAATAAAACGATACATACAGTTGGTGATAGACGGCACATGCAGGGTCTTTTACAGATATCATAGATGTTTATTGAATCTACATTTCATAGCATTGCAGGGTCTTTATCAAGATCATTGATTAAATTGAACGCTGATTCTATGCTGTTTGAAAAAGATACTGTCAGTGCCATCTATCACCAAGTGAACTGAGTATATACAACAATCAAACATTTTAGGTCAACATTATTGAAGGGTGAAGGCAGAGCCCCACACCTGCACAACCCCCATCGCAGCAATCAAAAAATAAAAAAAAGCAGAGGGAGGAGGAGAAATGAAAGGAGACTGGTAGTAAGAAGGAACAAAAGAAAAAAAAAAGGGGGAGGAAAGGACTGGAAGGAAAAGAGGGGGTAAGAGGAAGGGAAAAAAGTAAAGAAGAAAAAAAGGAAGATGGAAAAAGGAAGAGACAAGAAAGGCTTCCACCTGGGTCCAACAAACACCTGAACATCAGGAATGTCCATCCCAAAGGACACAGGCATCTTCTTGACAAACAGGAGTAATTTCATTTTTAAAGGTGATCTTCCTTGGACTTCAAAAAGGTTTCTGCCTCTTTTGAAGAATCAAATCCCACCATATTTCAATCCAGATAGATCTGTAGATTAGCCAAGTACTGAAAAATAATGTTATCCCTTTAACAAAAAGGAATTTGTAGATTGGAGTCTCTTAACAGTTTATTTTTACTTCTGGTGCTCATAGTAAAACTCTAATCGGACAGGGATGTATGTTTCTAGGTACCAATGCCAAAGTGAGGTGGCAATTTAATTGTATATATGGGTAGTTATAGTTATAAGAAATATAGCTAGTGAGCCATTGATGAATTTCCCATCTAGTTGTGCTAATAGGTCAGGTAGCCTTCTATTCGTGCATCCTTTACATTGATAAGCACAAAAAAGATCTGCCAAGTAGTGTGTCTGGTGGGTGCCTCCATTAGGGTAACCATCCGGATTAGATGTAGAGACCAACAGGTATCACAGTTGCACAGAGAATGGCAATTAGCCAACTGATCTCTGAGATGACAAGTGGTATGATAACCACCATAGGCAATTCAATGTTACCCCACAATGGTAGGCCTGTGCAGATCCTATGAGAAGTTCTTGAATGTGGAAAGGTAGAGCTCAAATGTGCCACAAGGACCCAGGTCTCATGAATAAAAGGTAAGTGTGTACAGGCCAATCACAAGCAATATGTTTTGGATATAGCTCTTTTAGTACTCTTTCTGTGCTTTCTTCACTCTAGCTACTAAATTGCTCCTCACTGCAACCTGGAAATTTTGGGTTTTATAGTATAGGGCAGGAATTTTTGCCACCATAGAAATAACTGGTAGAAATTGGCAAATTGTTTGTGAGAAATGCATTAGTGATAGAGAAAAGAAGGAATTGTATGGGTTGTCTGTGGCAGGAATTTCAAGCAAGAAAAGCAACATATTGTGTATATTCTGTAAAAATTCTCATGGAAAACATGAAACTTTTGCCCATCACAAATGGAGATTAAGTAATAGAATTTGTGTTACACAATAGATTTGTGTCCACGTTTTCAGAAGAAAAACAGCAGTTGAAGTTTGTTGGTATATTCTAGTTTGTTTTCTTTGTAAGGCCAAACATTAGTGAATTTAAAATGATTTACATTTCTTTAAAGAGGTTGTTTGTATTATGAAACATTAACTATCTTTATATGTTCTATAACCATGGTCGCTTGTGGCAGCTATGAAACCCCAACAGTGAAACTGTTTTTTCCTATTTATGTATGTTACTAAGAAACATCAGGAAAGGATGTGAAGCTGCAAGTTTGGGAATGACCCTATAATTGGCATTATACCAATGCAAACATTTTATTTCACTTGAAAAATCCAAATGTGTTTCAGATACAGTTAGTAGTTATTGTGATAATAATTGGCAAGCACAGGGGAACAAAAACAATGTGCATTTAAGACTAATGAGAATGCTACTCCTTCATACTACAGTACGTGATATCTGTGTGTCTGTTAATTGTAAATTGGACAGGAATTAAACATTCATTTTACCATTTTCTGTATGGTGAGGTAAACTGTGGTTCTTCAGCTGTTGATGAACTTCCATCATCCTCCCAGAAGCTATAGTCTAAATTAGGGTCTAACCAACTTCTAGTGCAGCAGGGGCAAACCACTGTAATTTAGGTACCCAAAAATGTTTTTTTTGCACCAGGTCTCAGACCACCACTAGTCTAATGACAATTTTGTGAAAGATGCTTAAAACATGATTATGCCTCATTTAATCCTGGGGCTGGATTCAAATGCAGGTGCTAAGTTTATTTCTGCTTTTATCTCCAGGTATCCCCATAGAATTCAATAGAAAAAGTTTTGATAAAATGAGAGGTAACATTTATCTCCAGCATTTGAATCCAGCCCCTAGTTGGATGATTTTTAACTTTGTTATGATTATAACTATGATTAAATTTTGCTAATATATATATATATATATATATATATATATATAAATAATAAAAAATAAACCTGACCACCTACATAGACTAACAGAGTTTCACTAGTAATATAGTGAAGGATGAAACTCCTCTTAGCCTATTACCTCTAAAATTTAAAAAAAGAAATGGCTAAACACATTTCAGAACAAATTATGTAGAACTATTTAGTAATCAACACACTGATGGAATTCCCATCATAATTCTCAAATGATAATAAAACACCAGATGAATCAGATAATTCCATTTGTGCATTCCCTTTTCCAGAGTCAGTGATGATGTCACTGCAAAAAATGGAAGCAGAAGCAACCTAAATTGTGCCTATATATTTCTTCAAATTATCATATACAGAAAAAAAAATCAAGTTCTGGAATGCTTCATCTTCTGACACAATCTAACAGTACATGTATATCTAATTAACCATCAAAAGAAGCTGAGACAAGCAATTCAGTAGAAAATACTCTAGCATCTTAAATAGTTTCATCTTCTGTTGACTTGACATATTTGGTAGGTACATGATATGTAAAGTAAAACTGCCTACATTTCACGATTTACTGCTTTTTTCCGGAGAGAAATCCATAGAATTTTAACTTTTCCTCTAAAACCACAGATTTTTCTAAGAACATTTCCACTTCCCATCTATATTTTCTCTGACGGCTTTAATTCACATCCCATAAAACAAAAACAGGGACTTTCCACCATGCTGCATGGTGTAGATTTGTCAAAAGTGAGAAAGAAAGCTAGTTAGAGAAAGAGAGAGTGAGAGAGGGGAAAACTGAATAGTTTTGTGGTTCTTGCTAAAGTGAAGAATGAACAAGCAGAGGTGGGGAAGAGCCGCAGGGGTGCTAATGTTGGTGCAAGTGAAGGAGAGATCCTTCTTACTTCAGCAGTTGTCAGTACCAGGCCCACAACATTCTCGCCAGGGATTTGAGGAAATATATTAAGAAAAGAGTTACTAGTTAATTTGGTGTCAAATGTGATAGCAGAGGCCTCTGGGTAATGTTTGTCACCAACAAAAGAGGAGCAAGAGACTGATGGTGAAAAAAATTAAGAACTGGAGCAAGCGACTCAGATGGCCACCATCAGTGACATCATGGCATGTGTTGTTGTTGCTGCTGTAATTCCTGCTGCTGAGTTCTCTGAGAAGGAAGCACATCTGTCACAGCAGCAAAGATGATGACCGGGCTAGTGTGTCACTGTCCACTATGGCCATGGCTAGTAGAGTTCAGATGAGACAGGTAGTTGTAGCTGTGATTCCACTTACACTTCCTATTACTTGTGATGCTGCTGAGGCAGAAGAAGCTACATTAGCACCAGCCATTTCAGGTGCATCTGGTGGTGAAGAAGAACTTCTCCATCTCCTCCACCTTAGAATCATGGGTGAGGCAGGCACAGTTTAAATTTAGGCAACTGTACTGTGCGCCATGTGAGACAAGGTTGTGAAGAGGAGAAATGAGGGGTCACAACTTGGCACAACTATCCTTATAAAGTACATTAAATGTAACTATCTTGATTTGCTTGTTAAAAATGTGAAACCATCTCTGAATAAAATCAAGTGCTGCTGTCGCTGTGCTCCTCATCCCTCACCAACGCCAAAAAGAATGTTGGTAAAAAGCCCAGAGAAAATTGAATGAGGCAATAAAAACCCTCCACAACCCTGGAGCATCAACAGCAACAACAACTATGTTGTTGTCATCTTGTGCTAGGGTCTTCATCTGGAATAATATTCCTGTTGTCCCCCAATACCTTCTGGATCCTCATCATACCCACTGTTAGCACCAGAACCACCACCAGCCAACAGTGAGTCTGCAGATGTGAAGATCTGGTAAAATATGTGCACACATTGCAAGACTGTAAAAGATCAAGTGCTAAAACAGAATAGAGGAGAAAAAACGCTCTCTGAGTGTAGTATTTATTAGTATAGAAAACTGTAACACAAATTCTAAATCCATTGTACTTACTAGGCCTGAATCCTGGGGAAAGATGTCTCAGGGGTCCCTGTCCCTATCACCAGTGAGCTGTGTCCTTCAAAAGCTTGATCCATTGAGAGATGTACTACCTCCAAATTATGGTCCTGAAGTGGAATCCAGTATAAAGCACAGTTATAAGCAGTATGTAATTGTTATATACTCATACTGCAACAAAGATGCAATCAGCTTCTTTAAAATGAATGGTTGAAGCAAGATTCAAGTGGCAGAAGATATACTGCAATCATGGAGCTGGAACAAAGTGGGGAGTAGTAGGATATTCACATGGGTCTTGGGCTGGTATAATAAAAGATAAGTGGCTTGAAACACATGTTCTCTTCAGTATATATCAATATGAACTGGTCTGGATATAGAAGGGTGTGCAAAACCTCACTAAAAATGGCATGTGCAATGGAGCTACTCCAAAAAGCTCCAGATAATCCAACAATAATAATAAATAAAGTAGATATTTATTGAAGATATAATAATTATCTCTTTGTATCACATATAGAAAGAAGGGTACAGCCAGCTGATGTTGTGGTTAGGTATCGATCAACAAGTTTCATGTCACAGATGCTTAATCATGATCAAAGAGGATGACTATCCTCCAGTTACCATCTTTATAGAAATTCACTCCACTCAAAAGGAATCATCAATACTCCATAGTAGTAACACTTAAAGGGATAGTAATGTTTCACAATAAAACCAGCTCTGATTAATCTTCATAGTATTTGGGCCATGGAGAGTGTTATTTCAATACAGTCAGAGTTGGAGTGCAAGAGTAACTGAATGATAACATATCCTCCTCCTGCCCCTTTTAATGATGTAAGAAGCAGCAGGACTGTCTGAATGGATCGCAGAGAGGGACAATCTTCAGTGAGCATAAGGGAAAACCTGAAAAACCTGTCAAGGGGGTCAGAGTTTTCTTTACACTCACAGGAAGAAGATTGTCTGTGAGCTGTCTGGTCCAGGGACCAGATTCTAAATCTGAGGGGAGGTAATTTACACTAGGAAAAAGGGGTGGGAGGGGGATACATTATCATTCAATCACTCTTGAACTACAACTCTGACAGTATCAAAATAACACTCTCCATGGCCTAAATACTATGAAGATTAATTGGAGCTACTTTTATTGTGAAATATTGCTAGCCCTTTAACTTGATTGGTGCAAACCCCAGACAATGTTTCAAAATTATTAATCCACATCAGAGCAACAAAAGCAAGGATATTCACAATAATATAAAAAAATAAAGTGACAAGCACTTAATAATAATCATTCTCCTTCCAACATCAATTATCCAATGTCACTTTGTACTCTGAAAAGACCATAAAACCAAAATCTCCACATAAAATTAAAAAATATAGGATTATGGCGCCTGGCCGTCCAATGTCCGGCTAAAATAAATTAAACTGAGACTTCCAAACCATTCCATATATAAACGTGGGGAGACCAATAGTGGTGGGCATAGGATCTTTGAATGAAATCTTGGGTGAGTGGGTAGACCACTATTCACAGCTGCTGGTGTTAAGACTTTACAGTTATCTCAAGGACACTACCCATGTTTTACAATGTTTGGACCAACTTGAATGGCTACCAAGTTTTAAGTGGAGCAGTTGTGAGTGAAATCACTTTATACAAGCATACAGCACAATTTGTGGTTGTAGGCCAGTGAATATCATTTGACAAGATATAGGGAGGGATTCCTCAAGTGTCGATATGGTAGATCGACAGTTTAATTGCGTTATTATATGCTAGAGTATTGTATCACTTATTCATCATGATGGGTCACCTTAAAAACCACAATAATTACCGCATGCCCCAAAATCGTAAAATAGATGGTGAAAATCGCAGAAGAAAGAATATCATTCACCTATTCATGAAACCACATATTTTACATTTGCTAAATAACTTGCTTACAATTTCTCAATACACAATGCATAGTCAGGCAAATTGTATATTAGTCAAGGGAGGTCAGAAAGATGAAGCAGGCAATGGAGGTCTTGGGACTTCATTTAGCCATTCTATTGAGTGGAAATAACAGGGGAAATCTGAGTAGAGTTCAGTAGAGGAGACATTAGGATAAGAGGACTCAGGAGAGGGAGCAGTGGCTGGTTCCTGGCCGGATCATTAGGCTTAGGGTTTTTGCTTCCAGAACTGATTTAGCAGACCTGTCTGATCTTGTTATACTGCAGAGGTTTAGTCTGAACCGAGAGGCCATCATGGATTTATACCAGCAAATAGGTAATTATCTGGAGCCTCTGACTGGAAGGACCATTTCCATTCCAAGGATGGTGCTATTTTTAGCAGTTTTGCCACAGGTTCCTTCTAGTCAGTATCTGCATTTGTCATAGGCATGAGCCAGCCATCTTTTTCCAGATGCTTATCCCAGGTGCTTCAAGTTATTCAACATCTGGTGTTTAAATATCTCCTTCCCCAAGCAATGTGCAGCATGGAAAGAACTGAAGGAAGAATTTTTTAGAATTGCAGGGATGCCACATGCCCTTGGAGCCATGGACTACAGGCTTCTTGCATTGAGTTCAACCAGGTAGTGAGAGGAATAATATAGACACAGAAAACATTTTCACTCTCTCAATGTTCAGGTTGTCTGTGATGCACAACACCACATCATGAGTGTTAGAGCAGGCTTTCCAGGTTCTTGTCATGACTCTCGTATCAGTCAGACCTTTTCGAGAGATTGGAAGGATTCATGCCAGAGGGCTGGCTTTTGGTTTAGTACAAGGTTTTATTAAATATATATAACCTTAAAATATTTGTGTATTGGTGTAACAAGCATACCAAGTGAACAACAAAAGCTAACCCTTTGAGTGCCAGAGCAATGCGTTATGTACTCCTCTGGCACTAAGAGGGTTAAAGAACATGTTTGATAATGTGGCCATTTATGAAAATACTGTCAGATATAATTTGTTTGTTTTGTAGGTGACTCAGGATATGGTTGTCACCCCAGTCTATTAACCCCTTTGTTGAATCCACAATGCCCTGCAGAGCTACATTATAATAAGGCCCCACAGAAGCAACCGCTCAGTCATCAGGCGTACCTTTGGACTTCTGAAGTCACATTTTAGGTGCCTGGATAAATCAGGAGGTATGCTCTTGTATTTTCCCTCCAAGGTATCAATATCATCACTGCTTGCGGTATATTACATAATGTCGGAATACAACATTGTGTTTTATAGCCTGTAGTTGATGATCTGGCATGTGAAGAGCATGGTGTATATGCAGGGAATGTGGAGAATACAGAGGTGGGAAGGATGGCCTGTGCACAATTAATCAACTCTCATTTTCAATGTAAGTATTTTTAAGAAATCAAAACGCAAAAAAAATTATGTATATTAATGCCAATTAAATAGTTACTGAAACACCTTGTAAAAATGTTGCCTCCCTTCAAAGTCATTTATGAAAACATTTTTACTTCTAGTTAAATTGTTTTACACATTTCTTCTAATGCTTGTAAGAGATCTGTCACACACATTGCACCACCCAGCACAGAATAGCACTTGTTTTCCCACTTGTTTGCAACTGAATGCTATTGAAATAAACAGAATCTGCAGAATGAATGAGCACCTCAGTGGCATTAGAAGCACTGAGTTCAGCTCTAATTTAGCATTGCACTTTAATGGGATAGTAATACTTAAAATGTAAAAAATATGTTGTAGGGTTTATCCCCCTGAGTAAAACAAGAGTACTCCCACTGCTGAAAGGTGTTTTATTCAAAAGTTATTACAGCTCAAAGTTGAATTTCTTAGGTGCACTATCACAGTGGCACTGTTGCTACACCATCCTATGGAGATTTATGGTCTACGGACCAGAGTTGTCCATAGGATGGTGTAACAACATCACCACTGTACAATTTCAGGCCACTGTGATAGTGCACCTAAAAAATTCAACTTTGAGCTGTAATAACTTTTGAATAAAACACCTTTCAACAGTAAGAGTACCCATTTTTTACTGATAAACACTACAATATATATTTTTTTACAGACTGAGTATTACTGTCCCTTTAAAGAAGTCCATTCTGGTAATCTGAATTGTTTAAGGGTGCAAGGTATAGAGAGAGTGACTCTTGGTATCAGAGGTGACAATTTAGATATCAAATTATCCAAACAGGAGGTATTCTGGATCTTTACCTTGAGGACACGATACCCTGGTGACCTGAATAAGGAGCCTGACATTGCCTATTTCGTCTAATGGTTATTGGATTTAGTATATGCTAACTTTAACTATTTATTGCTATAATTTTAGATGTCCTAAGTCTAACCAGTCACTAACAACATAATTTTTTTATTACTGTATATATTTTTTACTTTATATGTATATCATGGCTCTGGTTACTCCCCTTCTAGTGGTTCACTAATTGCTAATAACTTGAGAGTTGTTTATCTTATCTCTGTGTAAATCATCTCCTCTATTCTAAGAGACATATTGGAGATATTTTATTTATTTATTACTCTCCATTTATTGCCTACGGGTCTATGAGCTTTTTCTTTAACGTGAGTCTGACAGTATGTGTTGAGACTGGCACTTGGAACCTGTTGGGAAATTTACTAAGTGGTATGGAAGTGTCAGTTTACTATTGTATCACTTCACCTTTAAATTATTTTTGTCAGACATCAGCCGTCCAGGCTCCATATTGCTATACGTTTTACATTTATATAGTGATTTTTGTTTTTTGGTCTTTTCAGAGTACAGAGAGACTTTTGAGTATTTGATGGTAAAAGGAGAATGGTTATTTTTCAGTGCTAGTTACTTAATTTTTTTTTTTTATATTATATGAATATCCTTGCTTTTGTCACTGTGATATGGATTGGGGATTTTGAAACTGTCTGGGGTTTACACCAATCAAGTGAAGTATTACTACTATGATGTATTGATGATTCCTTTTGATTAGAGTGAAATGCTATAAAGATGGTAACCGGAGGATAGTTGACACCTTTGGTCATGAGTCAGCGTCTGTGACGCGAAACGCGTTGATCACTGCCTGACCATCAACTGACTGTACCCTCTTTCTACATGTGATACTGAATTGCAAAATTCATATATATCTTCAATAAAGCTTTACATTCTTTTATTTTGCCATTGGTGCAAATTTTGTATATTGTCATGGGATGGGACCCAGAAACAAAAATAAGAACAGTGGAAAGAAAGTAAAAATGAATGACCCTATGTGTGTGTTGAGGGTGTACACATACTATATCTATTTCTCCACACATTTCACCTTGTGCGGTACACTGATTTGGGGGCACCAAGAGAATTCAGGGAATAAGGGAGCATCTGTTGGCCTTCAGTCCTGAAGAATACGAAAAATCACATTTGTTTCCTATGGGAAATTTCACGAACAATAAACAATTTTCCACTTTTGAAGTGAAATTTTTGTGGGTGAATTTCTACCCTATCATTTGTTTCCAGTTGAAATTTCCCGCAACTTACACTTTTCCACCACTCCATACTTTTGATATTTGGTGGTTAGAATTTCCCGCCTCATTGAAAAACACCCCTTAATTTCCCGCTGGCTTCTACTATAAAAGCAAAGAATTTCCAGCACTTCATTGTGGGTTTGGTTAGCAGAGAAAGATGAGTAATGGTGTTTTAGGAGAGGAGAGAGCTGTTAAAAAGAAATTTGCAATTTCTGAAGTTTGTGTGTGTGACTTAGTGTTAGAGGTCAGTGGGGGTCAAACAAGTGACATTTAATGTTAGGGCAGTGAGGAACATTCAGATTGTGTAAGTTAGTGTTAGAGCAATGAGTGTGGGTCAGTTAAATTGTGAGTTAGTGTTAAGGCAGGAAGGATCAGTTAAATACAGTTAGTGCTGGGGTACTGAAGGTAATTAAAATTTTGTGAGTTAGTGTTTAGGCTAGTAAGGGTCAGTGAAGTGTATAGTCATGTTTTCTTTTTCATTATTTTGTTTTTTTTTAATCTTTCACATGTTATAATAATAATTTGTATAATACTTATTTTTCTTCCAAGTAATTTTTTTGTTTACAATAAGAGATGTGCTCAGTGCCTAGTACAAAGGTTTCGAGGGGATGGGGAGGAATTGCACTGTGGTCCTCTGAGTATTGCCAAGATGAGAAGACAGGCACCAATTTCTAGTGCCACCAGTAGCATTGCAGTGGAGCCCCAGCCACCTGCACAAACAATGGTGGTGACTCCAAGTGCACCACCCTTGTCACCAACCAACCTAGATAGTGACAATGATTCAGAGTCTTTCAGTGCACTCCTAAGCTTTCTTCACCAGGTGAGCATGCAGTGGCACAGAGAGGGAATACAATAGGGTGATGATGAGGAAGACAGACTATTAATGGAGGCAGATGTAGTTGCTGACAGAGATCCTCTTGTAAGTGGGTAGCAGTAGGCTATAGTGGAGGATCCTGTCAGTGGGCAAGGAAGAAAAGGTGCACATTTCTGTGAGGGGCCAGGTTCTGGCTGTGAGTTTGCAAGAAGAGGGGAATGATCCTATGAGTGGTCAGTGGGAAGAGGGTCAGGTTCTGGCTGTGAGTGAGCAGAAAGAGGGGCAGGCTCCTGTGAGTAGGTATGAAAATGTGGTGGTAGGACTGGGGACAGCGGTTGAGGATGAGAATCAGAGAGGCAGAGCCCAATGTTCATCATATGCTGGGTCAGACTTGGGCTCTGCAGCATGTGTTTCAAGAAGTCTTGAGTATGTGAATTTTTCTCTCTGGGGTCTAGGAAACTGGAAATGCTTTATGTACCCTGTTTGACCAAACAGTAAAGAGGGAAAAGTAAGGATGCCACCTTGGCAGATCTGCATTGCTTAAGCATATGCGGTATGGTGATTGTTGCAGAAAAAAGTCCCACTCCCATGCTAGTGCTGCCGCTGCTACTGACCCCGATACTACTTGTGCTAGCGTTCTTTAGAAATTTTGACACAAGAAAACCTACACTGAGAAAATCAAATTGGTTGCAGAGACCCCACCATCAGCCAGTAGCAATCCCCATCAGCCTTTGGAGTCACTACCACCAGTAGCTTCCACCCTCCCAACTTCCACACTCATCCAAACTATTCCCATTCAATCCCACCAATGCCATTACTCCCTCCAGACAGCAATTCTGTGCAGGCACGGATATGGCAATTTGTGTCCGCACATTGCACCCTGTGTGGCACAGTGACTACATATGGTAATCTTGTGGCGATAAACAGAATGCAGTGTATAAAAGAACACCTTAGAACCATGTATCATGGAGAATATGAGTGCCTGTTAGCATTTGTGTGAATGCAGCTCTGCCGAACTGAGTCATATTATTTAATTGTTAATAGCAAAACTGAGGCAGGAGAGCCTCATAGTGGTTGCTATCACTAAGAGTAAGTTTAGTAATAAAAGGAGGAGCTGGAAGGGCCATTATGCATCCAGTGAGTCTGAAGAGGAGGAAGTGACCACTTCCAAAATTGAAGGGTCTGAATGCTCTGATTCCCCAGACCCAATGATGGCCAGTCCGCCTACATCACCTCTAGTGATGCTGGGGACATTTGTGTCAAGGGAAGAGGAAAAAATGTATCACAAAATTTGTAATCATGTATATTTTAAAATCTGTAAGGGCAAGAAATAGTAATATTCTACTCAGCCGAGGAATAGCAATGTAAATGTGTCCAGTAAACCTTTATTATACAAAGGGTGCTTGAGTTGTTTCAACTTACATTGGATTGTTAGTCACTGAAAATACAGTGAATGCATTTAGAAAACATGTTCACTAACTTTAATGAATACATATAATGTTTAATGCATTTTGTGGTCTGCTGTTTATTTTATGGACTACTGTGCAGAACACAATCATTTTACTCTTAGGGCTCTATGTTCAAAAGACAAGTGGAGGGATTCTTGGACAAACCAAATGCATCTAGGGACAAATAAAAATTCCTTAAATTCCCATTGATTTAAATAGGGTTTTTAACTCATTGGGTGCCAGAGGAAAATTTAAAATATTGTGAATATGTTGCATACCACTCTGCCCCTCAGGGGGTTAACCCTTGAATGATAAAGTGGTTTCTATTCTAACACATTACTTTGAAATGTACTGGAGACCTCTGTAGCATCCCAAAGGTTAAAAGCTCCACTTAGCGAATTTTTATTCCTGCATGTAGTTAGTTTGACAAAAAAAATACTTCGTTTCTTTGAGTATATGGTCCCTAGAGGAGATTCTGCAATTGGCTCTTAACCCTTTGTGTGCAAGAGAGGTAGTCAATACATTGCACTACAATTCATTGGAAAATTATTTTGCACTCAAAGGGTGCAGAAGAGGTAAAGATACAATATCCAGTTATGCAACTGGCATATAGATTCATAATAAGATCCAATTATGCAACTGGCATGTAGATTCATAATTAGGCATAATGATAATGACTTCTAAACAAGAAAGGTACAACTTAGAAAAAAATAGCTCCTGTTTTTCCATGTCACGGCTTCAGACATTAATGTTTATGACAAGAAACCAAGGGCCTTATAGAGGCAACTAAAAATGCACACCTGTTTCACCACATGGGACAAAAGCAATGCATTAGAGGTCCCTCAAACATCCTAAGGATTAACTCTTTGAGTGCCAAGGGATGTGTAAAATAATTTGTTGTGTACCCCCTCGTAGTAAAAGGGTTAAAAGCCAGATTTAAGTCAATGTGAATGTAGGGGATTTTTATATGTCCATATGGTGCAGTAGGTATGTTCCAGAATTCTACCTGTTTAGCATCCTGTATAAGTCTCCAAGTATCTAACAAATCAGTTGAATTATTTCAGTTTCAGAAGTTATCACAGACATCCAGGCTGCAATTTATATAAGTAATAAGCACTGTAATTATGGCTCGAATTCCGTTACATCTGATGGGAAGTTTGGACAGCAAATGAGTTAGAAAAAATACATTTTAAACCTTTTTCTGACTCTTGCCGTTCTCTTATGACTGGTACCGTATATATCCATATAAATATTTGCTAAATGACTATTTTTATCTCTTTCCAGTTGATCAATTCTGCAATCAAATTTTGACCAAAGGTCAGAAATGCATTACCATTTGACATTTTGTTTCTGTTGGAATCCTTTTGCAGTACTGAAAAATGTTTCAAAGTGACAGAAAGCAAGTCTGAGAAGATCATGGAAAGTGGACAGATCTGGGCCTCTATCTCCTGGGGCTCAATCTGGCAGAAAAAAATCAGGCTTACAGTAGCCCACCCGATCCCCTGCCTAATCCCCGCAATCCACCAACACCCACCACATAACTGCCACCCTCATTTAATCCATCAGTTGCTAGATAACAGCAAACTCTCTGCACTAGCAAATGAAAGGTTAACTGGCATTTGAAAAAATAAATAACCATCATTTGTTTAAAAAAAAAAAAAGAAAAAAAAAAAGAAAGAAAAATTCCACCACCATCACCCCATTGAAAACCATGAGTAACTCTTCCATTGCCAAAGCAGCTACAGTTAGCCACACTGTCAATGGAGGGGTTAATGAGTTCTAAAAAAGGGTCAAAATTATCTTGGTAAAGAAATGGGGGAATAATACTATCCCCTCTCCCCAACACTCCATTATGATAAAGGATGGAGAGTCTGGAAAAAATAATAAAATATGAGGTAAAGTCACCTGCAACACCTAGGGTTGATACCTTGTCTTCAAAAAAATACCGGCCATGGCATTTTCTCCATAGACTTAACAATGGACAGAAGCCAATTTTTTACTGGCCTGCCGGTAAAATACCGGCTGGGTGGCAACCCTAGCAATACTTTGGTTCTTTCTTCAATTTACCTAAGGAAACTGGAAACAAAAAATATAAGGCCTAAAAAATGGCACCACAAAAAAAACACCTCCCCTGCATAAGCCATCGCCAAGACCACGATGAAAAAAAATTAAGGATTCACTTCTATGCAGCAAATCCCTGTTTAAAAATGTTTCCCATGCTTCCATTGGTTAGAAGGTGGGGGTTTCCCAAGGGCACTGAAGTTGCCTGGAGTAGCTTCACTCCTCAGCTTATTTTGGATGAGAAATTGGGGTAAAGAGAGCACAATATGTGACCCATTCTGATAATCAGTCAAAGAACATGCTTTGTTTCCCCTGAGTTACTCCCCTGGTGCCATATACATACAATTAATATTTGTCTCCAGTGGTGCAGTTGGAATGATCCAGATACAATTCTTTTTTAGTATACATTCTGAAGTTGACCTATGTAGAATATCCACACTTGGATAGCCTCTCTTCACTGATGCCACTGATGGCTATTCATTTTATAACAGTCACTGTAAGTTGGAGTTATAACTTGTCCACCATACACAATAAAAAGAATTTTAGGGCACTGAAGTTCTTTATTGTCTAGACTATAGCTTTCTTCCTGCAACACATTATTATAATTATAAACAGGGCCACTCTATTTCTGGATGTAGGTGTAGCCTAGAGGCTTAGGCTTATTTTATACGGATATAGATTGAAGGGTTTGTATCTACGTGCACTAACAATACCATGTTATTGTATGTAACAGAGGCTAGGCTACAGAAGAGCATCCCAGTCATGGGCCCTTACTTCTGTGTTCCTAGAGGGAATCTGCTGTATCCTACTAACGAGGTCCACATAGACCGAAAAGTACATCTGGGGTTGTGCTGTTTCTCTCATGCAAAGAGGATTTGCCTGACATTTCAGGGCTGGACTGCCTGTGGGTGGGACCAGACTGATATGAATATGGAAATTTCTTCTTTGCAATGGCATATGGGAGTGAAAAACGTGACTTTAGCAGCACCTGAGAGGCCACACATACCTTGAGCAAATTACTTAATTTTGTTCTTTCTTGGTGTGCATTTGTCACACTCTATGTTTTTGTAGTTCCCCTAAGTGGAAGGGCATCCCAGGCATGGGCCCTTGCTTCTGTGTGCCTAGACGGAGTCAGCTGCACCACACCGATGAGATCTACCTAGACTGAAATGTATGTTGGGTTTGTGCTGTTTCTATCACGCTGAGAGGATTTGCCTGATGTTTTGGGGCTGGACTGCCTGTGGGTAAGATCAGTCTGATATGAATATGGAAATTTCCTCTTTGCAATGGCAGATGGGAGTTAAAAACATGACTTGAGTAGCACCTGAGAGGCCACACATGCCTTGAGCAAATTATTCATTTTGTTCTTTCTCGATGTGTGTTCGTCACATTCTTTGTTTTTGTAGTCTCCCTAAGTTTAAAGGTATCCTAGGCATGGGCCCTTGCTTCCGCCTTCCTAGAGAAAGTCAGCTGCATCCCACAGATAATGTCCAAATAGACCAAAATGTGTGTTTGTGGCTGTGCTGTTTCTCTTGTGCAGAGAGGATTTGCCTGATGTTTTAGGGCTGGACTTTCTGTGGGTGGGACCAGAGTGATATGAATATGGAAATTTCCTCTCTGCAATAGTACATGGGAGTGAAAAATGTGACTTTCTTGGTGTGCATTTGTTGCATTCTTTGTTTTGTAGTCTCCCTAAGTGGAAGGGCATCCCAGGCATGGGCCTTTGCTTCTGTGTGCCAGAGGGAATCGGCTGCACCCAACTGATGAGGTCCACATAGAGTGAAACATACATCTGGGGTTGTTCTGTTTCTGTTGTGCAGAGAGGATTTGCTTCACATTTTGGGGCTGCACTGCCTGTGGGTGGGATCAGACTGATATGAATATGGAAATTTTCTCTTTGCAATGACACAAGAGAGCAAAAAAACATGACTTGAGCAGCACCTGAGAGGCCACACATGCCTTGACCAAATTACTTAATTTTGTTTTTGTTTTTTGTTTTTTGTAGTCTCCATAAGTGTATGAGCATCCCCGGCATGGACCCTTACTTCCGTTTCCCTAGAGGGAATCAGCTGCACTGCAATAATGAGATAAATATAGACTGACACATACACCTGGGGTTGTGCTGTTTGTTTCATGCAAAGAGGATCTGCCTGATATTTGAGAGTTGGTCTGCCTGTGGGTGTGACCACACTGATATGAATAGGGAAATTTCCTCTTTGCAATGGCATATGGTAGTGAAAAATATGACTTTAGCAGCACCTGAAAGGCCACACATGCCTTGAGCAAATTACTTCATTTTGTTCTTTCTTGGTGTGCAGTCATCACATTCTTTGTTTTTTGTAGTCTCCCTAAGTGTAAGGGCATCCCAGGCATGGCCCCTTGCTTCCATGTGCCTACAGGGAGTCAGCTACACCCCACTGATTATGTACAAATAGACTGAAATGTATAACTGGGGTTGTGCTGTTTATCTGGTGCAGAGAGGTTTTGCCTGATATTTTGGGGCTGGACTGCCTGTGGGTGGGACCAGACTGGTATGACTATGGAAATTTTTTCTTTGCAATGGCACATGGGAGCTAAAAACATGACTTGAGCAGCACCTGAGAGGCCACTCATGCCTTGAACAAATTACTTCATTTTATTCTTTCTTGGTGTGTGTTCATCACGTTCTTTGTTTTTGTAGTCACCTTAAGTGGAATGGTATCCTAGGCATGGGCCCTTGCTTCTGTCTTCCTAGAAGAAGTCAGCTGCATCCCACTGACGAGGTCCAAACAGACTGAAATGTCTGTTTTAGGCTGTGCTGTTTCTCTCATGCAGAGAGGATTTGTCTGACATTTTAGGGCTGGGCTGTCTGTGGGTGGGACCAGAGTGATATGAACATGGAAATTTCCTCTTTGCAATAGTACATGGTAGTGAAAAAGACACACATGCCTTGAGCAAATTACTTCATTTCTGTTCTTTCATGGTGTGCATTTGTCACATTTTTTGTTTTTGTAGTCTCTCTAAGTGGAAGGGCATCCCAGGCATGGGACTTTGCTTCCGTGTGCCTAGAGGGAATCAGCTGCACCCCACAGAGAAGGTCCACATAGAGCAAAACATACATCTGGGGTTATGCTGTTTCTATTGTACAGAGAGGATTTGCTGAACTGCCTGTGGGTGGGATCAGACTGATATGAATTTGGAAATTTTCTCTTTGCAATGGCAGAAGGGAGCTAAAAACGTGACTTGAGCAGCACCCGAGAGGCCACACATGCCTTGAGCAAATTACTTCATTTTGATCTTTGTTTTTGTAGTTTTCCTACCGAAAGTACGTTTGGGGTTGTGCTGTTTTTCTCTTGCAGAGAGGATTTGCTTGATGTTTCATGGCTGATGTGAATATGGAAATTTTCTATTTGCAATGGCACATGGGAGTGAAAAACATGATTTGAGAGGCCACAGATGCCTTGAGCAAATTACTTCATTTTGTTCTTTGTCGGTGTGCATTCGTCACATTCTTTGTTTTTGTAGTCTCTCTAAGTGGAAGGGTATCCCAGGCATGGGCCCTTGCATCCATGTGCCTAGAGGGGATCAAATGCACCCCACTGAAGAGGTCTATATAGACCGAAACATATGTCTGTGGTTGTGCTGTTTCTCTTGTGCAGAAAGGGTTTGACTGACATTTTAGGGCTGGACTGTCTGTGGGTGGGCCCAGAGTGATATGAATATGGAAGTTTCCTCTTTGCAATCGTACATGGGAGTGCAAAATGTGACTTGAGCAGCACCTGGAAGGTCATGCATGCCTTGAGCAAATTACTTCACTTCTGTTCTTTCTTGGTGTGCATTTGTCACGTTCTTTGTTTTTGTAGTCTCACTAAGTGGAAGGGCATCCCAGGCATGGGCCTTTGTTTCCGTGTGCCTAGAGGGAATCAGCTGCACCACACTGACGAGATAAATATAGACTGAAACATACATCTGGGTTTGTGCTGTTGCTCTCATGCAAAGAGGATTTGCCTGACATTTCAGGGCTGGACTGCCTGTGGTTGTGACCAGACTGATATGAATAGGGAAACTTGCTCTTTGCAATGGCATATGGGAGTGAAAAATGTGATTTTGGCAGCACCTGAGAGGCCACACATGCCTTGAGCAAATTACTTCATTTTGTTCTTTCTCTGTGTGCAGTCATCACATTCTTTGTTTTTGTAGTCTCCCTAAGTGGAAGGGCATCCCAGGCATGGGCCCTTGCTTCCGTGTGCCTAGAGGGAGGCAGCTGCACCCCACTGACTATATACAAATAGACTGAAATGTACAACTGGGGTTGTGCTGTTTATCCTGTGCAGAAAGGATTTGTCTGACATTTTAGGGCTGGACTGTCTGTGGGGGGGACCAGAATGATGTGAATATGGAAATTACCTCTTTGCAATGCCCCATGGGAGTGAAAAATGTGATTTGAGCAATTTACTTCATTTTGTTCATTGTCGGTGTGTGTTCTTCACATTCTTTGTTTTTGTAGTCTCCCTAAGTATCCCAGGCATGGGCACTTGCTTCCATGTGCCTAGAGGGAGTCAGCTGCACCCACTGACGAGGTCTAAATAGACTGACATGAAGGTCTGAGGTTGTGCTGTTTCTTTGTGCAGAGAGGATTTTCATGACATTTCAGGGCTGGACTATCTGTGGGTGAGACCAGACTGATATGAATATGGAAATTTTCTCTTTGTGATGGCACAAGGGATCGAAAAATGTGGTTTGAGCAGCATCAGAGAGGCCACACATGCCTTGAGCAAATTACTTCATTTTGTTCTTTCTCAGTGTGCGATCATCACATTCTTTTTTTTTTGTAGTCTCCTTATGTGAAAGGGCATCCCAGGCATTGGCCCTTGCTTACATGTGCCTAGAGGGAGTCAACTGTACCTTACTGACAATGTCCATATAGACTGAAATGTACATCAGGGTTTGTGCTGTTTTTCTCATGCAGAGAGGATTTGCCTGACATTTGGGGCTGGACTGCCTGTGGGTGGTTCCAGACTGATATGAATATGGAAATTTCCTCTTTGCGATGGCACATGGGAGAGGCCACACATGCCTTGAGCAAATTACTTCATTTTGTTCTTTCTCAATGTTCAGTCATCACATTCTTTGTTTTTGTAGTCTCCCTAAGTGGAAGGGTATCCCAGGCATGGGCCCTTGCTTCCGTGTGCCTAGTGGGAATCAGATGCACCCTACTGACAAGATCTGCATTGAGAGAAATGTAAATCTGTGGTTGTGCTGTTTCTCTCGTGCAGAGTGCGTTTGCCTGTGGGTGGGACCAGACTGATATGAATTTGGAAATTTTCTCTTTGCAATGGCTCATGGGTGTGAAAAATGTGACTTTAGCAGCACCGGAGAGGCCACACATGCCTTGAGCAAATTACTGTTCTTTCTTGGTATGTGTTTGTCACGTTCTTTGTTTTAGCAGATGCTGGCTGCCTATGTTGCAGTTTTTGAGCATATTGCCTAAAATATCTCAAACTATATTCTCCTGTTTGACCTTTTCTTACTATAGAAAGTTGGGGAGAATGGAAGACTATAGCTAGTGATTCTAGTATTAAAGAAATCTGGAAACAATTATGTGCCCACACAAGAGAAGGAAAAGACACAAAGTTGAGTGAGGCATCGGATACTGATTTGGACTGAGAAGGCATACCGCAATACTGCTCCAAGTGATGGGTGACACTTCATGGGAAACTTTGAGAAGAGAATATATGTATTGCATGTTGAATTTCTATTAAACTCATCAGTTTTTGATCGTTTTCTTCTGTGCTTCTTCTTCTTGTGATATAGGCCTAAGGCACCATTCATGATGAGCGATAACATAATATTATCTACAGTTGATTTAGTTTTTGTTTCATTCCTTTGAATCCTATTATCAGCATCATCGGTTCTCAACCTGTGCCCTCAGTGGCTACTAACAGGCCAGGATTTGAGGATTCCCTTGTAAGAGCACAGGTGAGTTAATCAATATGAATGAGCCTCTGATCAACACACCTGTGTTCTAGCAGGGAAATTCCTATGTCCTGGCCTGTTAGTGGCCCCTGAGGGCATGGGTTGAGAACCACTGATCTACATCCATATATAGTCATCATCAGTCATCTGTCATAATTCAAATCACTGTCCATCAATACTCAGTGTTACTTTTAAGGACATCAGAACAACTAGGTAATTATAAGTAATTTTTATATATTCTTGGGACTTTGGCCCAGGGTAAATGTTTTAAATTCCATACTATTAT
Organism: Rhinophrynus dorsalis; assembly: GCA_037306005.1. NCBI lineage: Eukaryota > Metazoa > Chordata > Amphibia > Anura > Rhinophrynidae > Rhinophrynus > Rhinophrynus dorsalis. The sequence goes on along the minus strand of CM074723.1, from coordinate 347,307,125 downwards.
TGGGACTGGAATTGATTAATCTTCCACTTTTTATCACTGCTTATTATTTACATTAGTCTTCTCATTTTTATTATATTATGTTGTAAAATACTACAGCAGGGAATCCAACACATTTGTTTCATTTTATTTAGTTTTTAGTGTGTTTCTCTGATAAACATTTCTTCTTCATCATTTCGTCACTCCCTATATTTTGTTTATTTTAATAGTGGAGAATGCAGTGTCTTCCAGACCCCTTAATCCTGATGGTATCCCCAGCTTTAGCTTCAGACATCCTACATGTTTTACTGGTTTAAGTCTGGGCCCAAAAGTATTTTTAGGACAAGAGATGTTGTTATAGGATCTTTACTATTTGCATGCAAGAGAGGTATCCAAGGAATTGTGCTGCAATGAGTTGGATACTTTTCTGGTACTCAAAGGGTTAATCTTCATCCTGAATATTAAAGGGTCCTTTATTCTACAGCCAGGAAGGTAAAGATGCGGCTCTGGATATGAAATATTATCCAGAAGGAGATGCTTGATAAAGATGGGCAAAAAGTCTCATTTTCTTTTTGTGGAAACTTTCAATAAAAAATTAGAATTAACTCTTTTTCATGGAAGTTCCCATTAAAACTTCCACTTGCGGGGCATGGCCTGACCGTTTTTGATGGCAGACGCATAACTCCTGCTCTCCGTATCCATGGGAGTCTAAGTGATTATTATATGATATAGACATTACAGAAGCAGGCAAAAGAGGAGCAGTGACAACACAAGTATGAATGAGAAGAAGAAAAAACCCTCAGGAAAGGATCTGCTTCTTGTCTCTTCCCGGATCCGCTGACAATATGTCAATGCCATTAGTGAGTGAAGACTCACATGATCCTTTGATGATGGAGGCTTTTTACAGTGGAAGCAACCACCAGCATCAATACCCAGGATAACTCAATTTCTAAGCCCAAATTGATGCAACTGTTATCTGAATTGCCATCAAAATGGATTTACAATCAATAATAGAGGACCTACAAACAACCTTCGAGGCAGAACTGTCCTCCTTACAATCTGATCTTACACTGTTAAACTAAAGAGTGGCATCACTGGAAGAAGACAACGCAATAACCTCTGAACATGCCACAAATCTTGAATAAACGGTCGTGGAACAACAGTACACAATTGCTCACCTAACACAGAAGCAACAGGGGCAGATGATGCAATATTAGAAATAAACACCTATCCAAATAGTGTCCCCTAATAACCTGATGCAAACTCAGCTCTTATTCTTTAAATCACTGCTAGGTGAACATCAGAATAATGAGATACATCTGGAGAGAGTACATAGATTTCTCTCACCAAAAGAAAATGGTGCCCCAAGAAATATCATAGTCTGTTTTAACAGGTTTAAAATTAAAGAGCAAATTATGAGAGCAATTAGAGCTAGAAATGCTCTTCAGTCTGCTGGAGTATCAATGCAATTATTCAATGACCATTTACCATACACATAGAGCAGTTAGGGCCACACAAATCACCTCAGACACCCCAGATCAATTACAGATGGGGATTCCCATTCTCCCTAATAGCTTCTGTCAGTGGAGTAACTGCCAGCCGTCCCTACCCTATGGAAATTCCAACTTTTTGCTCCACTTTGGGTACATTCCTCCCACAACCATTGAAGAACCAGAGACATGCAGAATGGTCCCCAGGTTCCCCTTCTACAAAGAAGAAGCAGAGATGGCTTGACTTAGGCACTACATCACACCAGGCCCCTATAACGGAGTGGACATGATTTTTTTTGTGGGCTAAATCTAGGCCTTGTTTGTCCTGGTCCACTGACATACTACCTAGGTATAGTTAGATTACTTCCAAGTGTTTCCTTATCTGAGTTTAAGGATGTGTACTGTTTACACGTTATTTAGAGATATATCCCTAATATGATATTTGAAATGTTTCTATAATTGTCACGGTTTCATAAGAACACTCAGATAGTTAGGTAAGGTTAAAAAGCTTTATTGAAAATAAATAGAACAATCACCAGATGAGGTCCGTACCAAGTACTTTCCAGATCTGACTCAGGTCAGGATGAAGAATATCGCAGTAGCGATGTATATATATATATATATATATATATATATATATATATATATATATATATATATATATATCCTATATAATAATTCGCTAAGTTGTGTGTAACGCCCGACATGCGCAGTAGACACTGCTGCACGTGCGGTAGTCATTTGCAGTACAGACTGCCCGCGCCACGGCTGATACAGAGCTGGGCTCTCCGAAGGAGCGTCCAGCTCTGTATCAGCAGTTGCGCGGGCAGTCTCTACTGCGCGTGACTGCCCCGCAACCGGCTGCCAGAGGCACTGTTGCCCGTGTAACGGGCTGTTCAACTAGTATATATATAAAATAAGACTTTGTAGGCTTGATCCGTGGACAGGTTCAGGAACAAGTATAACCACAACAGCCCCACACCATCACTAGATGACACAAGGCAATGGGTAACTACAGGGAAATTCCCTAGCAGGCTAGGGATAGCGGTGGTAACACAGGCAGTACTCAAGCAGAGACCTGACCCTAGAACTCTAGGGTTAACGGAGGCAACATAGACAGGACTCTGGCAGTGGACTGACCCTAGAATGCTAGGGTTAACAGAGGCAACACAGACAGGACACTGACAGTGGTCTGACCCTAGAACGCTAGGGTTAACGGAGGCAATATAGACCCAACACTGGCAGTAATCTGTCCCCAGTACATTAGGTTAATGATGGTAACATGGGCAGGAGTCTGGCAGTGACTTGACCCTAGTACGCTAGGGTTACCGGAGGCAACACAGACACTGGTGCGTGAAAGGACTCCCACAAGCCACTGGAGACTACTGGGGTAGATAGGCCTGACAGGCACTATGCAGTATAGCGAATGGGAGTAGATGGAATGAGATACAGTGTGCGTACCCTGACAGATCAGAAGCCAGCGTTGCCCTAATCGGTAAACACGGAGGTAGTCGGCCAGTCCCGTCAGAAACGGAACCAGATACTCAGCCAGGTAGGCACACATGGAGTAGTCAGCAAGTCCTAGATAGTAATGAAATCACTTATCCCAGCCAGATCGGTGCACACGGAGTTAGTCAGCCAGTCCTAGTCAGTAACGGAATCGGATAATCAACCAAGCCAGGTCGGTACACACAGGGTTAGTCAGCCAGTCCTAGTCGGTAATGGAATCGTATACTTAGCCAAGCCAGGTCGGTTCACACGGAGTTAGTCAGCCAGTCCTAGTCGGTAACGGAATCGGATACTCAGCCAAGCCAAGGCGGTACACACAGAGTTAGTCAGTCGGTCCAAAGTCAGCAAGGGAATAGGATAATTGGAGCATCAGGAATCAGAGCGTAGTCAGGCGAGCCGAGTCATACACAGGAACAGGAACAAGCAGTCATAAACGCTAGGTACGGGTACACCATGAAAGGCACCGTAAGGATGGCAGGAGGGAGTATATAAAGGCAAACCCTGGGAGGAGCCACAATCCCAGAGCCAATAAGAATGAGGCAATGGTAAACACGGAAGTAACAATGTCACTCAGCAACTGGAATCATGGGCACCGTGATAATAATGCTGTAATGTATCACTTCCTTATTTCCCTGTCCCCTTTGTTTCTTTTTTCTTTCTTTTTCTCTATAAGGAGACTAAGTCTTCAAATTCTCCTCTGAAAACATAAATGATGAATGAGTTTCTCTCCTATGGAGTATGAAGCTTCTCTCATATCGATTGCAGTGGTTATTGAATAGACATTCTGACCTCCCATTTTAGAGTGTTTCCACCTTCATTCAAGAACTTTATTCTATGATCTATAAGTCCTCCCCCATTGTGCTTTGAGCCTCACGTAGACTATACCTTTATACTCCTACCCTATCACCTATCTGACTCATCCAATGCTCACTTTTTTAATCAATAGTCACTTTATATAACACATATCTCACCTTTGTGTGCAACCCACATAAATGTTCTCCAAAAGAGGTGGCATGTAATCTTGCTTCTCTCAAAGGTCCTTAAATTATGATTGCCAAATTTTATGTACTAATCATAATCTCACCTTCCACTTTCCACCTTCTCCATTAATGCCTGCAACGAACAGGACTGTCACAAGTCACACTGCGCAAGAGGTGGAGCCTCTCCTCCCCCTGGCTGGGATCATGTGGACACTAATACTGATTGGTATAGAGAAAATAGATAGTCATGGAAGCCTGTTTTCAACCTTCCCCCACTCAAACTCAGAGGCAGATGACTATCAGATGAGATTGATGGTTTTATGGGGGGAACAGCTATTCACTGGGAATGGAATGTATACAGGGTTGCTGTTTGTGCTAACTCCCCTTCCCCCTGGAGATTTCTAAAGCAGATGACTAGAGTCTTACTCTTGTATCCACCTCCCCCCTTTTAGTATCCCTTGTCTGATGTTAACTCAAGAGTGTCATGTTTGTCCAAGTGACTGCCCCTTTTCTCTCAACTGTTTAAAATGCTGTGTTGGTTAAAAATAAAGCAGTTCATGGTTTACCAAGAAAGAGCGTGTTGTCTCTCTGTTGTATCCAGGTATTTTGCTGTCTGTCATCCGTTATAAAGCAGGTACTCAAAGAGAAGTGCCAGGGGACTAGATAGATAGAATATCCTATAAGAACCGGAGCTATCAGTGCAGTATATCCTGCATTGCCGGTGGATACACTACTCAAAGTACCGGGTCTTAGTGCTTAGTATAGTGGTTAGCTGTGCAGGTTAGCGAAAGAAACCCACGGACGATAATGTGCCTGAACTTCTATACCATCTTTGGCAAGGATTCCAGGGCTATATATGGGCAGCACAGTGGCTCAGTGGTTAGCACTGTTGCCTTGCAGTGCTGGGGTCTTGGGTTCAAATCCCACCAAGGACAACATCTGCAATGAGTTTGTATGTTCTCACTGTGTTTGCGTGGGTTTCCTCCGGGTACTCCGGTTTCCTCCCACACTCCAAAAACATACTGATAGGTGAATTTAGATTGTGAGCCCCAATGGGGACAGGAACCAATATGAGTGTAAAGCACTGCGGAATCTGTGTGCGCTATATAAATAAAGGATTATTATTATTATTATATCTTCAAAATGCCCTAGAAATCTCAAATGTTGTGTGACTTCTTGGAGACACTCTCTCAGATTTCCCTATATCACTGTAGGCAATGTAGATCTCAACATAACTACTACTATGTTCAATTTGCTTATGTTATCCAAATGTATCATCCATGTGCAAAAAAATTGATCCTAATATAAAATTGCAATGTCTTGAGGAGTGCTCTCTGTATTATGGGTGGGCAACTCCCAAGATATGATGATTGGGCACTTCCATTATATCGTAAAATATTGTTATAAGGCATTTCACAATATTATTTACAAGTTGTTACATGGGTCTACCCTATATCCTTGAACTAGAGTTCAATCTTATAATCCTACAGAAGAGGTTTACAGACTCTCATAGCATCTGATATCCCACAGGTATTCCCACACTCCGCTGAGACTGATACTTGTAGATGTTACTATCTTAATTTTCATAGTTTTCCTATACGTGTAGTTCTGTTATAAATATGTCCATGAAATCCCGAACATGGTGCTGTGAGAAGTCCATGCTATATGTCATAGGCTTACAATTTAGCTATTAAGCTTTCTGTAATAAATGCTTTTCTACATTTTACTTCTCGTAGATGCTCAGAATGGTCTACTTGATTTTGACCTCCAAGCAGAGGGATTTCTAATCTACCTTACAAATCCCCTCTCCCAGTATCTTTGAATGTACTGTTGGTTTCTTAATAGTTTTAGACAAGGTAATTTTAATCATCCCCAATGCAATTCCTCTATGATTCTGTGGGAAATCCTTTCACACCAAATGGAGAATTGATAATGGAAATTAACAAGAGTTTCTCAGAGATCTTACATAAGGGTTTGGACAGAAGATAAAACAGCCACGAGCTCAATACTCCCAATTGTTTATGAATATGGGATACCTCTGCTTGTTCCTATGTAAATATTTTTTTTCCAGGAATATAGAAATTATTTACCTTTTGTTATAATGTGCTTCATTTGTTTTTGCTGTATCCAACCCAAATGTTTCACCCTCTTTAGAGGTGTCTCTCATGCATTACCAAGCATTTCAACAACTTCCCAATCTCTCTTTTTCCTTACTATTCCTCAAATAACATACTCTCCCATCATCAAACATATCAGTTCTCAATGTCACTCACATGCTATTGGTACTACCATAGATACCTCTCTCTCTTTGTAGAGCAAAAGTACTATGACCTTTACTAACCTTACCCCAGTCTTACTGGCAATCACTGCGATTATACTCCTTTCACATTACAGTCATGCTCATCACTCCCACAGAGAATGTTCATCCATCTTAACTCTCATCTTCTCTTTTCTTTCCCCCTACCAGATATGTGTGTTCACAGGGTTGTTGTTTTTCCCCCTCTCCCTTCATGTCCCTCTCCTGGTCCCCTGTAGTGTTGATGGCATCTTGTGAAGCAAATGAGCCATGATTCAAATGTCACACATAAAAATTATCACGCTCTATGCCATAGCACTCAGGGAATTTGACAGATTAGCTGCTGATATCAAACTAGTAGAAGAAACTCAGTTTCTTAACACCTCTCCCCAAAATTCTCAAACCACAAATTTCCATTCACTTACTTCTCCAAAGTGTCAGAAAACAAACAAGGAGTAGAGAACTTCTTCTATACCTTGGACACTACTGGAGGTTTTGTCTGATTCTGAAGGTTGCTTCCTTCTTGTAAAATGCTTTATTCGTAATACACCTTATATAATCCTTAACATATATTGTCCTAATTCCAAACAAATTACTTATAGCAACAAAACACTTTTGCTTCTGGAGGAATCCTTAGAAGGCAAGATTATAGTGGGTGGTATCTTCAGTCTGGCATTGGATGCATCATTAGACTCCTTCACTGCCAAGTCTCCTTATAAACATTCACTTTTGTCCACTTTAAGGCTTGCTTCCTCTAGTATTGATCCCATCTCATGGTCAGACCATTCCTCTGTGCCCAACACAGAGATAAGCCTTCCCTCCGCAAGCTTTTGATGCTTGAATAGTAGTTATCCCAAAACTTAACAAGGACCCAACTTAATGCCATAATTATTATCCAATGTCTTTGTTAAATCTAGATATCAAGATCTTCACAAAAATTCTGGGGAATAGACCTTTTCCTTTCTCACCTTATTCACCCAGATCAATGTGCTTTCGGCCCAGACAGAGAGTCTAAGCATAACACCTCTACGAAGGTTTCCCTAATACATTTAACTAAATATAAAGACAATCCCATGGTGTTAATATCTACAGATGTTGAAAAAGTATTTGCTAGAGTGCACTGGTCTTATATATCAGAAACACTATGTCATGTTGGTCTTGATCTCCACATGATACATGGTATTATGTGTCTCTATTTGTATCTTATGGCTAGAATATCAGTAAATGCCTTTCCCATCTCAAACTCGTTAAGGTTATCCATTAACCCTGATCATATTTATTTTGGTAAATATTATTTTGGAGCCTCTTTTTAACCTGATCAGAGCAGACCTCTCCATCTCTGGACTCAGAGAGATGTTTAAGGCTGCAGCATATGCCAATAATGTTATTTTCTTTCTATCCAACCCAACTCAATATATGCCTCTTCTTATTAACGTATTCAAAGAATATTGTACCCTTTCGTAAGCAAGTATAACTTACTCCAAATCTGAAATCTTCAATATTAACATACCAAATGATCAAACCGCTTTTCTGTGTAATGAATAACATCCAGTGGTCTTCCACCCACATTCTTTATTTACGTGTATTCTTTTCTACAGACTAGCTGTCTATTAAAAGTGATTTACTGAAACTGAATCTCCCCTTCCTTTCTTGGTTGGGAAGAATTAATGTAATCAAAATGATGGTTCTACCCAAGATACTGTACCTCTTTAATTCCATACCGATCTCATTACCCCACCACTATATTGAATCTCTTAATACATATTCATCCTTTTTTGTATGCACCTACAAAAGACCCTGCATTAGATCCTCAATTTTAACTACACAAATTGAATGTGGAGGTCTATCTCTCCCAGACTTCAGTCATTACCACTTGACAGCAGCTATCGCAAACATTTTTGAATTTTCCTTTATTAACCCTAAAAAGATGGGTGGTTCTTCATCTGATGTTTTAGGGCCCTATGACCGATTGAACTTCTTTTGACATGTTCTCTCTCCAAGGCTCCTTAATGTACTAATCATGTTATTCTAGGAAATATCTTAAAAATCTGGCTTATTATCATTCAAAACTATTAGACTGATCTTTGAACAATACTTGATTAAACCTCCTCAGAATTTTATGTTCCTTATCTCATTGTTACTCCTTACTTGGCAAATGACTCCTTTGGCAAAACCATACTTTATCACTGTTTGAGAGAAAGAATTCTCATATGCCCTGGATTTTCCAGATTGGTCCGCTATTTTCCCAACAACTTTAAAAAAGGCAGAGATACCCATAACAGAGAATTGAACTATATAAGTTAATGAGTATTTGGTATATGACACCTCTCTGACTTTCATATTTCACTCCCACTACTTCACCATTATGTTGGAGATGAAAACAGCAAACTGGATCTTTGGCAAACATTTGTTGGTCTTGCTTGATTATTTCCAAATATTGGTCTCAAGCCATTAAACACATCAACGCAGCTCTTAATTTTGACTTACCAAAGGTCCCACATCTCTGCCTGTTCACCTATTGGCATCATCTTTTCTACTCCGCACAACAAGCAAGCAAAATCAACAATAATAAGAGAAGTTTACCTCTTTTATTCAATGTGGCCAAATAATTGATTCCAGTTTATTGGAAAAAAAAAAAAAACCCTATGTGGCTTTCCAAAATAGAATCACTTCTCACAATGGAACAATGTCATGCTGTCTACACCACAAATCTCGCTATTTTTTTCAAACATATGGTCTGTATGGCAGTGATATACCTCATCTTCACCCATTTAAGGCGGTCCTTGGTCTGAGCGTGAGAACATTCACAATTAATTCTTTCCCCTCTTTTATACTAATATGTAATGTGCTTCTGGTTGAGCTGGTCGACACTCTTGAGACCTTCTTTCCCCCTACTCTCCTTTCTACGGTCCTCCTCCCCTTTTTTCTTCTCTTTCACACCCCCTATTAGATACCAGACTGACCCATTCACCTACAAGATGGCTTTACTCCGAAACCCCTGTAGTTTCATACACCACATATCTCCGGCTTCAAACTAAATAAATCATTTTAGTCAGAACTTACAATGTTTTGAACTGCCTACCATGAGATGACTGTTAACTTCACTTTTATTCTGTCTTTTAGTTCTTACGCTTTTATGTATTCTAACCATATATGGTAGAGCTTTTAATGCTATATGTCTCTTGTTGTAATATTTCTTTATTAAATAAACTTTAAAAAAAAAAGACTTCCGCCTTTACAATAACAATAATAAATTTCCAACAAGATATGGTCATTTTCTGCATATACTTTCTAACCATAAAAACTAAGAACTTTTCTTTGTGGAGAGGTTGTAGTACATTGAAAGCTGCCTGTGTACACACAGACAGACCTTTCCTGCCATGCCACTGGACCACCAGGGAGGTAGGAAATGGACACTGGGGGGGCAATGTGAGGGCAATGTGGAGGAAATGTGGAGATGGGGGGCAATATAGATATGATGGGGCAATGTGGAGATGATGGGTGGCAATGTGGAGATTGGGAGCATTGTGGAGGTGTCCAGTGGAGATGGCCAATGGGGGGGGCAATGGGGTTGGGGGGGCCATGGTAACTTTTGCACCAGGGCCCTAATGGCTTCTAGTTACGCCTCTGTAACGGCCAAAACTTGGCCAACAGCTGACAGAGATGTAGGTTTTTGATGGACAACCAAACATCATCCCCTACCAACAAAGAAGAACCCTGGAACACAATGGCGGTCCGTCTCCTTCTTATATCAGGTGGTGGCCAATACCAGACGGGAGCGGACAAGAAGCAAATGTGATTCCAAATCATCCAGGTGGTTGTCCACAGCCAGAACCCAGATGAAGACAATAGAGGTAGGGAGTTTGGACCCTCTGTCACATTTGTCATCACCTCCAACCGGTGAGACTCTAATAGAGCAGCAACAGCAAGTAGGGACTGGGTTGGTGGTGATGATGATGAGGGTAATGGTGGAGCAGCTGGGGTGGAAGAGACATTAATGGCAAGAACCGAGAAGGAATGGGAGACAGAGATACAAATCAGGATGGGCATCACCCCCCCCCAGCATTAATGAGATTGCAGAATTTGCAGTGTTTGCTGCTGCTGTAATTCCTGATGCTGCTGAGTTGCAAGGGCAGATGGATATGATGAGAAGGCTAATGTGCCACAGACCACTGTGGCCACAGTGGGAATGGGATCCAGCAGTAGTTATATGGGACTAGGACAATTTTCACTTGCCAGCAGCAATAATCCTGGTCCTAGTTATAGTGCTGATTCTGAGGCAGCATCAGAAACAGCAGCAAAATTATCCTTTGCCACAGCTAGTGAAGGGGAATGTGGAAGAGAAAAAGTAAGAGACCATTCTTCTCTACCTTTCCCCTCCCCTGCCCCCCGAGGACCTGGGTGTGGGGCTATTCTTCTCTATAGGCAGGCACAGTGCAGTCATCAGCAACGGAACTGTACATAATTTGTGACAAATCAGTGAAAAGGGGAAAGAAGGGAACGCATCTTGACACCCCCTCCCTCATAACACATGAAACACAGACACTGTGACATTTATGTGAAGCATCTTAAAGCCAACCCCCCCCACACACACTGTTGCTATACATGCTGACACTCCTCAAAGGCAACAAGAGGTGATGTGTGAATAAAAGAGGAAGAAGAATAGAGAAACCCAGTCAGAGCCTGAAAATTCGATGGCGAGCGAAACACCTGGTTCATCAAAACCATCTTTCTCTAGGGTCCAGCCATGGGAAGAAGTAGCAATTATGTAGATGGCAGGATGTGGCAGTTTGTATCAACCCATTGCACACTGTGGCAATGTGGTGGAGTATAATCGTAACCAGGGCATCATGCAGCATCTGAGGAGATTCCATCCCACAGGATATGCTAAGCTGGTGGCAGGGAGGGCTCATCATTATTATTAAAACTTCTGCAAGTTTTCACGTGTCCTTAGCTGGGAGCAGACAAGGGGCATAGAGACAGTAGCAGTACATGGTTTCTGGTGGGAGGATTTCACAATGGGGAGCCTAAGCTTCATGTTGTTTGGTTAGAGTTGTGTCAGGTGTTTTGTGTGAGTGCATATGTGCCCATTGTTCTCAGTCCTTCCCTTATTTACTACACACACTGTGCACATTTAAGTTGCTGATGAGAGGCACAGTTCCAGCTCTCAAGGGAAACATTTATATTCCAACAACATACTCATGATTTTGGAGGAGGGGCAGGAGCAGAAGCATTATTGGCCAACTTCTTTTCTCCACGCATACCTGAAGAGGAGGGGGCTAGTTGTGGTGCTGCTACTACATCACTGACTTGCTAGTTGCAAGGTAAACCATGATGATCATCACCCATATCACTGCTGTTGTTGATTCCATTCTCTTGGGCTGCCTAATCATCCTGCTGTTTAAACAACCCAACAACTGCAGCAAGAACAGCAGTCACAAATGCAACAATGACACCAGGGCATTTGTCAATGGGCAGTGGACACTGGCCACCATAAAATGACCTGCAAGCATTAGGCCTGAAGGGCATTTTTTTAGGACTTCTTCTTTAAACACAAAACAGATGCTTACAAAACAACATTTGGGGGACTTGCTTCTAACAAGCCTAAGTCCTACAAATCATTGATTCCTCAGGGCTTGTGATGTTAACAAACCTAAGTGATAAAAATTAGCTCTGATGTGATACCTCAGGGCTTATTATGCTAAGAAGTCTGCACAATAAAAATGGTCTCTAATGTGATTCCTCAGGTCTTGTGACGCTAAAAAGCCAAAGTCCTACAAATCAATGTTTCCTCAGGGCTTGGGCCTCTAACAAGTTTAAGTCATACAGATACATGTTTTATTACGGCTTGTGTCTAACACAAGTCTAAGTCCTACAAATTAATGTTTCCTTGGGGCTTGGGCCTCTAACAACAAGTCTAAGTCCTACAAATCATCCTCTACAAAATACTCTGTCACATCAAGTATCAATCTGCCCCAGTCACAGCTTATATAAGGGGATCCTTGTCTCTATCATGTTACATAGAATTTTTTTAACTATCCCCACCAATCTCAATCAACAAAACCCCCCCAAAAATTCCCTGCTCAACTGATTCTATCCCCACACTCCACTAACAAAGGTACCCTCCTCAGACTCCTTTTGTACCATGTCTTATTTATTTATTTTACTGTCTCCCCAATATCAGTCAACAAACCCCCTCAAAAAAATTACCTCTTCAACTGATGCTTTCCCCAAACTCCACCAACACAGGCGTATGCATACCCCTTTTATATTATAGTCTTGCTTTGTGTTTTGTTCTTGTGGGAATTTTTGTAAAAAATAGCACAATTTTCCTGCTTTTCCTGCTGGAATTCCCATCAATACAGAAACCTATAGATTTTCCACCGATTTTTGCTGAAAAGGGTTGCATTTCCAGCCTATGTCAGTTAAAGCGGAACTTTCAGATAATAGCAAGTCGCCATGCATTCATTAATTGCATGGCGACTAGCTTGAAAATAGATGTCTTACCGTAAAAAAATAGATGTGTCTAAAGGAATCCAACCTGTTTGGAGACCGGAATCCAGGCTAGAGCGCAGACATCTTGTCTTTGCGCCTGCACCATCAGTCCCTTGAGTAGACAGCTTTGCACCATATGGTCACCAGAAGGGACTGACGGCGCAGGTGCACAGACCGCACTAACCTGCCCATCAGTCCTGAAATGGGACAGATTCCTATAGACACGTCTATTTTTTTACAGTAAGACATCTATTTTCAAGCTAGTCGCCATGCAATTAATGAATGCATGGCGACTTGCTATTATCTGAAAGTTCCACTTTAAAATTACTCTTTCTGCCCCAATACTTTAAAAACCTATATTTTTCTAGTGTCTGGAAACTGGTTTCCTTTAAGAGAAACCCTTGTGCTAAAAAATAAATACAGCATTCCAAAGTAAAGTCCAAAAAGGTAAAATTAAGCATTTTAATAAAAAGATAACACAAGTTTAACAATATGCACCATCTAAAAAAGAGAGACAATATAAAATATATTATCTAAAGGATATTTGCGTGAATAGTAGTGTTCAGATGCACAATGACAAAATCCAACTCTGCGGGTAGTAATATTCCTTATAATCATAAGTGTCTGACCCGGCATCTGCATAATCAGACCCCATACACTTAGCGATATTAGTTTGCAGACAATTAGTCCTACCCAGGTATCCAACATAATCTATGAAATGGAGAAATTAAAACAAACATACGTGTATAAAATATAAATAATAAAAAATAATAAACAAAAAAATAGAACATAAAAAAATAAATATATATTGTGGTGAAGGTCAACATACCTAGTCTAGAAAAAATGCTTGTGGCCATGTCCATGAAGCTCCCATCATATAACCAAAACATGAACCAATAATAAAAAATGATATTATATGCACTGTAGCCACCACAACAGAACTCGATGCTCATAAACCAATACGATCTCATAAAACTGGATTCACTAATACATCTCTATCCTGTGGTACAGAAATGACATATATCAAGATGTAGCCAATATACATAACATACACTTCCCTAAAAAAATACAAAGAAATCACTAAGGTGGAATGTCTAAAATATACTAGATGAGAGTTGGTACCGTGTTAGCCGTAGAAATACAGGATGCAAAATTTTTTTGTAAAGTTGATATTGTGCACTTGTATTTAAGAGAGAAGTTTTCATATTTATCTGTATAACATGCCTGAGGAAGAGACCTAAGAAGTCTTGAAAGCTTGCATTTTAAATCTGTTTAGTTAGCCAATAAAGGTATCAACTTTACAAAAAAATTTTGCATCCTAAAATATACTAAACATACTGGATCCAGTGCAAGACTTTCAGAAAGTCAATTAAAATAAAGTATACACTATATAAATAATAGAAATAGAAATGAAGACAACAGTATATATGCCTTCATTCAATCGAGACCGGTAAAACCTGGGGTAGGGCAAAACTGGCAGACAAAACAAAATCTCTGCAAACTTGTGGCCAAATGTCCATCATATATGTTGAATTCCAAAAATGCACGCTAAATAGCATGAATAATGGGAACAGCAGAGGAAGACGGTTTTGTCCCCCCCCCCACACACACACACACACAGAAACTGATTGGCTGGAATCTATTTTGAAGAGAGACTGGCTATATAAAAAGCCGGTCTCTGTTCAAAATTCCCTCATTCGGACTTGGGCAAGGCCCGATAGGTATGAGGGGGGCCTTGTTTCAATATGTATTCCTGCCACCACCAGCGGAGCCAGTGTCAGTGGAGACATTTCTTTATTAAACAAAGGAATTACTTTTAACAGGAATAGCAGTGTATTAGTTTTAAGAGATATGCCAGACTGCATTTAACCCTTTTAGCTCTGGAGGGGTACCCCTCCAGCACTTAAAGGGTAAAATCAGGCAAATCTTGGGGACTCTTTTACAAACAACTCTTTCATTGAAGTTTTTTTTTTACTGGACAGATTTGAAAGAAGACAAAGAAGATGGAAGATTACAGAAAAAAGAACACAGATGACTGAAGAAGGACAGTAGCTGATCAGGATGCTAAAAACTCTGCTGTACATCAGGATTACTGGCAAGGGTGCTGAAGACTCAGCTGGACATCAGGATTACTAGTAAGTGTATCTTGTCAGTGGCTGTTTTTTAACTTAGATTAACCCTGTGAGTACCAGTGGGATAAGCAGATTTTCACATGTTAAAGTGGGTCCCTTAACATACCTTAGTGCCTAATGGATGGAATTGAATGACATATTTCAGCATTTTATCGTGTGTCAATGGGCAAAAATTCCTGCATAATTATCTCCTGAGGTGAGTTTTTTTAAGCAAGTTCATAGCAAAAGTAATTGAATTGCTTACCTGCTTGAAGAAATGCCGGCAGGGTTTTTTTTTTTTTTGGCCCACAGGGGAAATCGAATCAAGCCCATAATCTTTAAACCTGGAACCAGAACTTTATTAAACAACCATTTAAGAGATCCATGCAGACTTGCTAATAGCACACTCTTCTCTATAATCACAGACTGTGACAAGCAGGGATGGCTAGAACTTTTCTGCTCATGAGAAAAACAGGAGAAAAATGTCACGTCCCACTGAGAGGGAAATTTTTCACAAAAGGTGCCAATTTTCTGCTTTTTTCCTGCCTAGCTCATTGCATTGAAATCAATGGTAAGACTGAATTTCTCCTATCATGTGGCAAATTTCTCTTCTTATGCCACAGACGTACTATAAAAGGATCCCAGCAGCATGCCATGCCGTGTTTGTTGGCAATTTTAGGTAGGACAGCCAAATAAAGTAAAATTGAAGTGCAGTTTAGGAAGGACATTTGTTCTCTGTGTTAGGGGAGCCTGGAAGACTCTGGGGGATGGTGAAGGGAGAAAGGAGGATGACCCAAAATCTTGCTTGACTGAGGCATCTGTGATCTAAATTCCTCCCTGATCTGTCTGTTATCTCTATGTTAGGGGAGTCAGAGGGCGTGAGGACGGAACAACATAGATTCACATCAAATACCCCAACATTTTGTGTGACTAACTGGGACGACACGGACATCTGTGATTCAAGTTTCTTCTGGATTTGTTATCTCTGTGTAAGGTGAGTCTGGGGTGTGTATGAAGGGTACAAAAGAGATTTACCCTAAATACTCCAAACTTTTACATGACTCAGAAGACACAGGCAGCTGTGATCTAAGTTCCTTCTGTTCAGGCTGTTATCTCTGTGTTAGAGATGAATCAGGGGGGATATAAAGGGTGCTAAGAAGATTTACCCCAAATACCCTAAAAAAATTTTTGACTAGCTGTGAACACACAGGCAGTCATGATCCAAGTTAATTTCTTATCTGGCTGTAATATATGTGCTAGGGGATTCTGGGGTATGTAAAGGGAGCAAAGGAAAATTTCCCAAAATACTCCAAAATCTAGTTTTCTGGCTGGGAAGACAGAGGCAGCTGTAGTCTACGTTCCTTCTGATCTCACTGTTATGTTTGTGTTCAGATGTTGATAGGGACAGTTAGTTAAATAATAATAATAATTAAAAATAGTTTGATATAGGTGTCAGGGACCCTGACGTGAGCTTTGACTAAGAAAGACAGGTCTAGAAGAACTAAAGTATTTTGTAAAGAGCAAGACATCACACACACATACACACACACATGAGTAATTGGTTTTTTTTGTGTGCTTCAGTCTTAAATGATGCACAGCAAATGTACTAGTGACTAGTAGCTGTGCACTTATGTGTTAGTAAAGTGGTAGTCCAAAAACTGACTACAGCCATTGTTGCTGCAGCGTGAGCAACACATGATGATTACCCCTCTCCTCAAGATTAGGCTGTTTGTCAAAATCCCATAGAAAGTTCCACCACCACCAGAGATATTTAACAAACGTGTATGAACACTGAGATGACAATGTGCTGGTTTCTAGTGATAATGCAAGATGGAGGAAGGTGTAGCAGGTCAGCCAACTGATGTGCATGACAGTGAGAAGTCTTCCTAAGAATAAGGTTATTTCACGCATGGGCCCTTGCTCCCTGTGTGACTAGAGAGAGAATCAGTTGAACTTACTGACTATGCTCACTAAAGGCTGAAATGTACGTCTGAGGATTTGTTGTTTTTCACGTGTAAATAGTTGTCTGGCATTTCATACTTGGACTGTCTGTAGGTAGGGCCAGATGAATATGGAAATGCATTTTCTGTAATATGACATGGGACAGAAAAACATGACTGAACACCAGAGGACATGATCCCCAAGATTAAACTACTATGTTTTATTCATTATCAGTAGTGTAACTCACTTTCTATAAACACAGCTTGTTCACTTTTACCAGTAATTGTGATGACATATTCATTGTACTTCTATCTACAGATAGGATTCAGCATTTCCATACATCAAACACCAGTGACAATAACAAAATGTCAGATATACTGCCAGTACAACATTGATATGTTTAGAATAGTTTGCAAGTATATTATTATAACGAATAATATTGCTAAATGCATTATGCACCTTCTTTCTTTCCTCTGCTTGTCTTAAATAAACTGTTATTTTATCTTTCTTTTTCTGTCTTCTGCTTCTGAGTAATGACTACTTATTGCAAATGACGTGCAACATTACAGAGCCTACAAACACCCAAAGCGATATCCCATTAAATTTGAGCATAATGTCAATGGAGAGGTCATCTGCAGGATGAACATAAATTTTGCAACTCACAAAACCTAAAATATATGTTTCTCTGTTGGCAGCAATACACTCTCTGATGTAATGCACTAATGTTATTAGTACAGTACCCAATTAACTCAGGAACATATGTAAGGAGAGTCAAATTTTTTTGTTCCAATTCTTTTTTAAAACTTCAGTTTGAAGAGTTGACATTTTATGAACCTCTAGATATATGCTTTGCGTTTTACTTATCATTCTGCGTGGAAGTACAGCATGTGTGCAAATGTACATATGTTTATGTGCTAACATTATTGTCCGTTTTCTTCAGAATATAACTGGACATTATAAGTCTTCAAATGTTTCAGAATACAGAATCACAATAGGGTGTAAAAAGATGGAATTTTTTCTTACCTGACATTAACTTTTTCTTCAGATCTCCACAGGTTGCTCAACATCTGAGATACCCACCTCTCAAGCAGGACGTGTCACTGAAAAATTCTAAGTATATCCCTCCCCTGACCATCTCCAGTGATGAACAAAGCAAACCAAATAAATATTTATGTCATAAAATATTTAATTATAGAAATAAAATGGAAATCACAGGTCTGAAAAAATTATATCCTTCCTTTGGGGTCTCCTTGGTAACACACAAGGGCTTGACTCAATCAGGCATTGTAAGCGGAAACCAATACTGAATGATAGCCATGTCTGTCTAGTCAGCTATTTAATAACCCATCTACCAGAATGGACAATAAGCATAGTAAGCATGAACACACATAGGGGTACATTTAAAGGCAGGCGTTAGCAAAAAAAAAAAAACACTAACGGGTGCGTTAACGTGTTGTAAGCCATTTACAGGTCCGTCTTAAGAACAGTTAACGGCAGTTTGATAATCCTTATGGCCGATAGACGTGCATTGAGACGCATCGAACAGGATTCCCCAGAGCCATTTAAAGGAGTGCGGTACTACTACCGGCTGAAAAAAAGACAGTTAACGGGCAAAAGTTAAGACCCAGTTTTCTTAGCCGTTACACACATAATGGTTAAAAAAAAAACGTTAGATAGTGAAACAGACAGACTGCATACCGCACAAGCATGCAAATGGAAAAACTAACCTGTGCAATGCCAAAATAACACAAAAAACATGCCCATGCAACACAAATCACTGTCGCACCCAAGACAACAACCAAGCAACACCACAGGGACTACGCCTTCCAAAAAAACACCAACACAACATGGCACGGAACAGTGGGGGTTATCACACAACACGGACACTTGCCAATACAAAACAAGCTCACCTATGCAACATCACCAGATGATCCAGACACAGCCTGCACCCCCAACTTCACACTCACAACTGACAGAGACACAGAAATCAGAACACACCACATTACAAAACACAGACACACCTGCAAACACTTACCTGGACAACAAACACCTTCCCATTGGTCATCACTCACCTCATTGCCACACCTAGACAGCACCCTACCAAGTACTTAAAGGGACAGCTCACCACATTCACTTGTGGCTTGTTTTCCACTCAGGGAGAGAGAGAAAGAGAGAGAGATCGAGAAAGAGAGAGAGAGAGAACAAATAGCATGTTGGGTTACTTATTGATGCAAAGACAGCAGAGAAGGCTTGCAAGGGTGAGAGCTAGAGAACACCAGCAACCCCCAGGCACATCTGATCAACAGGCTTCACCTGTTGCAAGTGAGGAGGCTCTGGCTCAAGAGCCACACAGGAGCCCATCCCCACCTGGAGGACAGCATCTGCCTGCAGATGCACAACTGCAGCAACAGGATGCTCCCCAGCAACAGGATGCTCCCCAGCTGCCACAGGGACCCCTGGAGCAGCGTAGGATGTATAGATTACCACCAAGGACCACAGTATACCGCCCAAGGGTCAAGTTCCTTGGAATGACCGATGATGAGGTCATTGATCGCTACAGGTTGAGGCCGCCCAGAATCATTACCCTGTATGAGGTCATCGAGGATGAGGTGGGTTTGATTTACATCCACAACCATGCCCTATCTGGCTTGCAGAAACTCCTGTGTTCCATACACTTCATGGTGCCTTCCAGTTGACAGAAGGTTACGCATCTGGCATGTCATAGGCCACATTCTCCAGGGTGCTGGCCCAGGTTTTGCCAGCCCTCAAAAGCAAGGCCAGTATCTAAATACATTTCCCCACCACCGACATGGAGTGGACATATTTGAAGCAGGGCTTTTTTAACGCAAGGAAAGGCCTTCCCAGGGTCATGGGTGCAATACACGTGCACACACAACACTGGTCAGCATGCTCTTCACTCACATCTAGCACATACACCTCATAAAACATGATTCACACAACATGTGCTCCCTGACTCACCATGTCACTCACCTTCTTCAGGTGATACTGGATATGGCTGAAAATTATGGCTCCTCACCCCGGTCGCCAATCCCCAAAACGACGCCCAGGAGTGATACAATCAGGCTCATAGCAGAACAAGGAATTCCACTGAGTGAACTTTTGGGCTCCTAAAATCCCGGTTCAGGTGTCTGGATCTCTCGGGGGAGCATTGCAGTATACACCAGGCAAAGTCTGTGACATCATTATGGTATGTGCTATGCTACACAACATTGCGGTGGACACCAGCCCCTACCCATACCTGATGACCCTCTGGACATTGTCTCGGGTGAAGAAGGCCTAGGAGGGACGCAGATAAGAGACACATTGATCAGGGAACACTTCAGCTGTGAGTATAATACATGCATGCACGCAATCCATGCATACACACTCACCACAACACATGTCCTGTTTTACCCCACAGGATCAGTGACACAGCCCTGACACTGGCTGCAGCATGGACCACCAACATCTACCATTCCATGGATGAGTCATATTGGGGCTGGGGACTCCTATAACATCTGCCACCCTGTCATCCAAGTTGATACTGTTACCTCAAGGATGTTATGCATGCCCCCCCTGGAAACCAAGGTACAACACTCTAACCATGTTCAGCATATCCCAGGGCTCTACAGGCACCAACTAAAGTGTTTTGCTATGATCAGACCCTTAGCAACCATGGTACCTCTGTAGCGAAAGAGTCTTATCCAATGCAAGGCATCGAATAACAGTCTGTCAAATCAGGGGTTAAGGGGACATTGGAGTGGACATGGAATCTGTACTTTGCTAGAGCTGAAAAGAGCTGCAGAGGGATGGATTAACAGTGGTATTGTGTTATATAACATAGAGGTAATGAAAGGTGGATCAGAGATCTCAAGGGACAACATGTTGACCTGTGTGCGCAGCACTCTGACAGTGGCAGCCCACATCTATCTGTTTCATCGAGCTATCAGGCCATATTTGTTGATGTTGGGATGTATGTCATGGGCACATATCCCTAGGGCTGGTTGACATCCTCTTAGTTCTCCACATAATGGGTTACAGATGAGTACACAACACATTACAAAGCAATGGGTTGTTTATTCCCCTGTAATGGATAAGACTCATGGGATAGTGATGTTGGAGCTGTTGCATGATGGTCACATTGTAGACAAGTTTACCCTCCCCAGACATGAGAGTAAGTGACCTCCGGTCTGTGGAAGGCACAGAGCAGAAGCAAAATGGATACAATAGCCCATGCTTTCTAGCATTGCAATGCATCGGTATAAAATCAGCCAGCTAGGAAAAAAGGCAGCATCCACTGATGAACTCAAGCTAGAAGCCCCAAGACCAGAAGGAGACGATAGCCATAAAATACCTCAAGGGTCTTTTCTTCTGGACTAGCAATGATTGCAAATGCCAGAAGCCAGAAGTGCAACCCATCTTGAGCTGCTACAAAATCAATAAACTGACAGTATCCCTGTTGTTGGGAACAGGTGAACAATGGTGATAGACAGGGTAGGGAGCTATTTTTTTTTTAGTGGCACCTGTTCTGGTTGGTAGGAGGGTCCCTTTCTTTGTGTGCTAGGAAGGAGACTCCAAAGGATAAAGTAAAATTACAATCTGTGTTTAAGAGGCATGGGTCAATTAAAGTCCTTGTTGCATCAAAAATAAAATCATGGTATAAGTTTTAGTCTCTCTCAAATATACTGACATTTCCTGAATTGGCTGTAGCTGAAAATGTTTGTAATTTCCTTAAGTTAACTAATTTCCTTTTGTACTGCATGGGAAAAGGAAGCAAGTCTGTGCAACACTTGTCACAAAATGTTTTCTTCTTTATATTTCTAAGCTACAATTTTTGCAGTTTTGTTAAAAGTAAAGGCTGAATCTTTCACATATATAACCGATGAAACATGACACACTTTTATTTTATATTTTCCCTGACTGATTGTAAACAAAGTTTGAACGGCCTAAGATATAAGACTGTAAATAATTATATATTTAAATGTAATGTTCTTTTATGCTATTACTAGCTTTTACTGATGCTAAAGTTTTGCATAAATCCATGTGCTGAAAATTTCACAGCATTCTGTTCTTGTTAATTAGCTACATTTATTTCATCAGTGTTGTTTTACTTTACTTTCATCATGATGTTACATGGGCTCACTGTCATAATGAAGATGTGACTAAAACACCTCACTATTAGCAACATTTAGTAACATAGCTGATGAGGCTGAAAAAGACATGCTTCAGCCTATGCTATATCACTCTTTTTGATCCAGAGGAAGACAAAAAGAAAAAATAAATTTTGAAGAGATTTCCAGTTAAGTGAAACTGGGTGAAAACATTCCTTACCAACTCCAAATGGTTGTCAGATATTTCTCTTGATCAATATCTTATCTGCTTGGAAACCAACTATCATAACTCTTAATATTGTTCTTAGTGTAGATGAAAGTGTGAATTCAATAATTAAACATTTACACAAAAATAATGTTCTTTAATAATAAACTAAATTATCATGGATCGTTATGCTGGTGGACTCGTTCACGCAGAAGCAATGGAAACCAGTTCTACTGCACCTGGCAAAGCCTATGGTCTAGTGTTCAGCTGTTAGCTCTATGTTTAATGTTTTAAATAAAGACTATACATATCCAAAGCAGTTGATTGTTTTAGATCCTAGCTCTTATTGTAAACCATTACTGAAATAATCAGAAAAAAAAAACATCAGAAAAGAATATTGTGCCAGATATCTAAATAGTCTATATAAAGGGCATCAACACTTGGATAATACTCCATTAACAGATCTGAGCAGACCTGCCAAAGAAGCCTGGGCTGCTTTGGGCATCCCAGTAAAGCAAATGTGAGCAGGATGAGGGTGTGAAAAAAGTACCACATCCTGCACTGTACAAATCCTCACAGACCCTCTCCATGAGCTTTGAAAGAAAAGAGTGAAAGTATGCACTCACAACTCAGGAGTTTGTGTCTGAGAGCCACAAGCTTCCAGTGTGCATTTACATCTGAAGGGGGCAGTTTCTGATCCACCTAAAGCTGATAGGAGTCATGTTGGGGCTGCAGATTTTTTTGCTAAGTCTGCTTCCAAAGGACAAAAACATTGTAAAGGTGATTTAAGTTACCAAAGTTAATAAAAATAACCGGGTTACTTAAAACAACAATGATTTGCAATGGAATAAGAATGCTTTACTTTTCATAGTGATATTTCAAGTGTAGTTTACTAACCACTTGACAAATATAAGCCACTAAGCAAGTGCAGGAAATCAGACTTTGTTTGCCTGTTTTATTTATATTTATATCTGCTTCTTTTTCATTAACTTGAAGGAGTGAAATTACTTTATGTGTCTGTGAGCTGACTGATAAGTTGTGGCTGATCATCACTGTATCACTCACTAGATTTGATATGTAAAAGTGGTGCTATTTTCACTAGTGTAATAACTAGTGCAAAACTATAGAACCTATTATATGGTGGGCAGTAGGTAGACCTAGGGATATTTCAGAGGCTTGTCTTCAGCCTTCAGCAACCAGTCTGTTTTCTGGTAATAGTGTAAAGATCAGATAAATAATGTTTTCATTATCACACGCACTCTGAACCTTTACGCCAAAATGCATTTCTCCACTGTCTTTTACCTTAAAAGTATACCTACCTTCACACATACAAAATTCACATGCAGAATGTGTTGAAGAGATCTCCCTAGCATCTGCTTTTCTCCCATCCCTACTTAAAATATAACAAAAACATTTTTTCCTTCACAACTCATCATCTTAGTTATGAACAGCTCATGATATGGAGTGTAACATATATTTTGCATAGTTGTGATTTGGGATGGGGGGAAAATTTCGCCTCAAACTGAAATCGGCGAATAATGGCACTTCCCGCTTGGAGAATAATTTCCCACAAAAAGTGCAGATTTTCAGGGTTTTATTTGCCTAGCTCATTCCATTGAAATCAATTGAAACATTGAATTTATACACAACACATAGCAAATATGTTTTTATTTCCCAAAGGCATAGTATAAAAGGGGCATGACGGTACCTGTGTTGGTGGGGTGTGGGGAATTTTTTGGGGGGTTTGTTTACTGGGATTGGGGAGCAGTTAATACAAAATAAATCCTAAATACAAATAAAATACCCCATAAGACATGGTATAATAGGGGTCTGAGGAGGGTGTCTGGGTTGGTGGGTGGAGTCTGGGGAATTAATCAGTTGAACATGGAATTTGTTTTGGGGGGATTTCTTGACTGGTATTGGGGGGGACAGTTAATAAAAAAAATCAATAAAATAAAATAAGAAATTTGTATGTAAAGGGATAGAGACAGGAACTCCTGACATAAGCTGCCAATGGGGTGAACTAATATTTGACTTGGGTATTTTGTAGAGGATGATTTGTTAGATTTGTTGTTAGAAACCCAAGCCCTGAGAAAAATTTGATTTGTAGGGCTTAGACTCATCAGAGGCACAAGCCCTGGAGAAGCATTGATTTGTAGGACTTAGGCTTGTTAGAATCAAACCCCCCAAAAATTGTATAAGTTTTATTGTAGGACTATAATTTTTTTTTTTGTATTTTTTAAAGCAAAAGCCCTGAGAAAAAAAATCCCTACTGGCCTACAGCCAGCAGGTGATGTCCTGTTGGCCAGTGACCACTGGCCATTGTCAAATGCACTGATATAGATGTGGAATTTGCGACTGCTGTTCTTGCTGCTGAGTTATTTAAGCAGCAGGATGATGAAGGTTCCACTTGCCACAACTAGCTCTAGTGATGTGTCTGAGGCAGTAGCAACACAATAAGTAGCCCCCAGTCTATGTGGAGAAAAGAATAACTTGGCCAATAATTCTTCTCCACCTGCCCCTCCTCCACAATCATGGGTGTGTTGTTATTAGAATAGAGATGTTGCCCTTGAGAGCAGGAACTGTGCCTTTCATCAGCAACTGCAATGTGTACAGTGTGTGTGGTAAATAACACCTGGGGGCACAACTGCATCCAAACACCATGACACCAGAACCCAAATACTGACGCTGTCACTATACCCCTTTTACAGACCCCTCTAAGGACACATGACAACTTGATGACAGTTTAATAGTAATGATGGACCAGCATCTTAGAATATTCTGTGGGATGGAATCTCCTCAGATGCCGCTTGATGCCCTGCTTGCGATTCTCCTCCACCACACTGGCATGTGTGGTCAGTGCACCACATAGTGTGCAATGCGGGGTGGAGACGAACTGTCAAATCCTAACATCAACAGAGTGGCTATAATTTGGTGGGGGAGGTAACGATGAAGGAGGTGGATTGGTAGAAGATGTAGTTACCCTAGTGGAAGAACATGATTGTGAGCTAGTTGTTTTGCTTCTCATGGAACTTCCAGTCTCTGTCTGGGTTTCTCTATTCTTCCTCCTTTTTTATCTCCACCTCACCTCTTTCTGGAGAGTCAGGGAGTGCAGCAACAGCGGTGCTTGATTTCTGTGGTGGGTGTTTGTCTTTAACATGTTTGATAGAAATGTCATGGTGTCTGTTTTTCATGTGTGCTATCAGGGCAGTTATGCCAAGGTGTGTTCCCTCCTTTCCTCTTCTCACTGACTTGTCACAAATTGTGCACAGTGCCATTGGTGATGACTGCACTGTGCCTGCCCCACGAGAAAAATAGTCCCACACCCATGACTTCAGGGGATAGGGACAGGGAAGAGATGGAGAAGAATTGTCTCTTTCTTCTTGTCCTCAACATTCCCCTTCACTGTCTGTGCTGGCAGTGGATGTTGCTATTGTTGCTGCTACTGCTTCAGAATCAGCACTGCAACTAGGACCAGGAGTATTGCTACTACTGGCAAGTGGAACCTGTCCTAGTCCCGCATCACTTGTTGACCCCATTTCCACTGTGTCCACGGTGGTCTGTGGCACACTAGCATGCTCCTCAGCATCCTGCTGCCCTTGCAACTCAGCAGTAGCAGCAATTACAGCATTTGCAAATTTCAAAAGCTCATTGCTAGTGTTGATGGTGGTGATGTCCATCCTCATCTCTGTCTCTCATTCCTTCTCATTTTCTGCTACAAAGACCATCAATGTCTCCTCCACCCCAGCTTCTCCAGCATCATCATCATCACCACCACCACCACTAGTCCCTAAGTGCTGCTGCTGCTATATTACAGACATCTCACGGCTGCTTGGAGGAGTTGACGAGCAATGTGACAGGGGGCCCCCTAATGTCACACTTGCCATTTCTTGGTGATGTGAAGAAGGCAGACTGGCAGCAGTAGCAGCAGGCACAGACAGCTGATCTGTGCTCCGGCTGGTGGTGGTGGTATTAATTCTGCTCCTGCTCTCTCCAAACACCAGTTCTGGCCTCTTCAGGATCATGTTCCACTTGGACACTGTAGTGAAGGGAAAGAGAGGAGGACTCCCAGAGCCAGAGGAATAGTGTGGGCTCCCTTGACCACTAGTCTGGACACTCTCAAATGCTTCCCCCACCACTCCCCTAACACTAATCACACCAGCTGTTTCACCATTACTGTTTCTACTACTAACACAAACCACATTAAGTTCAGTCACAAAGTCTTCCTCCTCACAGTCACTAGTAATATGAGGATATTGATTACCCCCTCTTTCACTCCTAACACTAACAAGCTGCTGGACCTCCTTAGTACTAGCACTGGCGGGACTGCTTGGTGATGGCAAGTGTGACTTAGGGTCCTCTGCTGTCACACTTGGCATAATCTTTTCCTTCTCCCCTCCTGAGGATTACAAGACACACTAGCAGCTTCAGCACTGGTGGCAGTAGCTTCAGCACTGGTGGCAGCAGCTTCAACACTGGCAGCAGGCACAGCACTGGTGGCACTGGCAACAGGGGCAGCACGTCTGACAGCAGACACAGTATTGGTTTCAGCAGGTTCAGCACTGGCAGCAGGCACAGCACTGGTTGCAACAGGGGCAGCACATCTGACAGCAGGCACAGTAATAGTGGCAGTAGGTTCAGCACTGGCAGAAGCCACAGCACTGGTTGCAACAGGGGCAGCACGTCTGACAGCTGGCACAGTATTGGTGGCAGCAGGTTCAGCACTGGCTGCAGGCACAGCACTGGTTGCAACAGGAGCAGCACGTCTGAGATCAGGCACAGTATTGGTGGCAGCAGGTTCAGCACTGGTAGCAGGCATAGCACTGGCTGCAACAGGGGCAGCACGTCTGACCACAGGCACAGCACAGGTTCAGTAGTGCTTCCTTCCTTCTCCTTCTCAGACTCAGTGGACACATAAGTCCTTCCAGTTCATCCTTTTAACATTTTTAAATCTGCTCATAGTGATAGCTGTCACTATGAGCCTCTCCTGCCTCAATTTTTCCTCAAGATCACAATAGAACAGCATAGCATGTCGACCTCCCTCTGTAGCTGCTTCTATTGTGTTTGACTTCTACAAATACTTCATGTTTTTATAGTGAAAAGGTGAAAACCACGTAAATCAATGGGCAGAAACTTTCTAGCCATTGAAAAAATGTCAAAAAATATTGGCCAATGGGAGAAAATGTGAAAATTTGAATTGCTAGTTTTAAAAAGAATTTTCCCATGAAAAAGCGGACAACAACGTGGTTTTCACAGAATTTCTTGCAGGTATTTCATGAAAAGTGATCTCATCCTTTAGTGTTGCAGAATACAGCTTTTAGATCACTTTCCAGTCTTTATCATAAGCCAATGTATGAAAATCAGTGGCATATTGTGACTGGTATCTCTGCCCGAGTAATCTCCAGAATTGGAACAATTCCCTCAGTTGGGACTTTCATCAGGAAACAACTCTGTTGTTCCTGATGAAAGTCCCAATGGAGGACTGAAACGTTGAATTTTAGCAATGTTGTAATAAATGATAAGTTTTATATGTTTGGAGTGCTCAACTCTTTCCAGTAGAAGGTTTTGGTACGTAAGCAGAGTTTGGAAGCACCGGGTCAATTACGACTGGTTTACGTGTGTGCGGCAGTACATTACAAACAATTCCCTCAGTGACATGAGCTTCCCTGCAAAATTCATGGGTTGGATCCTTATTCTAATCTCCATCTCCAATCACACAATTCTGTACAAAATGTATACATATTTACAAGATTCCATGTTCAGTTATATGCTAAAAAAAGTCTTTACGGCGATTAGCATTATACTGAGGTTTCAACCTCATTATAATGCTAATCGCTGCTTCCTGTAACTCTAGGAACCGTTCACACAACATCGAAATGAAGCATGGACGCGCTCCCGGGGGCAACTGGGAGGGAGGTGGGAGGCCAATGACAGGCTGCTGGGAAGTCCTGAGAGCCATGCCGCAGCTACAGCGTGCTGCAGTATGCAGAAGTTGAGAACTTTGAAGTGTAATATCTTAATAATTAAGTAAAAAAAAAAGAGATCACCTTTCCTAATGTTTCTTATATAATTAAATAAATGCTCAAATGTTTTCTGTATGTGAATGTTCCCCTTTAAAGGAAGTGAACAAAAAATTTAATTCCATCATACTGGAATATTTGGAAACATGTCAACACAACTCTTTGGGAATGTGATTCACCTATAATTACTTCCTTTTTCTATGGGACTCTCTAGCGGATCCTTATAGTGCTATATTTTAAAACACACATTCCTCTCCAAACTCAGAATACAATTATTTGAGCATCCCATTTGACACCTTCTTTTAAAGTGATGTTGCTCACTTACTGTTTGTTGTAACTACTGCTCGATACAAGATCACCCATTCCCAGGTCTGTCCTGATTTAGGTCTGTCCTGATTTTGATTGTGCCCTGAATATAGTCCCTCCCACCACTATCTCAGTTGTCTTGTATACACACATATCTTATATAATAATTTGTTTGTCAGAAGCTGTAATGCACAGTACAGTTGGCTGCTCTCGCTGAGGATTACAATCTGAATTCGGAGCGGCCTGCCCGTTATCAGTCACGCCGCGGGCAGTCTCTAGTGTGCATGACTGCACTGCGGCCGTAGCTGGGTGGCACTGTGGCCCATGTACATGGGCTCTTCAAATATATATATTACACATACATACATATGTAGATATACACAAGATTCTTGCTCTCTATGCTACTTAACATGCATTGTCTGTACTAGTCTAACATATTTCCCTCATTTTCCCATTGTGATACAATGTATACTCAATCCTGAGATGAAGTTTCACCATTGTACTCCATTGAGTTCCATCTCTATAATATTCAATCAACATACACACACACACACACACACACACACACACACACACACACACACACACACAAGGATGAACATCACAGAAAATAACAGATGGAGAAAGAGAAAAAAATCTTAAAGAGGAAGAGAGAAACAAATACAAAAATGAAAATTAAATCCTGAATGGAAATCCTGTCTGCTTTTCAACTATTTTCCATACTGCTTGTCTCCTGGAGAAATAAGAAGGAATAAAATGTTAGTATCCAGCCTCCCCCACACACACACCCAAAACCAACACATTAACTCCCAGGGCTATATGGGCTTATATTTGTTTAAACTGGAAAGTTAACACCCACAACAGTGTCCACCATCCTTGTACACAAATGCCCACACAACTTTTATGTGCCCTCCAATTCCTAAAGACAACATGGTACAGACTAAACAACCAACTGCAACACTACTGCACCCTCCCCTCACTATAAAATTATTGGAATGTTTAAAAAGATGAAAGGGAAAATTAATTATAATTTAAGTTGTCTCTGCAACCATTGTCAAGTCACCCTGCTTAAGGTGGCATAATTGTGCCTTAAGCCTGGTAACTTGCTCCTTAAGAACTCACATTCAATTCATATTTTAGTGTAATCTCTTTCTAGATTTTCATGTTCTCTTTTCAGAGAAGTAAATGGTTTCCATTTCCCCAAATTGCACTTCACACCTCTATATTATTTCCCTCATTGTTTGCTCTCTCCTCTCCTGCACAATTTTACTTTGCTGTACCTCCCCCAAAACTTTCCTCACTACTTCCCTCATCTCTCATCCTCCAGTTTTCGTTATCTCTCTTTTGCTGTGGTTCCTCCCATTTCAGCTTAAGGGGCCTAACTTTTGAGACTGTGCATACCCATTCAATGTATGGATGGTCAATCCACCACCTATCTGCTCTCAGTAACAAGAGTTCTGCAACTGTGGGGGTTGGGTCAAACAACCTCACAAATTCCTGACATTGCCTAGGAAGTATGTCCAGAACCCCGGTTATGTGTGCTGGTGACCCTGTGCCATTGGCTACTGTGGCTGCCGCAGGGTGTACCAGAACAAAACCCTTTGTGCCACCATATGAGATCTCTCTGTTGGCATCATGGTGATCTGACTTACCTCTTTTTAATATTATTTATATAAAATGAGTCACTACTCTTCTTCCTGCCAGATCAGACACACTTGCATTGAAGCCTAGCAAACTGATAGCCATAGGACCCAGAGCCTGCTCTAACAGTTCAATCCACTTGTCTATGTTAAGACATCCTTTTTTAGCTCTTCCAGTCCCTTTCTGGTACCAGCGGGTAAAATCTTTAAAGTTAGAAGCTGGCATAGAACCCCAGCATTACTGAAAATTGTCTTTGTTTCCCATAGACATAGGGCATGTCTGTCTAGTAAACACTGTGGGCATCTGTCTTGTGTTAATATTTAAAAAATTGAAGGGATAGTAATGTTTCATAACATTACTCTAATTAATCATCATAGTATTTGGACTTTGGAGAGTGTTATTTCAATTCTGTCAGAGTTGTAGTTCAAGAATAATTCAATGACAAAGTATCCCCCTCCCGCCCCTTTTACTGATGTAACACTGCTCAGCCATATCAGAAGGGAGGTGCCTAGGTAGATTGCAGAGAGGGAAATCTTCAATTAAGATAAGGGAAAAACCTGAAAAACTTATCAAGGGGGGCATTCCACATCTGAGAAGAGATGGCTTACCCTAGGTAAAAGGGGCGGGAGGGTAAACTTTGCTTGTGAATATCTCTCAAACCATAACGATTTGAGAGATAAGACTTATATCGTTCTTCATGGGGGTTTTTTAATGCCTACAAAATAAAATAAAGATAAAACAAAGTATTACTATGCCTTTAAGAGAGGTGCTTGCTGTGCATAACCTAAACCCAATGGGATATTGTCTTGCTTAAAACCGTGATGGTCCCTCTCCTTCTGTCCCCAATGAATTCAAAGTTGGGTACAGCTTTGGACTGTCATTATATACCACCTTCTGTTCTTTTGCTACCCTGTAGTTCATAATTTTAACTTGATAATTATCACACTGTTCCTTTATCTCTTTCAACTTGGTTTTTAAGTTGCCAACCATAGTGGTTGTTCCCAGGTCAGCTAACTTTAGACAATCATTATATTCATGGGCTTCAGATACCTTTTCTGTTAATTGTACATTAATATCCTTCAACTCTTGGACAATATCTGATAAAACACCAATTGCTGCAACAATTGCCTATATTACCATACCTTTTCTTTTCTTTGCACTATATTCCTTTCTAGTCACCACTTGAGTCAGAACATTCATAACGCCCTCAAATTCACCACATTTTGGGTCTGGGGGTTCAGGTAGCACATATGGACCAATATATCTAAAGATATACTCTCTGATATAATCACGTACTTCAGTAGATAAATAGTTTACTCCTGAGAAAGACATCTTAAACCCTGTTATATTTCCTACAATCTTTGTTAATAAAAAAATGTATTCTTGAAAAGCCACATGACAAACCCAAAATAGCCACTAATTTACAAACTAGGCATGAATGGCTATTAGGAACCTGTTAATTCAAACTTTTCTTTTTAACAGAATAACATTTGTTTTTCTCACCCAATGTTGTCAAAATCAGGAAGTAAAAATCAAATAAATCAGTTAAAAAGTACCACTGAATATACACTACAAGTTTATGTTTATTCAACAGTAACCTGATTCCTTGCACTTTGTCTCCAAATGGACATATGTGTTAACAATTAGACAAAAGCTTAATCTTACTGTTAGCATGCAAGCCACTCCCCCCAAAAAAATCTATACCTTTAAATTCCCCTACAAACCTATTCACTATAGATGTGTATAGTAACTCAGCACAGTACCTAGCACATCCCCACAACAAAACCAGCCCTATGATACCTGCAATATGTGTTAGTAAAATTAAAGCGGAACTACCACCCGACAAAATCTTTAGCTTAGTAGCGCTAGTTGCCAGAATAATTACCTTATTTAATAGATTTCTGCTCTCTTCTATGGCTGACAGTAGCACTGAGCGTGGACATCTTGCCATTGGCGTTGCTAGGAGCCATTTGGCTCTGGCTGGTACTGATATCGCAGGCGTGCGGACATCACAATGGCAAGATGTCTGCGCTCCGTACTACTGTCAGCCATTGAAGAGAGCAGAAATCTATTAAATAAGGTAATTATTCTGGCGACTAGCGCTACTAAGCAGCTAGTAGCCAGATGGGGACTTAGTTAAGCTAAAGATTTTGTCGGGTGGTAGTTCCGTTTTAAATACTTTTAAACAAGCAGAAACAATTTGGAGATAAGATAGGTGAGCACTATAATATAAACAATGTACAACAGTTCAAAACATAAATTTTTCACAAAACATGATCTATATAAATCAATCAATACAATATATATATATATATATATATATATATATATATAAAGTGATTATTGTGATACTCACAATTAGGAGGAAAATAATGTGGACACACAGGTTCAAACCTATTAATGTAAAAACTTGCATAGGTGAAGAAATTCACGTTTTCTTTTCTCAATGGAATAAGTGAAGCAAAGATACATAAAAGAAAAAAGAGATACAACACATAGTGTGATCTATGCAAAATAACTTGTGCCTATAGATAAACAAACAATAAAAAGTCCCAGAATACATACAGAAATTTCTTCCAATATAAATTTGCTTCAAGAAATCTTCTATGATTACATGGAACCCTCTTATAATTTCAAAGTAAAGATTTTGTCAGAAAAAGGGGACTCACTTGAGTAGCAAAGCGCTTGGCTGACTAATTGTCAGACAAGCTATAACTGCATGTGGGGAAATTCTGAGAGCTGCCCTCACTCAAGCTACTCTCACAGGACATATAGATTCATAGATGTACCAAAAGTAACAAAGCAGTAGAAGGTACTTACAGGTCTGTAATACCCTGGGGAGTTTTGAAAACTATCACAGCACTGGTAAAGGCATGTAGGGAATCCAGACCTCCCTCTTTC
This sequence comes from Rhinophrynus dorsalis, assembly GCA_037306005.1. Classification (NCBI taxonomy): domain Eukaryota; kingdom Metazoa; phylum Chordata; class Amphibia; order Anura; family Rhinophrynidae; genus Rhinophrynus; species Rhinophrynus dorsalis. The sequence continues at coordinate 347,274,143 of CM074723.1, read as the reverse complement.
GGTCACCACAAAGGTTTCCAGATCCAAATGCTGTTGTCAGGTGCAGTCCCAATTCACAATCCAGGTGGGTAATGGTATTCCCCAATAAATCAGCAATGCGATGGATGTATGAATACATGCGTGATCAAAGCATTAATCAAAATGCAAGTAAATATATGAAAAACATTTTAATTATAATAAGCAAATTACCGGTAAATGTAAATAGATAAAAATCCATATCATACAGGTATGGTACAATAAAATTACTTGCATTTTGATTAATACTTTGCTCACACATATATATACATATACCTTGAACCGCTCACCTGTACTGTTTTCCACTTTCAAAACTATTTGGCAACACTTCATAAGCCAGAAGACAATCCAAGATAGCCACTGGTGTAACGGCATGCTCTTTTGTTCCCCTGGGAAAAAGGTTCACTAGGCCTATCCATTGAACCTTTCATTTTAGCAAAACAACATTTGCTCTCTCAAAAAAAACGCAGTTAAAGGCAGAAAACAAAACTTATTGAATCGGTTAAAAGTATAAATTCTAATTAAAATTCAGTTTGTTCCACAGGACTGCTACCATTGCTTTAAGCTTGCAAATGAAAACTCTACAGACAATAAATCTGAACAATGTACCCCTTATTCAAAACACACCTTATCCCACCCGACTTTAGCTTAAAAAGGTGTTGCACTCTAAAAGTGAAAACCACTGGGCCTTTTCAACTACCGGCTGTAGAAGTCCAATTTTCTTGGCCGCCACATCTAGTAATTAATTAGTATATTTATATGTAATGAATCACAGTTCCAACTGTTCATCTACTTTAGGCAGTATTTATAAAGAAAGCTAAAAAAAAAAGAACAGTTTACATTCCCAAAGTGCAATCCCTGTTTAACTACCCCGGGCAACAAATTCCACTTTATATCCCCCCCACAAACACACACCAATGTTACCTGAGATTACAAGATTCAGAAAAAACTTGGATGATTTCAGCTACAGCATAACAAAAGGGGTGAGAGATAGGCAGGAAATGGGAGAGGGAAAGGTAGAGACAGAATGGAGGAAAGGAGCTACAGTTGGAATCACAGGAACACAAAGAGCCAGAGAGTTTATGCTGTATATTTTCTATGACCACTTTCTGGCCCCACCCTCCTTCGATCCTATTGGCTAAAGGCTATGATCTCATAAATCCTGCTCCCATCCATTTTCTAGCAGGTGAAAAATCACCACACAATGGAACTGACTCTTGAATGATGGGAGGAGAACACATAAGATTAATTATATAATTGCAGTGAGAATTGATTTAGCAACCCCTTTAATTCTGCTGGATTGACTTTAAATCACTTTGGTAAAAGAATGACCATTAGCAGCAGAAGAAGGAAGTTTTAGAGAATGTTTGCAGTATAACTGCTTCTAGTGAAGGGAATGCGCAAGTCCCACAGCATAGTCCAGTTTAACAACTTTGCTGGGAATCTTACTGTCCCAAAAATACTCCCTGGATGCTTACTAACCAATGCTACTTCTGCAGGGTCCATAGTAATGCATGAGTATAACTTTCATGCTGACTAACTGGACAGAACAAAGTGCAGTGGACGGACTCAGACCAGAAAACCATCTTGGGCTACTGGGGCATTGTCCTGGGCTGGAAGATAATAATATTTATAGTGGCACTTGGAAGAAAGCATAGGAACAGCACTAGGAATACACAAAAACAAATTAGACACATCCCTGGTGAGAAACCTGTTGATGAATCAACAAAGAGTGATGCCATCTGTTACCTCTTGGCATAAAATATTGAGATGGGGCTTTGGATTGGTCTCAGCCTTGTTGAGCCTGGACTCATGTAGTGATGCACAGCTATGTTGTGGACTGGGCAGTGGCAACGGAATCACCATGTCTTAAAGGGTATCTATCACCCCTACACATGTTGGGCTACATAGCTTGTTTATGTAGTGACTAGCTGGGGTAAGGTTTTCATTATTTAAAAATGAATGTAATACAGTAAATATTGCCCTGGCCCTGCTTCTGGACAGACTGCAGTTACCAGCTCTGTACCTCAGTCTGTCACTCTGCCTCTGCTCCCCTCCCTCTATCCAACCTCCTCTGATGATGGAGGCTTTCTGCCTGTAAGCTGGAGTGGTCTCTGGCCCATGACTGGTAACTGCAGTCTGTCCAGAAGTAGGGCCAAGGCAATATTTACTGCATTAAATTCAGCTAATTAGCGATGTTTTAAAAAAATGAAACCCTTACCCCAGCTAGTTGCTACATAAACGAGCTATATAGCTAAACATGTGTAGGGGTGATAGATCCCCTTTTAAACAGGCTTGGGTTAGTGCAGGCAGCAGGTAGGCATCTGAGCCAATAAACATTCTTAGGCCAGTCGATAGTGAAGTCTTTTAACAGGATTTGTTAAGTGCATATGGCAGTCAGACAGCTGAATTGTTTAACAGTCTTTCGCCAGAGCAGGTTAGACTGAAAATAGTCAATAAGGCAAGTCATGGGTCACAACTAGGGATGACCACAATTTTGCCTCAAACCAAAATAGGTGAAATATGTCCCATGAAAAGTGCAATTTTCCCATTTTTTTCACCTAGTTCATTGCAGTTTTCTCTTTTTTTGAGCTAGATAATATAGGCAATTAAAGTGAAGTTGAAGTTTAGTTTAGGGAGTCTTTTAGGTAGGACATTTGTTCTCTGTATTAGGGGAGTCTGGGGGCACTCTGGTAGAGAAGAAGAGATAAAGCAGGTTGACCCTAAATATCCCAAAGTTCAGTGTAATTGATTGGCAAGACAGAAGGAGCCATGATCCATGCTCCTTTCTGATCTGGCTGTCATTATATCTGTGCTGGGGGAGTTGGGGTTGTGACAAGGGCTCAAAGGAGGTTGACCCCGAATACCCCAACATTGTGTCTGACTGATTTGATTTGAAAGATACAGGCATCTGAGGTCCAAGCAATTTCCTTGCTGATCTTGCTGTTCTTTACTCTGTGTTGGATGTGTCTGGGGGAGTAATAATGGAACAAGGGAGGTTGGAGGTGGATCAAAACCTTATACGGCCAACATGTTTTTTGCAAGTGCCCCAGAGGAAGTGTTAGCATGAAACGCATTGGGCATATAAGGCTTAATCCACCAACATACAAGGATTGGGTTTGATACATAAAGTGACTCATTTGGCCATTGATTCACTAATGTGTATATTATCGTACAAATAGAGCTGGTCGTTATAATTTGTAAATAACCCATTGGCTTGTATTGAGATTTAGCATTTCTAGTAACACTGTTACATTTTATGAAGTTTTATGTTTGAAATGTATTAATAAACAGTATCCTTTTATTCAAGAAGGACAGTCTATATTCCGTTTTTACATTATTAATCCATAAGATAAAGACGAGAGAGAGCTTGCAGTAGACTGGACGGTGAGAGGACCAAGACAAGAGGACCGTGCTGAATATAATGAATTTAACACGCGAGTGGCTATATTTCTTTATTATTCAGAATATTTGGATAGTGCGTTAACCCTATACATTCCTGCATATTCCTGGCAGCTCTCTGAAAGGGATGATACACTTTGAGAAGAACTTTCTCCCAAAACATACCGCCACCACCCCCACTATCCGTTGGTATTAAAGCAATAAAATTACAGTTCTTCTATCAGGGCTCAAAATTTCCACTCGCCACTAGCCAATAGAGAGTGAAAATTTAGCCATGGCAAGTAGATGTTCAGCCCTGGTGAGTATGTTTTTGCTTTCAGTGGCGAGTAACTTTTCAGGTCTGGCTAGTGTCAAAGGACTTAAAATTATAAGCCCTGCTTCTATGATATACTGCCATCCCACACTTACTATGTTCTTAGAAAGTAGTCAAAACCTACACAATCATAATTCAAAAGTATGCCTATGAAATAGTAAATGTGTCAAAATGTTTGCTGTTGATAATGCTACCCTTTTTATTTTGTTGAAAACAGAGGCTTTAAAGAATTAATGTTATGCGTTGCACCCTGCTGGAATATCCCAAGTCGTAATTATTTTCCAAGGATCATTGTGTCAATGTTATATAATCAGGTAGTTAGTGTTGTGGGCAAATGACAAACGCACTCAATGCATATGTTGTTGTAGGACTCACAACTTTAACTTTAGGCTATTTATTTCTCCACTTCATCCTTCAGAAGTAGTAATATTATGGTGGAAATGTTGCAGTCATAGGAAACATAGGCAAACAATTATTGGCAATGACAAAAAAGGAGAAAATTTTACAAAAAAGTGAAAAATTATTTTTTTACCATGGGTCATGCAGGAAATGTTTCTGACTTTTCGACCATCCTTAGTCACAACATAAATCAAACAGAGCTAGAACAATGCTCAGAAATGCTCACAGACTCACAGTAATGCACTATAATCATTTACTGCAGTTTTTGTGTTGCTGCTAGATTAACTTCCCCTTTTCTTATGTTCCTGGCAACCTCCTTCGTTCAGTACACAATGCCCTTCTTGTTATGCCATTCACACCCTCTGTCCTTTCCCATATGAAATCCTTTTTCATTTTCTGCTCCTAACCTCTGGAATTCTATAACTCTCTCATCTAGAAAAATACCCTTCTGTCTTTAAATTTTCCATGAAATACTCATTCCTATTGTTTATATGACTGTGACAGTTATTTTACCCCGTATATTTATTTTAACATGCTACTGTTTTATATATATATATATATATATATATATATATATATATATATATATATATATATATGTGTGTGTGTGTGTGTGTGTATATATATATATATATGTGTGTGTGTGTGTGTGTGTGTATATATATATATATATATATATATATATATATATATGTGTGTGTGTGTATATATATATATATATAGAGAGAGAGAGAGAGAGAGAGAACTCATTTGGCTTTTATTGGTTTATAGATGAAAAAATGCTTCAGTAATATTTTTTCTAGTTATGTTTTACTTACTATACTACCATCTGTATTCTGATTTGATATTGGCAGCTGATATTATAATTTTCAGTTCATAGTACCATAGTTGATGAGGCTGACATAAGACATGCATCCATCAAGTACAGCCCATGACAGAACACCCCTGTTGATCCAGAGGAAGGCAAAAAACAAAAAAAAACACTTGAAGCCATTTCCAATTAAACCCTACATTCCTGACTCAAAATGGAAGTCGCATAGTTCCCTGGATCAACAACCTATCTGCATTGAAGCCATCTGTAATAATTCTCAATATTGTTCTGTGCAAGATAGGTATACATTGCTTTTATGAAAGCAGTTACAGTATCTGTAAGCACAACATCCGAGGGAAATTCCATAGCTTTACCTGCTTTTGTCAAAAGCACCTTTCCTCTAGTCTTAATGAATGACCTCTCGTTCTTAGCTCAGCTCTTTGCATAAATAATTAATTGGATAGTTTTTATTGACCTTGAATATATTTGCAAATGGTAATCATATCACCCATTAGTTTTCTCTAATGTAAATAAACCCAATTTGGCCAGTCTCTCTTGATAACTCAGATCCTCCAATCCCTTTATCAGTTCCTTTGCACGTCTCTGTACTTTTTTCAGTTCCAAAGTGTATTTTTAATAAATGGCGCCCAAAACTGTACTTCATATTCTAGATTAGGCCTAACCAAGGATTTATATAGAGGTAGAATTATATTAGCATCCATTGCATCTACGCCTCTTCAAAATGCTTCTGCCAATAAAAAACAGGTGTCTATCACCTGATAGGGTGAAATGTGAGATTGCAAGGTGTGATGACAGTTTTCTATACTTTAGTTATTTTTCCCATGTTGTTCTTTTGAATCTGTTACTTATTATTGTTTCTTCATTGTCAGTCCAGTGAATTTCAATACTCTACAAGGCAGGTGTTCAGCTATTATGCCTGTCTAAAAAGGAGGAAAGGTTGCAAAGGGTTGCAAAGGTTATTCAGTAAAATAAGGGTGGTAGGATGTAGTCCCTTAGGGTCCTTGTATTTTAAGACCTTTTTCAGAATATGACTGTTGAAGTGCTAAGAAATCTCAAAGGTGCATAAATGGAGTAAATTAAGTATTCAGGACTTTTTAAAAATCTGTCTGGCTGTCTCCTAGAGAAGGGTGATAGATAAATTCAAGCTGAAGCAACCATGTTCACAGACCTGTTTTCTTAGGCTTCACCAGCTCAGATTCTCTCACATGAGAAAATCTGGGCCATGTGTTTTCCAAATGGATAAAACTGTTTATTACAAAGATTGTTCCTAGGGACTATAAAAATGACATAATGGGAAAGTAAGTTTGCAACCTATTTTCAGGTCTTTGGTGAAATAATTTGTGGCTCCTCACCTCACACTGAATTTGATTCATACTGTACACTCAGAGAAACTGTAGATATGAAAAAAATCTATGAAGTATAGATTTTTATTTTAACTCATTGGATATTAGCGACACCTTCATTTCATCTCTAGCATATAACAGCTGCACAGATCTGTCATGCTGGAAATGCTCCACTGCCCATTACAACAACAACAAAAAAATCCTCCTTTAGTTACTGAGGCTGTTGTACTAAGTAGAAATGGAGCAATTCTGGAGCTAATTACATCATAGGTGATACCTCCATTCTGATTGATGTAAATTGGGCTTTTAATGACTTGAATGCTAGGGCAGTACCCAACTATGTTAAAAATATTACTAAAATCATATGAGATTTTTATTTGTCCCTATGGTGCAAATACTTTTTTATGGTGTCTGTTGCTCAATGAATCAAAGATAGGCTGAACATATTTCCTTGGGACAAAAACGGGACGGGGTCTGGGACAGATGGACAGTGGTACTCCGTCACTCCAAGTCTGATCGTAGCAAGCTGCAAGCAGCAAGAACTCGTTGGCTCTGTCTCTTACTATCTGTGTTCTCTCTCTCTGGCCAAAAAGCCTGCCACTGAAGTAAATCGGAACTTCCTCTCTTCGTCCACTCACACTAGTGGTTTTAGTGCATTTACTGTACACATTGATTACCATAGAGTCTTTTGACTCGTCATTATATCACTGTCTAAGAGACTCTATGGTAATTTACCATAGATTCGAGAGTCTTAGACAGTTATGAGTCACTCGAGTCATAAGACTCTGTGGTAATCAATGTGTACAGTAAAACAACTAGTGTAACGAAAGGAAGTTCCGATTTACTTATGACAAATAAACAAGTGTTCAGTTTTTTACAAAAAATTAAAAACTATATATAAGTTATTTTAAAAACAGGACAAAATTGACATTTATATTAAAAAGACGGGACGGCCTGGAAATATAAAAAAAACGGCACTGTCCCGTTTAAACCGGTACGTATGGTCAACCTAATCAAAGAAACACAGACTTTGGCGGTGGATAATAACTAACTTCAGGGTATGTGCTACAGTGTCACATCAATGTAGTGCATACTGGGTAACAACCTCTGACAGAGTTAGGACTTTAACCCTATGAGGGCCAGAGAGGTATCCAATGAATCACTAATCACTAGGTCATTCTCTGGATCTGATGAAACACATGAGGTGTGGTGTGGTGTTGTGAGCCAGATCCTGGCCTCCAAGTGCCTTGGTCTTCTTTAAACTCATTAAAGAGACAACATTTTTCCACATTTTCAACATCATGACCAAACTGTGCAGCAATAACTAGCAATGATAATCCATTCTGACACGGTTTGATGATCTTGTCAGTTGACAATATTCTTGACATTATCACACCCTACACATTGTGAAGCATCCCATGGCCAAAAATGCGGTGTTAAACATCTTCACAGATAACAATGGGTCTGCGCAGCCAACTACCTATAAACTCTTCTAGCCAGCTACCCATGTGACCCATTACCATTTATCTTCTACCATTTACATATCACAGATATCCCATCGCTTGGTATAATTTGCATACATTGTCTTTATCTCTCCTTCCTTGTGCTGCAATTTCAAGTTCAACCTTTTCAGGTTTCTCCAATGATTGACATTTTACCTGCTTTGAAACAAATGGCCATAATAATTCTCTATACTCTTCTTATCTGAAGTTATCGTAGCGTTACAAAACTATACTGGGGAACTCTCCGGATTTGCCACAGAGACTCCGGTTTTGGCACTGCTTTACCGGGTCTCCGGGGCAGAGGCTGAGTCCTCCAGATGTGGGGAGCTTCTATTGAAACTCTACCCACTTTCACTTTTTCCCCCGGTGTAGCTCCTTCCCCCCAGCGTTCTTTTAAGCCCTCCCCCGGCACTCGCATTAAGACCCGCCCCTTTTTGACGCAATACGCTTCATTCTTCACACCACCCATGGCAGCAGAGGACTCCCCTCTGGGGAGACAACAATAAAAAGTTCCCAGGTAAGTACATAACTCAGTTCTCCAAAACATATTCTTTGGATCTCAGATGTATATAACTCAATTCTCCAAATCACATTCGTCATGATTTTATTGGTAAATTGATTTTTTTTTTTGTGTGTGTGTGTGTGTGTTAAATTGTACATGTGGCAAAATGTTTCAAACTAATGTGTGCATGTTTTATTTTTTCAGTATTTCAAATAGGCTCCCATTTTCGTACACTAAGATGGAATTTTTTTATTTTGAACGGTGGGAATGGTAAACTACTTTTTATGATGAATGATGTCTAATGCGCTTAACCTGCAGCACAGTTATGCCAATAAACCCATTACGGATCAGGAAAGCAAAGAAACTCAAGAAACTTGGAATGAATTATGAGCCACTTCAAACACACCTGCAGTCTCCTGTGTTCAACATTATATCCTTCAATGGACTTAACAACGCCATTCCTTGGAATAAAAACACTGGGCAAAATTTGATATTTTTACTGAATTGCAAGCAATATATGAAGTCAAATTCCTGCGAATGCCTTACTATAAAATATGAAAACATTGATGTCTTGGATATGAAACAATATATTTTTTCATTGTTTACTCCATTAAATGAACAGTGTCAAATCCCATTGTTCATCTATGGAACCTTTTTATCAAGTAGAAATTATTTTTGTAAAGAATTTCTGAAAGCACATTGCTCATACCTATATATGTACATTTGAACTGTTGTCAGGGTAGTCTATATCATGTTTATATATGTCTGAGTTTATCAATGGGTTCTTTTCTAAAGGGATTGGGCCAGATCATTATTATTCGGTCTCCACTAATGGGGTTACTTATGAGGTCTGGTGGGCATTCACCCATTTTTATCACCCCCAAGGCTCTCTGCATAACCAAATTGTTACCAGTGCTTTATAAATAGTATCACACCTGCTACAATAGCAGCACTGCATATTATAAATAACCTTTAAAGGGATAGTAATACTTTGTTTTATCTTTATTTTATTTTGTAGGCATTAAAAAACATAAAGAACTATATAAATCTTATCTCTCAAACCTTTATGGTTTGAGAGTTTTTCACAAGCAAAGTTTCCCCTGCTGCCCCTTTTACCTAGTGTAAGCCATCTCTTCTCAGATGTGGAATGCAGTCCATAGACCAGACAGATAACAGCAGGGGACAATCTTCTTCTGTGACAACAATGAAAGCCCTGCCCCCCTTGACAAGTTTTTCAGGTTTTTCCCTTATCTTAACTGAAGATTGTCCCTCTCTGCAGTCTACCTGGGCACCTCCCTTCTGCTCTGGTTGAACAGTGTTACATCAGTAAAAGGGTCGGGAGGGGGATACTTTGTCATTGAATTACTCTTGAACTACAACTCTGACAGAATTGAAATAACACTCTCCAAAGTCCAAACACTATGATGATTAATTAGAGCTGCTTTTATTATGAAACATTACTATCCTTTTAACACTCAATGAAAAGTAAAGTTGAGATTGTCTCTGATTTGGTAAAAAATTGTCCCATGTGTTTACTGCATAACCCTTTCAGGACCCAGGGGTTAATATTAAATAGAAATCTTTGCCCTAATTTTTTTCATGCAAAACAATTGCAGAATAAACATTGATTTTCTTTCTTTCTTGTTGTTGCTACTTACAGTTTTTAAATACTACAGCAAAACTATAACAAAGCATTTTATAGCTACTGTTTATTGCCACCAGTGGTCATATTTGCTTGTGCATAACATAGCACAGACAGCAGATCTGCATATTTGCTGTAACTCAAGGAGCATCAACCACAGGATTTCAAACATTTGCTGACATGAGTACATAAACAGTACAATTTGTGAAAATCCAGAGAACAGTATCAAGTTGCAAAGAGTGACATTTTGAAAATATATATTCTTTTTCTTTTTGTAATCTCCTTCATATTAGCACTAAGGACAAATGTTTCTGGAAATTGTTACAAATGAAAAGACACTGAAAATCAAAATATACAGAAAACTAATTAAACAACCCCAATTATTGTTTGTTTTCCCTGCAAAGAAGTGCATTCATAACATTTGATATCCCTGCTAAACCTTATGAGACAGCATGAGGTCACTGTCAACTGAATGTTTGTTTTTCCAAATGGAAATCATGTCATAATTTTTCAGTCATTACTTCAGCAGTAGCTGGTAAATGTTTTAGTATTTCCATCACAACTGGGTCACTATAGTTTTCACTGTTATTACAGATATTTTAAAGGTATAGTAACACTTAATATATAGTAAAAATTTATATTGTAGGGTGTATTCTCTTGAGTATAACAAGGGTATTGCCACTGCTAGGAGGTGCTTTATTCCAAAGTTATTGCAGTTGAAACTTTAATTATAAAGGTGCAGTATCGCAAAGGCCTGGGATTTTACAGTTGGTCTGTTGCTACACCAGACTATGGAGGTTTATGGTCAATTAACTAAAGCTATCCATAGTACGTTGTAGCAGCAGTGCCACTGTAACATTTCAGGCCATTCAGATACTGCACCTAAATAGTTAAAGTTTGAGCTGCAATAAATTTTGAATAAAGCACCTCCCTGAAGTGGAGTACCCTTGTTTTACTCAGGAAGATATCCCCAACAAGATATACTTTTTAAAATATTAAGTGCTACTAGTTGCTGTCCCATTAATGATCAAATATGTTTTTGTATTTATCCTTCAAAAGAATAATTATATTAATCAAAATAATGGTAAAGCTAATATTACACCTGTTTTTTTCTTAACTGCAAGAACGTTGCATTCTTAGGACTGGATTTCATTAAAGTCAGATTTAAATTCAGACAGCAAAACAGCTAGTATACGGATTTGTTCTTTTTTTTAAAATCAGTATACATTCAAAAATGGCCCAAAAAGCAATGGAAATGACAATTCTGCTATCACATTGCAGCAAAATAGCCCTTCAATGCATCTTTATGCAGTCAGTCAGGTCTTTCCTGTCTTGGCAGCTCGAGGCTATTGAGCTTAGAAAAAAAGGCCTATTTGGCCTCAAAAAGTTGTGTCCACCACATCCCCTTCAGTTTAGCCATGCGCACCCAACTACCATCTACACACTCACACAAACCCCATTAACCCTATGAGTGCCAGAGGGATACACAACGCATTGCTCTGCATTGCGTTGCGTACCCCTCTGACACTCAAAGGGTTAACTCCTCCAATGCCAATCAGCTTACATTGCATTGCTGTACAATGTGTTGTATACCATCTGGCAAAGGTAAAGTTAACTGTGCAAAAAACAAATATACACTATCCAGATAACCCACTAGACTAACTGAGCCCACCATTAACCCACCCATTGTCAGACTGGGAATGCAATGTAATCAATGCATTCCTGTAGGGCCAGCAAATGAGAGGTTAAATTTGTTAAACATGAATCATTTGTTGATTATAAGGCCAATAAGGATAGCCTTACGCTCCTATCTCTCCATCCTGAGCAGATTAAAATGGAGAGCGTTCAAAAACTAAAATGGGTTCTTAGGACCCCAAAACACCTTTTTGGGTTAAAAAGAAGGCACTTTCCTTCCCTCCTGTAATGAATTACATGAAACTGCAATATACTTACCCCACCGTTTTCAAGTGAAAATACAACTAAATACATTAATGCTGGGTATTTTACCCTTATTCATGCATTAAAAAATAAAATCTAAATGGTTCTCTCCCTTCATTTCTTGGATGGGTAGTGTTGTGAAGATGATGGTCCTGATGAAGGTCTTATATCTTTTCACTGCTCTCCCTATATGCATACAATTCCTGTGCTTCAGTGGAAAATGTATTAAATGATACAATGTTTAGATTTGGTGTAACTAAAACTTTTTCAAGATGGTCTGACGTTATATGTGGAGTACCACAAGCTTTAGTCCTGGGCCTACTCCCTGTTAATTTGTTTATTATTTATCTTGACATCGAAAGTAGGGTCTCAATCATTGTTAGAGAGTACAGGATACTTTTTCACTGCAGAAACATTTGGATAAAGTGAGTGAATGGGTGTAAAAGTGGCAGATTAGGTTTAATATAGATAAATGTAAGGTTATGCATGTGGGTTGTAGAAACAAACATTCTATATCAGTGGTTCTCAACCCGTGCCCTCAGTGGCTACTAACAGGCCAGGATTTGAGAATTTCCTTGTTAGAGCACAGGTGAGTTAATCAATATGAATGAGCCTCTGATCACCACACCTGTGTTCTAGCAGGGAAATTCCTAAATCCTGGCCTATTAGTGGCCACTGAGGGCACGGGTTGTGAACCTCTGTTCTACATATACATTAAATGTGAAATTACTTATGAATGCCTGATAGAGATAAATGTAGACTTACTGGTAGATAGTAGACTTCACAGTAATGTGCAGTATCACTCAACTGTTGCAAGAGCCAATAAATAATACCATTGGAGAAGAGACATCTAAGGGGTAGAGAGAACGCTGTGATGAACAATCTACATTTGACTAAAACAAAGACAGATATTTTTTACTGTGAGGATAGTAAGTATGGTGATTTTTTTTTTCAGTGATAGCTATGTTTGCAGATACTGCAGATGCTTTCAAAACACTATTGGTTATCTTTCTAGCTCAGAGCAATAATGATGTTGATACAATATAAGATGTTGATCCAATGAAAGATCCTAATGCCTTTTGGAGTCATGAAGGGTTTTTTGTTACCCAGCTGGGGCTTATTTGGTATTGGCTTCAATAGGATTTTTTCTCTTCCTCTGGTTAAACAAGGGTTATACTATGGCAAGGGCTGAACTTGCATTTTCTGATTACCTTAGAGCCATATTATGAGATGCACAACTCTGAAATGCTGATGCAAATAATACCTGTTACAAAACAGCAAAAGATATAACGTGTGTACATACATTGTAATGAGTAACTTAAAAGCTGTATTTGAATGATACCATATTTAAACACTGATATCCAGTAAGACATCCAGGCCATAAAGTGTAACTGTGGTTTTCAGCTGTCATATCTGTACAAACAGTTCTGCTTTCAAAGGGATAGTAATACTTTGTTTTACCTTTATTTTAGTTTGTAGGCATTAAAAAAACATGAAGAACGATATAAGTCTTATCTCTCAAACCTTTATGGTTTGAGAGATATTCACAAGCAAAGTTTCCCCCTCCCGCCCCTTTTACCTAGTGTAAGCCATCTCTTCTCAGATGTGGAATGCAGTCCATAGACCAGACAGATAACAGAAGGGGACAATCTTCTTCCTATGAGAACAATGAAAGCCCTGCGCCCCTTGACAAGCTTTTCAGGTGTTTCCCTTATCTTAATTGAAGATTGTACCTCTCTGCAGTCTACCTGGGCACCTCCCTCCTGATCTAGCTGAACAGTGTTTCTTCAGTAAAAGGGATGGTAGGGGTATACTTTGTCATTGAATTACTCTTGAACTGCAACTCTGACAGAACTGAAATAACACTCTCCAAAGTCCAGATACTATGATGATTAATTAGAGCTGCTTTTATTATGAAACATTACTATCCCTTTAAAGCTAAACTCAAACAACTTACACTCTTGACTATATCTTCATACTGTTTTCATTCCATATCATTGATTAAATGACAACTATAGTGCACCTATACACCTTTCTCTCGCTCCACTGGAACAAAGTTATTAGACATGTTTATACAAAAAAAAAAAGATATAATGATACTGAATATTAAACTAAAATAGCAGACCAAGGGCTCTACACTATTAGCCTCGGTAGTGGTTTTGACAGCACAGTTTACAGTTCTATAAACTGTGCTGTCAACAACCAAAGCCATGCATAAAAAGTAGACTTTGCTATCCTATTCCATGCAGTGGCTTCACAGCATGTTCAGGACAACACTTTTCATGGCAAAAATCATGCACCATAAAAAGAAGGCTCAGAGTCTCTAACACGTGGTGAAAACCACTAGTATGTGTTGGAAAACAGGTTTCTAACACATATTTATAATTGGAAAATATAAAAAAATTAACCATGTGAGTGCCACTGGGGTATGCAGCTCATTATACAGCACTGAATACCCCACTGGCACTCATAGGGTTAATCTAGAAACAGTTTACACACGTCCCGACAAAAACTTACCAGTAATCCTGATGTCCAGCAGCGTCGCGGCCATTCTATCTTCTCTTCTGTCTTCTCTCTTTAGTCTTCTTTCCTTCTCTTCTTTCGTGTTTAAAAAAAAACAATTTGTTATTGCTGTATCTTAATCAAAATAAAAAAATGAAGCCCCCCAAAGATGTGACCGTTAATCCTTTAAGTGTCGGAGGGGTAACCCTCCAGCGCTCAAAGGGTTAAAATAGGTGGCATCTTCATATCCGATTTTAAAAAATTAGAGAAGACAGAAGAAATAAGAGAAGAATAATGAAGAAGCCGGACAGTGGATGACAGGTAGGTGTTACTTTTCTGACTATTTTGAGTGTCAAGCTATTTAGCGCAAGTTGTGGAAACAAAAACCAACAACGAACATTTGGCCAAAACATGAGTTTTGGCCACCAACACTTCTTGGGCATTGTACCTCGCCAGCTATAGAATAGCTGTGTGAGTTTTTCATGCAGTATTCTTTTTACTATTACCGGCAATTTTACAGGTGGTAATAGTATTGAGGCCCAAAGCCTCTTCACAGCCTACAATAGTAATAATGATGAAAACTGTTACAATCAGACTCTCAAAAATAGCACTCATTGTCCTAGTATGTGAATTTTCCTCCTGGACCTCAGATATAGTTCTACATGTAACACCTGTAAAGGCGGACATATATATCACAATGTAATGCCAACCACTGTCATATGAACAATGTTAATATAAACAAGAATATAAACAAACTATAAAAAGTGAAGGTAAACATATTAAAACAAGAAACATAAAGCAAATAATAGAAAGACCTGCTTGCCATACAATCAAATAGACCACAGTGGGGTCTGATAGTGCAGGCTAGTCAGAAAAATCCTCCCACTGGTACGGGACCGTGACAAAACACAGATGTAACATTGTGATTTATAGTCTAGTATTTCACTCAGTATGATAAACTATCTCTTAGGGCAGGGCTGTCAAGTTCAGCTCTCAAGGGTCACCAACAGGCCAGGATTTAATGCTTTCCCTGCTTAAACACAGCTGAATCAGTTAAAATGAATCAATCACTGATTTAATCACCTGTGCTTAATCAGGGAAATTCTTAAATCCTGACCTGTTGGTGGCCCTTGAGGACAGAACTTGGATAACCCTTAGATAGCCTAGGAAAGCCCCATACATACATACATACAGTATTTAGTATCAAAAGAGAATAATATATCAAGAACATACAATACACTCTCATTAATTTCTCTGGGGGCACCATGTCCATGTGGCCAATCCACTGCAGAGCCCCATTTCCATAAGCATGGCCTTTAAACCTGAAAGAGTGTGCCTAGTATCAAAAAAAAAGGCATGCTACAGGTGGTTTAGTCATGGCATATTTGATTGCGTCTCAGATGGCTTGTTAATGGTTCTACATAATCTTCAGAAATGTGGGTATACTCGCATATAGGTAGCCACAGAGTAACCACAACAAATATATGACATATGAAGAAGTACAGTTAAAGTGATAGTAACATTTCACAAAAACAGCAGCCCCAATTAATCTTCATAGTATTTGAGCCATAGAGAGTGTTATTTCATTACTGTGAGCATTGTAGTTCAAGAGTAATTGAACAATAAAGTTTCCCCCTCCCATCCCTTTTACCTAGTGTAAGCCCCTACTCCTCAGATGTGGAATTTAGTCCATAGATCGGACAGCTCATATCAAGGATCAATATTCTACTGTGAGAACAATGAAAACCATACCCCCCTTGACAGGTTTTTCAGCTTTTTCCCTTACCTTAATTGAAGATTGTGCCTCTGCAATCTACCTGGAAACTCCCTGCTGCTCTTAGCTGAGCAGTGTTACATCAGTAAAAGGGGCGGGAGGGGGATACTTTATCATTTAATTACTCTTGAACTACAACTCTGACAGAATTGAAACAACACCCTCCAAGGCCTAAATACTATGATGATTAATTAGAGCTGCTTTTATTATGAAACATTATTATCCCTTTAAGATAGAAGTACAGTGGTAGGTTTGTATAGATTTATGTCATCTAGATGTCTTCCCTGTAATTTTATTTCCAATAAAAGTACACGATTTACTTCCAGTACGAGAGACATTTAAAATTAAGGGCTTTATGAATTGTCATTCATTGTTCTTAATATACTTATTAACTTGTTCTTGCTGTCTACAATATGTAGGCCGCACTACACAAAAATTAAGAGTGAGATTCGGCCAACATAAAAGAAATATTATTAATGATTACAAGCTACATAATGTCTCGTAACACTTTTCAGATCAACATGGGAATGATCCATCTGATCTAATAATTACACCAATAGAACATGTTCCTTACTCTAACCTTTATGATAGACAATCTAGTTAAATAATCGAGAATCCTTTTGAATTTTCCAATTGAGAACATTATATCCCTCTGGTCTAAATGAGATTGTCGAATCCACTTATGAATAAAATAACATTTTTATGTTTGTTTTGTTTTTCTTCTCTGTGTTTAGAGATTGATTATTATATACATGGATTTTTATTTCTTATGATTTTATCTCTGAGTTTAGACCCAATTGGGTACTCAGAGATTCTTATTATAGTTATTACAATTATATATATATTTTTTTTTTTACGTATAAGCACATTATAATTATACACATATAATCCTAATTATTTATCTTTAGTATTAGGTATTTCACTCAATACTCACCTTATATTCCATTATTTATTCTTTCATTATCACATCATTAGCAGTTCTCATATTTTCTATTATTTTAGTTTGTGGTCTATACTTCTCTACACTACATTCATCATTTTACATCAGGTATTATATGACAGGCATTCACTTTATATCAGTGGTTCTCAACCTTTCTAGTGCCGCAACCCTTTGATAACATTTCCCAAGCTGTGGCGACCCCTAACAGTAAAATTATTTTCGTTGCTCCTTCAGCGCTGTAATTTTGCTACTGTTATGGATCAAAATATAAATATCTGATGGTTTTAGGTGACCCCTGGCAAATCATCATTCGACCCCCAAAGGGGTCCCGACCCACAGGTTGAGAACCGCTGCTTTATATTCACCACATATTTCACTATCACATTATTAGGTACTCCATATATTTTATTATCATAAAATAGACACTTCTTATAATTAATTTATTCTCTTTTATAACATATCACAATGGGCACTCATTATAATAATATTATTTAATGAAGGTTAGTACCTTCAGTACTCACCTAATGTTTTCATTGTATTATATAAGTTGTTTTATATGCACTGATGTTATTCAATTTTTAAACCTTTGGTTTGCCTCTGGACTTGCGTGTTGTCAACAGTACAATATGTGGACTGCGGGGTAGTCCATGGGTTATTTTGTGATACATTTTTTCTTTTTCCTTTTTTTATGTTCTTCTTTCATACTGTGCATTTAAGTATTTTTGGGTCTCTCTTGTTATCATGCTGGGACCTACCTGGAAGTTGTCGCACAGAGCTGTTGATGTTGGTAGCCTTGACAACGACACGCAGCAAAGTCTTCATCTGGGTATTTTTTCTGTTTTGGCTATAGGTTAAATATATATTAAACATAGACCACCATCTCTTTTTATCTTCTTATTGTTTTGTAATGGCTAGACATTACTTTAGATGCTTTCCATATGTTTACTTCATATGTAGCCAATACGGACGCTTCAATGACGTACACAGAGAATGCCTTCAGCTTGTTTAGCGTTGTGAGACATCACATGTGGTCTGAATGGTCCGATTGGGTGAGTATATCGATTGGATGAGGTCACTCCAATGTAACTGGAACATTCTGTATTTAAATGTGTTATGTTTAACGGCTTCTTTGTATTCATTTATCACCCTATTATTATCGTTGAAAAAGCGGCACTCTGCAGCCACGAAATGCTTGTTAGATAGAGTTATATTTTATTTGGGCAATTGATTTGTTTATATAATAAACTGTAAGCATTTTTTTTTTTTACTTGGAAGCCGTTCAGTCTCATTTTGATTACTGGGGTTCCCCTGGTGTCACCCAAGCGAAGATGGGTTACATCTCCACTTGCTCTTTTATCAGCGTCATCTCAAGCTGACCATTCCCTTTGTGAGTATCCATTTGATGTTTACACAGTATCTCACTATTCTTGATATACTGCACTATTGGGTGCCTTCTGTTTGTAGTTATCTGCACTGTATGCAAAAGGTCCTACAAAATGGCAAAGGAAGGCTCTCGTTAAAGGGATAGTAATGTTTCATAATAAAAGCAGCTCTAATTAATCATCATAGTATTTGGACTTTGGAGAGTGTTCAATGACAACGTATCCCCCTCCCGCCCCTTTTACTGATGTAACACTGTTCAGCCAGATCAGAAGGGAGGTGCCCAGATAGACTGCAGAGAGGAACAATCTTCAATTAAGATAAGGGAAAAACCTGAAAAACTTGTCAAGGGGGACAGGGCTTTCATTGTTCTCATAGGAAGAAGATTGTCCCCTGCTGTTATCTGTCTGGTCTATGGACTGGATTCCACATCTGAGAAGTGATGGCTTACACTAGGTAAAAGGGGCAGGAGAGGAAACTTTGTTTGTCAATATCTCTCAGACCTTTATGGTTTATGGCCAAATGCTCGTTGTTGGTTTTTGTTTCCACAACTTGCGCTAAATAGCTTAACACTCAAAATAGTCAGAAATGTAACACCTACCTGTCATCCACTGTCCGGCTTCTTCATTATTCTTCTCTTATTTCTTCTGTCTTCTCTAATTTTTTAAAACCGGATATGAAGATGCCACCTATTTTAACCCTTTGAGCTCTGGAGGTCTACCCCTTCGACCCTTAAAGGATTAACAGTCACATCTTTGGGGGGCTTCATTTTTTTATTTTGATTAAGATACAGCAATAACAAATTGTTTTTTTTTTAAACATGAAAGAAGAGAAGGAAAGAAGACTAAAGAGAGAAGACAGAAGAGAAGATAGAATGGCCGCAACCCTGCTGGATATCAGGATTACTGGTAAGTTTTTGTCGGGACGTGTGTAAACTGTTTCTAGATTAACCTTATGAGTGCCAGTGGGGTATTCAGTGCTTTATAATGAGCTGCATACCCCACTGGCACTCATATGGTTAATCTTTTTATATTTTCCAACTATAAATATGTGTTATAAACTTGTTTTCCAACACATACTAGTGGTTTTCATCACGTGTTAGGGACTCTGAGCCTTCTTTTTATGGTGCATTTTTTTGCCATGAAAAGTGCGGTGAAGCCACTGCATGGAATAGGATAGCAAAGTCTACTTTTTATGCATGGCTTTGGTTGTTGACAGCACAGTTTATAGAACTGTAAACTGTGCTGTCAAAACCACTACCGAGGCTAATAGTATAGAGCCCTTGTTCTGCTATTTTTGTTTAACATTCGGTATCATTATATCTTTTTTTTGTTGTATAAAAACATGTCTAATAACTGTTCCAGTGGAGCGAGAGAAAGGTGTATAGGTGCACTATAGTTATCATTTAATCAATGATATGGAATGAAAACAGTATGAAGATATAGTTCAGAGTGTTGTTTGAGTTTAGCTTTAAAGGGCTAGTAATGTTTCATAATAAAAGCAGCTCTAATTAATCATCATAGTATCTGGACTTTGGAGAGTGTTATTTCAGTTCTGTCAGAGTTGCAGTTCAAGAGTAATTCAATGACAAAGTATACCCCTACCATCCCTTTTACTGATGTAACACTGTTCAGCTAGATCAGGAGGGAGGTGCCCAGGTAGACTGCAGAGAGGGACAATTCAAATTAAGATAAGGGAAAAACCTGAACAATGTGTCAAGGGGGGCAGGGCCTTTATTGTTCTTATAGCAAGAAGATTGTCCCCTTCTTTTATCTGTCTAGTCTTACAACCAGATTCCACATCTGAGAAGAGGTGGCTTACACTAGGTAAAAGGGGCAGGAGGGGGAAACTTTGCTTGTGAATATCTCTCAGACCATAAAGGTTTGAGAGATAAGACTTATATTGTTCTTCATGTTTTTAATGCCTACAAAATAAAGATAAAACGAAGTATTACTATCCCTTTAAAAGCAGAAGTATTACTATCCCTTTAATTTCTCTGGGGGACACTACGTCCATGTGGCCAGTACAGAGCAGTGACCAATTTCCATCACCCATTTCCATAAGCATGGCCTTTAAACTTGACAGTGTGTGTCTAGCTTCCAAAAAATGGCATGCTACAGGTGGTTTAGTCATGGCATCTTTTATTGCATCTCAGATGGCTTGTTAATGGTTCTGCATAATCTTCAGAAATGTGGGTATACTCGCATATAGGTAACCACAGGGGCATAACAAGAAATATATGATATATAGAAGTACAGTTATATAGATAGATAGATAGATAGATAGATAGATAGATAGATAGATAGTAGTATTAAGTCTGCAATTGATCATACATTTCAGGATTTACCAGATTTTATTTCTGCAGCAATCTTGCTACTTCTTTTGTAATGATGTTCTCTTCAGTCACTTGTGTAATCACCCCATTTTTGAATATGGAGAAGTGGCTTATTAGGTAATGTTATATGTGTTTTTGTCACTGAGTTGATAAATGACTTCCTCAATATACTAGGCTTTTGTCTACAAGCTTGAAAACACCTTCCATTTTTTTGCAATACATTTTTTAATATTTCTGTTCTCAAATTTACCCTATAATAATATATCATGTAACCATCTGAATATATCTCACCCCATCATAGTTTGTATTTAGTGTCATAAACATCTTTCTTATCAGTACATATTTTTGCAGCAAATGGGCAGGCATACACATTAATTATCATTCTATTGAGTTTTTGTATCACCAAAAAGAAAGCTTTCAACTACAAATGAATCCAACAAAGATAAATTTGCCATTTGCCTTAGCAAATACTTCACCTCTCTCATCTCTCCTCTGTTCCCTATTCCTAAATTATTTTCCAATGCTTTTTTCCCTCTTCTTTCCCACATAATCACCTCCATCAATTTCACTGCCCAAGACCTTGGGGGAGATTCACTAAACGGTGATAAAGAGGTGATAACATGAAAATGCCTTATCTGGTTTATCACTTCTTCACTTCCTATGTTGTTCTATAGAGCCTATGCACTAAGATCTCCAAAGCTGAAGACGTTTTTTTGTATAGGCTCCATAGAATAACATAGGAAATGAAGAGGTGATAAACTGGAGAAGTCATCTCCACTTTATCATCTCTTTATCACTGCTTAGTGAATCTCCCCCATAGTCATGCACTTTATAGAAAAGATTGATAATTAGACATTTTAATTCAAAATATCCTCCCCCTTCACCCAACTTTGTTTCTGCCTGTACCAGAATAGGACTACTCTGTGGGTTGTTATCCTGGAAATTCAGGATCAGGCTGAAATCAAAAACACGTGGCTTCCGCTAAACAGGGTGGGGTTTCCAGGAGCCACATGCAAGTAGACCAGCAAAGCAAGTGAATTTGCTCATGCAGCAGCTGGGATTAAAATCTCCAGTCAAAACACACTCCAGATTGTAGAACAGCTTTTATTTGCAGTGAACAGTACTTTTTATTCACTTGGGGCTGGCATCCTTGTGTACATAGTTAAATCAAGACTTGGAACAGGCTTGACACATTCTATAATAAGGGATAGCCCCAGGGGATAAAAAATAGGCAGTGCTTTAATCTCCTATCACAGTCCCCCTTTCCAAATCAGGAACAATTCCTTGGGGGGAGATGCACTAAAGATCAATGCTGTGGCAATATGATTTTGTTGATGTGTGTAAAGCACTTCACCTTTTCGATGTAGACACACATCACCATATGTACTAAAATTGAGTGATGCAAGGGGAGGGGAGTAGAAGTACCCCATTAGCATACAGGGTTGTCAGACTGCTGGCAATGTGGAAGGGATGGCCTCCCTCACACATCATAAGCAGTAAACAACTCTGAAGTCATAAAGCATTCTCTCTGCTTCTCCACTTGGCCAGTAGGGGAGTAGTGAGGATCCTTTCAGCATCACGAACAGCATCATTCCATTAACCCATTAAGTGCCATAGGGATGTGATCTGAGGATGGTCAGTAACCAGAATCAATCTATAACTGAGGCAGGCGAAGGGATAGTCAAACAGGCTGAGGCATGCCACAAAGGACTGAACGCTGAGAGGCTCGTGGAAAGGGCACCCATAGCCTGGGGCTGCCTTTTTAAATATGTGAGATTACCAATGGGAAGAGACTGGGAGAAGGGCTCACCTGGGAGCTAAGCCTGATGCGTGAGTACCTGCCAAATAGGAAGCCAAGCCGGACGCATGCGCAGAAGCCAAGTAGGAAACAGCGGTGACCTGCGCATGTGCAGCCAGACACCAATGAGCAGGCACACGGAACTGCAACCCACTGTGAGTGAAGGGGAGGCAGCCGCAATGGAGTGATCCGCTGAGACCAATGGTGACATGACCACCCCCCTCAACAGGAGGCCTCCGGACGACCAGGCTTAGTAGGGAAGACACTAAGAAAAGCCCACCGCAGAGCTGAAGTATGAAGGTCAAAAACCGGGACCCAGGAGCACTCCTCCGGGTCTTAGCCCTTCCAGTCCACAAGATATTGGTGGGAGTTACGGACGATGAGGGAGTCCAGGAACTTCCGGATGACATACTCCTCCTGTCCATCGACGTGAACTGGAGGGGAATCCATAGACTGAGGAGAGTATTGGATGCATACCAGGGGCTTGAGCAGGGACACATGGAAAGAATCAGGTATCTGCATGGAAGACGGCAGGTCCAGGGCAAATGTTACAGGAGAGATCTAGAAACAGATCCGGAAAGAACCGACATAGAGTGGGCCAAACTTGGCAGAGGGCTGCCATATATGTAGGTTCTTGGTGGAGAGCCATACCTCGTCCCCCACAGCGAACGTGGAACCCGGCCTTCCTCATCAATCTGCAGCTCTCTTGTACCTAGCTGGAAAGGCTGTAGCGGATCAGTTGCCAATGGTCTTCCAGGTTGTCCAGATGCCTATTAACTGCAGGAGGAAGAGGAAAGTGGGAATGAAGCAGGATGGTACCCACCAGCAGCGAAGAAAGAAGAGCATTGGAGGGATTCACGACAACAGCTGTTGAAAGCAAACTCTGCCAATGGAAGGTGGGTTGTCCAATTGTCCTGAAGGGGCTTGGTTAGTCCTCTCAGTCTGCCCATTAGACTGCAGATGGTAGGCAGAAGACAAATGGACTGTGATGCCAAAACAGGCACAGAATGCCCTCCAGAACCGGGAGGTGAACTGACTACACCTGTCTGAGACCACCTGAAGAGGGAGGCCATGCAACCAGAACACCTCCTGAAGGGCAATATCAGCCAACTGCTGTGCGCAGGGCAGCTTGGGTAGTGGAACAAAGCGTGCTTGGCGAGAGAAGCGGTCCACGATTACCAGGATAACCATGTTCTTCTTAGAAGGAGGTAGGTCTACAACAAAGTCCATGGCTATGTGTGTCCACGGAAAAGAAGGGATGAGAAGTGGTTGTGAGAGACCAGAGGGATGGGACCGTGGCCATTTATGTCTGGCACAGTGATGGCAACCCTGAAAAAAGTCCTTGACATCTTAGGGCAATGAGGGCCACCAGAACTGGCACTGAACCAGATCCACAAACAAGTGCCCTGAAGGGCAAGAGGAGTCCACACCCTTCTGAGCATGCTGGATCTTAGTTAAGGTGGCTGTGGACAGTGCAAAGAAGAACTTGCAGGAAGGAAGGAAGTTTTCCAGTGAAAGATTGGTGGCAGGAGTGGTGTATAGGCGGGACAGGGCATCCACCTTGCCATTCTTGGTACCAGGGAGGTATGTGATGGTGAAATGAAACCAAGAGAAAAACAGCATCTAACGCGCTTGGAGGGTGATAAGACACTTGGAGGTCTATAGGTACTGCAGGTTCATGTGGCCAGTGTATATCACAAAAGGTATTCCAGACTCCTCTAGAAGTTGGTGCCATTCTTCAAGGGCTAACTTCATCGCAAGCAACTAGCGGTTACTAACATCATAGTTCCTCTCTGCAGTGGTCAGTCGATGAGAGAAATAGGGTGGAGGACATTGGAGACGGGATCCCACTGTGACAGGACTGCACAGACTCCTTATTCAGAGGCGTCCACTTCCAGAGTAAAAGGCCTGGCAATATTGGGATACTGGAGAACAGGGGCAGTAGTAAAGGCGGTCTTGAGTGCAGAGAATGCAGTCACTGCTTCGGTAGGCCAGGTCCATGGATTGGCCCCTTTCTTAGTCAAAGCAGTAATAGGAGCCACCAGGGTGGAGTAGTTCTTGATAAACCTCCTATAGTAATTGGCAAACTCAAGGAAGCATTGTATTACCTTCAAGTCCATGGGTTGCAGCCAGCTGACAACAGCTTTGAGTTTGCTGGGATCGAATCCAGAACTGGAGACTATAGCCGTTTTTTCTCGAATTCACACTTCTCGAGCTTGGAGAAGAGGACATTTTCACAAAGCCGTTGAAGAACCGCTTTGACGTGTAGTCTGTGCTGTTGGAGCGTGGACGAGAAGACGAGTATATCATCCAAGTACACCACGACATGTGAGGTAAGCATGTCTAGAAAGATGTAAATAATGAATGCCTGGAAGACGGCAGGGACATTACAGAGCCAAAAGGCCATAACCAGGTATTCGTTGTGCCCATATCTGGTGTTGAAGGCCATCTTCCATTCATCCCCAGGCCAGATACGGACCAGGTTATAGGTCTCCCCCAGATCCAACTTAGTAAAACAGGTAGCCCCATCCCCGGAAGAGGTCAAACAGCTTGGGGATAAGCGGCAAGGGGTACTTGTTCTTTACCGTAATGTGGTTTAACCCCCGATAGTCCACACAAGGGTGAAGAGAACCGTCTTTTTTGCCATCGAAGAAGAATCCCGACCAGACGGGTGAGGTGGACAGACGGATGAAGCCCCTGGCCAGGTTCTCTTTGATGTAGGTGGTGAGGGCTTTCATCTCGTGCGGAGATAGCTGAAATGTCCAGCCTCTAGGTGGCTGGGTCCCGGGTAAGAGATCAATCGGACAGTTGTATGGCCGATGAGGGGTTACGTGTTCGGCTTGTGTTTTGGAAGATGTCTCTGAATGCGTGGTAGATCACAGGCAGGGTATCTTGGAGACACACAGAAGTGGAGACTGACCATAGAGGAATAATCGGGTTCTGAGGGAGGCACATCTGAAAGCAGGACTCGCTCCACCGGGAGAGATCACCAGTCCTCCAGTCAAAAATGGGATTATGGCACCAGAGCCAGGGGAGTCCATCTGTTCCTGTTGATCCAGTCTTGCCACAAGATTAGATGCCTCAGCCGTATTCATAGAATTGACCCGTTCCAACTGTCAACATACGGAGGGTAGGGACCCGAGTGGCTGTGGCCAAGTACCCCTTTGCTGCAATCTAGGCTGTGGATTGTTCCACCCCAGCTGATCCGGGGTGCAACCAGGATGGGAGTACGCTGGGAACTGTTGAACACCAGGCCGACAGGACAGGTGGTGGTGGGCAGATACAGGATCTGAGGAAGAGGTATGGATACCATAATAGACATGGTCAGAGGATAGCCAGTGGTCAGTAGCCAGGTGTAGGAGACAAGCCGTGGTCTGAGGATAGCCAGTGGTCAGTAGCCAGGTGCAGGAGACAAGCTGTGGTCTGAGGATAGCCAGTGATAAGTAGCCAGAATCAATCTATAAATGAGGCAGGTGAAAGGATAGTCAAACAGGCTGAGGTCAATCTTAGGCAAAACCAAGCAATACATCAGAAGCCACAAAGAACTTAACGCTGAGAGGCTCGTGAACTGGCACCCTTAGCCTGGCGCTGCCTGTTTAAATATGGGAGAACACCAATGGGAAGAGACTGGGTGAAGGGCTCGTTTGGCAGCTGGGCCTGATGGGTGAACTGCAACCCGCCACGAGTGAGGGGGGGAGGTGGCCGTACTGGAGCAATCCGCCGTGACCAACCGTGACACACACACACATACTGACATTACCTCGCTTTAGGCAACTTTACTATAACTCCCACTAATCAAGTCCACTGTTTTGGAGTTATCCATTTCATTCCTCACATGCTGGCTCTCAACAAATCCTGTCACCTTCACTTTAGAAATATATGACACATCTGTCACTTCCTCAGACAAGATATAATAAAAAATCTTCTTACTGGCCTTCCTTTCCAGACTTACAGATATGACGAGCACCCATCAAGCATGAACAAGATAAAGTGTCTTGTTCTTAGGCATGGTGGCCTCTTTGGTGCCACTCCCAGTGGTGCTACGAGTCACGTTTTTCAATCCCATGTGCCATTGCAGAGAGGAAATTTCCATATCCATATCAGACTGGTCCTGCCCATAGACAGTGCAGCTCCAAAATGTCAGGTAAATCCTCTGGGCACTTGCTTCCATGTGCCTAGAGGGATTCAGTTGCACCACACCGATGAGGCATCTCCTGTCAAAGCCTTTGGGCGATACACGTTGGGCTATGTGGTTGTTTGTGAGGAGGGCTATCTGAGACTTTACAATTACAGCTGACATCCTTTTTTTTTCACTTTGTGAAGTATCGCTTTTCACTTATTGTGTAGGTTTGAGATTATATTTCCTTTTTGCACTTGCACTTTATTATATGGTATTGGCCAGTGGGCAGTTGTATGTGAATTTACTACATTATTGTCTTACATTACATTTTATGTGCATATAGTGATACATTTGTATTTGATAGCCTCAACTGTCTTACTCCCTTTGTGTTTTTAAGTATGTTTCATATTTTTGTGATGTCAAAACTATGTCCTGCCATGTATTAATACAGATTTTGTATTTTTAGTATACATTGATTCATGGCTGAGTGCTTCTGTTAATGTTCTTTGCTATATAGGGATTTCTCTCTTTTCTCTCATATCTAGTCAGACAGTATGCGTGCCACAGGTGATAACATTTTACCTTGATATGAGGAGAGTGCCCCTAGAATAATATGGATCAAAAAGCCTCTTGGAGGACTACCACCTGTAAGGGCAGAATCCGGAGGGAGAAATTCAAAACACCTTTTGCTCAGCAGAGAAAATGCCATTAATTATGATGGTTGTTGGGACTGATAAACTGTATAGATCAACATCCAATAAAGAAATGTTATAAAATGAAAAAGGCAAAATGGCAAATCTTGGTCTGGATCTTCACAGCTGTTAGCTGAGCAGATAAGAATGATGTTGTAGACTAATGTGTTCTATTGCCTGAATTAAATGTTCATTGTTATTCTATTGACCTTCTCTGGGGTTTCCTGTCTCTATGACTTAGCCTCCGCTGCATCCTGGTTCCTTGTGTCCTAAAAAGAGGACAGTAATAAAATAGGTCTTATAACATAAGAGGTATAAGATATAATTTTTTGTTTAGATGATTTTTGAAAGCATCACCTCCAGACTGTCAACCTGCTTCTAGTGTGGACTGCAAACACTCTGATCACTAGCTTTGCAGTATGGACTATATAGAATAAATGTCCTTGTGTAGGAATAAAATTGCTAAAGGCATTTAATACAATACCACACCTGTGGCTGGTGTGGCTGGTGTATAAAATAAGGGAATTGGGGCTAGCTGATAATCTTTGCATCCACAACTCGATAGAAAACTGGTTGAAGGATAGGGAACAGTGTGTTGTTGAAAATGGAAAATGTTCCAGTACAGTTAAAGTTGAGAGTGTAATACCTCAGGTTTCAGTACTTGGTCCACTTCTTTTTAACATGTTTGTAAATGATCTGGAAATAGGTATAGAAAACAAAATTCCAATATTTGCACATGACAATAAAATATGCAGAGTAATACATTCAGAGAAGGAGGTTTGTACTCTACATAGAGATTTACATAAAATGTCATTCATTGGGCCTCTCCCTCTTTTTTTCATAGTGTGATAACCTCACTCCTCTACAGCCATTTATATATCAGTGAGACTGGCTTTAATTTAAAATTCTTAGCTGCCAGGGTAATTGGGGGAATACATATATATCAGGAAATGCATTTCCCCAAAATGCTTGAAGTGCATGTAGGAAATGCAAATATAAATAAAATAACTTCTTTAGAATATTAAATTCCCTGTGTAGTATCTCAAAAGTATATTATCCTGAAATAATTTCCCAAGCATATTAATCCCATAAGCAGACCAGCGAAACCAAATTCTAATTCTGGGATATGGCACAGGCCATTCTTTCCCCACAAGGAGTTTCAGGGTCCTTTCCTGTATACCCTCTAATAGACTGTATGGTTGGCCAAATCTTAGAGATTGCCTGTGTGGCCAGGGATGATGCTATACTAATCCTAGGTCCAAAGATTGGTAAATGTTGTAGCTGGTATTGTCTATGGAGGAATGCTTAGAGGAAAGGTATGCATGGAATCTGGTTGTATGTAGGCTAATGTATACTGGCCTCGCACCTGAGAAAATGGTCAGATTGATCAAGAAACACATAGAGCTATTAATATTTTGACTTTTAATATATCAGTATATACCCAGTTTTTATTTTAATTTAATAAAGTGTCCAGTTTAGTTTTATACTATCATCATGGTCTGCTGTGGCATTTATTTCTACAATCAAGATTCTGTGCTACTGATCGAGTGGTCCCCATGGGAAAGACCAGTGTAACATTCTCCAAGCCTTAATCACCGGTCAGATTATATACAAGTAAGTTTATGTATTCAAACCATCCAATGCACCAATCACCTGTTTGTGTATCAGAGTATAATTGCACTCCATGTTGTTGTTCTTCCTATTTCTTTGAGAGCTCTAGATTGAGGATTGAGTGTTTTGGGAAATATACCTACGTGGAGGCAGCATAGTATCCTCCACAAGCTACTACTGCTACTTTTAATCTTATGGTAGCATTACCAAAATGTCCAAGTAATACAACATACTACACTATATATTGCTCCCATTTTCTTGTTTTTTCCATTTGATAAGATTAGATCTGCCAATGACATTTAGGGTTAGCTTAAGCCACGACAATGTTTTATTTTGGAATAGGGTTATCAGTAGGACTACATTAACATGAAGGTGCCTATTAGGAGAGACCACAACTGTGACCCCTTTAAAGGAGTCTTCACTTTGTACTGGAGTATCTGCTATCAAGGTTTCACTTGCCACAGAGTCCACTAGAAGCAGAGAAGATTTAGACCAGTTGATATTTATAAGTCATGTTACAAACAGAAAAAAAGAGGGTGTTCCTTTGAATGCCTTGACTAAGTGTTGGTTTCAGACTCAAAGCATCTGTTCGTTAATTAACCATTTATTTTACACATTATGGGACTCTACTTTGTTTTCCACCCTGTTATTGTTGGACCCTGTTCCATTATATCTAAAATAGTTACTTTAAATGGTAGGCAAAACTGTATGCTTTTAACTATTCCTAAAAACATTGGTTTATTTTTTTATTGCACAAAACAGCTCCGGTTTTATTAGATTTCTAGATACAGAGCTGGGTGAAAAGTCCAATTTAAAGGGGAACTTTCACCCCTTAATAACTAAAGCTCCCCTTACTGCTGACCTGGCGACTAGCTGCTTAGTAGCGCTAGTCGCCAGAAAACTTACCCCGTTCTCAAGATTTCGCCGTTTGAAAGGATCAGGAAGCACGGACGTCTCTTCACAGTGACGTCCGTGCGCCTGCGCTGTCAGTCCCTTGTCAGTCCCTTGTGCACCGTATGCACCGTACGGTGCACAAGGGACTGACAAGGGACTGACAGCGCAGGCGCACGGACGTCACTGTGAAGAGACGTCCGTGCTTCCTGATCCTTTCAAACGGCGAAATCATGAGAACGGGGTAAGTTTTCTGGCGACTAGCGCTACTAAGCAGCTAGTCGCCAGGTCAGCAGTAAGGGGAGCTTTAGTTATTAAGGGGTGAAAGTTCCCCTTTAATTTTTCGCTAGAATCTTCACAGACAGCTTGCAATTTGTTGCTTTTTCCATGAAAATTCCCACATATCAAAAAACCCAAACAAATGTCCCATGGGAATGTTGTCATTTCCTGAGGGGGTTACACTCAGTTTATATGGTTATGGCTATACCAGTGCAGAGGGAAAAGGCTGGAAGGTTAGTATGTTTGGTTCTACAACTGTTGTCATACAAGGCTGAGGGTCAGTATGTGTAGTTCTAGCACAGTGGAACAATGCTGGAGGTCAAAAAAAGAAAAAACTTCACTTTCACAGGAAAATAATTATGATATAATAGACATCTTCAAAGCAATGCATTAGAGACACATCTATCACCCAAGGGGTTAACTCCATGACAATAAACCTTTCCATTTTCTAGTGCAAAGCATCACTCTTTTGAACATGAATTGTAGTCTGTTTTGGTTTGCTGACTGAGTCAGTAACATGGTATGTAAGTTGTGAAATAAGGTAGCAAATAATGTGAAAACATGCCATAATAGGAAGATCCAGCAATTATTTTCTGATGGAACACTTGTGCTATGTCAGGCTATCATTTATTCTCTGTGTGGAAATTTGGAGGAACATGCATTGCCACTGACCCACTCGCCTCCTCTTGCCTCCATAACCCATTCCAAAACATTCATACAGACCCAGAATATTATCCAGATCATCCAAATCAGTTAAAGTACTGAATCAGAAATGTACATCCTGGGTATAGGTGTAAAAACATTGGAGTCGTTGTAGTAGCAAGCGATCAGGTATGGTTCCCTCAGAGATGTACTTTTTGAGTTTAAGCAACTGACATCTACAATTCACTTGTAGTCAATTATGGAAGGACTCTGTAATTCCCTAACACTAGGACTGCATCCTTTAATAATTTATTTAATAATCCTAAATATGTCATTAGTTGCGGTACAAAACTGGAATACACTGTGAATGTTCTTTTCTTCTACATTTATACAAAATTTGTTCTTTTTGACCTCACATTTCCATCAAAATCTTAGTGTCTACTAAAAAGAAATAGCAAACTTCCAGCTGAATGCACAGTTCAGCATTTGTCACCAGAAAATAGTGATCCTCACCAGAAGTTAGGATTCTGGCTTTAAGCCACCACTAAGACTATATGACATTTGAGAGTAGTAAAACAATAGCACAGTCATGCACCAAATATCATAGAAAGCAAAATGGTAGAACTGAAAAAGAAACAGATAAAGGTATTTATAAGATAAAATAGGACTGTGTCTGACTATTCCTGAAAGGATATGATTGCCTTCATAAGTAAGTGATTCAAAAACTGACATTTCTTACTCATGAATGATCAGAAGAACATAAGACACTGAGGGAAAAAACATTTTGTAATACAAAAGTGTAGTAATTGGACATTGCAACTACAAGTAAAGAGTGACCTCCACTGGTTGAAGCTGGAAATACACCCAAGCAGAGAGAATCCCAGGCCAGAGGAAACAAGGCATTTTGATCACAGGATAATTTGTATCAGGAAGCCAGAAGGAGAGCTAGATTTAAGCATGGTTCTGGATGTAGGGGGAGGAGCCAGATCTCAGAGTGGTCACAATTTGTGGGAAATCCTAATCAGACAAGGCAGAGCTAATGTAGAGTGCAGGTGTAAACAAGCCACTCAACCACCAGAGACCAAAAGAAGCCAATAGGAGCCAATCAGACCCACATCTAAGTCAGGTATGTAGTCAACACACAAGAGCTTATGGGTATAGGGGGTGGTATAATAGACTTAAATAGAATATGCTAGGTTTATAAGTCCCACAATGTGTTATAAATATGTTTTCCAGATTATATGTAGACAGATGTGCTTGATCGTGTTTATGCATGCTCTGCTCTTAAAAAGTGATATGGGTGAGTAATGTAAGGCATGAATCACATGACTGAGGTAAACAAAAGAAGAGATGAGTTTCAGTGAACTAGACTAGAAGGATTCTAATCTCAAATCAAGTCTGAGAACAAATATATGAACTGTAGTCATTTTTAGTCATTTTCCATATTAATTTTGAAAGACTATAGAACTTTTGCACCAAAGAAAAAAATATGCTGACTAGGAGTACCTAACATTTTTATATATAAAACGAATATACAAAGAGGGTGCACATCCACTATATTGCTATAGTCTGATCTAGACACTTAGGATGGATACATGGGAATGATCACATGATCCCTTATAGAGATTTAACTGGATGAACTACAACAGATCAGGCTGACAGAAGAATCTTCTGCATGATCACTAACAGACTAGGCCAGAATGATGAAATCCAAGTTTCTAGGCCCAGATCAGGGTGACGTATCCCTGAAAAGTGACCACTTTCCCACAGGGTTAACCCCCCCTCCCCCAGTGGTTAAGCAGCTGCTGGCTGTATATAGGAGTTAAAGGCAACTGTACAAACTCAGCAGGCACAAAGCTAGATTAGACAGTCTAGGTATATGTACAGAATCTGTAAGAAGTAGCTACTCTGTCTGTGCCAGTAGAATCCAGCAGCAAGATGAATTTTATCACCATGCCAATTTTTCACATAGAGCTTCCAGACAATACCACAAAGCAGCTGATGTTTTAAACAGACTGGATCAGGTGATAGCTGAATGTCTTGTACCTTGCACATGAAAGTTGGATTTGTGTCTGATGACAATACCTCTATTATTAAAGCTATCTTAAGAATGGGAAAATGCTGTATGTGCCCAGCTTTGCTCATGGCCTCAATCTAGTTGTTACATCCTACACTGCACGCAATGCTTTGCATAAATTGTAAGAGCATACATAACCATCTACCACATTCCCAGCTTAAAATGGTGGTCCAATTCCAACCCACTGGAATTCATAATTGTACAAGCTGGAGTGCCTCTATGAACAGTACAAAGCCATCAATGATTAAACAATGCTTCACTGTAATGAATTGGAGTGGGTTTCTTTGTCACCTGGTCAGTAGCAGCTAATATGTGATGTGTTTGAATTTCTGAAACCATTTGACTAGGCCACCTTGTTGGTGAATCATACTAGTGCAGGACTCTTCTTTCCTCTAATTTATTTATTAGAGAAATGATTAAAGAACATGGCCACTGATTGTCAAAATAATGACAACATGGACATGACTGAGCTGGAGTATAACATGTTATCTTTGTTCCAGCATGATTCTGCATAGTCTCTATTTATACCAATGAGGCGTACTTTGTTTCTATTTTGTTGGACCCTTGCTTTAAAGTGATGGTGAATTTGTGCTAAGGAGTGAGCAGCAGCAGTGGTACCTATAGGATTGTTTGACGGGATACACAAAACATCTGTATCCGACAAGTGGAAGATTGCATTGTGAAGAGCCAAATGTAGGAGAACTAGCAGATGTGCCAAGGGGGCGTCCGTGTCTCCCCCCTTCTTCTCATACCCCCAGACTCATCTAACACAGAGATAACAAACAGATCAGGAAGAAACTTGGTCCACAATGAGATTTGGGGTTTTTGCCTCTGATGAAGTCCGGTATATCCGGACGAAACACGTCAGACTAGTTTAGAATGGGGTTACTGAACAGTAGATAGATAGTTGGACTGAAAAGCCAACTTGTTATGCAGAATAGTGATTAATGCTGGGATCAGAATTGAAATGAGCACTCTATGTCTGTTAACTTGAAATCACACTGGAGACACGTCATGGTGTGCCGCTATTTGAGTAGTTCAAAGGGATAGTTAATGAGGACATTTGCAAGCCAATTTTTAAGGCCTTCCATAAGTATTCGAAATCTAGGCACTGGCGTCTATTGAACAGTCAGTGGCAGTTATAGGATTAATTGGAGTGTAACCCACTCTATTCCGTTGATAACAGACTGCAGACGTATGTGATGGCTATGCCGATTCTCTGCTTAATGACAGAGGGATATGAGTAGCAACTAAGAATAAGATAGAGAACTGTATGCTCTGATTGGTTGCTTAAAATTCTAACTGAAATACCATGAATTGCAAGCCACATAAAGGACTTGTATAGATCCTCTAATACTCAGGCACCAGTGTTTTTTTTCAGCACCAAGTGGCAATTTAAAAGGGATAGTAATACTTAAAATGTAAAAAAAATATGTTGTATGGTTTATCCCCCTAAGTGAAACAAGGGTACTCCCACTGCTGAGAGGTGTTTCATTCAAAAGTTATTAATTTTCAAAGTTGAATTTTTTAGGTGCAATATCACAGTGGCCTGATATTGTACAGTGGCGCTGTTGCTACACGATCCTATGGACAGCTCTGGTCCCAGGACCATAAATCTCCATAGGATGGTGTAGCAACAGCGCCACTGTACAATTTCAGGCCAATGTGATATTGCACCTAAAAAATTCAACTTTGAAAATTAATAACTTTGGAATGAAACACCTTTCAGCAGTGGGGGTACTCTTGTTTTACTCAGGGGGATAAACCCTACAACATATTTTATTTTTACATTTTAAGTATTACTATCCCTTTAAGGGTTAATGGGAACAATATATACCTTACCCTTTACCCTTTAATTAGTCTGTACTAGCTCTCTGGATAAAGGCAAATTGTCTCTAACTGTGATAAGAGAGTGTGAGTATGATCATGTGATAAGTCCCAGGTGTTTTACCTTTATATCTCTGTTTTACTATAGCAGATGATAATAACACGATATATGTGGAGACTTGAGATGATCTCGGCAGAATATCTAGTATGCAGTTATTACTATTGAGGTTTGGTTAGAATATATATATATTATAGGGCTGCATTTAAGATCATTGTATATCTAACTGTTGGGCTCTTGCTTATATCACAAACGGAGTCGCTATGACCAATTAATTATTTATAAATGTTTAAATTAGAGCCGATTTAGCCTTTGATCCTTAATAGTTCTTAGACTACGTACAAATAGTGTTATTACTGATAAAAGATACTAACTATGTTTCAGATCAAGTTGGTTCAGGCCATGTGAAATACACTACCACATCCCCTTTCTATTATGTTTTTATTTTCTTTTGCTTTTCCTTTTCCTCTTTGTTTTTAATGATCACCAATAAAGAAGTATTTTTATTTTGTATTGTGCTTATATCAAAGGTTTTGATTATATGTTTAAGTTAGGTTTAGAGTGTCATTGTTAGTGGTCCCCCTTCCCTGTATATGGTTCAGTACTTGAGGTAATCCTCCTTTCTCCCTTCCTGTCCCCCAGACTCCCCTAATACAAAGAACATATCTCCTGCCAACAAGACTCCCTAAAATAAGCTTCAACTCCACTTTAATAGCCAATCTTGGCTGTGTCTTCCTCTCAAACACTGAATGGCCTCCTGTGGGAATGTGACACAGTCCTTTTATACTATGCCTGCTGGAAAAGAAAGGAAACTTGCAACATGGTGGAGAAAAATGTAGTCTTCCCATTGATTTCAATGCAATGAACTAGGTGATAAAAGCAGGAAAATGGCACTTTTGACTAAAAAGTTGCCATCCCAACACATTAGATGCTATTGAGCAGGAGACAGATTATCCCTCCAATTTCTTCCAGTTTTGCATTATATACTCACTA
Source organism: Rhinophrynus dorsalis (assembly GCA_037306005.1). NCBI lineage: Eukaryota > Metazoa > Chordata > Amphibia > Anura > Rhinophrynidae > Rhinophrynus > Rhinophrynus dorsalis. Next base: position 347,238,336 of record CM074723.1, on the reverse strand, counting down.
ATGGCCTTATCGTGCTCATGCAAACACTCTAGAATGTGGAATTTAATTTGGTAGGGACCTCCATTTTCATCTGGTGATGGGTCAGTTGTTAAACTGTTGTATAGAATCCAGTGCATTACGAGCACTGAATCAGCCTAAATGGGCACATATTTTGTGGGCAACTCTCTGAGGGTTTCACATTCTGCAAGGAATCTAGTTACAACTAAATTTACTACATTGGCCATGCATCGTATCACCTATTCCTAATGCAGCTATTATGTTGGAGCCATTATCAGCAGGAGAAAAACCAGTGTACAAGTGAACCCTCCATAACCTGCTTTAGTTTCTTTAAAACATCTGTATCTTTGTGTATGCAGTTTTGAGAGGCAATTCTACAAAGTGAATTGCCGATGTTATGGGCAAAACCGCTGCTATCCTTTAATAATACAGCCAGAACCAGATGTGACCCAATGTACACAGCAAGACAGTAGTCCACTCAATAGGGTGACTAAGGTTTTAATCAAATGTGCCTTGGCTAGTACAGGGGTAAGTGAAGTGTTCAAAAGCAGGATTGTTGGCTCTATAAGTGGCAGATATTGATAGGATACTGAAAACAAATTATACAGGCAATGTCCTTCTAAGGAATGTCACTTTCACAAACAGAGTTCTCAAGAAGTGAAATATAGTCATTGTTTATTGCACATGCTGAAGCAACCATGGCTGTAGTACGTTTTTGGACTACCGCTTTAGAAAGCTATCCCTACATTGCTCCTACTCCTTTCCCCTAACCCTGCTGATGGACATAATAAAAATAGTGTTAATTTTAACTGTTTGTGTGTTATATCTTGCTCTTTACAAAATACTGTCAAATACAGTCAGCCTCAGTCACTGCTCATGGCATGGTACTGTCTCTTTCACCTATCAGTCAGACTGTTTTCTTAACTGACCCTATCTGTCACACTCTACAAAATTTCACTGCAGACTTAATTTGTTTACAGTACAAGATGATGATAGACCTTACTCAATATACTAACTCTTTTTCTTCTGGTAGTTATAGGAGTCAACATCAGTAGTACCTGTCTGTCTCTTGGGTGTTATTCTGCAAATTATTCAGTCAGTCAGTCACAGAGGCACAGCCTGCTCAGGAAGGAACTTGGAACAAATTGCATTCCCACAGGACTCCCTAAACTAAAATTCAACTCTTCTTTATTTGCCTTATAGATATTCGTGATTCCATTTCTGTTTTTGAGGTCTCTCATAAATCAAGGGGCAGGTAGGATACTGTGCATGAACTTCACTCTCAAGCTAAAGATATTGTCTATTCTAATGTTGAAAAGGTATATTTAATATCCAAGAGCTGGTTTTATGAGCATGTAAATGAGTGCATTACATTGCTAGCCCAACAGACTAAACCAGTGGGGTTCTCACCCACCATGTGCAAAATGTAGGATGAAAATGGTGTTTTTCTGAAAGAACCCACCTTTAGGAATTACTACTATAAACATTATAATTTAGAGGGCCCTCCCTCAGCATCCTAAGGATTGTCTCTTGATTTGTGTACCCATTACTTAGTACCTGCCTCGGATAACGTCACCGCATTGTGGAGCTCTGGAAAACATTGACCACTTCACGCTTGTTCTGCAGTGCAGCTCCACATTGCGACTGGGTGACAAAAAATTCCTAAAGGTATTCATTGTGTGTGTTTGCTATCCCTTTACCCTTTTTTCTTGAGGAAGGTCCTCTATAGGATCAAAAAAGTTTGGCTAGACCACTAGCAGTGATGCTATAATAAAGAAGTTGGATATCCTATGATATGTGCTGTCTCTCTCTGCCATCAGGGACTCCCCAGGCTGAGTACATTTATGCATCTATTCCTTATGGGACTTGCACCATCATATTTTGTATTTATCATTGAGATTTTATTTTTTTAGTGTGTGCCACTGTCACATGTACAAAGTATATACAGTTAGGTTCGGAAATATTTGGACACTGACATCATTTTCATAATTTTAGCTCTGTATGACACCACAATGGATTTGAAATGAAACAACCGAGATGCAATTGAAGTGCAGACTTTCAGCTTTAAATCATGGGGTTGAATAAAAATATTGTATGTAACGTTTAGAAATTGCAACCATTTTCATACACAGTACCCTTATTTCAGGGGCTCAAATGTAATTGGACAAATTAACACAATCATAAATAAAATGTTCATTTTTAATACTTTGTTGAGAATCTTTTGCAGGCAGTGACTTCTTGAAGTCTAGAACGAATGGACATCATCAAATGCTGGGTTTCCTCCTTTGTGATGCGCTGCCAGGCCTTTACTGCAGCTGTCTTCAGTTGTTCTTTGTGGGTCTTTCTGCCTTACGTTTTGTCTTCAGTAAGTGAAATGCATGCTTGATCAGGTTGAGATCAGGTGATTGACCCAGTTATTGCATAATTTTCAACTTCGCTGAATTTGGCTGAATCTGAGCAGATAATATATTCCTATACACTTTAGAATTCATCCGGGCTGCTTCTGTCTTCTGTCATATCATCAAAAAACACTAGTGACCCAGAGCCATTGAAAGGTATGCATGCCCATGCCATCACACTGCTTCCACTGTGTTTTACAGATGATGTTGATGATGCCGTTCCAAGCCTTCTCCATACTTCTTTCTTTCCATCATTCTGGTACAGGTTGATCTTAGTTTCATCTGTCCAAAAAATGTTGTTCCAGAACTGGGCTGACTTTTTTAGATGTTTTTTGGCAAAGTCTAATCTGGACTTTCTATTCTTGAGGCTTATGAATGGTTTGAACCTTGTGGTGAACCCTCTGTATTTGCTCTCGTGAAGTATTCTCTTTATGCTAGACTTGGATAATGATATGCCTACCTCCTGGAGAGTGTTCTTCACTTGGCTGGATGTTATGAAGGGGTTTTTCTTTACCATGGAAAGAATCCTACGATCACCCACCACTGTTGTCTTCCGTGGACATCCAGGCCTTCTTGTGTTGCAGAGCTCACCAGTGCTTTCTTTTTTTCTCAGAATGTACCAAACTGTTGCTTTGGCCACTCCTAATGTTCCTGCTATCTCTCTGATGGATTTCTTTTTTTTGCAGCCTAAGGATAGCCTGTTGCATTGAGAGCTACTTTGACCACATGTTGTGGGTTCACAGAAACAGCTTCCAAACGCAAATTCCACACCTGGAATCAACTCCAGACCTTTTACATGCTTAATTGATGAAGAAATAATGACTGAATAGCCCACACCTGTCCATGAAACAGCTTTTGAGTCAATTGTCCAATTACTTTTGGTCCCTTGAAAAAGAGGGGGCTACATATTAATAAGCTATCATTTTTAAACACTCAAACTAAAGCTGAGAGAGTGCACTTAAAGCCCATATTCATTATTTAACTGTAACTTGACTTTATTTTGGTAAATAGCTGAAATAACATAACTTGTGTCAGTATCCAAATATTTCAGGAGCAAACTGTATGTGTGTGTATGTATATGTATGTATATGTATATATGTATGTATATGTATATATATATGTATATATCTATGTATGTATGTATGTATATGTATATATGTATGTATATGTATGTATGTGTATGTATATGTATATGTATGTATGTATGTATATGTATGTGTGTATATGTATGTATGTATATGTATATGTATGTATGTATGTATATGTATGTATGTATATAATAAATAAAATAGCCTACACAATGGTAAGCCAAGAAACATTATACAGAAGTGGAAAAGTAAACAAAAAATATGACAATTTTTTTAAAAAATAAATAAACAAATTCATAAAAATAATTCACCCTCCCTCCTAACTGGTGCTTATATTTTATAGGGTGTATAGTTCTTGGGTGCTCAGTTATTTGCTGCATCCTCTTTTCATCCACAATATCACTGTGTGTAGTCATTGTGCCTCACAGGGTGCAATGTGTGGACAAAAATGTTCAGATTTGTGTCTGCACAGAATTGCTCTCTGGATGGGGTACTGTAATTGTTGGAGGGATTTGGGAATGAGTGTAAAGACTTTGGACGAGTGTGAAAGTTGGGAGAAGAGTCACTGGTAATGGTGGCTGCAAACGCTGATGCGGAGATTGCTACTGGCTGATGGTGGGTCTTTACAGTCAATTTGGTCTTCTTACTGAAGGTTTCAATACAGGTAGAAGTGAAACACTCAGATAAAGATAAAAAAGAGAGACAAGAAATAGGTGTATCTAAGAGTAGTGTTATAAAGATACAGTGGAGCGCAAATGGTATTAGTAAAAAAATTAAAAGGAGTGTGAATTCCCTCTAAAAGTAAAGGTTTATTTATAAAACAATATAAAATGAACCAGAGAATGTTCTATTACATACGGCAAGAAACATATATCCTTGTATAAAATAACACTGCAATCTCCTATATAAAACAATGTTTTTATAAAAATATGCAGGAATATATTTCTTTGGGAACAGAGGTGTAACTAGAAGCCACGGGGCCCTGGTGCAAGAATTGCTACGGGCCCCCTCAACCACATTGGCCACCTCCACATTGCCCCTTCCACAATGCCCCCAATTCTCCACATTTCCCCATCACAATGCCCCTCATGCTCCACATTTCCCCCAATCTCCACAATGCCCCCATCACAATGCCCCTCATGCTCCACATTTCCCCCCAATCTCCACAATGCCCCTCATTCTCCACATTTCCCCCCAATCTCCACAATGCCCCTCATTCTCCACATTTCCCCCCAATCTCCACAATGCCCCCATCGCCACATTGCCCCTACTGACCCCCGTCCTCCTACCTCCTGGTGGTCTAGAGGTGTGTGTGACATGCTCCCGCGCGGTCCTTAGTAATGCAGATCGCTGGGAGATTATGTAATCTCCCAGCGATCTGCATTACTCGAGCGCTGGCCTCCGGAACATGAACCCTGCTGCGGGTGGGTGGCGAGGGTGTTGCAGGGGGAGGCCGGGCCACTGAGAGTGACGGGCCCGGTCGCAGGTGCGACCCCTGCGACCCCTATTGTTACGCCTCTGTTTGGGAATGTGATCTGATAAAACTAGAATGCTTTGGCAGAATGGACTAGGTGGTAAATATAATTCAATAGACCTAATTACCAGAGCAGGTGCATTTCAATCACAGTGTCTATTTGAACACATGCAAAATCACCTTGTGATACAATGCCCCTTATGGTAATGCTCTTACTGTCAGTTTTCTTTGTCTCATACAGGTAAAGCAGTTATCTTTGCAGTCTCTCCCCTGGATGCCTCGGTGGACTTGGAACTGCTAGTTTTCCAGCGTGCAGTCGCGTTACACTGGCTCTCTCCCGTGGGCTTCTGTTCCATGTGTTCCAACTCATTTCGGGACTGGTTAGCATCCCTTCCTCAGGGAAAGTAGTGAATAACTGTATAGAGGGTGTACTTATTGGAGGTTTTTTGTATCCACATTTTTGAAGAGGGGTAGTACAAGTACCAGCAGGGTCAGAAGCAGCATTAGTGGCACTAGCATGGGAGTAGGATGGTCTATTTTTTCCACATACAAATCAGTATTCCTTTGCTGCATATGCTTAATTACTGCAGATGTGCTAAGTTGAGATCCCTCCTTTCCCATCTTTACTGTGCATTCACAATGGGTGCATAAAGCTTTTGTAGTTTTCTGCACTGTTCCAGATCCCGGGGATAAATATCCCCACACCAAGGACTTCAGTGAAGCAAGGGGAAATTATGTTATTGCATTTGATGCATCTGCAGCAGAGTCTGAGTCTGATACAGCATATGATGAACATTGGGCTCTGCCACTCTGATTCTCCTCCTCAGCCACTACAGCTGCTGTCACCAGTCCCACCACCACATCTTCAGGCCCACTGACATGAGTCTGCCTATTTTCCTGCCCACTCAAAAGAACCTGCCCTTCTTCTTGTTCACACACAGTATTAGGTGATAAACCATCCAGTATCCAGCACTCTCTATTCCCAATATAGTTGTTATTTAGCAGCTTTTTCTCTATATGTTTAACCTTAATGAAGCCCATGATATTGAGGAAAGTATCTCATAGGTGAAAAGAAATGTTTGCCCTATAACTTAGTGTACTTAAAAGTTCATCATTGTGGTTATCCAACCTTTTTACATATATATTAATCTCTTGATACTTCTACAATGTTTACATTTTTGCTCACTTCCTACATGCATTTATGGTACATTTTATTTGATTTAGTAAACCTAACAGAGTACAAACTAATCAAACTGTCTACTTTCTGTCACATATTTTATTGCCTATAGCAGCCAGATAATATAACAATGTATGATTCCAGAAAGATTATTGTTCCTGGTGTCTTATGACATGGAAAAGAACACAGCTTGGTTCCAAGATTCCTCAACAACCCCTGAGTGGAATTCCCACAGACATTCCCTACAGCAAAGATCAGGACTTCAGGAGTTCATTCACATTGCAGATTCTTACTTGTTGAAGTTCCCCAAAAAGAGAATATAATAAAAAGCTATAAACATAATGCAATACATAAGCATCTGATTTCCTATTAAACAAAAGGGTACATCCACTTGAATGATAAAGTCAAGGATTATAATGACATAAATATTCCATTGTAATGTAGTAATACTGGAGTCACTTTTAAAATGTTGCACTGAAAAGTGCGCTATAAAAAACGGCGCATTCACCATGTTGCATAGTTTAAAAGGGCGACATGTGAATCTCACCTTATAAAAAGCGCAAGTTTCTCATGCTGCCTCCTTAAATGTCGCTGGGATGTGGAATGTTGCTGAGCGCCGGCTCTCTCTCCCCTTCACATGAAAGAACCAGAATACCAACCACACTGGACTTTTGCCTTAGAGGACTGGATCCTGCTCTGCCACTCACACGTAGAGCAGTTGTCTCGCTCCAACTGCTATGGTCCCGGTTTTCAAATTCTTGTCCAGAACAGCCCACCATAAGCCAAGCACTCCTTTATACAGCTTTGGGAATTTGACAACAAAATCATGATCTGCTGTTACTGGATACTGTACAATGATACACTGGACTTTCACTCTGGATCTGCAAGCTTAATTCTCCTTCAAGCCGCATGTGATTTTTTTAAAACTCTTTCGGCACCAGAGAGGTATTGCGTTGAACTCTGACAAATAAAGTAACAGTGGCAGAGTTCAATGCAATACCTCTCCGGCACTGAAAGGGTTAACAAAAATTCAAATGTGGGTTGAAGGAGAATGTAAGCGGAACTTTCATCCGTTGTAAAGTCGTCCTGCTATAATTAAGCAGGTAGCCACTAGCTTCTGAATATATAGTTTACCTTTCACAAGTAGCCCAATCTGAAGAAATCCATCATTGAAGGAGACCGTAACCCAGGCTACAGCACAGACATCTTGTCTGCATGCGTGCACCGTCAGTCCCGGTCTCCATTGTGTATACTGCAGTGTACAATATGGTTACCGGAAGGGACTGACGACGTAGACGTGCAGACTGTGCTAACCCAGCCATCAGTCTCCTTCAGTGATGGATTTCTTCAGATTGGGCTACTTGTGAAAGGTAAACTAAATATTCAGAAGCTAGAAGCTGCCTGTTTAATTATAGCAGGGCGACTTTATAGCGGATGAAAGTTCTGCTTTAAGCTGGCAGATCTAAGGTGAAAGTCCAGTGTATCAATGCACAGTATGTTGAGAGAAGGGGACAGAGAGCCGGCTGTGGGTGGTATTCTGGTTCTTTCATGTGAAGGGGAGAGAAAGCCAGTGCTCAGCAACATTCCACATCCCAGCAACATTTGAGGAGGCGTCATGAGAATCTTGCGCTTTTAATAGAGGGTGAGATTCTCATGTTGCTCTTTTAACCCTTTGAGTGCCAGAGGGGTATGCAACGCATTGCTTTGCAATGCGTTGTGTACCCCTCTGGCACACAAAGGGTTAAACAATGCGACCTGGTGAATGTGCCATTTGTATAGTGCAGTTTTCAGTGAAACATTTAAAAGGATACTCCAAATTTAGTAAGTTCATCTGCTGGCATGAATAAAGGAAAAGGTGCAATTTTGAGGTGTTCTCTCCTGTTCTTTCTTTGAGGCTTATCTATAAAACCTGAGGAGTGCAATTCTGGAACAAACCAACTCTACCATAGTGGATAAAAAAATTGCAGTCGATTTAAATTGAACTCTTGAATGTTAGAGATGTCTGCCATGTGGAAGATAGTGTGGGAATTGTATTTGCAATCTGGGGTGTTCCATTCTTTTGTGCCTTGTTTAAAGTATGAGCAGAGGAAAATGGTGTAACATTCCACCATTGCCCTAAACATGCAATAAGAAAGGCATTCCAGGCTTGCTTGCATTAAAGTCAGCAGAGGGGTGTGTGAGCTGGTGTGCACTAAGGAGATCATACATTCTAGTGCAAGTATGTCAAACTCAAATATAGTGGAGGGCAAAATATTAAACAATTATTTTGTAAGAGAGCTGTACACCCAACAATTACCCCTAAGGACAGCCACAACAATTCCACTGCCTGCATTTTTATTTTTTGCAGAGGTTTAAATAGAGGGATTAAATTGCAGTATTTTCCTGTTTTGCTGTGGCTATTCTGATAATGGGCCCAGTATCTAGCTTACCTCTTAGAAAAGGGGAAGGCAACCTTTGGCTTCCAAGCTGTTGGAGACTGCAATGCCCATAATCCCCAACCAGCCAACAGCTCAGGAGTCAAGGGTTGTCTACCATTACTCTAGAATGAGAAAATCAAACTGATCTAAAATGAAATTTGTACCAACACAGCTGCACTCTTGTTAAAATGAGAAATTCTACTAGTGGCAGAACTTTATTAGCTAGGGGAGCACATGCAGCCCAAGCGCTTCATGTTTGACATGCCTGCTGTAGTGCTTACCTTGAAATGCAGCCAAAGCTTAAATGAGCTATGCTGATGAATTTATACATTACCTCCACTGTATTTTTCTTCTCCTTAAAATTCTCCCTCACATCTCTGTCTTCTTTTTTTCTTTGTCCGTGTGTTACATCATAATCAGCAATTTGCAATGTAATTTATTTATGCTAATTACAAAATTAGGTGTGACATATGAGCTGCTGATGCTGAAGCCTTTTGAGGAGGCCACCTTGATGGGTAGTCATGGAATCAGTGAGATACTTCCATTAATGTATTTATTACAGAAAAAATTAGGAGCATATCTTATTTATATCATATATATATATATATATTTATAATTATATATTCATGTAATAACAACAACAACAACACAGACATGAACCAGTTGGTGAATGGCATGTTTACATGCTTTGAGAAGGATCCTCACATAGTTATCAATAAAAGAGATGAGGAATACACTCTTGCTACATTGCTGGACAAAGTCAAGGCACGAGCAGCAGCACTCTGGGGAATTGTATTGTATTGTATCATATAAAGACATTCTTATAAATCAAACTGAAGATTGCATTGGGGAGAATGAGAGAAATGTAGGGTATAAAACTACTAAAAAATATAGTGAAAAGCAATAAAGAAAAAGGATTATACCCTTAGCATCAGCAGCAACACCACAACAATTTTCAGAACATGTGGCATCATCACAGAAAGCAATTCATGTGTTCCAGGGGCAGTAGTTTAATATTTGTGGTGGTGGTGGTAGTCTCACTCGAACATCTCTAGAAGACTTGCTCTGGTAACTGATAAACATTGCATGAACTCTGTCTAGCTCAAAGAAGTGACCTCACTGAATGTGAGATAGTTACAGCACATCCACAGGACAACTATATTCTAGGCCAAAATGATGATCCACTTGAGTATTGGCAAACAAAACAGTGTGTGTGGCCAGCACTTATGTGCACTGCAGTGTAAATGTTTTGTGTCCCATTAGCAACCATGCAGTTAGAGTGGCTTTTCAGTGCAGTTGGTTAATAACTGAAGGACATGTCTTTCCAGTAGCAGTGTTGGTAGCGTTACTTTTTAATAATGAGCCAGCATCTAAAACATCCTACTACCTGTAGCAGAATTGGGAAAAAATACACTAGACAGGAAAGTATACAGCACATGTAGAAGCTGTAGCACTGAAGAGGCGAAAAAGGAGGGATTGGCACTCTCAGTGACAGTTGTGACCAGTGCTTTGACCATCAATGAATGATGGATGAATTATAATGCAAGGTTATATTGAAATCATATATAATATGGCTTATAATTTCTCTACCATTCCTTCTTACTGTTCACTATCATCGTCATATATTATTCACCACCATCCACATCCACAGCTTAAATTCAACTTTTTATATTTTATTAGCTTTATGTTGTTGAACAAAGTTGAGATCATAATTTAATGTCATCACTGTTATATTTATCAATATTTTACAATTACAGAAGATAAATTACTTCTTGGAATTGCTATCTCATGATCCCAGTAATCTCAGTAAACAATGTGTTGTCCTATTAGACCAGAATTAAAAGAAGAACACTGGATTAATTTGGAATATCATTTTATTCTGAAATACTTTTTGAGAGCAATGCATGTTGAGCTAATTGCAGAGAAAATTATTTGCATCATGTTTGGGAACGTATTGAACATCCTTTTTGATTACATTGAGCTTTTTTCCTCCACTGAAAGATATAAGATATCTCCAGTGCTTTGCTTCATAATGTATTTGTGACAACAATAGAATTCAGAGTTTGTAATGCCCCTTTTACATCAGTTGGATTTGGGTATGTTTTTATTTCTCCCCTATGGTTCAGTTGATTTACTCCAGATTTGCTCCATTTGTCATACTAAACAGCCTTATAGACTATGCCCTGTGACATGCAAAATAAATAGCCAAAAGAGTGCAATATTATTCAATGTGCTAACCTCATCTTATTGAAATTTTATTTTAAATATGAGAATCAAATTTGCACGTAATCTTATTGATGACTGAGACATCTCTGGTGCTCAAATATATCAATAGATTGTAGGATATAGATTAATATTTATAGAATATGATATTACAAAGATGAAATTAGAAAGAAAATAATCCATCGATATTTCACGTTCACAGGAATCACAGTCTTAGACCTGAAATAAGGGAAGAACACTGGATTTATTCTGAATATCTTGTATTCTGATATAATTTTCTGAGAGCAATGCATGCTTGGACAGTTTTGTGGCAAACCATTAGCACCATAGCAGTGGACATATAAAACTTTTGAATTAAATTGACCTTTTTATCCCCTTGAAGCTAAGAGAGGTCTCCAATGCCTTCCTTCAAAATACACTGGAAAAATCCATAGCTTTCAAAGTGTTTAAAGCTCATTTTAAATCAGTTGCGATTGTGGTATTCTTATTTTTCCTATGGGGCAGGTGCTTTGCTCCAGAATCGAACTTGCACCTAACCTCTTTGAACCTAGCGACATTCCTGATGCTCAAAAGGTGAATTAGAGATATCAATATAGTATAAGGTATTGATTAAGAATTATAGTATAATATGTTGTTGAGATGAAATCAAGAAGAAAGCTTTTCAGTAAGTAATTCAGGCACACCTGTTACTGTACAGACTAACTATTGTTTTTAACCAATGACACTCATATGCAATAAAAGAAAAAATATACTATTTATCCATCAGATTTTTTTTTTTTTTATTTTAACTTATATAGGGAAAGATGACTTTCTGGATTGCTGTCTCATTCTCAGGAATCTCAGTCAACAATTCATTATCCCTGTCTGAGACCTGAAATAGGGGAAGGACACTGGATTTATTTTTGGGGCAAACCAGTTGAACCATATTGGGGATATTGCAGAAATGAAATCATGAAGAAAGCTTTTCTTAAATCATACAGACACACCTGTTACTGTACAGCTAAACAAACAAAAAGAGCTTTGTGAGAATAGTGAGCACTAATATTGCTTTATTATTGCCCTTGATAGGTTCAATAAATTCACCATTCGCTCATAGAGACCAGTTCAGTATATCTTCTTGTCAGCCATTGTTAACCCTTAAGACATAACTTTTATTGGTGCTAATAAAATTATCCAAATGAACCCTTTATAAATTAGGTATGTTACTTAAAAGATCCCCAAGTATCACTAATTGCTACAAGTCATGGAATATTAAAACCAAAACCTTCCTCCCAATCAGTATCCTATGCCACTACTTCTGTTGCAACCTATCTCAACCAATCTGATCCTATATCTCATGTGGATATTTACTAGAAAATGTCACAGTAGCGATTACTTTAAAACATCTCAGAATGCAACAGAGAAGTGTTTAACAGTTAAACTGCAGTTAATAAAAATCTATATGCCAGAGACCCCTGATGGCTCAATTATTTCTTTCGAGTTTACTCTCAGGTAGTTTGTAAGGAACCTGGCTCATTAGTTATGTTGCTTCTCATTCATGGGATATTAGATGAGACGTAATCTTATCAAGTATTATAATTCTCTCACTAATGGTTAATAAAGTATCTCCGGTGATGAAATTAATTAGCAATTCATTCGCTAATATACAATCTTTATAGAGCTAACATTCACTTGTTGTTTTTATTTTAATATCCACTAATTAGGTCAGTTATATGCTGTTACTCTATTTGGGCGATACACAGAAATAACTGTTGGTGTTTGGAGAAGATAATTCCTCTTTGGCACAAAATAAAAAAGAAGATGGATATGTATAATAAAATTCCAGATTTCTTGGCATTAAAATATATTGAAGATAATATGGAAAATTTGTGTTTAAAGAAATGGCAAGACTTAGGGATTAAGGTTATACGTCAGACATGTCAATCAGGCAAAATTAAGCCGTTTCCAGAATTACAGAGGGGATTCTCTCTGCCTCAAGGGGAATTATTTAATTTTCTAAGAGTGAGGGCATTTATATTCCAAAATGTTATTATGAAATACTTAGTTTAGTAATCTATTTCCGCCACTGTGTGTGGCTGCATAGGCGGTGGCAACCAAGACAATAATGTGTGCCACAGCCCCCCATCCTATCCCTCACGAGCCGATGCCTGTTCCACACTGAGGGAATTTGAACAGGGACTGCCTTTATATATGGGCAGTCTTTGTTCAAATTCCTTCACAGTCATTGGCTGTGATGTGCTTATGCACATCCCAGCCAATCAGCTTAGACTGGCTGTGCTTTAAACTGATTGGCTGGGATGCGTGTAAGCACATCCCAGACAATGGCTGTGAAGGAATTTGAACAGAGACTGCCCATATATTAAGGCAGGAATTCCCTCAATGAGGAATGGGCATCATCCCATGAGGGACAGGAAATGGGGGGCTGTGGCACACATTACTGTCTCTGTTGCCACTGCCTATGCTGCTGTAGACAGCGGCGCAGACAGATTACTAAACTAAGTATTTCATAATAACATTTTGGAATATTTCTTTGGACCAAGTTTGAAAAATGTTAATAATTGGAGGCATATGTATAATCTCCCGGACAGAATGCACAGTTTAACCCTTTTAGCTCCAGAGAGGTATGCAAGGCATGGCACTCAAGGGGTTACACTATGTATTACTGTGCGGGATGTTTCAGAAACATTCAGACACTTGATTTGATTTGTCATTATTTGCTATGGGTGAAAACAACTCTTAACTTAACAGTTTATTTTTTGCTGGCATTTTTTCACAGCACAGGCATTTGAATTGCTTACCATGCTTGAAAAAATGCTGTTTGTAAAAAAACAGCTGTTGGCAAAACTTGAATCAAGCCCTATATCTTATGACTAGTGCAAAAGCCTGTGTACACGGGCCAAGGTCCAGGTGATGTCTCACTGCTCCGGTCCTGCTCTACGTACTGCCGTTACCTCACTGCTCCAGTCCTGCTCTGTGTACTGATGCCACCTCACTGCTCCAAGCAATGCAGTCATGCACAGTAGAGAATGCCCGAATGCGGCTTCTGTCAAACATCACTAGCGCTTTATTATATAGGATAATCTCCACACTGTTGACTTCCTTACATCATGAATGAACTTTGGTTTTGTGATAAATATATAGAAGTCCAAAGACTTTAATTTCAAGTTATCCTCTCACACAAAAAGTACTTGGAAATAAACTATATTTTTAAATGTCCACCATTCAGGATTCCTTACCTAGGAATACAGCTAATCATCAATTTTAATGTATTTTATTTTATACTCCACTTATTAAATCTGTCACAGCAGATCTTTCAAGATTTAACACATTAACTGAATGTTCAAATCTGTCAAAATGAATCTGCTATCTAGAATATTCTACTATTTCAGGGTCTTGTCTATCAATTTTCCTCTAGTGGATGCTAATAAATTACTAAATCACTAAATTGATTTAGACAGGGGGGAGACCCAGGGTTTCAACACAAACTCTTACCATAATAAAAACTTAGGGTGGGCTTGGCCTCCTCCACCTACACTCCTACTACTTGTCTGCAGTATTAGAAGAAATAGAGGAAAGCTAATGCTCTCAAGCCCCAATCCATAACATTCTTCAGACCCCAAAAGCTCCCAGACCCCCCATTATTCTTTCATCACCCATGGTTTAATGGTCCCTTAAGTTATAAGACTCAGTTAAACATAAAAAGTGATTGACACAAATAAAGCCATTTTTAGATAACCCATCCTTTGGCCCTAGACTTCAAAACAAAGGCTTCCTCAATAGGTCTATCCTGTTCCTTCTCTGAGTAATTGACTGCATTGAAAATGATCACTCTCTTCTCAGGTTTGATTGAAAGGCATACTCTTCAACCAGATGAAGCTTTCACATATCTGCAGTTTACCGGGTTTCAAAGGTTAAGCTTACATTCATCACATGCTTCTGACCTCCTCTAGGACTTATTGAATTATTCATGATTTCCCTATAGATATCACAACCAAACATATGTGATGGACAAGATACTGGTGAAGAACTACCTATAAAAACTTGGATCAAGATCTGATTAAGTGCAGCCCCCAGCTGCCCACAAATAAAAAGCATACAAGATATTACAGAGATGATACCTAACCTTTGCCAAACTTAAAAGAATCTACCCTAATCACACTCCCTTCTGTTTCAATAGTTGTCAGTAGCAGGGCGATATGTTTCTCATTTGGTAGAGTTGACCAGTAGTGCAAGACTTTTGGAAGAAGACTGTCAATCTCATTAACTCCATAACATACATTTAGGCTATGATCCATTTGTGCCAGACCTTGGAACTCACGCACAGGGAATGTTTAAGTGTATAAGAAATTGTAGATTATGTTAATGTAGTGTACTTATAATCTTGATTTTAGTAAAGACAGGAGGCAAATATTTTGCTTTACTTCCTTTACTGAAACTCTAATAGCACCACAGTAACTCACACCGAATGTGAAGAAAACGATGGCAGCACTGAGCGACTGGGACAGACAGATAAGTGTCCTTTAGGTCGAGACGTGTAAACCAATCCCCCTGGACAAGCAGATCTCACAAAAGATAAATGCCTTGAAATGGTGATAAACCACATAAGAGTTGAGGTTCCGCAAATGGATGACCGGTCGAAAATCTCCGGTCTTCTTCTGGACTAGAAAAATATTGTTGAAGAACCCGGTCTAGTCCTGGCTAATTGAACTGCGCCTTTGGAAAAAAAGAGACTGAATTTCAGCATCTATCAGCAACTGATCTGCAATGGAAACCACCGCCACTGGAGAAGGAGACACCTGAACCAGAGGAGAGTGGAACTCTATGACGTATCCTTGGATGGACTGCAACACCCATGCATCTACCAATTCTGAAAATGAAAAGAGATCTTTCCTGCAGTGAAAACTGGATGAGAAACATTCAAAACAGGAATGCTTACCTGCAGGAAATCTGGAGAGGCCTCTACCACGTTGGTTCCTGGCTCTGTTCGCCCCTCTGGAGAAAGATTAATTCTGGTAAGGATTGGCGAGGAAGAAACCTGCAGTAGGGGGGTTGGCAAGGGGGCCAGAGAACCAAAATCTGCTGGTTGCACGGCCCCGCTGCCGACCAGCTCTCCCAAAAACACCCCTGGAAGATGGTAGGCAAAATACATGTCGCAAGGAAGACTGAACCTTGTTCAGGGTTGTAAACAGGGTAACATATTGTTTGAGTTCTGCAATAAAAGGTTCCCCAAACAAGAGGCTGTTGGCCGATGGGCCCAACTCCATAGACCACAGATCCACCAATTTCGCATCAATTCTCAGCAAGACAGTCTTCCTCCGTTCAGTGGAAGAGAACCAGATGGCCACCGTCACTCTCAGACCACAAGAAACTGAGAGCCAGGAGAGAGAGCTGACAGAAGGGATCTGACTAGCCGCAAACCCCACCAGGGAATAAAGAAGCAAAATTGTCCTAAGCACACCGTGACCACAAACAGGTAGCCCGTGGCATGAGGCACAAATGGTTTAACCCCTTCCCGACAATGGACGTACATGTACGTCCCGCAGAAACTGTCATTTAGTGACAGAGGAAGTATATGTATGTCTTGGAAGTCCGGGTCCCCACATGGATTACATTAGAGAAAAAAATTCCTAGCCGGGCGTTAAGTGACGGCCACGTGTGTGCACGGTTGCTCACTAAGGGATTAAAACAGCCCCAATCCCAGCATCCCAGAAAGTAGAGAACCAGGCAGTCCGACCCAAACAGTTTAGTCAAAAAAATACATAAAATATGGCAAATCTGTAGGCAAACTGCAGTATCAGTATTTTAAATTAGAAAATACTAGAGGAAGCATGAAAAGAAACTAAGGCATAAAAATACCATCATTAGAAAAAATGCATCCAAACATAGATTTTTAGACAACATTAGATTAGTAGAAATAGAAGAGGTACTCTGACCTGTGCAGCTTATTGGAGCAGCAAAGAAAGAGGAGTGGTTTAGCTGAGCCATTCCTTAGATTACCTGATTTTCCTTTTTTCTGATTGGTTGTTACTATGTGAGTTACTGTGCTGCTACTGAAGTTTCAGTAAAGGAAGTAAAGCAAAATATTTGCCTCCTGTCATGTGGTAAAATTTGATTGCTCCCATTCTTCTTATGGCCAGGAATTTGATAGCTTTACACTGGGAGAAACAACATTTACCTGAAAAGAATGCTTATATCTGGAGAAATGTTACAATGGAAAAGCTGAACTCCCAATTAACCAAATTCCCTGCAGATTTTCAGCAGCCTGGGAGTCGTGGTTTGCCTTCTTAGGCCCATAATATGAAGTGGTCAGTCTCTAGATCTATCTTGGCTCCTATAATCACTTCCCTTTTTATCAGGGCTGGTCCTCTTTCTCTTTTTTATTTTCCTCTTCTCTCTTATTATCTCTGTTATCTATAATGTTCCTGTATTCTCTCACTATCCTCCCTATATTGCATGCAAAGGTACAAATGTATGTTAACCAGCAGCAATCTCTTTACACCATGACTAACTGAAGTATATTTCTAGCATCCCAAGAGTAAGCATACTGCACCACTGTATTGAGTTTGCCAGGTTTAAAGCTAAGGTAGGCAGAAGTTTAATAATATTTACTACATATTTGCCTTATACATTCAATTAAGCTATTAATGTATATTCATTCCTAAGACTGATGAAAATTTATTTTAGGACTGATTTTTAGGTAATGTAAATCATGCAAATATCGAACATGGCAAAAGTGTTCATAAATCATTCTCATGAATAAATACATGGTTCATGCACCCAATGAATCTTAGTTGCTTTGGACTAATTGCCAAACTTGAGATCATAAGAATTTGTCATTACAGAGTGTTTCCCTCCTGCGGAAACATTACTTGGTTTAGTTTTTGCCTCGAACATTAAATTTTAATTATCTCAAAATTTTATGAGTCACCAAGAGGTGACGTCTTTTTCTTTGACACACTGAGCACAAGAAAAAAATAAATAAACAATCAGGACTCATGTCATACACTGAAGCCACTGGCTAGCTTTCAGAAAGCATTTTATATTCGAGGTTTCCAGTTTTATTGGCCCCACCGGCGCTATAGGGATTACAATCTGGCAACACAGTACAGTAGATCTCTATTTTCCAGATACCTTTTTTGTAAAAATAAAAAAATAAAAAGTCCAACTAAAATGAGATTCTGGTTTTAGTTTCATATCCAGTTTGGTTTGACTGTCATTATCTTTCAGGTTGGACATTTTCTGCACAAACATATTTGACTATGTTCAATTACCAACTGGAATGGTGTACATATTTAGATCAACCCAACATGCTCAAACATTTATTTGTTAGATATAAGGTAAAGATTGCATTTAAAAAAACATAAAGATGACCCTTTCAAATGATTGACCAGAAGAGTTTTTTTATAGCAGCAGTAATGTAATACAATAATGCTATTCTGTTCACATTTTAATATAAATTTATAATAATATGGAACACCCATTTCCAGTGGTTACTCACACTTGTTGTGATCCGATGCAAACCAGCTTATGGCTCTGTGCTGTAGTGGGAAGATGCTAGGACCAGATTTGAATATTTGTTTTGATGTTTTCATTGCTTCCATTTGACTATAATCCTGCAAAATACACCAAAAGAGCATAAACTGAAGGTTGTATATAACGAAATGCATGTACACATCATGATGCATACACACTGACATACACCCTCCCAGAAACCAGGCCCCATCACAGTGGAATAGGGCCCTTCATTTGGACCCTTTTTTCTGTTGTTTTCTTCCTTTCGTTCTTACCAAATGCATTATCATTTAACACAGCTTAGAGAATAAGGTAATATCTAAAACAGGAAATATATAGCATTTATTAAATATTATATTAAAATGAAGTATTTTGCAGTGTCTGTCTTCCAAGTCTGGCTTTTATGTCTAGTTATCCAGAGAGGGTTATATTATACTGTTATAACTGTGTCTGTTAGAGTTTTAGTTATACAACAAGAGATCATAGTTAAATATAGGTGTATTGGAGTAGACTTAATGGATCTTGATCTTTTTCTGCCACCGAGGTAATTATCTCTGTAGTAATTTTATCCCTGCCCCCCTATCACTGTTTATTGGCAACACATGGCTTGTTTCTTGATGCGCAAATTTCCTGACTGCATCCACTTGTTTTTATCCCATGATCTTACGTCTCCGTAAACCAGGCATTCAAGTAATGTAAACTGCTTACTTGCAGTGTCATCTTCCATGTCTGGCTTTAAATCAACAATCAGCGCTAGCAAGAAACTGCTTACTTGTAATATCATCTTCCATGTCTCTCTATCATAGAGAGACTAATGTTTCAACATCCCTAAACCTTGAAAGATCTGTCACGAAGGCCAAAAATTAACTCTGGAGTTTGAGGATCCCTGTTGTCATGATTACTTCATCTGATCTATCAGCAAACTAAATGTAGCTGATCTACAACTCCAAGCAAAGGATCTAGGCCTCGATCCAATTGACATGGTAAAAAATAAAAGTACCGTTGGTAGTTTCAAGTCACAGTCAGGTATTCTATTACCTGCACTGTGACACACAATGGAACAGTAAAAATGCACAGCTTGCACCCATTCGAATAAATGACAAAGGCAATTAATTTGCAAACCAATTACATGCAGTGGCTAGTAACACGCGTTAAAGGGATAGTAATGATTCACATTAAAGCAGCTCCAATTAATCTTCATAGTATTTGGGCCATGGAAAGTGTAATTTTAGTACTATCAGAGTTGTAGTTCAATAGTAATTGAATGATAAAGTATCCCCCGCCCGCTCCTTTTACTGATCTAACACTGCTCACCTCAGAGCAGCAAGACTATTCGGATGGATCACAGAGAGGGACAATCTTCCGTTAGCATAAGGAAAAACCTGAAAAACCTGTCAAGTGGTTAAAATCCCTATTTAAATCAGTGTGAATTTTTATTTGTTTCTTATGGTGCAATTGGATTTCTCCAGAATTGTTCCTGTACTGACTTTTTACATATGATGGTCCACATTCAGTCATAAGTTCTTTCCTTCCACTCCCCCCAACAGTCTCTCCTTTCCTCTCACATATCTCTCTTTAGCTCTTCTCCAGAAGATCTCTGTAGCTAACCCAACCCACTCTGTAAATTTACAATCTTCCGTATAGCTGGCTAAAAATCAGGGAAATAGATGTCCAAAACCATTACCATACCTTACAATGACAGGTGAGGCTATGATTCAGACAAAGAGAAGAGTGCCTGAGCAGAGTGGGGTGCAGGAAGTGCTTAAAAACCAGCAGAAGCCCTGTGGGTCTCTTCTAAGCAGGGAGTCAGCTACTGTCTACTGGGTCAAAAGTTGCTCTGTCTATTTGTATGCCAGAGGTGTGCACAACTCATCGCATCTTAATGTATTGTGTACCCCTTTGGCATTCAAAGATTAATGTGCTTCTGCTGCCTCTGGTACTGTAGCCAGTGTCTCTGTGGTGGAAGCATGAACAATACTTTATATAAATATAAAGGGGTAAGGAGTACTCAGAGAAGAATGAAAAGTGTAGTAGAAAGGCTTGGCTCACAAATTGCACAGAAGTAACACAGGTCAAACATATGGTTCAGATGTACACTTGTCTGTAAAGGAAGATGTGTATATATTGAAATAAAGAAACATGTAGTATATTAGTCACTGATAAACACTTGGCCGATTAATGACAGGAACTAGACAGGCAAAAATGAATATACTAGAAAATAAGCAGAAATTAATAAAACATAGCTCACTGGGAGAAGATAAAGAAACAGACAGCGTGAGTAGCGGTGTGATTGAGGGTTGTGAAGTTGCTGGTCCCAGTATGGCAAATCTAATGGCAATGAGGAAATTACTTGACTTCAGCACCACCTGGTAGCAACTCTGCCTCAGAACAAATCACTTTATTTTGTTTATTCTCAGTGTGTTCTCATCACAATTTTTGTTAATGAGGAATATGACAAACTGACAAAATAGGTAATGGGATAAAAACCAGCTATTGGTTCAAACAGAGTTACTCTCAACATGGTCAGGTGTGTCTTTAAGTGCCAGAGGGGTGAGTAGTGCATTGCTTCCATAATACAATGCATTGGATACCACTTTGGTACTCAAATGATTAATGTGCTTTTGTTGGGTCTTGTACTGCAACCAGTGTTTCCCTAAGGATTTACTTTTGCGGAGGGTGTCACCTCCATATTCTCTTGTTCCCTGCACCCTTGGTCAGAGAGAATTGTGCTCTAATGATGAATCAGGAAGCAATGGCTATCAGTATTGCTTTGATATGGGGCACTGTTGCCTGAATCTGTTCACAGCAATGATGTAATTCATTTTTTCAATCCTTCATAGTGCCTAAATGTTATGCAAGCTACTTTCATACATGTGCAACCTCCCACTGCAGCAGCAAATGGGAGATGGAGTGTGCCAGCTGCTTGTCGGACCCTATGTATGGCTGTTCCCAGGGGCAATTCCTCCACTCCCCCATCACCTGGGCTAGCCCACCCTTAATATAGATCTCCAGTGATGTTACTTAGGAACTGTAGGTTAATATTTAATAAGTGCTGCTATGGTAGGCTGATTTAGGATCTTTGTTCAGTCATAGTAACATGTTAACAGTCAGCAGTTAAGAAGTTAATTGAACTGTTTGTAAATTCAATCTCAGTTTCTTTCATCAGGTCTCAAGCATTTTGGATAAAAAGCTGTAAATGTCAGTGTTTAGTTAAGAGATTATTCCTTTGGTCTGTATCCAACAGACATTGTACTTTCTTGAGAGCAGTCCATCCTCAGTCCATCCTCTATCCAACTCTCTGGCTCTCATAAAGAAACTTAAAACCAGACATTAAAACAGACACACACTGCTGCGGTTAAAACTGCAGTTCTTGGCTTATCAATAGTATTCAAAGTGTTACATCAATGTGTGGTTAGAAGAGCAGCAAAAACAATATCTTGGCTATATATATACAAGAAAAGTATACACATTAAATATTAACCTTTACCAATAAACAGTGACTACTACAGATAATAAACAGTGAGATTTAGTTACATGGTTATGGCCAAAACCATGTGAAGTTTTGCTGTCCCTTCAAGGTACCTCAGATTAGGCAAGTCCCTGGGATTCAAATTAGTTTCACAGATTTCTAACAATGCAATTGAAACAAAATCCTACAAAAATGTCATGATTTTGCTAGAAGCACAAGCCAAATCCAGAACGTAGTACATTCCTAGTATTTGGACATCATTAGATGAGGGAATCCACTCAGGACCCATTCCGTGGGTCAAGCTAGTGGGCAAAAATTACAAATTGATCCTTATGGGGGGTTAAACCTTTCTATATATTGATATTTATCCTATTTCCTCTGATTTTGCCATGATTTGCTGATGATCACTCATAACTTGCAGAAAGGTAAATGATTGTATGGGGAAAATAAGACAGATCATTAATTATATTACCAGATTGTCAGGCCATTCACCAAGCATAAGAACATGAGGGAAATCAGTGATATGGGTGTCCTCTTCTAACAGTCTGGCCAAATGCAGTACAACCACGTCAGAGCCCAACCTAAGCCCAAATACGCATTAATTTCCTCTGGACATGTCTTACTATATCACCAAAGTGGATATCTTGCATATTACTCCAAAAGGATGATATATGGGACCTTCTTGACGATATTAAAAAAACCTGTCAAATAGAAAGTATCTGACCTACAGAAGAATATTATGCATCTAGACCGCAGGATAATTAATTTAGAGGACTCTCACAAGTCTCCTAGCACTACCATCATTTGAAGCAAATATTTTACAAGAAGAAGGATGATTTCGGAATCAAAGTCGCAGATGTAACATACGGATTCAGAATCTACC
This sequence comes from Rhinophrynus dorsalis, assembly GCA_037306005.1. Lineage (NCBI taxonomy): Eukaryota > Metazoa > Chordata > Amphibia > Anura > Rhinophrynidae > Rhinophrynus > Rhinophrynus dorsalis. The sequence continues at coordinate 347,215,697 of CM074723.1, read as the reverse complement.
CAAGACAGTGCCTCCCAAAGATTTATGGGCTTCTGTGCAACTTCTCTTCACCTCTATGTTACAGAGCCCTCTGGAATCTTGTATTGATATTGAAAGGGAGCATATAGCTCTTAACCCTAATGGTGCTCATACAGATAAACCTCAGGATGTTATATGCTACTTATTAGTGTACTCAGATAACTAAGCCATTTTCAGGAAGAGGAGGAGGAGGTTAAATTTGTAGGATGCCCCCTGCAACTCTTTCCAGATTTCTCTTACTACACCATGCAACTCTGTTTAGGGCTGTCAAGCCTCTTGCATATTTTCTATGATCAGCTGGCTAGAAGTACAGATAGGGTTTCCCGTTTGTGCTTATCTCTCAATGGGATGGAATTACAGCAACTGTGCAGAACACAGAAGATGTGCCAAGATGTTGTCAAGAACTGGGGATTCTGATCATTGATATCCTTCAGCTCTGTATGGAATCCAGCTCTATGCCCCTACCAGCAAAATCACAACTGGAAACTGGAACATGCAGAGGGGTTCAAGAGCCAATAGATGACGACAACATCATGGATACAGAGTCTTCTTGCTTTATGGAAGGTATTATGAGTTTAGGCTCTCACTCCAGTGCAAGGGTTAGAGTGAATGGCTTCCTCTCTGAGACCTTCTCAATAACAAATGGCACTAAACAGGGATGTCCCCCTCTCCTCAATTATTTTTGACCAACATAGTGGAATCTCCCTCTTTAATTATACAAAATCAAGGATCCTACAATCAAGTCAACACCCTTAAATACAGATCCTTCTTTTATGGAATGTCACCAAAATCAAATATTTAGGTGTATATTTTACTTCTAACACTATCACCTTGTTAAAGGGCCAAAGATCAAACCACTTTTGAGCTTCTCTTCTATAACTGCAAAACCAGATCTCACCCCTTATCCAACTTCTATAAATTCCTGAATAATTCTTTCTTTAACCCCCCCCCCAACCAAGTTATGGCTCTTGACTCAAACTCGTTTTGCCAAAACTAAAGAAAACCATTACAGAGATGCATATCAAATTAATTCTAGGTGGTACAGCACACCTTAAGGCCTAGCTTAATTTTTTTGAGATTCTTCAAACTATGTACTATGCTGCACATTTGGTGGGATTGTCACAAACTGATATCCTCTTCCCCAATTACTTTCTCTTTAATGTTTTCTCTTAGCAGCCCATCCCTTCTCCACTGTTCAGCAACACACTTTGTTTATCTTCTTTGTGAACTCAGCTATGGTTCTGAATTGGAAATCCCACCAGTGGTGACTATGCACATGTTATGAAATGGGTGGGGGTGGGTTTTGTGAGATCATACCTTTAGTCAATAGGAAAGAAGGAGTTTAGGGTCAGAAAGTGGGCATAAAAGTATACAGCACAAACTGTTGTTGGCGATTCCAGCCTCTTTGCCTACCATCTGTCTCTCCTTGTCCCTCCCCCATTTCCTGCCTACCCCTCATCCCCATTTGTTATGCTGGGATGGAATCATCCAAGTCTTTGCTGAACTTTGTAATTTCAGGTAACATTGCTGTGTGTGTAACTGTTAATGAAATAAGGCGTAAAAAGGGAAATGGGTTGCCTGGTGTAGCTGAGGAGGGATTGTACTTTGGGAATATAAATACTTGTGTTTTGACTTTCTTATAAATACTGCCTAAAGTAGATGAACCATTGGAATTGTTTTTTATTATATATAAATACACTAATTAATTATCACCACCCCTCTTCTCATTGACAATCTAGGACACAGCAGGTAGCTGCAATGGAAATGTTGAATGCCCATAGATTCCTATCTGGAAGTTTGTGTGTCCTTGAATTGCTTACTCTACACCTCCTTTATCGTTATAATTAATACTTTATGATATTACTTTCTTTATTCTTTATAGCAAATATTTTTTGATACGCCTCTATTATAATTTAAATTCAACCCCACCCCTGCCATTTTTAGGATAGGAAGTAGACTGTATTCAACTATGTCATCATTAATAAATTGTCATGGGTCTAGAAAATCTCAGCTCGGCACTCTCACTTCCTCTTGCCTTTGTTCCTTCCCTTTTTCTGTAATGTTTCCCTTAACTTTCATTGTCCTCTTTGCTCTATTGCAGGATTGTCTCCTTAATCTACTGACTGATACACTGCTTCCTTACACTTGGTTCTCAGCAGGAACTTCTCAGTAGCCACTCAAACCAGTGTTTGTCTTCAAATCCTGTGGCTTCTGTTTTAGAGGTTCTTTCTTTCTTAATAACCCTTTGAGTGCCAGGGGGTACGCAACGCATTGCAAAGAAAAGGGTTAAGCCAATTCTGGGCTCATATTTCTGAATATGTTTGGAAAATGTTTATTACATTCAAGACTCTATACATTTGTGTTGTGTTACAAGTATCTCAACCTTATTTGTTGATTATCCTGATTGGACTCAACTGTATTTTTCCAATAAAGCATTTAAAAAAAATTATGAAAAAACTAGATCTTTATTTATGGATTTCAAAAATATTTACTGAATATGATCTGTTTAATTAATATAGCCATATTTTACTTTTTCACAGGTAAAGGGAATATAAAATATAATTATAAATATGATAAATAGTTGTAAAGTCAAATACAGTGGCGTAACTATAGAGGTCGCAGGGGTCGCACCTGCGACTGGGCCCGTGCACTCCAAGGGCCCGGCCTCCCCCTGTGACCCCTCCACCTGGTGCCCGCAATCTCCCTCTGGTGCTCTAGTAATGCAGGGCACTGGAAGATGACATCATCTCCCAGCGCTTTGTATTACTAAGAGGACCACGCGGGAGCTCCAGGTAGGTGATGGGGGCATTGTGTAGGGGGTCAATGTGGTCAGGGGGGCCAATGTGGTGGGGAGGGGGGCCCGTGGCATTTCTTGTACCAGGGCCCGGAGGCTTCTAGTTACACCTCTGGTCAAATACATTACTAGAGATGGGTGGAAAATCTAATTTTCTCCTCATGAGAATATCCACAGAAAAGGCTTCTGCAGAATTTCCAATAGGGAAACAATACTAGTGAATATTGCCTCCATAGGGTGTTTCCAACATTCCCAAGCCACAAGTCATCATGTGATGATATAATGACACATTCACACATCAGAACAGATATATGCATGCATGCAAGCTCACTCATACACTCATACAAGTTCTCATCTCAGACAAAGTCACTGGAAATGGGCCTACCACAAGAACTCACTGGAGGTAGAATGCCATTTTACTGCCTATATCTCTCTGCTGGAGAAAACTTTGCAGATCCTACCAAATACATTCTCATTTGGCATAGTTATAATTATAGTTGTCATAAACCATTAAGGGTAATAAGTAACAAAATAAGAAATATATAGCATGTATTAAATATGATTTTTCAAAATGAAACTAGCAGATGCTATAATATATGTCAAACTAATATTTGATTTACAAAATGTTCCGATTGTCTAGAGTTGATAAATACAGTAATATATCTAGCATATAATTATCAAATTTTGTAGGATGGATGAATTGCAAACTTAAAAATAAATGAATGCTTATTAAAATTAAAAAGAATAAATGCATGTTATTTAACAGCTAATATTTGTAATAAGATATGCTTTAGTGCATAGTTAGAAATGATTCCCCAATAGGGTTAAAGCAAAGTTTGTAAAACTATAGCGTTTCCTGTCCTCCTCTTGTTCTGCTTATTATTTTATCTTAAGATAGATGACCTCTCTCTTTTACAATATGTTTAAAATGCTGAAACTCTATACTTTATACTTGCACAAGAGTAATTGTGTATTTTCATAATTTTTTAAAATGCCATGGAACACACTTTTCAAATGTTGAACTTTAGTTTCACCTAAATTTGGAGACATTTAAGATAAACATAAAAATACCATATTAAAATAAAAATATTCATAATGTGAAAATGTAATATCATAAAAACAGCTTTGGGAAATCTTACTACTGGCCTCTTTTCAAAAAAAGCAGAATCAATTTAACAGTCACTACATAACTTTCCAGATCATGAGCTCCATCTTTCCTTATAGGATTAAACTTCCTTAGGAATAAATGCATTCACCTTGACCTTTTCAACTTGGAATTTATTTTTCATTGAACACAATAAATTTTATTGTAAAGTCATATTTTCACAGTGCATATCTCACTTACTAGAATTAGAGATATGAGTGAGGAACATGGCCTAGGGTTTCAATAAGAAGGGTATTTGATATTGATGTTTTTGGTTGGAATATAAGTTTAATTCTCTGTTGAAGCATGTCCCTATTCTTTGTTTCTTTTTTGTACGCATATTTTGTGTTGTGAGAAGATTTCTCTTCACAGAACCAGCAAAGAATACATTCAAATGTAGTTTAAAGACGGACTCATAAGAATGAGTGGCTTTATCTATTTAGAAGACTAATTTTCCAATAAAGTTATCCTTCATATAGCAGTTAGCTAAAATTATCAAATTATTGTTTGCATTATATCTGCAATTTCCTTTTTCTAGTGATCTGCATTCAAGGCTTGACTCAGTGTCAGTGGTTCTTACCCACACCCTCAAAGCCCACGAACAAACCAGGATTTAAAGATTTATCTGCTTTAGTACAGATGAACTAATCAAAATTACTGAGCCTATGATTAACTCACCTCCACTCAACCATGGAAATCTTCAAATCCTGGACAGTCTGTGTGTCCTGAGGCCACAGCTTGTGAATCACTGCTCTAGAATTTCTCATAGCAAGCAAAAGGCTTCCATAGATGTGAATGGATAGTTAGGGGACATGGAGTTCACGTATATTTTTACAGGGGGGGTGCAAAACCAAAATCAGAGTAGGTCCTAAATCCATGTCAGAAGTTACAGCTTGGATGTCCACAAGCACAAGTAGAATCACAAAGACAAATGAAATGGAGTGACACTGTTGACACCACAGAGCTTTTGACTGAAATTGAGCTACACTAGTGATGTCACCGAGCTTACAATTGAAAAGGAACCGCATTAGTGATACCAAAGAGCTTACTGTTGAAATGGTGCCACATTAGTGATAACACAGAGCTTTCAGTTGAAATTGTGCTACACCAATGATACCACAGAACTTTCAGTTGAAATGGAGCTAACCTAGTGATATCACAGAGCTTACAACAGAAACTGAGCCATATTAATGATACCACAGCGCATAGGGAGAGATTGAGACAAATGGTGGGACTAAAGGTGAAGAAAAACAATGGGGAGAAGGAAAGGCAAAGGGGAAAAAGTGGCAAGGGGGAGAAGTAGGAGGGTTAGAGGGGGGCAATAGTGTGTGTTTTAGAGAGAAATGGGAGAGGGCAATAGGAGGTGAAACAGGGGCAATGGAAAAGAGAAGAGAGAGTGGTGTTAGAGATATTGACATGAGAGAGAGTGTGGTGAGAGGGGATAAGTAAGCAAGTGATCTGATGAAAGTAATGGTGCCTCAAAACAGGGGCAATGGGGGAGGAGAAGTGAGAGTGATGTTAGAGGATAAGGAATAGTGTAAAAAAATAATATATATATATATATATATATATATATATATATATATAAACATTTCCCTTAAGAGGCAGCCAGAGGAGAGTAACAAAGTAATGGATGTCTTAGTAGACACTTATAGTATGTTTGGTGGTACAGCATGGGCAGTCTGTGATATGACTTTTAAAAAGAAAATTACCTATCATAGGGGGCATATGTTTAGCCAGATTATGGGTTTGTAGGCTAGCTTAGTCACCCATGATAAAAGGAGTGACCTGGACAGAGAGTTCTGTGGCAAGAGGTCGGCAGTAGATAGGGAGAGATTTTTGCTATGATTATAATAAACTTAAATGAGCAAGGGGATTTACTTGCAGATTTCTCCACGTTTGTGCTAAGTATGGTAAAGTGCATCCAATTGTGGTAGGACATTTCCTTCCATTGTGGTGAAACCCTCCTTTTGCACTACTGGTGGAAAAGTTTGTACCGTAATAAAAATAGGCAGACTATTTGATCACTTGGTCCATTAACCTATCAAGGAGGCAGTGTTGTTTTTGTTAAAGAGTTTTTTTGTGATTTCCTGTTGGTTCTTATGCATCTAACGTCTTCAGTAGGTTGTTGGAAGGGGTGCAGAAAGTGTTTTTAAATTTGGCATTGCCAGTAGCTGAAGGTAAAATGATATTGCCCTCTACACACGTCACTTTTTTGGACTAGAAATAGATTCTGTTCAGAGACTATTCAGGATCCCAGAGGAGAAGGTGGAAGAGATTAGGGCAGCAGTAGCAGCAGCTCCAGTAAAAAAAAAAATGAGAATTTTCCATTAGGGACCTGCAATCATTACTGGGGTTGTTGAATTTTGACTTCAGAGTCATTCACTTGGAATGGATTTTAGCAGAAGGTTGAGAAAGGCTATCACTGGGAAAACCAAGCAGTTTCATAAAGACAGGGATTTATCTTTTTGCCCTTTGAGTGCCAGAGGTGTGAGCAACACTGGTGGCAGTGTGAGCAAAGCAGTGGGGAGTTAGGTACAGATAGAAGCAGCAGGAGCCATGGGGTTTGGGGCTTATTTTCAATGCAAGAGGTGAACAGTAGGGATGGGTGAAATTTTTCCCTCAAAATAAAAAAAGGCAAGAAATGAAATTTATGGTGAAAAGTGACAGTTTTCCACCTTGCTCACTGCAGTGAAATCACTGGTAAGACTGTTTCATTTCTTTTTCTGCTGGGATAGTATAAAAGGGGTATCAGGTTCCTGCAGTATGTCATTCTGTGTTTAATGTTAGAGAGACAAAGTTGCACAATTTTTGCTCTACAGAAGACAGGCAAGTGAAGTTGGAGTTTAGTTTAGGGAGCCTCTTAAGCAGGGAATCTGTTCTTTGTGTTAGGGGAGTCTTTCAGACTATGATAGGGGAACCTGGGTGGCTCTGGGGGAGTGTGATGGGAGAAAGGAGATTTACACAAAGTATCCTATAATCTTGTTTGACTGAGAAGAGACAGGCAGGTGACACATTAATCACACCACCATACACGTCTATCACATCAACTATATCCTTGTTTTTATTTATTTATCTCTTTAAAAATAACGGTTAGCATAACTGCAAGCCTGCACAATAATTTCCGCAAAGCTAGGCTTGAAAATATATTTTATATTATGTGGGCTTCAAACAAGACTAGCCCTGAAAAGCATTTCAGGCCCGAGGCTTGCAAAAAATAAAAAAACAAGCCCTGAAAAAAACTGTATGCTTTACCAGCATAGTACCAGTAGTGCTAGGTGCCTGGAAGGGGCAAATTCCACTAATGACATTCTGGATTTTGCTATTGACAATTGCTGCTGCTGAGCATCAGGAGGATTAGGCTACTACATGGGAATGGGATCATTAGCAGTGATATGAAAAAGGAGGTGGTCCAATGATGCTTCCACTTGTCACTAGTCCTAGTGCTACTGTTAGGAAGCAGGAACACCACAACATCCGTTCAAGTTCATCTACTGAGAAGAAAATGGCCAATTGCATATGCTTTTCCACCTGTACCTCTTCTAAAATCATGGGTGTGTTAGAATATTTTTTTATCTTTTGTGAACAGGAAGAAATTATGCCTTATCATCAACAACAGCAATGTGCACAGTGCATGCAAGAAAACACTGTGAAATAGGGGAATAACTGAGAAGTATCAAAATTGACACATCTGCTTTCTTATTAAGAAAAAGAGCACTGCAACTAACCACCTCAAGGCTTAGGTCAGCAGTGTAAAACTGTCCCCAAAGAAGTCAAGTACTATGCTGTCACTATGGCTAGGGGTGGGCGAAAGGTCCCGTCGTGTTCCCACAAAAAAATCAGTGAAAACCCCATTGTTGTCTGCTTTTTCACAGGAAAATCTTTAAATAGAGTGATTAAAATCTTCACCGTTTTTGGGAATTGGCAAAAATTCTAGCCATTTTTTCAATGGCTAGAAAGTTTTCACCCCTTTATTAATGTGGTTTTCTCCTTTTCGGTATAAAAGGATGCGATTTTCCAGGAAGTTAAATTTGTGACAAGTCAGTGAGAAGGGTAAAGGAGGGAACACACCTTGGCACAACCGCCCTGATGATAACACACATGAAACACAGATACCATGACATTTATGTGAAACATGTTAAAGCCAAACACGCACCACAGAAATTGAGCTCCACTGTTGCTGTACCCCCTGACTCTCTAGAAAGGAAGAGGCGAAGAAGAGATCAAAGTGGAGGAAGAATAGAGAAACCCAGCCACAGACCTAAAGATTGATGACTAGTGAAACAACTAGCTTGCCATCACCTTCTTCTTCTAGGGTAACTACATCTTCTGACAATCCACCTCATTCATCATTACCTCCCCCACCAAATGATAGCCACTCTGTAGATGTTAGGATGTGGCAGTTCATGTCCACCCATTGCACTGACCACACATGGCAGTGTGGTGGAGGAGAATCGCAAGCAGGGCATCAAGTGGCATCTGAGGGGATTCCATTCCTCATAATATGCTAAGAGGCTGGCAGGGAGGGTTCATCATTACTATTAAACTGTCAGCAAGTTGTCCCTCATGTGTTCTTAACGGGGTGTGAACAAGGGGCATAATGACAGCAGCAGTACTTGGTTTCTGGTGGGGGATTTCACACTGGTGACCCCAAGTGTCATGGTGTTTGGATAGAGTTGTGCCAGATGTTTCATGTGAGTGCAGATGTACCCATTGTTCCACTTCCCAGTCCTTCTCTTATTTACATTGTGCACATTGCAGTTGCTGATTTAAGAGGTACATTTCCTGCTTCATTATGCATCACCCATATTACTGCTGTTGTTGATCTTATTCCCTTTGAGCTGCCTAATCACCCTTCTATTTAAACAATTCAGCAACAGTAGCAAGAACAGCAGTGGCAAAATCCTAAGTCCTACAAATCAATGTTTCCTTAGGGCTTGTGCCAAACAAGCCTAAGACCTACAAATAAATGTTTCCTTGGGGCTTGGGCCTCTAATAAGTAATCTAAGTCCTACAAATCTATGTTTTCTCAGGGCTTGGGGATATAATAACAAATCTTACAAACCATCCTCTACAATATACCCTATAATTTCAAGCATCAATCTACCCTAGTGGCAGCTTACGTCAGGGGGTCCCTGTCTCTATCATGTTAAGTACAAATTTCTTATTTTATTTATGTTTTTTTATTAACTATCCCTCCAATACCAGTTATCAAACCCCACAAAACAAATACCCTGTTCAACTGATTCTTTCCACAGACTCCACCAACACAGACACCCTCCTCAGACCCCTTTTATACCATTACAACAAACAGTATAGATAGTGGTAGTGCAAAATGTGTAGAGAAATGTGAAGAAGAAATGGTTACACAGCAACCTTAGTTAAAAAAAGACCTCTGCCAAACAGTCAAACAATAAAAATAGTATATATATATATATATATATATATATATATATATATACCTCAGGGCTTATGAAACCATACACTCCAAAATTTCACAGATTTTATTTCTTAATTCTCAGGGAATATCCAAGCCATGTATAATTTCTCTTAACTTAACATTCTTAATATATAATACCAAATAATGAAAGAATGCTATCATAAAATGTCACTATGACAAAATATGCAATTCTGGTACTATACCCCTATATACTAGACTGCCAGGTCTATATTGTCAATAAGAAAAATGTCTAATAGAAAACACCAATTAAGGGAATACAAAACAACACACCTAAACTATAAATCCTAAATATCATCTCCATATACCTCCATGGACATATATTTCATCTTTTTTAAGCCTGCTGCTATGCTGCCTACTATCCATTGTTTATAAAAAGAAATAAAGAAATCTTTACAAAACCGGGTTACCAAAATCAAAACTGAATGTTGCACATGTGTATTGTGGTGGTGGTACTTTGGAGGAACTTTGACAAAGTGCATCCTCCTCAGGAGGAGGAGATTGATCACCATGGTTTATTGCACAGGCTGCAGCAACCATGGCTGCAGTCAGTGTTTTGGACTATCGCAGTCAGTTTTTTGGACTACAAATTTACTCATACATCCATGCACTGCTCCTGAATCCTTCCACCCTACCACTTGTGTGTATGCTGGGCATTTCTTAAAGGGATAGTAATGTTTCATAATAAAAGCAGCTCTAATTAATCATCATAGTATTTGGACTTTGGAGAATGTTATTTCAATTCTGTCAGAGTTGTAGTTTCAGAGTAATTCAATGACAAAGTGTCCCCCTCCCGCCCCTTTTACTGATGTCACACTGTTCAGCCAGAGCAGAAGGGAGGCGCCCAGGTAGACTGCAGAGAGGGACAATCTTCAATTAAGATAAGGGAAAAACCTGAAAAGCTTGTCAAGGGGGGCAGGGATTTCATTGTTTTCATAGGAATAAGAGTGTCCCCTTCTGTTATCTGTCTGGTCTATGGACTGCATTCCACATCTGAGAAAAGATTGCTTACACTAGGTAAAAGGGGCGGGAGGGGGAAACTTTGCTTGTGAATATCTCATAAACCATAAAGGTTTGAGAGAAAAGACTTATATCATTCTTCATGTTTTTTTAATGCCTACAAAATAAAATAAAATTAAAACGAATTATTACTATCCCTTTAACTACTGTGTGGTTTTTACTGTAAAGTACACCACATGATTGATTGTGTGTGATGTCTTGCCTTGAACTTCTACAAAATACTGTAGTCCAGTATCCATCTGCTCCAGTCGCAGCTTACATCATGGTCCCTGTCATGTTACATACCAATTTTTAATTGTATTTTTAATTTAATTTTTTTTTTAGTAACTAACGGTCCCCCCATCCCAGACAACAAAAATATACAAAAAAATACATTCTTTGTTCAACTGATTCTTTCCTCAGACTGAGTCACTCCACCAAGACAGAGATAACAGCAGATCAGGAAGGAGCTTGCATCACAGCTGTCTGTGTCTTCCTAGTTATTCACACAAGATTTTGGGGAATTTGTAGTAAATCTCCTTTGCTCCTCTCTTTCTTTCCCACAGACTCCCCTAACACAGAGATAACAGCAAGATCAGAAAGGAACCTGAATCACGCCTGCTTGTGTCTTCCCAGTCAGTCAAACAAGATGTTGTATTTCTCCTTTCTCCCTTCCTATCCCCCAGAGTGCCCCCAGACTCCCCTAATGCAAAGAACAAATGCCCTGCCTGTAAGACACCTTAAACTACGTTTCAACTCCTTTTTATTAGCCTGTCTTCACTAGGTAACATGCACTGCTCTCTTCCTCTCACAAACAGAAGGGCATGCTGTGGGACCCTGATACCCCTTTTATACTGTGCCTATGGGAATTAAAGTAAATTTGCTATGTGGCGGGTGTAAATTGAGTCTTCCCATTGATTTCAATGCAAGGAGTTAGGCAAAAAAAAAGGGTAAAAATTTTACGTTTTGCAGGAAATTTCCCTCTAGGCGGGAAGTACCTTTTTTCCTATTTCTGTTTTGAGGCAAAAATTTTCACCCATTCCTACTACAACTATTTTGTGCCTTGCTAAACAAGCATTTCTGATAAATCACGAAGCAATGGATTGGAGACTTCACTATCATTCATGAGGTTAAAAGCCCTATTTAATTCAATGCAAAATATGGGAGTTTGTATTTTTGTCCTTTGTGATTCTGTTGGCTTGCTTCTCCTTAATACACCAGCCTCAGTTTATACAAGCATCTTGCAGACCATATATTTACATAGCAATGCTAAAAGATGCTAATATTCAAAAATTATACTTGAATATGCCTACGGCCCACAAAAATGGAAATTATCACATATAGATAAGGGTTTTTAGCACAACCAATCTCCAACGCTTAATCCAGCCAGCATGGAGCACAGATTAGTGTTATAATCTTACTTAAATATGATATTATCCCACGGGTTCTATTTGAAACTTCTCACCCACAGATTTCCACACATTCTCTGGTTTCCACTGACAGTTGAGACACATCTCCATTAAATCAGGTTTTAGGAATTGTATGTAATTATAATGTTGTTGTATTGTTTATACTAATATTTTAATGTTTATGCAGTATGCTAAATCGATGGTACCAAAAGTAACAGATAAGACATTAGATTACCACCATATCAGAGTATGTTTTTCAACTATAAAAACCCTAAAATATGTCTTTTGGGTGACCAAATCTTACAGTTACCAGATAATTTTTTAACCAAAATATGACTGGTAAATGATATTAGTAAATTGTCACCATATGTATGGAAGTATATATTGCTCAAGAATTTAAGAGTAATGTATTTTCCTTGCACGCATCACTTTCTGTTCAGTTCAGCCTCCTGAAATGAAGTATAAACACAATTGTTTTTCCCATCCTGTGGCTACTGGTATCCTTTTGAAATGTCGCACACCACATCACGTGTCTCAAAATGTTGCATTTCTTTGGTTGCCTGCTTGTGAATGACACCTTCACAATGTCGCATGTCAAACAATCTCATATTCAATATGACGCCTTGCACAACATGTCTCCTTCTATATGTCTGCTGCGTCAAAATGTTGATTACATGTTCACTAAGTCGCACTTAAGGACGCATTAAGGATGCAATAACGGCTCATTAAGAGTGCAATAAGGACGCATTTAAGTTGCACTTAACCCCTTAGCGACAATGGACGTACATGTACGTCCTCTGTGGCTGTCACTTAGTGACAGAGGACGTACATGTACGTCCAGGAAATCCGGTTCCCCGTGCGGCTGCACGCCGTTTGGGGACTCCGGATTCTTCTGAAAAAAAAAAAAAATGTTACATGGGCGTTAAGTGACAGCCGCGTCTGCACGCGGCCATCACTAAGGGGTTAAGGACACATTTAGGATGCAATAATGGACGCATTAAGGGTGCAATAAGGACACATTTAAACTTCATATCTTAGGTGCAAACGTGACATATTTAAACTTCACATCTTGGCATTAAGTGAGAAATAATAGAGCAATAAGTGCACAATGGCATTAAGGGCGTAATAAGTGTGCATTAATGGTCCAGATTTGACATTTACACATAATACTGTGCATTGATGACACATTGTGTCAAATTTGCTTCATTTTCCATCACACGTAAGGACAAATGTGGGGGCAAATTTGACATATTTAAACTTCACATCTTTAAACTCCACATATTTGCATTAATTAAATTTGCCTCCCTGGCTGCACTGTGGCAATATTAATAACTCCCTTGCCTGGCGGCCGCTCCATGTTGCTCTTATATTGCCTCCCCCCGTGTCCCTCCGTTGTCCGTTTCCCACCTCCCTGGCAGGAGAGATCTGTGCCTCCTTTGGCACAGACCTGTAGTTGCTGAGCTCCCTCGTCGGCTCTTTAGTAATGCAGAGCGCTGGGAGATGACATCATCTCCCAGCGCTCTGCATTATTGAACAGAAGACCGCGAGGGAGCTCCAGCAGCTACAGTACTGTGTCAAAGAAGGCACAGATCTCTCCTGCCAGGGAGGGTGGGAGAGGCAATATGAGGGCAACATGAAGATGGTGGGAGCAATGTGGAGCTGATGGGGGCAATGTGAGGACAATAAGGAGATGGTGGGGGCAATGTAGAGATGATGGGGGGCAAGTTGGAGCTGATGGGGGCAATGTGAGGGCAATATAGAGAAGGTGGGGGCAATGTGAAGCTGATGGGAGTAAGTTGGAGCTGATGGGGGCAATGTGAGGGCAATATGAAGATGATGGGGGCAATATGAATATGTGAGGGTAATATGAAGATGATGGGGCAATGTGGATATGTGAGGGCAATGTGGATATGTACGGGCAATGTGGATATGTGTGGGCAATGTGGAGATGATGGGGGCAGTGTGAGAGCAATATGGAGCTGATGGAGGGCAATGTAGAGATGATGGGGGGCAAGTTGAAGCTGATGAGGGCAATGTGAGGGCAATATGGAGATGAAGGGGGCAATGTGGAGATGATGGGGGCAAGTTGGAGCTGATGGGGGGCAATGTGAGGGCAATATGGAGCTGAGGGGGTCAATGTGTGCATTATGGAGCTGATGGGGAGCAATGTGAGGGCAATATGGAGATGATGGGGCAATGTGTAGATGATGGGGGCAATGTGAGGGCAATATGGAGATGGGGCAATGTGGAGATGATGGGGGGCAAAATGGAGCTGATGAGGGCAATATGGAGCTGATAGGAGCGACATGGAGCTGATGGGGCAACATGGAGCTGATGAGGGCAATATGGAGTTGATGGGGGGCTATATGAGGGCAATATGGAGATGGGGCAATGTGGAGATGATGGGGCAATGTGAGGGCAATATGGAGACAATGGAGGCAGTATGGAGCTGATAGGGCAATGCGGAGATGATGAGGGCAATGTGAGGACAATATGGAGCTGATGGGGGGCAAGTTGGAGTTGATGGGGGCAATATGGAGCTGATGGGAGGCAATGTGAGGGCAGTATGGAGATGATGGGGGGCAGTGTGGAGGTTAGGAGCATTGTGGAGGTGTCCAGTGGAAATGGCCAATGGGGGGGCACTTCAGATTTCGGTGCCTACAGGCTCCTGAGATGTAAATCCGGCCCTGAGTACAAAGCAAGGTAACACATGAAAACAGAGATCCAGCAATCAAGAATGGATTGGACAAGAGAAACAGATCCTTGGCAGGTGACAAACCGGCTAGACTAAAGGTAGTCTACAATCGAAAGGTAGAACAGACACAGGAATGCTGGCAAGAAGTCACTAGACAATAAAGGAAGGGAACTGTAGCTGAGGTGATTTCCCAGAGGTCCTAAATAGCCACAAACACACGAGGAAAGTCCTGGCCAGAGGATGGAGGCTGGAAAACCCACACTTACTCAAAATACTGGAAAGAATATGTGTATAATTGCCATACACTGTTTTTAAAAGAAAACATTAACAATTTGAAACATTGTTAGAGGCTGAGTTTGTGTGAGGTCAAACTAAAATCACAAAAGAGTTGATTTTCCTATATTCAGTACAAGCTGAGATAACCAAAAATTTGTAAATGCCCAACTGAAATTGTTATGCTGGCCATGCCCACCATGTGCTTATTTTTCTTTGTTCTTTTCATTTTGTAGAGACACTGAAGAGAACCAGGTTTAAAGGGATAGTAATACTTAAAAGGTAAAAAAAAAATATGTTGTAGGGTTTATCCCCCTGAGTAAACAAGGGTACTCCCACTGCTGAAAGGTGTTTCATTCAAAAGTTATTAACTTTCAAAGTTGAATTTTTTAGGTGCAATATCACGGTGGCCTAAAACTGTACAGTGGCACTGTTGCTACACAATCCTATGGAGATTTATGGTCCCGGGACAAGAGCTGTCCATAGGATCGTGTAGCAACAGCGCCACTGTACAATTTCAGGCCACTGTGATATTGCACCTAAAAAATTCAACTTTGAAAATTAATAACTTTTGAATGAGACACCTTTCAGCAGTGGGAGCACTCTTGTTTTACTCAGGGGGATAAACCCTACAACATAATTTTTTTTTAGATTTTAAGTATTACTATCCCTTTAAAATGTCCTCTAAAGCTGAAATACCGGATGCAATTTTGAATCTCAAATATATCTTTTACACAAAATATTAATTTCTAGCTAAAAACATTTTCTGTTCTAGTAATATAATTTACCACAAACGTGCTTATGTGCTCTAAGCCAGGTGGACGTTGCAGCATCATTACAGGAAACATTGTGACTTCCTACTGGCAGGAAATCTTCAATGTGCTCAATACGGCTGGATATTAATAGCTAAATATATGTCTCAGCTTTTGAGAAACACCCATTTCATATTCTACAGAGAAAGTACATATTAAAATCTGAAGGCTGCTGACTTAGTTGATTTTTTTGTGTGTACCTAACATTGATTCTGTATATCTATTTTACAGCAGTGATCTTATTTAGTTATTTCAACTTTTATACAACATCCATCCTCCTCCCAGTGGGACATTTTAAAAGCCACTTAGGCGTAGTGTTCTATCTTACTAAGTCAGGGACAAAACTTACTATAAAACACCGCCAATACAAGCTGTTCTTTTAGATGTTGAAAAATCACAAGCATCTCACAAACATCCACAGCATGTTATTATTTTCCATGATGTATTTAATAATCTCCTAAAAAGCTAATTAATTAGCAAATATAGTTCAGATTTTATAAATTGTTGGACTATGTATTGTAACAATGTCACTGTATGATAGCCATATCATATTTTCTGAGCTAATAAGTTACCATAAACCTCATGCACCTGCACTCTGAGGTATACAATAGAGCAGTGATTCTCAACCAGGGTGCCACAGACATCAACTTAGGATAATAATAATAATAATAATAATAACTAGTATTTATATAGCACCTTTCTCCCAGTGGGACTCAAAGCGCTTTCAGTGCACGCTCTCAGAATTAACCAAATCGGCAGCTGAAATAATAGATGTTATTATTACCCAATCAATGGTACTCATTTATCGACCTCGGAAGGATGAAGGGCTGAGTTGACCCTGCTGGGATTCAAACCTGCAACCTTGGGGTTGGAATAGGCTCCATAGTCAGGGACATTACCACTGAGCTATCTCACCAGATGCCCCATGTTTTCTATAAATACTAACAAAAATGGACTTTTAAATAAAGATTTATAGAAATTGTTATGCACATTATGTTTAGTTTTGTTATTATGATTATAAGATCTAATAATAACTGTATATTTATGTATTGTACCCTTCAGTATGTCCTTGATAAACTACATTAAATATGCTGGGGTGCCCTGAATGTTCTAGATTACGTGTTAGGGGTGCCCCGAGCAAAAAAAGATTGAGAACCACTGCAATAGAGCATATGATCGCTTTAGTACATATCATCTCACATCACTGTTTTTAAGACTTTCCTGTGAGCAAGCCCTAAACAACGTCTGTATAACATATGCAAGGAAAGATTAGGATGCCCCTGATGTCTTCCTCTTGGAGTGTTAGTCTGGAGCAGCACATGAAATTGGTTCCTTCTCCTATTTTAGCACTGAATCATATCTGAACATACTCTACCCTATTGCCATTCTACATATATTTGATTTGTACAAAGCTTGTTTTGTCACATATTATTAGTCAATGACATAGCATTACTTTTTCTAAAATATACAGGTAGGATAAAATGAAGAAAATGTTATTTCCTAAATCATGCAATATACTGGGCCTTAAGCATAAAATAAAAATTATTTGAATGTTTGAAAGCTAATTTTTAGTATGTTTAAAAACAATAAACCTTATGCAGATATCAAAAGTTGGTATACCAGCTGCCTCATAGAGACGGAAATAAAAATCCACCAAATTCCTTTTGATTTAAATGCAGCTCATAATCCCTCAGAAAGTTAAAGAGATATTTAACTCACTGCAATGCAATCTCTAACATTCAAGGGTTAAAATCCCCAGTAAAATTAATGATGATTTTTATTTTCCTCCTGTGGCACAGTTGGTGTTTTGCATTTTCCTCATCTTTGCTTTCAACATAAGGTTCATGGCTTTTTAAAATAAAAAGTTAGCTTTAGGACATTTAAATAATTTGTATTTGAATAATATTCAGCTCCAGTAGACAATGTATTTTTTTCTTTTCTTAAAGGGATAGTAATGTTTCACAAAAAACCAGCAGCTCCAATTAATTTTCATAGTATTTGAGCCATAGATAGAGTTATTTCAATATTGTCAGAAGAATAATTTAATGATAAACTATCCCCCTCCCTCCCCTTTTACCTAGTGTAAGCCTCAGATGTGGAATCTGGTCCACACACCAGACAGCTCACAGCAAGGGACAATCTTCTTACTGTGAGAACAATGAAAACCCTGCCCCCTTGACAGTTTTTCCCCTTATGCTAATTGAAGTTTGTCCCCTTCTGCAAGTCATCTGGACACCACCTTTCTGTTCTGAGGTGAGCAGTGTTACATCAGTAAAAGGGGCGGGGGGATACTTTATGATTCAATTATTCTTGAACTACAACTCTCTCAGTATTGAAATAATACTCTCCATGGCCCAAATACTATGAAGATTAATTGAAGCTGCTTTTATTTTGAAACATTACTATCCCTTTAAACAGAAAATATCACCTTGAGGCAAGTGTTTTTAGAAATACTTTTTAAATAGTGCTGTGGAGTAAAATTTTGTACATCTTAAAATATTATATAATGTATGTATTTATTCTAGTATATGTCAGTGTCAGTCTTAGCTCAGGTGAAGGATCTCTGCCTGCCTGTCAAAAGGTTTTTGTTCTTTATTGTTTTTTTCTATAAAGAAATCACATCCATATTAGCAAGCAACTCCAGCTCTCCCTCTTGCCTATCTGCCTCTACATGCAGCTAGTGTCAAAATGTCAGCAGTAACTGAAGTGTTCTTCTTTTCCTTTTCCCTTGACACCCACACCCAGAGAACAACTGTCTATCACCAATACTCTTATCAAGCAGCTTCAGCTCTCTTTCTTTGCCGTCTTGGGGGGCTCTTTAAGATAGCAAAAAAACTGCAGCCACCCTCTTCCAAGCACAGATGGACAACATGCTAGAAACTGATATCCCTTCTATAGTTTGCATGGCAAGAATACAAAGGGATAATTGTTTTGTGCGGGGGGGATACACTGTTATAATTGATTTCAATGCAATGAAAGAAGCAGAAAAAACAAACTTTTCAAGGGAATTCTTGTGGAAAGTGGGAGTGCCATTTTTCAGTTTTAAGGTAAAAGATTTTGTCCTTCCCTAAGTGCTTCCCTATATGGGCAAAGGTATGGGCAACATAAGTAGTATACTGCCCAAAATGGATGAACTAAACGCATGGTGTTCTGCATACAAGCCAAAAATCCATCTACCCTGGGTCTCGTCTGACTTGATTGAGTTATACAGTTTCAGAAATGTCTTATGATCAAAATTCAAACATACTGGCTCATCTTATGATCACGCTGCATACAGGCAATTGCAGAATACTTGCACAAAACAAACAAAACTTGCAAAAGCACAATATTTTACTGACAACTTGAACAGTAACATATCAAAACCAGCCAACTTTTGGAAGTTTATTAAAAACATCTACAAGTCCCCTAACCATTTTCACTCATCAGCTATAAAAATTGGCAAAGAAACAATACAGTGCCTCATAACAATAGCTAATGCATTCAACAGCTACTTTGTTGGATGTGCCACCACCCTGATTACACAAAACAAACAAAAAACAGTAGAAATGTGCACAAAACAGTCCCTGTCATCCACAACCTGGTCCAACAATATTAATGAATTCAATTTCACTCCAGTAAATGAAAGTGAAATATATTATCCCCTACTCAACCCCAAAATGAAATTGCAATCTGGCCCTAATCAGCTACTAGAAATATTACTAAAGCACAGTGCCTCAGTCACTGCCCATCCTATTGCATTTCTAATGGTTTCCTGTTATCCAGGTATAACCAAAGCCTGGAAAGTGGCTAGAGTTGTGCCTATCCAAAAAATATAAAAATATAGTATCAGATTACAGACCAATATCCCTACTCTCCGTATTATCTAAAATCCTAGATAAATGTGTTCAAGTGCAACTATATAAGCATTACCGACAGACCAATTTTATAACCCCCTTTCAATCAGGCTTTTATCCAAATCATTTAACATCCATGTCCTCCTAAAAGCAAACATTGATATCCAGACTGGCATGGAAACTGGAGCTATTTTCCTATATCTTGTAAAGGTCTTTGATACAGTAGACCATAATATTCTGATAAGCAAACTGCAAAGTTCAAGATTGGGTAATCACTCACTGATCCTATTTAGCAGACAGAACTCATTATGTCTGTTGCTGACAATATTTCCCTTCACCTCAAAGTAGCAAATAGGGTTCCCTAAGGATCCATTTGTTGACCTCTTCTAATTTTTTCTTTTTTTATAAATGATCTGCCCACAGTTTTCATTGCATCTTCTGTGCACATGTATGCAGATGACACCATAATCTATAAAAATTCAGTATCACAACGTGAGGCTATATTACTACATGATTTCTCTGAAGTTCAAAGATGACTAGCAATGAATAAACTGTTTTTAAACACTGACAAAACGGTCACAATGGTATTTGGTACAAAGCACAAACTCATCAATACCAGTCTTTCCATTGTAACAGTCTAATCATAACTTGGCCCCAGTGGATTCCTACAAATATCTTGGTAGGTGGCTTGATCCCAGCCTCACTTTTGCTCTTCATATTGATAAATTAACATCCAAACTCTATAAAAAAAATAGGTGCTCTGTTCAGAAACAAATGCCTTTTAAGTATCTTGGTAAAGAAACATATTGTTCAACAGATGTTACTGCCAGTCAATGGGGATGTAGTATATGCTCCCATGCCAAAAATCCTTCTTGACACTCTGTCTAATTCATGCTGCTTTATCCCCAATGTAATTACGCTACCCATCACTGTGATATGGATACTGGTTAACGCTCAAATCTAGATGTACCTTTCACCTTTCTTGCTTAGTATACAACCACTTCTCTGGAAAACTACCGACTACCTGAGCAGTAAGCTTACTCCAGCTCTCCACTAACTATAACCTCTGCTCCACTGCTAACACCTCTCTGAATATATGATACTCAAGGACATAGAAAATAAGAGAAATCTCAATGCATTCTTCTTGGCAAAACATATTCTAAATAAATAAATAAACATGGTAGGGGACAATATATATTTCCTAACCTTGTGGGGGGAAGGAGTAAAGTGTTAAAATTTGATTGCATGGTGAGGTGGCAGTAACATGGAGTGTTCTGCCTCCCCCCAACCACTGAGGTAAACTTCATCAAGGTCCAAATTAACAAAACTTCAGAAAAACGTAAAAGGAGGGGTTGAAGGAATAAACAAATAATATGCCGAACATCAACAGAATTCCAAAATACAGACAAAGAGCAAGAAATACATTTTTTAATTAATTGTATTGTAAATCTTTCTCATTCTGATTTAACCTCAGCAGAAAAAAAGTTTTGGGAAAAGGCTTAAGATTTGCACCTACCAGACATTTCAATTGTTTGCAACTATAGTAGATATGAGCAGATTTGTTTGGAAATTAACTGTAATAAAGTATTTTAAAATTGATTCCCAATATGGTGAAAATGTTCCTTTAGAACATATTCCCACCATTGATTCTATGCAGGAAAGTGATTCTGCCAATTTATCCTTCAGAGATTTATGCTGTCTGACTGATCTGACCAATATCCAACAAGAGGGCAGTGAACCAAATTTCAAACATAAAGTAGCTAGTATTGGGACTCATTTGTTCCACAAATCATTTTTTGTCCTATTTCTTGTAGGGGTAGTCATTGATGCTTTTCATAAGTTGGCAGAAGATGCTTTTATTAATCTTACCCATAATTTGAAACACAGATATTCCAATTTAGATGTAGATGATTAGTTTAAATAAATGCAATAATATTACTGACAAAGGGGTGGTGCAATAGTAGTAATGGATGCCACAGAATATCACAGGCAAGCCACAAGACAACTCAGTGACCCAAAAACATATGTTAGACTTGCTAAGAACCCCACAAGGGATTTAGCTATTCAATTCAATTCAATTTTCTAAAACTTACCTAAGATACATAAATCATTGAGCTGAACAGAGGGGAGACCAATACTGGCAGGCCTAGGATCTCTGAAAGAAATCTTGGGTGAGAGGGTGGATCATTATTTACAGCCACTAGTCAGTATAAACGAGCAAATGAGGCACTCACCACTTATTGCTGCAAGGCAAGAAGATTTTAATACAACAAATTCCAATCGTGCAGAATTTACAGCAGAGTAGAAGTGTTAGGGCTAATAAGAACGTTTCAAGGACTCCACTGTCCTCTTCCTCAACAGAGACTGATGGCCAGGCAACAGCATTTTAAAAGAATATGCAAGCCTGTGCCGTCAGTCCCTTCTGGTACCAAACAGTACCTAGCAATGCCTCCTAGAGCAGACTGGGACTGACAGGGCAGGCGCGCAGACATCATTATGCAAAGATGTCTGCGCTGTTTCCTGGCTGTCAGTCCTGGGAGCAGTAGAATTTCACTGTAAGGAGGTAATTATTCTGGTGACTAGTACTATTGTTCAGCTAGTCGCCAGATGGGTAATTTTTGGGGTTTTACTTTACTTGGGTTGGTAGTTCCACTTTAACACCTGTTGAACAATACTTTTTTTTAACAGGGGACTTAGAGTTTGTTTCTAAACAGATAAGTTATTTTAGGATAAAGCTTGGATGTTAATTTATAATATGATGAATATATATATTTGGAGAAGTAAACTGGGGTTGAGTTACAATTAGACTTTGGGCATTGCAGAATTTAAGTAATTTGCTCTTTGTATCAAATACCATTGTGACTATTTTATCAGTGTTTTAAAAAAAAGTTTTTTTAGCAATCTGTCTTTCAATTTCAGAAAAATCATACAGTTATATTGCTTCCAGTTGTGACACATTATGATTTTTATTTTAAAGTGTTGTCTGTATATAAGTGCACAGAAGATGTTCTGCAAACTGAAGGTAGATTATGTATAAATGGGGAAATCAGAAGTGGACAAAGAATGGAAACTTGGGGAACCCCACCTGTTACTTTGAGCAGAAGGGAACTATTGTCAGCAATAGACACATGTTGTGGGTGGTCTGATAAATAAGATCAAAACTAGATTTGAGAATGATTACTCAATCCTGACACTTTAGTTTAGTTATCAATAATATATTATCATGTACTGTATCAAAGTCCTTTGCAAAATCAAGGAAAATAGCTTGTTCCATACCACTCTGGATGTCACTGCATACCTTTAGGAGAGATATGACTGTTGAGTTGGTAATACTTACATAGTTGCACGTGGACACATTTTTACAGGATGTTAGATAATGCAGGGAATAAGGATATTGTTCTCTAATTTGATACCATATTTTTATCATCACTTTTGTTGACAGGCGCAACTCTAGCCACTTTCTAGGATTTGGACATATACCGAGATGACAAGGAGGCATTTATTTGGATACAAGGGGATGGGCAGTGACTGATGCACTGGGCTTTAGTAACATGCTAGCAGTTGGTCAGTTCTAGATTGTGATTTCATTTTTGGTTGAGGAGGTTGTCATCAGATGGTTTGTTGTCAGATACTGGCATGGAATTGAATTCAGCAGTAATGTTTGACCGGAGTGGGGGACTTTTGGACACTGTTAAATGTACCTTTCTACTTCAGAATTACTCTTTTGTTCTGTGTAATCAGGATCTCACATGCAATTAAGTAGTTGTTGAATGCATTAGTTATTGATATGAGGCATTGTACAGTTTATTTGATGATTTTTATAGTTGAGGGGAGGAGAATTGTTGGGGGGTTGCAGATATTTTTAATAGTTTTCCAAAAGTTGGCCAGTTTTGATATGTTACTGTTCAAATTGTCAGTAAAATATTGAGCTTTGACTAATTTTGTTTGCTTTGTACAAACTAAGCATATTAATGCATAATGGGATAAAATGCTAAGCTTTGAAAGCTGTTGTGTAAGAGTGGCATCTGTTTTGAAAATGGTGTCTAAGCTTTAACAACCAAATTCTAGAGTTATAAAAACCACTTAGCACCATCAGCCAAACTGACCTGTAACCTGCACATAAACAAATTTCAGAGACAGCACAGAATGCTAGTAGGTTCCAGACAGGGCCGGTGCAAGGATTTTTGTATACACAGGCGAAGGTGCATTTTGATGCCCCTCCCGACCTTGCCACAATCCCCTACCCCCCCAACCTTGCCACAATCCCCTGCCCCCCGCCCACATAGTCACCTCCACACTCTCCCCACCTCCACATTGCCCCTTCTACAATGCTCCCTTCATCTCCACAATGCCCCTTCCACAATGCCCCCTTATCTCTACATTGCCCCTTCATCTCCACAATGGCCCTTCCACACTGCCCCTTCCACAATGATCCCTTCATCTCCACAATGCCCCTTCCACAATACCCCCTTATCTCCACATTTCCCCTTCATCTCCACAATGCCCCTTCCACAATGCCCCCTTATCTCTACATTGCCCCTTCATCTCCACAATGGCCCTTCCACACTGCCCCTTCCACAATGCTTCCTTCATCTCCACAATGCCTCTTCCACAATGCCCCCTTATCTCCACATTGCCCCTTCATCTCCACAATGGCCCTTCCACATTGCCCCTTCCACAATGCTCCCTTCATCTCCACATTGCCCCTTCACCTCCACAATGCCCCTTCCACATTGCCCCTTCCACAATGCTCCCTTCATCTCCACATTGCCCCTTCATCTCCACAATGCCCCCTTATCTCCACATTGCCCCTTCCACAATGCCTCCTTATCTCCACATTGCCCCTTCCACAATTCCCCCTTATCTCCACATTGCCCCTTCATCTCCACAATTCCCCTTCCACAATGCTTCCTTCATCTCCACAATACCCCTTCCACATTGCCCCTTCCACAATGTTCCCTTCATCTCCACATTGCCCCTTCATCTCCACAATGCCCCTTCCACAATGCCCCCTTCATCTCCACATTGACCCTTCCATAATACCTTCCATTGCCCCTTCCATAATACCCCTTCATCTACACATTGCCCCTTCATCTCCACAATGCCCCTTCCATAATGCCCCTTCATTTCCACATTGCCCCTTCATCCCCTACCTTGAGTCCCTGGTAGTCTATAACTTAGAGCTCTGTGCCTCCTTTGGCACAGAGCTGAAGCTCCCGCGCACTGCTCTCAGTCATGCAGAGCGCTGGGAGATGATGTCATCTCCCAGCGCTCTGTATTACTACAGACCCTGGGTCTCTCTGCGGTGTGTCACATAGACGCCGCGAGGGAGAGCTTGGTACTGTAAATCAGCGCTCCCTCACGGCAGATATATATATATTTAAAATATATTTTAAAAAAAAACAAAAAAAACAGCTTCCCTGTTTTCGGCGCCCCTCCATTGAGGCGCCCTAAGGCAGCTGCCTGTTCTGTCTTAATGGTAGCGCCGGCCCTGGTTCCAGACAATATCAGCAATTAGAATCCTTGAAACTGACCTCCATCAGATATTGGAGTGGAGTATTGGCCTAAGCCTTTTTTATATATAATTCTGGATGTTTTACTTATTATGAATGCAATGTGTACATTTTTTTCAAGGATTGTTTTTACTGCACCTTTTTGTTATATGGTGTTATAAGTTTGTGCATGGTCACAAGACAAAAAGCTTATTTTCTCAAAGGACCTTGAAGCAAAGTCCTTGATTTCAACTTTCTACTGTTATCATCATGCTACAATGGACACTGCTGAGTGAAAGAACTGATAAGTACTGTATATCCTCAACTATTGCAATTGCTTAGGATACCAAAATCCAGGTGAGAATTACTCCATACATGTATATGGAGCTTTAATACTAACAGCTTAATGTCTAGATAGATAAGTATGTGGACTCAATAAGTCTCATACACTGAAAGAATTTGAAAATATGCCAGAAAATACAACTGTTAATAATACATGGTACACTATCAGAGCTGTGGGAAAGAAATTATTTTAATTTAACTTTTCCCAGATGGGTGAATCTGCATAGCTATACTATCATAAAGTGCAGATGTGATTTGTCTTTCTCCTCAAATCACCTTTATTGGATTATTTTTCCTCTTGTGCTTATTAGCATGTAAATAAATGTAAAACTGGCATATTTGAAAACATCTGCACATACATCCGGACACAGTAAAAACAATTTTGTTCAGTAGGGTCACAAAATGGCAACAGAACTAAATAGATGAGGTTATTATGTAGTATGTATTTACAGGATTTCTGTACCTATATTTCAAGCAGGTGGCATTCTAATATGACCATTACTATAGCATCTAGTCTTGGGACTACATAATGCATCTCAGAGCATGAATTTCTAGTATATATTTAATGAATGTGTTCATGCAGGCCACTTTTGACTCAAGTACAAATATGTATAAACAGTGTGTCTTCCCTTATGCCTCCTCAGCAGAGGCTGTATCTGCCTGCTCTACGTTTCCACAATGATTGTCAATAATCATGCAAACTATCATGCAACAGCTCTGCAGATCAGTAAAAAGAAGAAAGAACAGCGCATCGTCTCTCTAAGTGTTATCTGCATTCAATAAGAGTCCCTCCTACAACCCTTGCCCCCCTTCAATGTGGGTACTCACTTTTGTTGGAGGCTTCTCCTGCCTCTAAGATATGCACTTTTGCTGGATCAGACCTCCAGTCCTGGTCAGTTTCCAAGAGGTCCAACTCCTCCCCCTTCAAATTACTGCTTACCTCCTTAGGATTTTCTTATATTAAATATTCCAATCATTGATATAAAGCAAAATCTTTAAGGAATCTAATCACTAAGTCACACTCAAAGTGACCTAGGATGTCCAAGCAAGTATCCGGGGAATCGAATGGTAATTAAAAAAAATTATTACATTACAATCTAATATAAAACATGTTGCCACCAACAAGTAAAAAAATACAGAATAAATATAAATCTCAGTATTTCATGTAGTTAATCTACCAGCCCAACGCGTTTCACAACTCTATATTGCTTCGTCAGGGGCATTACACACATACCTGATAGTCCAAACTTTTATAGTTTTCCGGCACAGTAAAGATTTCATTTTCGAATTAACTCCACCTTCACTTCCACTTCTACCTATCGCATCCATACAAGTACTTCCGGTGCTATCCAACCATCCTGCATTCCAAGCACCGGAATTACGTCACATAACAGATCACATCAATAAGACACAGGCATAAGCACAATGCAGAAACAGTCACACATTCAAACTTTCTATTTTATGTTGCTCTTGTATGTTTACATGACAGCCTTTTCCCAAGATATGTGAATATTTTACATTTTTTTTTACTAGTTAGCACAATATTTTCTTTCTATTTCTAACACTACATTTTCTCCTGAGAAACACATTTGGAATAGCTCTTATGCGTGCATATTGTAGCATAAGGGTTTCTCATATCAAATATCAAAATAAAGTCAGTGATTGAGAGTCGGGGAAAACTAATTGTGCAACTGTCTATATCAGGGAATGCTGAGACACAAGAAACCACTGTACAAGGTTATCAATCTTATCTTAGTAATGTAATGTGACAAAATGTGCAGCTATAGAATAGATCTGGTGTTGGGCCCTGCACCTGCTGGAAGAGGTTGTATCAGCTCACATATGCATACCATATTTTGCACAGTGCCTGAAGCTGTTGATCAATTACTTCCTGCATGAAGAGGGAATGTGAAGATTATATTGGGAGAGAGGAATAAAATCTGTGAAGTTCAGCTGTTCCACTGTCAAAATTAGAAATATTATTGCAGGGTTAACGCCAGGAAATATCTTTACAAAGCATCAGCTGAAACAGGAGGCTTTAACACAGGTCTTGGAACAATATAAAATGTCTAGTCAGATGATGTCCCAAACTTCTAGCCTTTTTTTGTCAACTATATAGTAGATTAGTTTATTTTACTCTTGATGGGTTGTTTGAAACACAAATGTAAATGATTTCTGTACTGGCAAAATCTTGGTGGTAGCACAGTTGTCATGTGCTTTCCATCTCCTCCATCTAGGCAAATACTTTTAAAAACTCCTCAAAAAGAAAACTCCAGTTCAGATTACAAAGGTTGATAAAGACTTATTGCCATGTATTTGTGGTATGGCAGCAGTGTTCAGTGTGTTCTATAAGGGCTTCCTTTACACCACCTGGGAGGAGATGCACTAAGTAATAATGCTATGGAGAAGTATGTCTGGCAATGTGTGGTAATCTCTTCACCATGAAGAATATGACACACTTTATCTTATGCACTATAAATTAGCTATGCTAGGGGAGGGGGAGATAATTTAATAATTAGCATGTATGGTGTCATAATACTGGTGATGTGTTAGGGAAAGCAATTGGGAGAGCAGAGAGGGTGCATTCAAACTTCAGCCTGTGTTTTTAATGCTGACAAAAGTCCCTGCCGCCATACTATAAAACCCACAACTTCCCACCATACAACATGTTATAGAATAGGCAGGAATGAAGAGAAAGCAGAGAGAGAGAGAGAGAAAGAAACAAAATTAAAACAAAATAAAAATAAAGTTGTTTTGTGATGGCTAGCACAATGAGCAGCAGCAGAAGCTTTAGGGACACTGCTGATGCTGATGGATCAGATGTGGATGAATCTAGCAGCACCAGCAGTAAAGGCAGTCCGTTTCCCTCTGTCCACATGATTTCTAGTCCCCCAACATCATCCCTCTATGGATCTGGGGAAATGTAATAAAGAAAAAGCTATTTAGCAGCATTCTGAGAAGCACAGGTCAGCTGCGTGTACCTCCTTCTGAGGTGATTGCAAGTGTGTCCATGGGACACCCTCTTTCACATTTATCATCATCAAACAGTCTCATAGAGAAGCAGGTGGTTGTGATGAGAGTGAGGATAGTGGAGCAGCTGTTGTGGAAAAAGAGTATGAGGGCATTTTTGGCAGAAAGCGATAAATAATGGGACAAAGAGATGCAACTGGGGATGCCATCACCATCATCTTCAGCAGTGACATTCTGGCCTTTGCTGTATTCTTGCTGTTGAATCATCAGAGACAGTCATTCATCAACCAAGGTCATAGAGCAATGAGGAGTTTGGTGCGTTACGATTGTGTTATATAGAGGAAGGCTAAAAGAAATGATAAACCTTACAAAGAAGCTATGTTAGCAACACTCAGGCTAGAGTTAAATTGGGAGTTACTGATGGATGGCTACAGCAACTGTGAATAAAATGAGTTAAGAAAGAAACTAGCTAGCTACCTACGTGAGACAGAATATGATATCTGGGTATAGGGGGTTAGAATTTGCAGGTCATTTGTAGGTGTCCATCAAGAGTATTTAGGATAGCTCACAGGTAACATAGTGATATAGTTGATGAGGTTGAAAAAATACATTGTTTCATCAAGATCAACCTTAGCTGTATCAACCTTGTTTTTGTTGATCCAGAGGAAAGCAAAAAAAATCCTATATCTCGCTGCATCAACATCCTATTCCTATCTGCACTGAAACTAAATGTCAATATTCTATATATAGTGAAACATGAAAAATAGCACTTCACACCATCCTTTTTCCATTTTTTTCTGCTTTGCCACTGCATTGAAATCAGTGATAATATAATTCCACCATGTATTCCCGCTGTGCTAAATCACTATGTAAACTGTGGTGTCAGTCTAGAACATGTAGTATGTGCTTACGGGAGAAAGAGAGAGAGTTTATTATGCTAGCTATTTTAGAATCAGACAGGCAAATAGAAGGAGCTGTAGTTGTTTGATTTGCCAGTTTCAGGGGGTATCCATGGTGTTAAGGGTGAAAGTAGATTTAAAAAATAATAACAGAATGTTTTATAATACTAAAATACCAGAAAACAACTTTCTTACTTAGAGATGATAGTGACATTCAGACAGGAAGGTGATCCTTCCTACCTGAACTGACTGAGTCTGAGTTTCAACGGAGACAGACAGTCAAATACTACACAGACAACATAATACATCATAATTTCAAGATAAGACAAACTGAAAACAGGCACGACTTGCAGAGACAGACTTACCAAAAGGTAGAGTAGGCACTTGCCTAGGGCACCCACTGACCCACCTATCCAACTTGCCTCAGTTCTGCCACACAAGTACATAACCCCGTAATGTGTTCATTAAAATGATCCACTTTGTTCCATGCATCATATCTCAGAGCAGACTAATCTTTCCCAAACCCACCCAGTTTCCAAACTTATGGGTGTGACATCAATGATGTTACATCACATGGGAGCAAGCTGGAAGTGTATTATATGTAGTGTGAAATTATGAACTATTAACAACTGCAGAGTGGCTGCCAGCTCTATTTTACAAGGTAGAGGCGACAGGGCCCTATAATGGTAATCTATTCATACTTGTAACTTAAATATATGAAAACTGTAAAGAAAGTGGTAAGAGTTTGGAAGCTGTTTAGCTTATGCCTACCAAAACATTTCCAGCCAGCAACCCATTTAATACTGTTTCATTGTTCTTAATTGTAGCATTACATACAGTTTAATTCATAAAAAGTGTGTAAACTCAAATTTTATTAATTTGTTTGAAAACGTAACCTTTGTTATTTGTTCTCCTTGCTTATGGTGTCAAAGATGAATATTATTAAAATACTCTGACCTTCCAGAAAGTTGTGTCTATCTAAATTGCTGTCACCAATAAAGCTTCAATCTGTTATTTATTTTTTTAAAAATCTTTATGGTCAAAGAGATATTTGCTGTTAAAGGGAAAGTAATACTTAAAATGTAAAAAAAGTATGTTGTAGGGTTTATCCCCCTGAGTAAATCAAGACTACTCCCACTGCTGAAAGGTGTTTCATTCAAAAGTTATTAATTTTCACAGTTGAATTTTTTAGGTGCAATATCACAGTGGCCTGAAATTGTACAGTGGCACTGTTGCTACACCATCCTATGGAGATTTATGGTCCCGGGACCAGAGCTGCCCATAGGATAGTGTAGCAAAAGCGCCACTGTACAATTTCAGGCCACTGTGATATTGCACCTAAAAAATTCAACTTTGAAAA
Source organism: Rhinophrynus dorsalis (assembly GCA_037306005.1). Taxonomy (NCBI): domain Eukaryota; kingdom Metazoa; phylum Chordata; class Amphibia; order Anura; family Rhinophrynidae; genus Rhinophrynus; species Rhinophrynus dorsalis. Next base: position 347,185,199 of record CM074723.1, on the reverse strand, counting down.
TTAATAACTTTTGAATGAAACACCTTTCAGCAGTGGGAGTACTCTTGTTTTACTCAGGGGGATAAACCCTACAACATATTTTTTTTTTACATTTTAAGTATTACTATCCCTTTAAAGGAGCAGTAAACTTTCTTTTATGAAAACACATATTTTACAGAGCATTTCCTGCTGAATAAAACAAGGTCACTCCCATCGCTGTCAGATGTTTTATTAAAAAATGATAGCACTTTAAATAATCAGGAAGTGAATTTACTGTGTTTACTTCCTGATAGTTCTAACTGACAGTAAGTGACAGGCCGTTTCTATCACATTCTATGGAGAACTGTATGTCTCTGACTTTTCTGACTTTCCTCTCCATTAGAATCTAACAGGAAATCTAATTAGAATTTGACCACTAGAGGGCACTGCTAATGTAAAAAAACATGGGTTTAAACTGTAATAACTCTGGAAATATACATCTCTCTGCAGTGGGAGTACCCTTATTTTACTCAATAGGAAAATCCCTACAATATATATTTTTTTCATAAAAAAGTTTACTGCTCCTTTAAAGATTTACCTACTTACGTCACAAGGCGATAGCTGTGGTTCAGCTCAGTATCTTAGGGCTGTCTATCACCTCCCCTCTACCTCCACTCTTGTGCCTCTGCCCCCTCTCCTCCTCCCTCAGTGAGTCCCAATTAATTATGTGACCTGGCAGGCTCTTCCCAATGCCCATCCTGGTCATGGAGGGAAAGGGAGAGCCTTTTCATGTGCTAACACTACATAACAAGTGCCAGTCTGCTTGCCGATCTAATAATAACCTCAAAGACATCTGCATTTGGAGGAGCACACCAGGTCACATGATTATTTGGGACTCACTGAGGGAGAAGAAGAGATCGAGGCACAAGAGGGGAGGTGATAGACATCCCTAAGGTAATGAGCTGTACCGCAGCAATTGCCCTGGGACATAAGCATGTAAATCTTTAATAGCAAATATCTCTGTGGCTGTAAAGATTTAAAAGAAAATGTAAAAACGTATTGAAGCTTTTTTGGTGATGACAAATTAGACAGACATAACTTTCAGGGAGGTGAGAGTTAGTGATGATCGAGCACCCCAATGCTCGGGTGTTCGGGTGCTCTGGCCGAGCACCCCCGGAGGCTCGAGTGCTCGGCCGAGCACCCGAGCCCCATTGAAGTCAATGGGAGGACTCGAGCATTACACCAGGCACCCCCTGCTCTGATGAGGGGAGGGTGCCTGGTCCATAGGAAAAGGGCAGAAAATGATGGAAACACCACAGAAATGGTTCAGGGACAGCATAGGGAGGATGTCTGGATGCATCTTGGGCTCCAACGTCGCTGCTGGGAACGATGTTTCGCCCGTAGTACGCCATTTTTACAGACTGACCGTAAAACACACAAAAAGGAAGATAAAAACGACTTTAGGCGAAAAATTGTTACCAAACAGTATTTGCTGTATATTTACTTGTATATCATCTGCAAATTCTGCAAAAAATGTCATCGATTTTTCGGAACTGGGGCCATGATTAAGAGGGAAACGTGCGCAGAGGCAAATTCTGCAAAAAATTTCATAGATTTTTCGGAACTGGGGCCATGATTAAGAGGGAAACGTGCGCAGAGGAAAATTCTGCACAAAATTTCCTCGATTTTTCTGAACTGGGGCCATGATTAAGAGGGAAACGTGCGCAGAGGCAAATTCTGCACAAAATTTCCTCGATTTTTCTGAACTGGGGCCATGATTAAGAGGGAAACGTGCGCAGAGGCAAATTCCTCACAAAATTTCCTCGATTTTTCTGAACTGGGGCCATGATTAAGAGGGAAACGTGCGCTGAGCCGACCATCTAAAACATTATGGGTGAGGGTCTGCTGCGGAGCTGACCATCCTAAACATTATATGCGAAGGCCCGCTAGTGAGCTGACGCTATAAAACATTATATGAGAGGGCCCGCTAGAGAGCTGACCCAATAAAACATTATATGAGAAGGCCCGCTGGTGAGCTGACCTATACAAAAATTGTCAAACAGCGCCCGCTGGTGAGCTGGCCCTATATAAAAATTATATCACAGGGCCCGCTGGTGAGCTGGCCCTATATAAAAATTATATCCCAGGGTATATGGAAGAGAGTCAACCATATACCCATTTTTTGGGTGGAAGGGGTGAATGGGAATACAGAGTATTCCCATCATTGTAAATAACATATATAAAGTGACTTTATGTTCACCCGGGGCTTTCCTCCAGTGGAGTGGAGAAGTCAGGGGAAATCCAGGCCTTGTTCATTTTTATAAGTGTCAACCTATCAGCATTTTCGGTGGAAAGGCGGATACGCTTATCTGTTATGATGCCACCAGCAGCACTAAATACCCGCTCAGACAGAACGCTGGCGGCAGGGCAGGCCAGCACCTCCAAGGCGTAGAGTGCCAGTTCATACCACGTGTCCAGCTTGGACACCCAGTAGTTGTAAGGCACAGAGGGATCATTGAGGACGCTGACACGGTCTGCTATGTACTCCTTCACCATCTTCCAAAACTTTTCCCTCCTTGTGACACTAGGCTGCGCATCAGGGTGAGGGTGCTGGCGGGGTGTCATGAAGGTGTCCCACACCTTGGAGAGTGTTGCCCTGCCTTTGTCGGAACTGCTGCGTGCTCCCCTTTTCTCCCCTTCTCGGTTGGCCAAGGTAGCACGTACTCTGCCGCCAGCGTTGTCAGATGGAAAATTTTGGAGCAATTTTTCGACAAGAACCTTCTGGTATTGCACCATTTTGCTTGTCCTCTCCACCGGAGGAATGAGAGATGAGAAATTCTCTTTGTAGCGGGGGTCCAGAAGGGTGAACACCCAGTAATCCGTGTTGTCTAAAATGCGTATAACGCGTGGGTCACGGGAAAGGCAGCCTAACATAAAGTCAGCCATGTGTGCCAGAGTACCAACAGGCAAGATTTCGCTGTCCTCACCAGGAGGATGACTCTCAATCTCCTCATCCTCTTCCTCCTCTTCTGCCCACCCACGCTGAAGAGATGGAACTAAAGTTCCATGGCTACCCTCTGTAGCGGAGGCAACCGTGTCTTCCTCCTCCTCCTCCGCCTCCTCCAATTGTCGCTAAGAAGACGAAGTGAGGGTGCTCTGGCTATCACCTTGTGTAAGCTCTTCCTCCCGCATTTCCACCTCTTCCACATGCAAAGCGTCGGTTTTAATTGTGAGCAGCGAGCGTTTCAGTAGACACAGAAATGGGATGGTTACACTGATAATAGCGTTATCGCCGCTCACCATCTGTGTCGATTCCTCAAAATTGCGTAAAACCTCACAGAGGTCTGACATCCATTCCCACTCCTCACTTCTGATTAGAGGAAATTGAACGGAGAGGCGACGACCGTGTAACAGCTGGTACTCCACTACTGCCCTCTGCTGCTCACAAAGCCGGGCCAACATGTGGAAGGTGGAGTTCCAGCGCGTGCTCACGTCACACAGCAGCCGGTGAGCTGGCAATTGTAAGCGCTGCTGCAGCTTCAACAGGCCGGCTGAAGCTGTTGATGACTTACGGAAATGTGCACACACGCGGCGCACCTTGGTCAAGAGATCATGCAAATTGGGGTAGGTTTTTAGAAATCGCTGAACCACTAAATTAAATACATGCGCTAGGCATGGTACGTGTGTGAGCTTGCCGAGCTCCAAAGCCGCCACCAAGTTACGCCCATTATCACACACAACCATGCCTGGTTGCAGGTTGAGTGGCGAGAGCCACTGCTCGGTCTGGTGACTAATCCCCTGCAACAGCTCTAAGGCCGTGTGCTGTTTGTCCCCAAGGCAGATCAGCTTCAGCACGGCCTGTTGACGCTTCCCCACTGCAGTGCTACACTGCTTCCAGCTACCGGCTGATGGGTGAGTGGCGCTGCGCGCAGAGAATTCGGAGGTGGAAACGGAGGAGGAGGAGCCAATAACGTAGGTGCTGGCGGAAACCCTGATGGAGATAGGGCCCGCAATCCTCGGCGTGGGTAGCACCTGTGCCATCCCAGGGTCCGAGTCCCTCCCAGCCTCCACGACATTCAGCCAGTGTGCCGTCAGGGAAATGTAGCGTCCCTGGCCACAAGCACTTGTCCATGTGTCAGTCGTTAAGTGGACCTTCCCAGTAACTGCGTTGGTCAGGGCACGGGTGATGTTACGGGACACATGGTGGTGTAAGGCGGGGACGGCACACCGGGAAAAGTAGTGGCGGCTGGGGACTGCGTACCGAGGGACAGCTGCTGCCATCAGGCTGCGGAAGGACTCAGTCTCCACAAGCCTAAATGGCAGCATTTCGATGGCCAGTAATTTGGAAAGGTGTGAGGTTAGTGCTATGGCCTGTGGGTGGGTGGCTGGGTATTTTCGCTTGCGCTCAAATGCCTGGGGTAACGACATTTGGACGCTGCGCTGGGACAGGGAAGTGGATGTGGTCGCTGATGGTGCTTCAGATGGTACAGGTGCAGGGCGGGAGGTATGCAGGCCTGCGCCTTCGACAGGCGATTGGCCGGCACCGAAAACAGGGGAAGAGGAGGCAGTGGTGTGGCCTGCAGACACAGATTGGTGATCCGAGCATTCCTCCCACTTATTACGGTGCTTGGATGCCATGTGTCGGATCATGCTGGTGGTGGTGAGGTTTCTAGTGTTCATGCCTCGGCTCATTCTGGTGTGGCACAGGTTGCAAACTACAATTTTTTTGTCGTCCGCACTTTCCTTAAAAAAACGCCATACCGCGGAACACCTAGCCCTTGGCAAGGGAGATTTACGCAAGGGGGTGCTCCGTGGAACATTTGCGGGCCGGTTTGGTGCGGTCCGCCTTCTTTCTTTAGCCACACCACTGCCTCTTCCAGCCTGTTGCGGTGCTGCAGATGGCTCACCCTCAGGACTGCTGTCATCGCTCGGCTCTCCACCTTCCCAGGTGGGGTCAGTCACCTCATCGTCCACCAAGTCCTCCTCCACTTCCTCACTCTGATCATCCTCCTCATTTCTTGATCCCACCACATACTCAGTCATTGACAACTGTGTATCATCCTCCTCATCAAGGTCTTGAGACAGTAATAGTGGTTGATTTGCTGGCAACTGTGTCTCATCATCATCATCCACTTCCTTTGACCTTAAATGCCGTTCCCCTCTGTCATCTTCTTGTGATTGGGTACCCTCTAGAGGTTGTGAATCAGGGCACAAGATGTCATGTTCCTCTGCAAGCGTGCTTGGAGAGAGGTTCAAATGAAGGATTGGTGATGAGATGAGCTCCTCACTATATCCCAGTGTGGGATCACTTCTTTGGCCAGACCCTCTATGGTGGGAGGAAGGATGATCAGGGTGAGGATTATGTTGACCAGACTCTTGGCTACTGAGAGTGGACTTGGTGGAAGACAGGGTGGTGCTTAACCGACTGGAAGCAGTATCAGCTGAAATCCAACCGACCACCTGTTCGCAGTGGTCTGACCTCGAGAGTGATGTCCTGCGACGCCCTGTAAACTGAGACATGAAGCTAGGTATGGTGGATGTCTTTCTTTCTTGTGCTCTGGCACCAGGCACAGTTTCTACGCGTCCTGACCCGCGCCCTGAACTATCAGGATCACGTCCACTTCCCCGTCCCTTTTTACCCGCCTTCTTCATATTACACGGAATATGTGCTGCTAATCTGCAACTTTGCACACTAAACAGAATGTGCTGCTTATCTGCGGCTAGGCACAGTGAATGGAATATGTGACTTTTATTTATTACACTTTGCACACTAAACAGAATGTGCTGCTAATCTGCAACTTTGCACACTAAACAGAATGTGTTGCTTATCTGCGGCTAGGCACAGTGAACGGAATATGTGACTTTTATTTTTTACACTTTGCACACTAAACAGAATGTGCTGCTAATCTGCAACTTTGCACACTAAACAGAATGTGCTGCTTATCTGCGGCTAGGCACAGTAAATGGAATATGTGACTTTTATTTTTTACACTTTGCACACTAAACAGAATGTGCTGCTAATCTGCAACTTTGCACACTAAACAGAATGTGCTGCTAATCTGCAACTTTGCACACTAAACAGAATGTGCTGCTTATCTGCGGCTAGGCACAGTGAACGGAATAAGTGACTTTTATTTTTTACACTTTGCACACTAAACAGAATGTGCTGCTAATCTGCAACTTTGCACACTAAACAGAATGTGCTGCTAATCTGCAACTTTGCACACTAAACAGAATGTGCTGCTAATCTGCAACTTTGCACACTAAACAGAATGTGCTGCTAATCTGCAACTTTGCACACTAAAAAGAATGTGCTGCTAATCTGCAACTTTGCACACTAAACAGAATGTGCTGCTAATCTGCAACTTTGCACACTAAAAAGAATGTGCTGCTAATCTGCAACTTTGCACACTAAACAGAATGTGCTGCTAATCTGCAACTTTGCACACTAAACAGAATGTGCTGCTAATCTGCGGCTAGGCACAGTGAACGGAATATGTGACTTTTTTTTTTAAACTCTGCCCCCCAAAACAAAATATAACTGCTGCCCCCACACACAATAGTCCTAAAAAGGACTTTTGGGTCTTTTTGTTGTTCAAACGCACTTTTCTTCTCCCTACACTGACTTTCCCTTCCTATCCTCATCTCTCCCTGGCTAAGACTGAGCCGAACTCGCTGGTCAGGTGCTATACAGCACCCGATCATGGGTTCTGGCCAGCCAATCAGTGTAATGCCAGCAGCCAACATGGCTGCTGGCATTACATTGATGTCAGAGCCTCCCCGCACGTTTATTGGCTGCGCAGCAGCCGCGAAACGTGCGGGGAGGAGACCCGAACATGGCGGGCGAGCACATGCGGTACTCGTACGAGTACCGCCATGTGCCGAGCAGAGCGATGCTCGAGCCGAACCGAGCTTCGGCCGAGCATGCTCGCTCATCACTAGTGAGAGTTTCACTTAGGGGTGGGCAAAAAGTTTAATCGTGTTCCTGTGAAAAAATCCATGAAAACCATGTGATTATCTGCTTTTTCATGGGAAAATTCACTTTAAATAAAGTGATTAACATCTTCGTTATTTTTGCCTATTGCCCATACATTTTTCAATATTTTTTCAATAGCTACAAACTTTTCACCCCTTTAATTATATGTTTTTTGCATTTTCCCTTTAAAAACATAATGGTTTCCAGGAAGTGAAACACAATACAAGCAGTTACAGAGAGAGAGGGTGCTAAGCTGTTGTGCTGTGAGTTATTTTGCACAATTGAGGCAGGAGAGGCTCATAGTGACTGCAATCACTATAAGCAATTGGAAAAATAATAAAAGGAGGAGCTGGAAGGAGCGTTATGCATCCAGTGATTCTGAGGAGGCGGAAGTGACCACTGACAACATTAAAATATCTGAATGCCAGATTCCCCATACCCAATGATGGCCAGTCCTCCTACATCATCCCCAGGAATTTTGGTGACATTTGTGTCACAGGCAGAGGAAGAAGAGGGTAGTAGTGTGAGAGGACAGGTTAGCTGCTGTCAGTGCTGCGTCTGCCAGTGCTGCACCTGCCAGGGTGTCTAAAATTGAAAACAATGATCGGTGTCAAACAGCAGTAGCAAAAGCAAACAAAGTGCTCTCTTGCATAAAAAGGGGTATTGAAGCATGAGTAGATAACATAATTTTGACACTGTACAGATCTTTGGAATATGCAGTGCAGTTTTGGGCACCAGTTTTGAAAAAGGATTTTCTAGAATTGGAAAGTGTACAGAGAAGCTTAACAAAATCAATTAAGGGAATGGAGTTTTTAATATGACGAAAGTCTAGCCAAACTTGGTTTATTTACTCTAAATAAAATAAGGGATCTTGTTACATTGTATATGTATATGAGAGGTCAATACAAGGATCTCTCTAATGAGCTTTTCGTTCCAAGGTCTTATCAAATAACTGGGGGCCACTCCCTTATGATTAGAGGAAAAGAGGTTTCAGCTTCAGCACAGCAAGGGTTTTTTTACAGTAAGGACTGTTACATTGCGTAATTCTTTACCCAGAGATGTGGTAATGTCAGATACAATGGATACAATTAAGAGACAATTAAATGAATTTGTAGCAGAAGGGAATCTGCAGGGTTATACTGTATATTAGTAGGTAAAACAGAACATTTTAGCAAATAGATTAATATTAATTGTGAAGGGAGGAAGGCTTATATAATTCTAATTTTCCAGGTTATAAAAAGGCAGCGTTTGAAACTGATGTATTTTTTCAACTTTATTTACTGAGTAGCTTTGTATGATTTTATGTCAGTAAGCTCAAATATTCAACATACAAACTTCCAGTAGGAAGAAGCATGCAATGTCAATGTCAGTAAGGTAGGGGGATGTTGTAATTTAATATTTTCTGTTGTACAAGTATACACTTTACATAATAAATTTCCTTTAAGTCAGAAATTCACATTTTAATTCCCTTTAAGTCCAATATTCACATTTTATAATAATATAACCACCTACAGATATAAGTAAAATTAAGAATTCCTATTCTCTCATATACAATATCAGTTTAATGTGCTTTTAAAAACATGTGTGTTCTGTATCAATTCACTGATAATTTGATATGACCCTAGTCACTTTTCCTACACATTGGGATGTTTGTCAACTCCAAGCAGAGAGAGTGTTATAGCACATGACTCCATGTGCATCTTTATATTATTTGCTGTAACCCATATCTCCTAGAAAAGCCTTCTTGCACCTGTGGTCTCATGGCTTCTATCACCTCAACACCCAGTTCTCTAAGTCATGTAAAGTGCAGCTGGGAATAGGTAATCATAGATTTTCACACCCTTTAAAATACGGAGAAAAAAACTGTTAATCTGTTCTGAGCTTCTAGATGTTGGGAAATACCACCAAAAGTTTAAGAAAAGTTTATAACTTTTTTGCAGATGTTCATTTATATGATTCATACCAGAATATTAGAGCTGGGGTTGTGAGCCATAACACAGATCAATCTATCATTACATGCATGATGTTATCTGTGTTAGAAAATTGTTTACAGATCACATTTAATCTGAATATAACAACATTCAAAAATTACATCTGAACATAAACATATTTATGAGCAGCAATTTTGGAATACAATCATTGTTGAGATGACATCAAGCAACAATGCTGATGTACATTTTCTGCAAATAAAATTTCTTGTATGCTACAGGAAATCATATAACCTGACAGTGACAGCCCATGCATCAACCATATAATGTAATGGATGACTTCCAGGCCTGCTCAAATTGGTTATGCTTGTTAAATTTTGATTTGCATTGATAGAGCTGAAGTATGTACTGTTATAACAAAGATTTTTGTAATTGTAATAACATATACGGTCCTTGTTAATTGCAATACTATGCTTATGTTATTAAATAAACATTATTTTATTGCAGTACTTAATATTCAAATAAAAGTACAAATGGTTCATCTCTGGTAACAGGCAATAAGTTAAAATCATTGTACTAAATTGTGGCAATTATAGAAAGCTTTTGGACATTGGGGAAGCTTGAATTATTGAATTATGCATATGTTAACTTTATAATATTAAATATATACTCAAAAGTCACAGATTTATTTAAAATTGCAGGTTTGTTAAGCTTTTAGTCTTCAGTATAGGGGTTTATTGAGGCAAAATACTGAAATGTGGAAAAACTTATGTTAAAATATTTTCAAAATTCACAAGCCCCTGGGAAGCACCTGCTTCACTCCAGAACATTCTGTCAGCTGTCACATCACATTCAGCCTATTTTCATCAGTCTTCAGTCAAATTTAACAGTCTTCAGTCACCTTACAAGCATAATACCTTTATTTATTTATTTATTAGTAAGTATGTATTGTATTTTATTTTTCTGGACAATTATATGTACAATATGTGGTAACATATCTAAAAATGTAGTATATACTTTCATTTTATTTATGTGTTGTGGTCTTGAATTCACAGTACAACATGTAATGCTACTGTAAAAATAAGTATTTGAGTATTGTAAACCATTCATTTATGTGAAGAGACTCAAAATAGTAATGAGAGGGTCTACTTTCTGAGCAGGGTACAATGGATGACCCACACAGTAACTATTCTTCAAACAACCCCTATATTCCAAACTCAATTGCTTACTTTGCAATGTGACAATTAATATTTATCTATGCACATAATTAAACCATTAATATGTTCTCAGAGGAAATAGATTATTGACAGGATAGTTGGATTGGTATGGTATGGGGTCAGGAGTGGCAAAAAGTCCAATTTTTTCCATTGGAAATTTTAGCAGAAAACTGCAAAATTTTCACAAAAATGTCATATGGCTGGAGGTTGGTATGTGGTGCTATGGCTATCAGTGCATTGGGACAAGCTTGGAGGTCAGTATGTGTGGTTTTATGGCTACCGTGGGACAAAGCTGGGGGGTTTAGTGTGTGTAGGTCTATATCTGCCATGGGACAAGGTAGGGGCGGTTAGAATATGTGGTTCTAGGGCTACCATGGGACTAGAGTAAGAAGAAAAAGAAAGAACACCCCAGCACTCACTAGTAGGAATCTAAAAAAACTTGTAATAGATGTATATTGGTCAATGGTTCTTGCTCTAAAAGATATTAAAAGCTAATCAAATAATTGGATAAGAACATGGAACATCACACAAACACCAGTATATAACAGTAATCAAATTACATGGAATTGTACTCTGTCATGCCATACAGAGTTGTATGTCACACTCCACGGAGGTGATGGACTAAAATGGAGGCAATAAAATCATCCCTATATATTCCCAATGTGGACTTATGGAAGAATCAAACAGAACACTGGATGGACCTGTGCTCTCAAAGAGAGCCACAAAGGGAAGAAGACAGGGGTTTGAGAAACCATCTCCATATTGATACAATCAATACTAAGGATAAAAGTTGGAAAGTGTGATTAATATAAACAATATGGATATGAATATTAAATGAATACAAATGCACAATAAGCATCAAAATACATAAATAAATAAATAAATTAAACAATAGATTGTGACAAATGATGAAATATATGAGTTCCAATAGATATGAAAATGAAATAAACAATGATAGACAATGTAAATACCAGTGGATATTAGAATGAAATGAATAGATGTTTAGTCCCAATTGGCATACAGCCCAGTCTAGTCTGGGACTAGAGTTTACAGCAGTGGTGAGCCACATTAGGATGTCTAGCTGCTACAAAAGTTCAATTCCCATCATCCCCCACCAGGATGTTGTAGTGTGGCAGCAGCTGGGGAGCTAACAAATAGTGGGACAAGGCTTGGTAGTCAGTATTTGTGGTTCTATGACTACTGTGTGACAAGACTGGGAGGTCAGTATGTGTGATTTTTAGGCTACCGTGCAACAAGGCTGGGAAACGGTATGAGTGGTTCTAGAGCGTGACAAGGCTGTGGGCCAGGGCAAAAAAAAAAAAGTAGAAAAAGTGTACTTTTCACAGGAATTGCCACAGAAAGTGAGAAGTGTCACACATTTTGCTTTTTTGGGAAAAAGTTTTCACCCATTCCCTGGTATGGAGAAGAGTAACAGTACAGTAACAGTAACACTTACTTGACAGTTCATCAGTCAAGTAAGAATGAAGTCATTCCTCCATGATAAAATAAATTGATTTTTATGCAGTAGATTGAATTTTTATGTGACAGATTATAAAGGCACTATATAGCATACGGTTAATTGTTAGGGATGGGTGAAAATTTGCACCACAAAAATGACAAAAATGGCACTTTTCACCCTACATGTAAATTCCTGAGAAATGCAGTTTTTCCTTTTTCCTCCATAGTTTTTCAATGCATTGCCTTAAAATCAATGATAATAAAGTTTTTTCCATCCCTGTAGTATTACCACCATCCTAACTATAAAAGGGGTGTCACTTTTGCTCATGTCAGTCTAAGCTTGGGAAAAAAGAGAAAGCAGTGGAATTTATGATGCTAGGGCATTCAGGCAAAGAGAGGGAGCTGGATCTGTTTGATAGGAGTATTGTCGGCTTGCACAAATATATGGTGGTGCTACGTACCTGCACTAGTTGCTGTGCTGTACATTTTAACTTTTAGGGAAGAAAAACAAGAAAGATGCTGCTGAAATTTTGATACCAGCTACAAGAAGAGGCAAAAAGACAGACGTGAGCTGTAGTTACGTACAGTTGCAGGAAGTGTGGTTGTGATTTCTTTGTAGACAGACACAGATAAAAAGTTTTGACTGACAGGTAACAGTGAAAGGAGGTTATACTTGACGTACGTTCCGACTGAGACTGACAGTGACAGATACTAATGGCACTAGAGAGCTAAAATATGATGCTCTTGAGTGGAGACTAGCCAGAGAACAGGCAAATTTGCTTTTGTTCGTGCTCAGAGCTTCTCACATCTTTTGGCTTGTTTTTGAGAAATACTTAGGGTCTCTACCTAAATGTAAAGGGTAATCCAGACGTGGACCCCTTGCTCTCCCTGCCTAGGGAAGCCAGCTGCACCTCTCTGATGAGCAACGAAGGGCTGGTGACTTGTGGCCTGGGGTGCAAATTCAATCAAGTGGCCCATTTCTACTGTCTTTTCAGCCCACTGTCCCAGCCCACCCCATTTTGTTAATCTTAAAACTGGAATTAATGTTGTGAAGTAAGGCAAGTGATACTAAGCAGCTTACTATTGAAATTTGGCCTACACTTGTGATACTACATTGCTTACAGTTGAGATAGAGCTACACTCATGATAACACAGAGCTTACAATTTAAGTAAAGCAACACCAATGATACCATAGAGCTTACAATGGAAATTAGTTATGATACTAATGTAGCTCCATTTGTATTGTAGCTCAGTGGTATCACTTGTCCTACATGAGGACCTTGAGAAAGGTCCTCATGTAGGACTGAAACCTTCACCAGATCTTTGCTATTTTTGCCTAATAAAGCTTTTCAAAAAGTCCCACTGGTGCTGCCTCTCACTATTCCCACTGCTTATATTGAGGACTGTGCACCTGGGCATTTGAACTAAAAAGGGTGAGTGTTTCAACCAACCCTTCCATATATATATATATATATATATATATATATATATATATATTTTTTTTTTTTTTTTTTTTTTTTTTTTTATTTTTTTTTTTTTATGCCTGCCTTTTAACTTTTGTTAACTGGCATAATATGAGTGATACCATGACTGTCAGTTTAACTCAAAGTACAAGCTGCTATATGTTTGCACACCTATAACAACTGTTCTGGGGTGCATACGTCTATGGCAGATGTAAGCAATTACCATCTCTGGAAGCTCGAATTAGAGATCTGGAGAAGCAAGTTACAACACTGAATGAGATGGCCAATCTTGAGAGGGCTTTGCTGCTCACTGAGCAGAAGGAAGCTGTTGTAGGAAGTTCTGAGGTGGATACTGCACAAAGAAAGAGCATATAACTAGATGGGTTAAGTTAGATGTAGCAAGGGGGGACAGAGGGATACTGAGGACACTCCTGCATTTACTCAGTCTAACAGATTTGCTACATTGAGTGATGATTTTGGGGATGTTGGCACAGGAATGCTATTGCTACAATACTATGCTTTGGAGACATTTTAGCTTCCAGTGAGTTGAAAGTGAAGTCTAATACTTATAATATCATTTTGGGGGGCATATGTGTGAGTGTAATGCTCTTATTAATTTCAGCATTGAAGGATCTGCATATTAAGGATTAAAGGGTTCCAGTAGCAGCAGCATGCTAAAATAATGATAATCTCGCTAAATCCCCCAGTAGCCATAAAATCTCCTAACCCCTCCCCAAACACACACACACACACACACACACACACACACACACACACACAAACCTCTGTACCTTTATTCATCATGGAATTAGCCTGAAGCATGACCCTCCTTGCTGTTATTCTCCCCTGCCTAGAGCCAATTCACTGGTTTCATACATACTGAATAAAATATACATTAAATGCACACTAAGATTTGCCATGGGACATACCCAGCTTGCCAATACTCTTCATATAGTGCCTAAATATCAGGCTAGATACATTATATACAGTGTGTGGAAAAGAGGAAAAAAAGAAATACCTCTTACAAATCTGTCAGTTGAGCCACAAAAAGTTAGCTCATCACACTCTTAAAAAAATGGTTATAAAATCTACCATGTTACCAATCCTGAAAAAGGAATCTTGTCTTGTTGAGCCAGCTTCTAAAAAAAGGCTATTTGGTAACCATTTAGTGAGCAGAAAATGAGATCTGGGAAATAGTGTAATAATTATTTTGCAAAAAAAATGTCAATTAGCTGAAAAAAAGAGTAATAATAAAATTGAGTTCAGTGTCCTCTCGTCTGATGGATGCTTCAACTAACAGGCTTGATCACAATCGTATTATGTGTGCGTATTGTGTGATGAAAAATATCATAATACAGGACTCACATAACCCCCAAGCTCTTCTCCTTTATATTCTTTTTATTCAACTCTTAACAGTTTCACCACCAGAGGTGTATGTAATGCATTGAAGACAACTTGTTACATACCTTTCTATCAGTCAAAAGTTTAAAGGGATAGTAATACTTAAAACGTAAAAAAAAATATGTTGTATGGTTTATCCCCCAGAGTAAAACAAGAGTACTCCCACTGCTGAAAGGTGTTTCATTCAAAAGTTATTAATTTTCAAAGTTGAATTTTTTAGGTGCAATATCACAGTGGCCTGAAATTGTACAGTGGCACTGTTGCTACACCATCCTATGGAGATTTATGGTCCCGGGACCAGAGCTGTCCATAGAATCGTGTAGCAACAGCGCCACTGTACAATTTCAGGCCACTGTGATATTGCGCCTAAAAAAATTAAACTTTGAAAATTAATAACTTTTGAATAAAACACCTTTCAGCAGTGGGAATACTCTTGTTTTACTCAGGGGGCTAAACCCTACAACATATTTTTTTTTTACATTTTAAATATTACTATCCCTTTAAAAGAAGCATTTTAGAAGAGGGGTGAGTGTCAGCAGTAGAACTCATCAGTATGTGCTGCACTTGCATTCAGCTGTCACCCAATCATAGAATTCCCTTCATTGTGTACAAGGCTTACTCAGGACAGGCCAAAAGCCACTGGAAAAGGTTTAGATTTATTCTCTGCCTCTCTAGGTTCTGTCATGGGATCTAGAGAGTTAATTAATCTGTGGTCAAGTCATCAAGTCTATATCTGACTGCTACAGATGATTCCATTAGGTATAGGGAAATTCCTGTTCTTCAGGATGAAAAACAAAGATTTTGAGACAAATTGAGATTAAAAAAACTCAATTTATAGAACCGTTTGTCTTGATCTACATCTCTCTCTCTGAGACCCCAGGACAAAGAGTAACTGTTAAGTAGATGACACATAGCTACAATACTTATCAGTATTATAATACCAATAACATTTTTCACCCTACTTAAACACAATAATTCTGTCTTTGTTAGCTGTCTCCATGAGAACTTGCTTAATCTGTAAACCATAGTAAACATACTACATACCACGATAATGTTTATTCATCCTCACAATAATCCACGTATTATATAAATAACTTGTGTCTTACCAATAGTTCAAAAAATACTTGTCTCCCTGTTTCCACAAAGGAGGGAGATGTAAATGAATCTGATGTCTTATATATTCACAGTCTACAAAAATACAGGTCCTATCAGTCCAATGAGAACTCTTCTAACCAAGCTGGGTCTCTCAGATAGGTCAGTAATATAAACTAAAATAAAATTAAAATTAAAATAAACAAAAACAAATAACATTTAAATAAAACAGTCCCTTAAAGGGATAGTAATACTTTGTTTTATCTTTATTTTATTTTGTAGGCATTAAAAAAACATGAAGAACGATATAAGTCTTATCTCTCAAACCTTTATGGTTTAAGAGATATTCACAAGCAAAGTATCCCCCCGTTCAGCCAGATCAGAAGGGAGGTGCCTAGGTAGATTGCAGAGAGGTACAATCTTCAATTAAGATAAGGGAAAAAGCTGAAAAACTTGTCAAGGGGGGAAGGGCTTTCATTGTTTTCATACAAAGAAGATTGTCCCCAGCTGTTATCTGTCTGGTCTTACAACCAGATTCACATCTGAGAAGAGAAGGTTTACACTAGGAAAAAGGGGCGGGAGGGGGAAACTTTGCTTGTGAATATCTCTTAAACTATAAAGGTTTGAGAGATAATACTTATATCGTTCTTCATGTTTTTTTCATGCCTACAAAATAAAATAAAGATAAAATGAAGTATTACTATCCCTTTAAGGGAATGGCTCAGATCTCATGAGGTCATTTGAAAAACTAACTTTAGCCTTGTGACTGGGGTAGGGGTTTGAGCATCAAGGGTCCTGCCTGTTGGTGGGAGAAGCTCTATATCCAAGGTCACTGCATCCCTCAATGACACAGGAGAAACTAGCCTTTTTCAGGAGTGAAACTTTCAGTGTTTACAGCAATGCAATGAATCAAACTTGCAAAATATAATTGTTGAAATACTGTGACTTTAAAGGGGAACAAAGCATTAAAAGGGTGCTATACCTGTAGGAATAACAGATCCTTAAGTACAATTGAGTCTTCTTACTACATTTTTATAACAATGCATAGCAGTAAAACCTTATAAAACTGTGCCGTTTTACATTTATTCTCTAATAAAGGTCCCCCCCTCCCATCGCTTTTACTCAACCTCAGCAAGCTGGTCTGGACAGAATGCAATTAGAGACATAAGCATAAGGAAAAACCTGCCCTCCTTTATCAAGGGGGCATACTTTTCCTGTCTGTCCCTCACTGCAATCACTGCAATCTCTCCGTTGCCGGGACAGGATTTCAGATCTGAGGGGAGCCTTGAGGTAAGTAAAAGGGCGCAAGGAGGAAACGTTATTAGAAAATAAATATAGAATGGCAAAGTTTTATAAGGTTTAAGAATACTCAATTGTACTTTAATAACAAAACATTACTATACCTTTAAGTAATGTAATAAATATTCTTTATTATTAATACTTACTTCTTGACACTCTTCATGTTTTATTTTAGATCTCTGCTTACCTTCTCTGAAAAGTTAGACCAGGACCCTTTATCAGCTATGAAGAGTTCTTGTACTCTTTATATACCGTAGCCTTTATTTCCATATTTCTCTCAGCTGAAAATATAACAAATAATAGTTCCAATTTTTTCCACCAGGTTTTCTGAGATCTTGATGCTCTGACCAGAATATGCATGGATATATTATATGAAAACATAAACAAGAATGCAAATAACTGGAATGACTGTAAATGAAGCATGACACCATGTTGTTGTCCTCAAATCACAGTTTCCTTTCACAATTTAACATCTGTTACTTAATTTTAGACATGTTAAAGACAGTCATAGACATCAGATCAACATATACAAATCTCAAACACAAAAATAATTTGTTAAGGCTACACAGGGTCGTTTACTAGATTGACATAACAATTATGCTGTTAGTTTTCAGCTATAAAACTATTCACAGCTGCAGTAATTCTCAATATTTCCAATACATTACATTATAAATGTTACCCACATGCATTGTTTAATCTCCGAAGGAGATGCAAATACACATTAAGATTTATATAGCTGTAGCCTAAACAAAGTTTTTGCTTCACAGTTTTGTTAATCACTAGTGATGAGCGAGCATGCTCGGCCGAAGCTCGGTTCGGCTCGAGCATCGCTCTGCTCGGCACATGGCGGTACTCGTACGAGTACCGCATGTGCTCGCCCGCCATGTTCGGGTCTCCTTCCCGCACGTTTCGCGGCTGCTGCGCAGCCAATAAACGTGCGGGGAGGCTCTGACATCAGTGTAATGCCAGCAGCCATGTTGGCTGCTGGCATTACACTGATTGGCTGGCCAGAACCCGTGATCGGATGCTGTATAGCACCCGACCAGCGAGTTTGGCTCAGTCTTAGCCAGGGAGAGATGAGGATAGGAAGGGAAAGTCAGTGTAGGCAGAAAAAAAGTTTTGGAACTCTTTCAAGACCCAAAAGTCCTTTTTAGGACTGTTGTGTGTGGGGGCAGCATTTATATTTTGTTTTGGGGGGCACAATTTCATTTTTTTTTTTTAAGGTGGGATATTCTGTTTAGTGTGCCTAGCCGCAGATTAGCGTCACATTCTGTTTAGTGTGCCTAGCCGCAGATTAGCGTCACATTCTGTTTAGTGTGCAAATTTCATAAATAAACGTCACATATTCCGTTCACTGAAAATAGCCGCAGATTAGCGTCACATTCTGTTTAGTGTGCCTAGCCGCAGATTAGTGTCACATTCTGTTTAGTGTGCCTAGCCGCAGATTATTTTCACATTCTGTTTAGTGTGCAAATTTCAAAAATAAACGTCACATATTCCGTTCACTGTGCCTAGCCGCAGATTAGCGTCACATTCTGTTTAGTGTGCCTAGCCGCAGATTAGCGTCACATTCTGTTTAGTGTGCAAATTTTAAAATTAACGCCACATATTCTGTTCACTGAAAATAGCCGCAGATTAGCGTCACATTCTGTTTAGTGTGCCTAGCCGCAGATTAGCGTCACATTCTGTTTAGTGTGCAAATTTCATAAATAAACGTCACATATTCCGTTCACTGAAAATAGCCGCAGATTAGCGTCACATTCTGTTTAGTGTGCCTAGCCGCAGATTAGCGTCACATTCTGTTTAGTGTGCCTAGCAGCAGATTATTTTCACATTCTGTTTAGTGTGCAAATTTCAAAAATAAACGTCACATATTCCGTTCACTGTGCCTAGCCGCAGATTAGCGTCACATTCTGTTTAGTGTGCCTAGCCGCAGATTAGCGTCACATTCTGTTTAGTGTGCAAATTTTAAAATTAACGCCACATATTCTGTTCACTGAAAATAGCCGCAGATTAGCGTCACATTCTGTTTAGTGTGCCTAGCCGCAGATTAGCGTCACATTCTGTTTAGTGTGCAAATTTCATAAATAAACGTCACATATTCCGTTCACTGTGCCTAGCCGCAGATTAGCGTCACATTCTGTTTAGTGTGCCTAGCCGCAGATTAGCGTCACATTCTGTTTAGTGTGCAAATTTAAAAAATAAACGTCACATATTCCGTTCACTGTGCCTAGCCGCAGATTATTTTCACATTCTGTTTAGTGTGCAAATTTCAAAAATAAACGTCACATATTCCGTTCACTGTGCCTAGCCGCAGATTATTTTCACATTCTGTTTAGTGTGCAAATTTCAAAAATAAACGTCACATATTCCGTTCACTGTGCCTAGCCGCAGATTAGCGTCACATTCTGTTTAGTGTGCCTAGCCGCAGATTAGCGTCACATTCTGTTTAGTGTGCAAATTTCAAAAATAAACGTCACATATTCCGTTCACTGTGCCTAGCCGCAGATTAGCGTCACATTCTGTTTAGTGTGCAAATTTCATAAATAAACGTCACATATTCCGTTCACTGTGCCTAGCCGCAGATTAGCGTCACATTCTGTTTAGTGTGCCTAGCCGCAGATTAGCGTCACATTCTGTTTAGTGTGCAAATTTCAAAAATAAACGTCACATATTCCGTTCACTGTGACTAGCCGCAGATTAGCGTCACATTCTGTTTAGTGTGCAAATTTCATAAATAAACGTCACATATTCCGTTCACTGTGCCTAGCCGCAGATTAGTGTCACATTCTGTTTAGTGTGCAAATTTAAAAAATAAACGTCACATATTCCGTTCACTGTGCCTAGCCGCAGATTAGCGTCACATTCTGTTTAGTGTGCCTAGCCGCAGATTAGCGTCACATTCTGTTTAGTGTGCCTAGCCGCAGATTAGCGGCACATATTCCGTTTAATATGAAGAAGGCGGGTAAAAAGGGACGGGGAAGTGGACGTGATCCTGATAGTTCAGGGCGCGGGTCAGGACGCGTAGAAACTGTGCCTGGTGCCAGAGCACAAGACAGAAAGACATCCACCATACCTAGCTTCATGTCTCAGTTTACAGGGTGTCGCAGGACATCACTCTCGAGGTCAGACCACTGCGAACAGGTGGTCGGTTGGATTTCAGCTGATACTGCTTCCAGTCGGTTAAGCACCACCCTGTCTTCCACCAAGTCCACTCTCAGTAGCCAAGAGTCTGGTCAACATAATCCTCACCCTGATCATCCTTCCTCTCACCATAGAGGGTCTGGCCAAAGAAGTGATCCCACACTGGGATATAGTGAGGAGCTCGTCTCATCACCAATCCTTCATTTGAACCTCTCTCCAAGCACGCTTGCAGAGGAACATGAGATCTTGTGCCCTGATTCACAACCTCTAGAGGGTACCCAATCACAAGAAGATGACAGAGGGGAACGGCATTTAAGGTCAAAGGAAGTGGATGATGATGATGATGATGAGACACAGTTGCCATCAAATCAACCACAATTACTGTCTCAAGACCTTGTTGAGGAGGATGATACACAGTTGTCAATGACTGAGTATGTGGTGGGATCAAGAAATGAGGAGGATGATCAGAGTGAGGAAGTGGAGGGGGACTTGGTGGACGATGAGGTCACTGACCCCACCTGGGAAGGTGGAGAGCCGAGCGATGACAGCAGTCCTGAGGGTGAGCCATCTGCAGCACCGCAACAGGCTGGAAGAGGCAGTGGTGTGGATAAAGAAAGAAGGCGGACCGCACCAAACCGGCCCGCAAATGTTCCACAGAGCACCCCCTTGCGTAAATCTCCCTTGCCAAGGGCTAGGTGTTCCGCGGTATGGCGTTTTTTTAAGGAAAGTGCGGACGACAAAAAAATTGTAGTTTGCAACCTGTGCCACACCAGAATGAGCCGAGGCATGAACACTAGAAACCTCACCACCACCAGCATGATCCGACACATGGCATCCAAGCACCGTAATAAGTGGGAGGAACGCCCGGATCGCCAATCTGTGTCTGCAGGCCACACCACTGCCTCCTCTTCCCCTGTTTTCGGTGCCGGCCAATCGCCTGTCGAAGGCGCAGGACCGCATACCTCCCGCCCTGCACCTGTACCATCTGAAGCACCATCAGCGACCACATCCACTTCCCTGTCCCAGCGCAGCGTCCAAATGTCGTTACCCCAGGCATTTGAGCGCAAGCGAAAATACCCAGCCACCCACCCACAGGCCATAGCACTAACCTCACACCTTTCCAAATTACTGGCCATTGAAATGCTGCCATTTAGGCTTGTGGAGACTGAGTCCTTCCGCAGCCTGATGGCAGCAGCTGTCCCTCGGTACGCAGTC
The DNA here is from genome assembly GCA_037306005.1 of Rhinophrynus dorsalis. Classification (NCBI taxonomy): domain Eukaryota; kingdom Metazoa; phylum Chordata; class Amphibia; order Anura; family Rhinophrynidae; genus Rhinophrynus; species Rhinophrynus dorsalis. Next base: position 347,164,048 of record CM074723.1, on the reverse strand, counting down.
CCCAGCCGCCACTACTTTTCCCGGTGTGCCGTCCCTGCCTTACACCACCATGTGTCCCTTAACATCACCCGTGCCCTGACCAACGCAGTTACTGGGAAGGTCCACTTGACGACTGACACATGGACAAGTGCTTCTGGCCAGGGACGCTACATTTCCCTGACGGCACACTGGGTGAATGTTGTGGAGGCTGGGAGCGACTCGGACCCTGGGATGGCACAGGTGCTACCCACGCCGAGGACTGCGGGCCCTACCTCCATCAGGGTTTCCGCCAGCACCTACGTCATTGGCTCCTCCTCCTCCTCCGTTTCCACCTCCGAATTCTATGCGCGCAGCGCCACTCACCCATCAGCCGGTAGCTGGAAGCAGTGTAGCACTGCAGTGGGGAAGTGTCAACAGGCCGTGCTGAAGCTGATCTGCCTTGGGGACAAACAGCACACGGCCTCAGAGCTGTTGCAGGGGATTAGTCACCAGACCGAGCAGTGGCTCTCGCCACTCAACCTGCAACCAGGCATGGTTGTGTGTGATAATGGGCGTAACTTGGTGGCGGCTTTGGAGCTCGGCAAGCTCACACACGTACCATGCCTAGCGCATGTATTTAATTTAGTGGTTCAGCGATTTCTAAAAACCTACCCCAATTTGCATGATCTCTTGACGAAGGTGCGCCGCGTGTGTGCACATTTCCGTAAGTCATCTACAGCTTCAGCCGGCCTGTTGAAGCTGCAGCAGCGCTTACAATTGCCAGCTCACCGGCTGCTGTGTGACGTGAGCACGCGCTGGAACTCCACCTTCCACATGTTGGCCCGGCTTTGTGAGCAGCAGAGGGCAGTAGTGGAGTACCAGCTGTTACACGGTCGTCGCCTCTCCGTTCAACTTCCTCTAATCAGAAGTGAGGAGTGGGAATGGATGTCAGACCTCTGTGAGGTTTTACTCAATTTTGAGGAATCGACACAGATGGTGAGCGGCGATAACGCTATTATCAGTGTAACCATCCCACTTCTGTGTCTACTGAAACGCTCGCTGCTCACAATTAAAACCGACGCTTTGCATGTGGAAGAGGTGGAAATGGGGGAGGAAGAGCTTACACAAGGTGATAGCCAGAGCACCCTCACTTCGTCTTCTCAGCGACAATTGGAGGAGGCGGAGGAGGAGGAGGAGGAGGAAGACACGGTTGCCTCCGCTACAGAGGGTAGCCATGGAACTTTAGTTCCATCTCTTCAGCGTGGGTGGGCAGAAGAGGAGGAAGAAGATGAGGAGATTGAGAGTCATCCTCCTGGTGAGGACAGCGAAATCTTGCCTGTTGGTACTCTGGCACACATGGCTGACTTTATGTTAGGCTGCCTTTCCCGTGACCCACGCGTTATACGCATTTTAGACAACACGGATTACTGGGTGTTCACCCTTCTGGACCCCCGCTACAAAGAGAATTTCTCATCTCTCATTCCTCCGGTGGAGAGGACAAGCAAAATGGTGCAATACCAGAAGGTTCTTGTCGAAAAATTGCTCCAAAATTTTCCATCTGACAACGCTGGCGGCAGAGTACGTGCTACCTTGGCCAACCGAGAAGGGGAGAAAAGGGGAGCACACAGCAGTTCCGACAAAGGCAGGGCAACACTCTCCAAGGCGTGGGACACCTTCATGACACCCCGCCAGCACCCTCACCCTGATGTGCAGCCTAGTGTCACAAGGAGGGAAAAGTTTTGGAAGATGGTGAAGGAGTACGTAGCAGACCGTGTCAGCGTCCTCAATGATCCCTCTGTGCCTTACAACTACTGGGTGTCCAAGCTGGACACGTGGTATGAACTGGCACTCTACGCCTTGGAGGTGCTGGCCTGCCCTGCCACCAGCGTTCTGTCTGAGCGGGTATTTAGTGCTGCTGGTGGCATCATAACAGATAAGCGTATCCGCCTTTCCACCGAAAATGCTGATAGGTTGACACTTATAAAAAGGAACAAGGCCTGGATTTCCCCTGACTTCTCCACTCCACTGGAGGAAAGCCCCGGGTGAACATAAAGTCACTTTAGATATGTTATTTACAATGATGGGAATACTCTGTATTCCCATTCACCCCTTCCACCCAAAAAACGGGTATATGGTTGACTCTTAATCGTCTCATCCTCCTCCTCCTCTTCCATATGCCCAGTGATATAATTTTTATATAGGGCCAGCTCACCAGCGGGCCCAGTGATATAATTTTTATATAGGGCCAGCTCACCAGCGGGCCCTGTGATATAATTTTTATATAGGGCCAGCTCACCAGCGGGCCCTGTGATATAATTTTTATATAGGGCCAGCTCACCAGCGGGCCCAGTGATATAATTTTTATATAGGGCCAGCTCACCAGCGGGCCCTGTGATATAATTTTTATATAGGGCCAGCTCACCAGCGGGCCCTGTGATATAATTTTTATATAGGGCCAGCTCACCAGCGGGCCCTGTTTGACAATTTTTGTATAGGTCAGCTCACCAGCGGGCCTTCTCATATAATGTTTTATTGGGTCAGCTCTCTAGCGGGCCCTCTCATATAATGTTTTATAGCATCAGCTCACTAACGGGCCTTCGCATATAATGTTTAGGATGGTCAGCTCCGCAGCAGACCCTCACCCATAATGTTTTAGATGGTCGGCTCAGCAGCAGACCCTCATTCCTAATGTTTTAGATGGTCAGCTTAGCGGCATGCCCTCGCCCCTAATGTTTTAGAGGGTCACCAGCAGGCCATTAATCCTAATTTTTCAAGGGTGTGTATGATGCCCTCCTTTATGTGTAATAAAGGGTGTATTGGAGTGACATTTCAGTCTAATTTTTGGCAGCCCTTTCACTTAGTGCATAGGCTTTATGAGTGTTGGACCACTACCTGAACTATTGTACCACAATGTGAATGAGGCCCTCCATTTTGTGATATACAGGTTGTATCGGAGTGCCTCAGGTCCTCCCATTGAATTAAATAGGGCTGGGGTGTTCGACAGAGCAGAAGGTAGTTCTTGGCTTCATCCACTAAGTCACTTCGTCACCTTTACTCAATGGATCAGACCCCACTGTTCCGACTATAAATTTTGGACTTAACAAGGGCAAACGGACATGTTGTAAAACCTGTGGTAGCTGCGGCCTCCGTTCCTGAATGCTGTACCTTACCCGGGTCATAACCACGTTGAACACCTGCTTTACGCTGCGCACGTTTCCCTCTTAATCATGGCCCCAGTTCCGAAAAATCGATGAAATTTTTTGCAGAATTTGCAGATGATATACAAGTAAATATACAGCAAATACTGTTTGGTAACAATTTTTCGCCTAAAGTCGTTTTTATCTTCCTTTTTGTGTGTTTTACGGTCAGTCTGTAAAAATGGCGTACTACGGGCGAAACATCGTTCCCAGCAGTGACGTTGGAGTCCAAGATGCATCCAGACATCCTCCCTATGCTGTCCCTGAACCATTTCTGTGGTGTTTCCATCATTTTCTGACCTTTTCCTATGGACCAGGCACCCTCCCCTCATCAGAGCAGGGGGTGCCTGGTGTAATGCTCGAGTCCTCCCATTGACTTCAATGGGGCTCGGGTGCTCGGCCGAGCACTCGAGCCTCCGGGGGCGCTCGGCCAGAGCACCCGAACACCCGAGCATTGGGGTGCTCGATCATCACTATTAATCACATTTCATCTAATAAGTAGCAGTTGGTATTCTCAAGGCAAAAATTATATATAGAGAGGAGAGAAGACTAAGCAATAATCATCTAGTTAGGGTTGACTAACTCACAACTTGCCTTGTCCTGCCATGCCATCTTGGTGCTTCTGCACTTTAAGAGCAACATCCAGACTTAAAGGGATAGTAATACTTCGTTTTAACTTTATTTTATTTTGTAGGCATTAAAAAAACATGAAGAATGATATAAGTCTTATCTCTCAAACCTTTATGGTTTATGAGATATTCACAAGCAAAGTTTCCCCCTCCCGCCCCTTTTACCTAGTGTAAGCCATCTCTTCTCAGATGTGGAATCCAGTCCACAGACCAGACAGATAACAGAAGGGGACAATCTTCTTCCTATGAGAACAATGAAATCCCTGCCCCCCTTGACAAGCTTTTCAGGTTTTTCCCTTATCTTAATTGAAGATTGTTCCTCTCTGCAGTCTACCTGGGCACCTCCCTTCTGCTCTAGCTGAACAGTGGAACATCAGTAAAAGGGGCGGGAGGGGGATACTTTATCATTGAATTACTCTGGAACTACAACTCTGACAGAATTGAAATAACACTCTCCAAAGTCCAAATACTATGATGATTAATTAGAGCTGCTTTTATTATGAAACATTACTATCCCTTTAAGGCACCCAATTTGATGCAGAGAGATCTGCCAAACATAAACTGGTGATAATGCCAGATGTTGCATGAGGAGTGGTGCAGTAAGTCAACAGAAAGTCATCAAAAGAAGAGCCCCTGTCAAATCACTCGTTGATGGCAGTGAAAACAGCTTTCAAGGTTTGGACAGACGGTTAAGCCTGCCTGTACATGGCTGGAAGGTAGGGTGCTGATCTAAAATGCAGTACACCAAGGTCAACAAGGAAGTCCAGAAAAAATAAGAGGCGAACTGTGAGCTGTTGTAAATTACTATATGCTTTCTCACCCAAAAGCATGCAAAAATGAGAACTTCTATTGTTTTCTCTGTAGTGGTGGATTGCATAGGTCAAACTTCTAGCTGCTTTGAGCATCAGTGAGGATGAGGTATATGGTACCTCACACAGGACTAGCAAAATCCCAAAGAGTGGCCACTCCAAGGGTTATATTTATGTAGGTGGCAGTTATCGTATAGATTATGAGCAGCAGTAGCAAGCATTTATCCAGGTATTAAATTCAGTATCAATGCATGGTCACTAGTTTGCTCTCCATGCAATCCTGCAGGAGCCCTTCATGTAGGATGGCATAAGTTCTGCTCTCTTGGAGCAGAGGAATATCCAATTTTATGTCCCATAATATATAAATGGTTATCACTAGATATTAATATATTCATTCACTATTTAAACCAACTATATTTGGACCACTACAGACAATTAACATCTAATATAATCCTATAGAACAGGGCTGTCCAAGTTCAGTCCTCATGGGCCACCAACAGGCCAGGATGTAAGGATTTCCCTGGTTAAGGTGAGTTAAGCAGTGGCTCATTCATTTTGATTGACTCACCTATGGTTAATCAGGCAAATCCTTAAATCCAGGCCTGTTGGTGGCCTTTGTGGATTGAACTTGGACAGCCCTGCTCTAGAAGATAACATTATTAGCCTGCAGACCACTCTGACAGGGTTTTGGCGTTCAAGGCAAGGGAATCTTAGAGATAAAAGGCACAATGTGTACTCCTGTGTGCACATAACGTGTCCACAATGTGTACTGTTCCTTAAGATACTGCAAAAACCCAGGGGCATATAAGGACACAGATAAAGTCTCTGGGTGGAATAGAGGATAATATTGCAATGCTTATATTTCAGATTAAGATTGAATAGGGATCTTAACTAAAAGGTTATAGGCCCCAGAGATCTAATTCGTCATTAAGTCCACTGGGTACAAGGGAATTGAGCTTAAATATAAAAAATCTCTCCTGTTTTGACAGTCTTTGAAACCTCCTCTTGCTGTCTGGGGAATATGCTCTTTACCCATCACAGTGATGTCTATTATAGATTCAAAGACAGGACAGCTGTTACAGTGTCTTGGTGTTACATGACTTGTGCCATTTTTTAATATGTTGGTTTGATTTTCTAGGAACCTGTCCTTTAACTGTATAATTATTCTGCCAACATATTGTAGTCCACACTTGCATTCCAGTAGGTACACAATGTATTCATTATGCAATTCATATACTGTTTGATATTGAAAATATCCCCGGTGTTCTTAGAGGAAAAGCATTTTTGTTTGGTCTTCATTGTGTCTGCACCTAAAATTGCCAATATTATGCTGCCCATCCACTGTACTATGACACCCCATTCTGTTTTTCTCCTTTTTTCTTTAAATCTGGTGCTTTCCTGAACGCAAATTCCGATTTCCAGAATTCCCCTTAGAATCTTATCACCTTAAAAAATTTTCTAGTGTTTCTGGATAATTTGTTATATTTGACCTGATATGGAGGTGCACCTAGTAAAGAATGGAATTGTGGGTTTCTTTTTCCTCCTTGTTTTTTAGATGTTCCGTAAATATTTTGAATGTTTTATAAGAAGCACTTTCCACAATCTTCACATTTTATCCTTTCTCAATAAATCTATTTTTTCAGTTTTCCACCTTGCTCTATAAAATCACCTTCTTCAGTACAGTTTTTTTATCCTTTGAAACTGACTATATGGCACATTTATGAGCCACCACTGATGATGTCCACTTGTTGTTTCTATGTATCCTTCAACTTTTTTTTATAGTGGGTTTTGGTCTGAATCTCTCCTTCTAACATATTCAAAAATTCCAATAATACTTTTGAGCATGGGTGAGATTTTTTTCCCCCTCCTCTACAGGTCAACAGCATATCATCAAAGAATCTTGTGTATAGAATGAGGTTTGCCCACATCTCACCAAAACAAGTTTCTCCTTTAAGTATCAGGGGATATTTTATATATCAAACAGTATATGAATTGCACAACAATATACATTGTCTTACTGTCAGGGATTGCCTACTGCTTTTTCGTCTCTCCCCGACTTGATACTTACCTTCTGTTTTTCATCTGATCTGATTGGATGTCATAGGTTTAAAGCACCAACGGTATAGCTCCTCCTTCCCAGGTTATTCGAGCTAGCACTATGAGGTTTTTTTTTGTACCTGCTGTTGTTCCTGGGTTGACCTGTTTTTGACTGTATTTTGTCTATCATTACTTCTTCTATTGCTTCCGATGATTCATGCCCTGAACATATTGACTATCTGAATGATTCTCTCTGTTGTTTCCTGACATTCCCGGTGACCCATGAGTTTGTGTATTCTGACCATTTGTTTGTCTTCCCTCTGATGTACATGCTGTCCCAGGTGACCACATGGCTAATTCTGACTTTAGCTTTTATTATCCAGTCATCTTGGTGGTTTTGGGTTATCCTAATCCTCCTCTTGCCTGGTTCTCTGCAGCCTTTTAGGTTTCTGGTCTTCTGGTCCCAGTTTCTCGTCCAGTGGCCATCGTCTCATTTCTCTGTCTCTTTGTTGTTTGCCTCAGGTTCTCCTCTTCCTACTCGTTTTTTTCCCTAGACAGGATAGTGGGCCTACGACCTTGGCCGACCATCTTCTGCCAGTTCGGTAGTTAATTGGATTGCATGGTTTCTGCAGCCGGTAGTCTTGATTGTGGGCCTTTGGATACACCATCCTGGAGGTAGCTCTTGGCTATAATTTATTTCTTAGCCTTCTGGTCGACTTATGATAGTGGTTTTACTCTGCTAACAGGGGGACATTCTGTGTGAGATGTGAGCATTTTCTACACTAGTTTGTTGGTAGATGTATGGTCTTAGCCCGTTGGTCATTTTTAATAAGTGGTTTTAGCCCACTTCTGGGGTGATCTGTTATATTCAGCTGGGCGCCTGCTGCATTCTGCTGTCAAGTTGATCTACTCAGCGTAGGGTTACCTTTCAGTTCAGGGGGATTGTTACATGCCTCCCAGCAGGTACCTGATCTCTTTGGTCTCTAGTTCCGCATTATCCGCTACTATTTTTGCCACCCGAGTGCCTCTTCTACCTGGCTCTCTTTTCTCTCCTCCTGTCCTGGAACCAAGTCTCATAGCCACCCTATCCTTTCCCTGTGTCTGTTTTGGAGATCCTGTATCTGCCTTGGGTTCCTTCAGTATAGTTGGGATTCTGGGTTCACCATCAGTTCACCCTTATTCTCATCTTGGTCAGGGTTCCGGCCCAGCCAGAATCGGACATCTGACTTTGAAGCCAGCACCTTTACTCTGCCTTAGTCGTCTCAAGAGATAAGGGTGACTGTCCCCCTCCCAACCTCCAGCTGCGAGACCCAGAATCTTAGGGCATCCTCCTGACAGTAACTACTGGAATATAAGGTGTAGATTTTCAATATGTTGGCAGATTAATTAGACCATTACCTAAAACACTGAAACAACATATTGGAAAAGAGCACAAGGCATTGTAACAGCTGTTGTCTCTTACCCAGTTAGATGATACACATGACTGGGCAGTCAATCTTAGATAAATACTACCAACAATATATACCAAAGGGAAATAACTATAAGAGGAGCAAATTAAGACCAATATGGCTTTACAAAGAGGTTTGCAGGAAAATAAGAAAAATCCTTTTTAACTGTTTATTTCAAAACAGTCAGGTACATAATTTAAAAAATATAAAGAATTTAATAGAATCTGCAAAGAAGCAATTAGGCAAGCTAAAATTGGAAGTGAGAAAAGAATTACAAAATAATTCTACAAGTATATTAAAGGCAAAAATATTATGGTTGCTATTTGTCCTCTTGAACCTGAGACAAATGAATTAATTATTGAGGATAAGACTATGGCTTACACCTTAAACACATTTTCTCCTGTATATACAAAGGAGACAGCAATGGCAGGCAATGGGAAAAAGGATAGAATCACATAATTTCCTCCATCATGTAAATGGCTTACTGAGGACACAGTATTCTTCCTTTGAATCATGCTACCAGCCTGTTTGGTCATTCTGGAGTTTGCAGCACAATCAGTTTCCATAACAGAAGATTCTGGTGGGTTTCTGCTCAGATGACATCACCATGGACTTCATTGTGAAGCTCATAAACACTAAAGCATAGACAATTGCACATATACTTATTTAAAGAGACTTAGCGCATTTATTTTTGTCAGTTGCAAGGACACAATGTTTAAGGGGCTAGCAACCTCCTTTTATCAGGCTGACACATTGCATAATTGCAGCTGTCAAGAATAAATGAGCTAATGCTCTTTAAATAAGTATGTGTGCAAGGGGTTTACTATGCAGTGTAAATACTGAGCTGAGGTTCTTGGGTATGCCTTTGCTGTGTCATACTTTCATTGTCAAGCTCCCTTCCTCCAAACATGCCAACCCTATTCTGATATTTAGGGATACATCATTTTTTGGCCTCAAAAGCAAAACTGGTGAATAATGGCACTTCCCACCAAGCTGGATGTCATGCCAAGGCATGAGTTGGCCCTCTGGGTTGTATAATTTGTTTGTTTGTTTGCTGACCTGTATGTTATTCAAAGTGCACCAGTCGTAGGCCATAACATTAGCTGAGTAGATAACATCTCCAGAGCAGGATGTAGGGCTACTGTAAAACGTTGTTACGGTTTAGTACACTCAGAAACGGAAGGTTTTGGTAAAACACAGTTTTATTAGCACACAAGGAATAACAGTAACCCTCGCGGGTCCAGCATACAGATAAATGGAAAGCTGACACAGGACAGGTTACAATGCTATGATTAATTCACACGGGTCCAGTATGTAAGATCAATATACAATACTGACACTGGTAAGGTACATTTCATATAATACAGTGTGAATATGACAGAAAGATACTTATTAGGCCAAGAACAGCTAGTTGGCTCTAATAGTGAAAGGCCTCAAAGTACAATCTCTACACAGAGAGTAACAATAGCGACTGGACTCAAAGGAGCAGGTGAAGCCAGGATAGAACTGGCTACAAGGCACCAGAGGAAGGTGGCTACCAGCGATATAGAGAACGCCCACCGGAGACTGCAAGGTTTTCGTGACCCAGAGCACAGCACCGGATGGTGCAGCATAATGCCAAACTGAGACAGCAACGGATAATGGCCCAAGTGCACGGCACCGTGAGGAGCAACGTACACCAAACTGAGACTATCGTACATAGATCGAAGTGCCTACCACTGCCCCGCAAGGGGTTAAGGAACGCTCCGGTCTGCAGAAACTGCAGATGTAGAAATAGCCTGAGGCGCCCAACAGTAACCCAACCTCAGGGACAGCAGTAACAAACCAAGAGATCGTGGTGCAACCGGTGATACTACCGGAATGGAGCAACAGGCACTATGAGAGAGCGGGTCACGGACAGGACTATCTGCACAGAACCGAGGCAACCGAAGATCTGGTACAGACCACAGAGAGAGTGAGCAACTCAGGCCACACAGCGGGAGCAGGACGCCTTGCACGCAGGAACAGTACACGGAACAGGAACTTCAGCCAAGCCTGGTCGGTACACAGAGCAGGAACATCAGCCAATCCAAGTCGGTACACGGAGCAGGAACGTCGGCCAAGCCAGGTTGGTACACGGAGCAGGATCGTCAGTCAAGCCGGGCCGGTACACGGGGCAGGAACGTCAGCCAAGCCGGTCAATACACAGAGCAGGAACGTCAGCCAATCCGGGTCGGTACACAGAGAAGGAACGATAAACAGGCAGAATAGTCAGGGAGTCTGGGTCATACACTGGTATCATACGAGAGTAACGGAACTAGCGCTAGGCAACGGAAACACCACGAAAGGGCAGCGCATAAGTGACAGCCCAGGGTATTTAAAGGCTGTCACTGGGAGGAGCAAAGACAGAGTAGCCAATAAAATATATCAGGAAGAAACATGTCAAAATGTCGCCAATATATCACGGACACCATGATAAATGTATTGGAAGATCTGCTATGATGGGGTTCATCCAGGGAACAGTCAAATATAATGAAATAGGGATAACGTATATATATAGTGTAAAATGGTTTAATGCAAATATATATTCAGAATGCCCAGGTTTTACCCTTGTAGGGGGTACAAAACATGCCAGGGGGAGATGTTCCTGCTGTGAGTTACAAGAAAAGCCAATTTGCAACCAGTTAGACCCAGCATGTTTCTTGTCCAGATATTCACACAGATATGAGGAATATGATTATTATAAGATCAAAGAGGTGTGCTGTGGGTTGCATGTTTTGGGAAGCCTTATGATTTTTCAGGTAGAACTTTGCAGTAGCATCACTGACAGGTCTGATTTAGTGGGCTGTAAACAGTCAGGCCAGACCCCTGACCCTCCCAGGTAACACCAAGGGGGTCTGGCCTCTTAGAAGCTACTGTGGACTCCTGTTTAATATGGGTTTTTGGATAAAAACAGTGAATTTCTTTGTAACAACTGAAGGGGGTATATACCATTGGAAGTTCCTGCAAGGACTCTTAAAATATTGGTAATTGTATTTAAGGATTTCTTGTGTTTCTCCCATTTTATTTTATGGACTGTTTTGCCAATGTGTAATCTTTATTTGTGTATGTCCTTTATTTCTGTATTTTTGTAACCAGACTGTGAAGCCTTTTTTCAGATTAAATGTTCAATTAATCAGCTCGTCTCTGTTCTCTAACATGAACTTACTACTCTGAAGGAAGCTCAGTTAGAGCACGCTACTAAAGGTTTAATTCTATGTCTGATTATTAAGGTGATTTTTACACTGTATTCTGTTGTGTTTGGGGTAACCTAAGACACCCAGATATAAAGTCTTGGTGGTGGCAGCAAATTGTAGTACTGGGGAGATAGTGCTGGAGGGATTCCAGGGGTTAATGTGGTGGTTGCTAGGAATAGTAACAGGTAACCAGGGGTCTGGTATTGTTAACCCTTTCACTCCCACACTCTCCCCACTGTCTCAGCTGGGCCTATAGCCTTCGCTTGTGACACTGGATATTTTCCATGAAAAAAGTGTTGATTTTCTGCTTTTTTCCACCTTGCTCGCTGCATTGAAACCAGTGGTAAGAATGAATTCACCCTCTGGGGTAGATTAAAAGGGGGTTTCAGTTTTCAGCATTATGTCATTATGTGTTTGTTAGAGAGCGTAAAGACAGCACCATTTTGGAGCTAGAGAATACAGGCACATAAAGGGAAGCTGGAGTTTAGTTGAAGGAACCTCGTGGTCAGGTATTTGTTCACTGTTTTAGGGAGTTTGGGAACTTTGGGGAATTGTGAAACGATATTTACACAAAATCTTGTTTGGCTAAGAAGAGAACAGGCAGGTATGATCCAAGTTGTTAGGGGAGTCTTGGTGTGTGTGAAGGTAAAAAGGAGATTTACCTGAAATAATGAAAAATATTGTTTGATTGAAAAGAGACAGGCAGGTGTTCCTTCCAGTCACTGACAGATATATGAAACCCAAGAGACAGACAACTACAACTGACACTGACTCCTACTACAGACAAAAGAAGAGTGGCCAACATGTTAACTAGAACTATCATCATCATATACTGTAAAAAATTAAGACTGCAGTGACAATGTTAGAGAAAGAAAGCATCAGATAGGAAGAGTGAAAAAAAATAAAATAAAGAATTAACAAAAATTAAAATAGTTTGACAGAAACAGTTACCCTGATGTGAGCTGTGACTAAGGCTGAGACACCATGACAGATACTAGAGACAGAGACATAATATTTTGAGACAGGCAAGACATCACACACAAACAGGTCCTGCAAATAATTTTTTCCTCAGGGCTTGGGCCTAACACAAGTCTAAGTCCAATAACAAATCAATGTTTCCTTAAGGCTTGTGCCAAACAAGTATATGTCCCAGAAATCAATGTTTCATCAGGGCTTTGGACTAACACAAGTGTATGTCCTAGAAATCAGTTTTTCATCAGGGCTTTGGCCTAACACAAGTGTAAGTCCTACAACAAATCAATGTTTTCTCAGGGCTTCTGCCTCTAATAAGCCTAAATCCTACAAATCAATGTTTCCTCTGGGCTTGGGCCCGTAACAACAAGTCTAAGTCCTACAAATCAAGTATCAGTCTGACGCAGTCACAGCCCACATCAGGGGGTCATGTTACATTCCAATTTTCTTGTATTTTTTATTTTATTTATTTATTTAAAATGTATTAATTTAAATTTCAAATGTCAAAATTCCATATTCAACTGATTCTTTCCCCAAACTCCGCCAAGACAGGCATCCTCCTCAGACCCTTTTTATATCATGTCTTTTTTTTTTTTTTCTTTTTTAACTGCCGCAAGTGCATCACTGGAGCTAAGTGGCAAGTCAAACCATGATCATCATCACCCATACCACTGCTGTTGTTGATCCCATTCTCTTGGAGCTGTCTAATTATCCTGCTGCTTAAACGTCTGAGCAGCAAGAACAGCAGTCGCAAATGCCACAATGATACCAGGGCATTTAACAATGGCCACTGACCACCACAACATGACTTGCTGGCACTAGGCAAGTAGGGCATTTTTTTCAAGTAGGACATTTTTTTTCAGGGCTTGTTCTTTAAACACAAAACAGATGCCTAAAAAAACAAATTTTGTTGGCTTGTTTCTAACAAGCCTAAATCCTACAAATCCCTGATTCCTCAGGGCTTATGATGCTAACAAGCCTGACTGATTAAAATTATCTCTGATGTAATTCCTCAGGGCTTGTGATGCTAACAAGCCTGATTGATAAAAATTATCTATGATTCCCCAGGGCTTGTTATGTTAACAAGCCTGATTGATAAAAAAATATCTCTGATGTGATTCCTCAGGGCTTGTGATGCTATCAAGCCAAAGTCCTGCAAATCAATGTTTCCTCAGGGCTCGGGCCAAAGTCTAAGTCCTACACATCAATATTTCCTCTGGGCTTCGCCCTAACAATTCTAACTCCTACAAATCAATGTTTCTCATGGCTTGGACCTAACACAATTGTAAGTCCTACAAATCAGTGTTTACTCAGGGCTTGGGCCTAAGTCTAAGTCCTACACATCAACGTTTCCTCTGGGCTTGGGAGGAACAAGTCTAAGTCCTACAAATCAATTGTTCCTCAGGGCTTGGGCCTCTAACAACAAGTCTAACTCCTACAAATCATTGTTTCCTCAGGGCTTGTGCCAAACAAGTGTAAGTCCTGCAAATCAATGTTTCCTCAGGACTTGTGCCTAACAAGTCAAAGTCCTACAAATCAATGTTGTCTTAGGGCTTTGACATCTAACAACAAGACTAAGTCCTACAAATCATCCTCTACAAAATACTCTATCTTGCCAAGTATCAGTCTACCCCAGTCACAGCTTACATCAGGAGGTCCCTGTCTCTTATATAATTAGTGAGTGTTGGCCCTTAAGAAAAATCACACACACGTTACATACCAAATTTTTATTTTATTTCGTTTTTTACTAGCTGCCCCCCCCCATTCCCAGTTAACAAAAAAAATCCCTGTTAAACTGATTCTTTCCCCAGATTCCACAAAAACAAGCAACCTCCTCAGACCCCTTTTATATAAAATAAAATAAAATTTGATATGTGTTCTGTGTGAATTCAATGTTCCCATTGATTTCAATGCAATGTCCTAGGCGAAAAAAGCAGAAAAACTGAACTTTTCACGGGAGATTATTCACCAGGTGGGAAGTACCCTTTTTCATCGATTTTGGTTTTAGGCAAAAATTTTGCCCATACCTAACTAGGATGGCTCACTTATTGCTGATGAGAATGGGCCTATTCTGTCATTGGGCCCTGGACCTACAGCTCCAGCTGTTTCCCTAATAAGGCACTGGACCGATTTTAACCTGCTGTTGTTCTTTTCCAAGATGACTACATACCCATTTAAATCAGTTATGCTTATAAATGAACACAGCGGAGGGCTGCATCACTTCATGTATGATCCTGATTTAAAGGAATATGCGGTCACCTCCACATTGTTTGAGTCCCCATACAGCCATTTCTCACTTCCCATGCATGCATGCATATCGGTCACTGTTTGAACTTCCCCACCTCAACACTTGGCCCTTTCCCACCACACCAAACAGGTTTCACTGCCCTAGTCCCTTTTCTATTTCTCTCAAATCACCTTTTCACCCCAGAACACTTCTCTGTCTTCCACTATTTTTTTCTACTGTCCCTATAATCTTTCTATACTACATATATATTGTAAATGAGCACTACTCATATAATTATATATTCAAGGTAACCATGCATATCATACATAGGGTGCCATAATCATAAATATACTAGAACACAAAAGAGAATAAAAAAGATTTGGACCTAAATCGGCACTCAACCTTCATGTATAAATAATTACCACCATATAAAAATGTAGAAAATATTTATTAGTAACATCCCAAATTATGATATATACATAAGCGAAGTTAAATACAATGAACCTCAAAGGTTGCAGTGGATTACTACAATATCTGCACCAGACAGACATAACCCAAACTACATCTACCCTACCAACCCAATAAAAACATCTAAACACAGGCACCAGTGCATCAGGCTAATCAAAGCATGAAAAAATATGAAAAAAGGTGATGATGAACAATGGAATCATGAAAGAATGGGGGATGACACTTGGTTAGCGAGATGATAATGAGATATTGACTCCGTCTCTTAGTATCCATAGCATCACATAGATCCTGTTTCATATGTCTCAGTGGATGGTGGTCACATATAAGTATTGACCTTGAGTCCATACTCTATCTCAGGGCTTATAATTTGAAGTCCTTTGCTACTAGCCAGACCTGAAAAGTTACTCGCCACTGCAAGCCAAAATATACCCACCAGGGCTGAATTTCTACTCGCCAGGGCTAAATTTCCACTCGCCATTGGCTAGTGGCGAGTGGAAATTTTGAGCCCTGCTCTATCTAGTGTTAAACTCCATCAATTGTCTACAATGGACATGATGATGACTTGATGATAATAAGCATGGACAAATATGATGGTGTATAAGCAATTGAGTCTGACATGATACATGCAGTATAGACAGATATATACATTGTCATCATATAGTCACATGCCATATATCCATAGAACAGTATCAAGATCCCAAATACCTTACCATTCTGTCCACGGAGCTAACCGCCACTCACAAATCGCTTCTTGGTACATCATAGTATGATCCTTTCTCCACGCTGCAGCTATATCGCCATGTACTCTGATTCAGAAAATGCCACCATCCACTGTCATAGCCCCATCCTCCTTGCATACTGTAATCCTAGTTTGATGCGTTTCGTCCGTGTTTCCGTGGGCTTTCTTAAGGTAATACTGTACTGTGTCTGGTTCACTCCTTTTAATCTGTAACTCCTGGAAGTTAAAAGGGCTCCTGGGCACAAGACACAGTCCTAGTGAGCTCTTTGCGTATCCTTGCAAGCTCATGAACCTAGTTGAGCATTGCTGACTTCTTCTCTCTATACACAAATTGCTCTTAGGGTTAGTCACCCTAAAGGTAATGGGGAAATCCAGATGTGGACCCCTTGCTCTAAATGATCCTAGAGAGAGCACATACAGCTTATTGATGAAATGTATGTTTGAGGTTTGCAGGTTCCTTTGGCAGAAGACATTTGTTTGGCCTTTTATGGTTAGACTGTCATTTTGACAGGACCTATAGGTTATGTGTCAGAATATTTCTTCTCTGTGTTTGGTACTTGTGAGCTGCAAAATTGCATTCTGGGTGCAGCGCATAGTCTTAGTTAGTTCTGTGCATACCTTTACATGCTAATGAGCCAAGCTGAGTGTCTCTGACTTCTTCTATATGCATGTTGCTCTTTGGGTTGGTCACCCTAAGGGTAATGGGGGAATCCAGCCATGAACACCTTTCTCACAAGTGCTTAGAAGAATCAAATGCACCTTATCAAGGAGGCACAACAAAGCCTAAACGTACGACTTGGGTTACCTGTTTTCCTTGTTCAGAGAAGATTTGTCTGGCATTTTGTGGCTGGATTGTCATTTTGGCAGGACCTGTATGATATATTTCAGAATATTGCTTCTCTGTGTATGGCAATTGTAAGTTAAAAGAGATTGCACTCTCATTTGGAAGAACCTGCATGATATTTCTTCTCTATGCATGGCACTTGTGAGCTAAAAAAGATACAACATGGGCACAGGACACAGTCCTAGTGAGTTCTTTGCAAACCCTTGCAAGCTCATGAGCCTAGCTGAGCATGTCTGACTTCTTTCTATATGCAAATTGCTCTTAGGGTTAGTCACCCTAAGTGTAATGGGGGAATCCAAACGTGGACTCCTTGCTCACAAATCTCTAGAGTGGTTAGTTCCAAAACGCACGCACGCACGCACGCACGCACGCACGCACGCACGCACGCACGCACGCACGCACGCACGCACGCACGCACGCACGCACGCACGCACGCACGCACGCACGCACGCACGCACGCACGCACGCACGCACGCACGCACGCACGCACGCACGCACGCACGCACGCACGCACGCACGCACGCACGCGTATGTATGTATGTATGTATGTGAATATAATATGCTTCAGAATCTTTATTCTCTGTGTATGGCAATTGTGAGTTAAAAGAAATTCCACCCTAGGTGCAGTGCATAGTCTTCATGAGTTCTTTGTGTACCCTTACTAGCTTATGAGCTTAGTTGAGCATCTCTGACTTCTTCTCTCTATATGCAAGTTGCTCTTAGGGTTTGTCACCTTAAAGGTAATGGGGGAGTCCAGATGTGGACACTTTGCTCTCACATTCCTAGAGAGATTAGCTGCAGCTTACTGATTAGGCCCAACAAAGCTGAAACGTACATCTGGAGTTAAATGTTTTTTTTTTTTTGTTCAGAGAAAATGTATCTAGCATTTTATGGCTGGACTGTCATTTTGGCAGTACATGTAAGATATGCTTCAGAATACTGCTTCTCTGTGTATGGCATTTATGAGCTAAAAGAGATTGCACTCTCATTTAGAAGAACCTGCATGATGGTTCTTCTCTGTGCATGGCACTTGTGAGCTAAAAGAGATACATTCTGGGCACAGGACACAGTCCTAGTGAGATCTTTGCATACCCTTGCAAGCTCATGAGTCTAGTTGAGCATCTCTGACTTCTCTCTATATGCAAATTGCTTTTAGGGTTAGTCACCCTAAGCGTTTTGGGGAATACAGATGTGGACCCCTGGCTCACAAGTGCTTAGAGGGATCAATTGCAGCTTATGGAAAAAGTCTAAAATGCATGTCTGGGATTAGCTGTTTTGTTTGTTTAGTGTTGTCTGGTGTTTTGTGGCTGGGGTCTCATTTTGGTTGGACCTGAGTGATATGTTTTAGAATAATTCTTCTCTGTGTATGGTATGTATGAGCTACAATTGATTATACTCTGTGCAAAGGACATGGTCCAGGTGAGCTCTTTGCATACCCTTGCAAGTTTATGAGCCTAGTTGAGCATGTCTGACTTTTTCTACCTATATGCAAATTGCTTTATGATTTGTCACCCTAAAGGTAATGGGGGGAATCCAGACATGGACCCCTTGCTCACAAGGGCTTAGAAAGGAGTGCTACACCTCCTAGACATGGGCCAATGAGGGCAAAACTTTGTCTGGGGTTAGCTCTTTCCTTTGTTCAGAAAATAAATGTTTGCCATTTTGTGGTTGGATTATAATTTTGGCAGGGCCTATGTGATATGCTTCAGAATATTTCTTCTCTTTTTATGGCATGTGTAAGCTAAAAGAGATTGCACCCTGGGTGCAAGGCATACTCCTAGTGAGTTCTTTGCATACACTTGCAAGCTCATGAGCCTAGCTGACTTTCTATACTTATGTGCAAATTGTTTTTTGGGTTAGTAACCCTAAGGGTAATGGTGGAATCCAGCCATGAACACCTTGCTCACAAGTGCTTAGAGGGATCAGCTCCACCTCACTGGTGAGGCCCAACAAGGCCAAAAGGTATGTCTGGGGTTAGTTGCTTTTCTTGTTCAGAAAATAATTGTCTGTCATTTTGTGGCTGAACAGTTGTCTCAGGAGGACATGGATGGTATGCTCGGAATAATTCTTCTCTGTGCATGGCACTTGTGAGCTAAAAGAGATTGCGCCTTTGGCATAGAACACAGTCCTGGTGAGCTCTTTTCATATCCTTGCAAGCTTATGAACCTAGTTTAGCATCTCTGTCTTCTTCTCTCTATATGCAAATTGCTCTTAGGGTTAGTCTCCCTAAGGCTAATATGGGAATCCAGAACGGACCCCCTTGCTCACAACATCATAGAGAGGTCAGCTGCAGCTTACTGACGAGGCCCAACTAGGCTGAAATGCACATCTGGAGTCAGCTGTTTCCTTTGTGCAGAGAAGAATTGTCTGGCATTTCATGTCTGGACTGTCATTATGGCACGACCTGTGTTCTATGTTTTAGAATAATTCTTCTTTGTGTACGGCACTTATGAGCTAAAATAGATTGTACTCTGGTCACAGGGCACAGTCCAAGTGAGCTCTGTGCATACCCTTGCAAGCTTACGAGCATAGTTGAGCATCTCTGACTTCTTCTACCTATATGAAAATTGTTCTTTGGGTTAGTCACCCTAAGCCATGAACACCTTGCTCACAAGTGCTTAGAAGGATCAGCTCCACCACACTGGCAATGCCCAACAAGGTCAAAAGGTATGTCTGAGGTTAGCTGCTTCCCTTGTTCAGAAAATAATTGCTTGCCATTTTGTGGCTGGACTGTCATTTTGGCAGTACCTGTATGATATGCTTCACAATGTTTCTTATCTCTGTATGGCACTTGTGAGCTAAAAGAGATTGCACCCTCGTTTGGCAGACCCTGCATGATATTTTTTCTCTGTGCATGGCACATGTGAGCTAAAAGAGATTAACCCTGGGTGCAGGACACAGTCCTCGTGAGTTCTTTGCATACCCTTGAAAGTTAATGAGCCTAGTTGAGCATCTCTGACCTCTCTATATGCAAATCGTGTTTAGGGTTAGTCACCCTAAGGGTAATAGGGGAATCCAGAGGTGGACCCCTTGCTCTCCAGGTCCTAGTTAGATCAGATACAGCTTACAAATGAAGATATAAGATATAAGATATAAGATATAAGATATAAGATATAAGATATAAGATATAAGATATAAGATATAAGATATAAGATATAAGATATAAGATATAAGATATGTGCAATGTGCATATTGGATTAGTTGTTTCATGTGTTCAGAGCAGAATTGTTTGGCATTTTGTGGCTGGGCTGTTTGTTTTGTTTTTTTTATGGGATCTATATGATATATTTTAGAGTGTTGATTCTTTGTGATGGCAGTTGTGATGTTAAAGAGGTTCCATCCTGGTTGCAGGACACAGTCATAGTAAGTTCTTATGAACCTAGTTGAGCATGTCTGACTTCTTATATCTATATGCAAATTGCTTTTAGGCTTTGTCGCCCTAAAGGAAATGGGGAAATCCCTTGTTCACAAGTGCCTAGAGTAATTCGCTGCAGCTTATTGACGAAGCCCACCAAGACTGAAACGTATGTGTGGGGTGAGCAGTTTCTCTTGTTCAGAGAATATTTGTTTGGCATTTTGTGGTTAGTCTATCATTTTGACAGGACCTGTGTGATATGCTTCAGAATATTTCTTCTCTGTGTATGGCTCTTATGAACTAAAAGAGTTTGCACCTTCATTTTGGCAGTACCTGCATGATGTTTCTTCTCGGTGCATGGCACTTGTGAGCTAAAAGAGATTGCACCCTGGGCACAGGACACAGTCCTTGTGAGACCTTTGCATATCCTTGCAAGCTTATGAGCCTAGTTGAGCATCTCTGACTTCTTCTCTCTATATGCAAATTGCTCTTAGGGTTAGTCACTATAGATATAGAGATAGACCCCTGAAGAAGTGATAGTGTATCAAGTAACGCGTAGGGTGAGAGTATTGTTCTTATTCCGGATATCACAATATACAATATATGTTTATATTGTTTTGTTCAATATATTTTTATTATTTTAAAGTGCTGTCAGTGCATATATTTTTATGCTATTTTTGTTTTTTGAATAAACATATTTTTAGAGAGAACTATATATTCCAGTATGTGGTTTCTATAATTTATGGGTATTAGTGGCCCCTTTTTGGGTATTTATATATATATTTATAAGAAAGGTCCCCCATCTGTATAAATAGCCAGTCACTCATCAGATATAGAGTATATGTTGGAGAGTTAAGAGTGGAAGAATTACCTCCATTTACTCTGGGTGAAGTGGAAAACTAGGCGTATATTGGGGAAACCGGTGGACGATCCAGGAGGGAGCGATACGGATACCCGCACTGGGGGTGATCCAGTGAAGGCGAACACACTGAGAAACTGGTTTAGCCTCATGCAAATGTGAGTAGTCACTCTGCTTACTCACAGCTGATCATTTGGTGGAGGATCATATATTTGCATTGCAGTCTACACTTAGATCGTGTGCGCTTCTCTCTTTTCTTTGTTTTTGTTGTTTTGACGGGACCTATATGATATATTTCAGCATATTGCTTCTCTGTGTATGGCACTTGTGATGTAAAAGAGATTGCACCCTCGGCGCAGGACACAGTCCTAGTGAGTTCTTTGCATACCCTTGCAAGCTCATAAGCCTAGATGTGCAACTCTGACTTCTTCTTTCTAAATGCAAATTGCTCTTAGGGTTAGTCACCCAAAGTGTAATGGGGGAATCCAAATGTGGACCCCTTGCTCACAAGTGTTTAGAGGGATCAACTGCATATCATTGATGATGTTCAACAAGGCAAAAATTGTATGTCTGGGATTAGCTCCTTTCCTTGTTCATAAAAGAATTCTGTGGTTGGACTATCAATTTGGCAGGATCTCTGTGCTATGCTTCAGAATATTTCTTTTCTGTGTATGGCAATTGAGAGTTAAAAGAGATTGTATGCTGGGTGCAGGGCATAGTCTTAATGAGTTCTTTGCATACCCTTGCAAGCTCATGAGCCTAGTTGAGCATGTCTGACTTCTCTCTATATGCAAGTTGCTCTCAGGGTTAGTCAGCTGTAACTTACTAATGAGGCCCAACAAGGCAGAAACATACATCTGGAGTTAGCCTTTTTCTTTTCTATGGAGTAGGTTGTCTGGCATTTTGTGGCTGTACTATCATTTTGGCAGTAAATTTAAGATATGCTTCAGAATGTTGCTTCTGTGTTTATGGCACTTGTGAGCTAAAATAGATTGCACCCTTGTTTAGCAGAACCTGCATGATATTTCTTCTCTGTGCAGGACACAGTCCTAGTGAGTTCGTTGCATACGCTTGCAAGTTCATGAGCCTTGTTGAACATCTCTGTCTTCTCTCTATATGCAAATTGCTGTTAGGGTTAGTCACCCTAAGAGTGATGGGGGCATCCAGACGTGGACCCCTGCTCACAACGGCTTAGTGGGGTTAACTACTGAGCACTGGGAAGGCATAATAAGTCTGAAACGCATGGCTTGGGATAGCTGTTTTCTTTGTTCAGAAAAGATTTGTCTGGTGTTTTGTAACTGGGAGGATATGTTTTAGAATAATTCTTCTCTATGTGTGGTATCTATGAGCTAAAACAGATTGTACTCTGGACACAGGACACAGTCCATGTTGACTCTTTGCCATACCCTTGCAAGTTCATGAGCCTAGATGAGCATGTTTGAGGTCTTCTATCTATATGCAAATTGCTCTTAGGGTTTGTCACCCTAAGGGTAATGGGGAAATCCAAACTTGGACCCCTTGCTCATAAAGTGCCCAGAAGGGACTGCAACACATTAATGATAAGGCCTCATGAGGATAAAACATATGTCCTGGGTTAATTGCTTCCCTTATTCAAAAAATAATTATTTGGTGTATTGTTGTTGTACTATCATTTTGGTAGGACCTGTGTGCTATGCTTTAGAATATTTCTTCTCTGTGTATGGCACGTTTGAGCTAAAAGTGATTGCGCCCTGGGTGCAGGGCATAGTCCTAGTGAGTTCTTTGCATATCCCTGCAAGCTCATGAGCCTCACTGACCATCTCTGACTTACTTATATGCAAATTGTTCATTGGGTTAGTCACCCTAAAGGTAATGGGGGAATCCAGCCATGAACCCCTTGCTCACAAGTGCTTAGAGAGGTTAGCTCCATGTCACTGGAAATGCCCAACAAGGTCAAAAAGTATGTCTGGGGTTCACTGCTTCTCTTGTTCAGAAAATAATTATCTGTCATTTTGTGGCTGGACTGTCATTTCGACAGGACCTGTATGGTATGTTTCAAAATAATTCTTAGCTGTGTATGGCCCTTTTGAGCTTAAAGAGATTGCACCCTCATTTTGGCAGAACCTGCATAAAATTTCTTCTTTGTGTATAGCACTTGTGAGCTAAAAGAGATTGCATCCTTGGCACAGGACACAGACCTAGAGAGCTCTTTCCATATCCATGTAAGCTTATGAGCCTAGTTTAGCATCTCTGACTTCTTCTCTCTGTATGCAAATTGCTCTTAGGGTTAGTCACCCTAAGGATAATATGGGAATCCAGACATGGACCCCTTGCTCACAAGGTGCGAGAGAGATCATTTGCAACTTATTGACGAGCCCCAACAAGGTTGAAGAGCATATCTGGGGCTAGCTGTTTCTTTTGTTCAGAGAAGCATTGCATGGCTAGACTGGTTTTTTGGCAGGGTCTTTGTGATACGTTTTAGAATAATTCTTCTATGTGTATAGTACTTATGAGATAAAATAGACTGTACTCAGGACATGGTCCTAGTGAGCTCTGTGCATACCCTTGCAAGCTCATAAGCCTAGTGGAGCATCTCTGACTTCCTCTACCTGTATACAAATTGTTCTTTGGGTTAGTCACCCTAAGCGTAATCATGGAATCCAGGCATGGACCCCTTGACAGATCAGCTGTAGCTTATTGATGAAGCCCAACAAGGCTGAAATGTACATCTGGAGCAAATTCCAGGGCTCCCAGATGCTACAGCAGAAACAGTCTAGAAAAAAATGGCATCAAGCAGGCTAACAAATAGACAGGACATGGCATGGATGACCATACAGGGAAGCCTCTCCCTCAGGACATTTATGCATTTTAGGGGGCTGTGCAGATACAGACATTGCCCTATGTGCATTGTGGCAGAAGAAACAGCCCTGCACTTGTTTTGGCAGTGCCCATTTGCACAGGCTTTGTTGAATGCCTTGAAATTGGAACTCAGAGACAATGTTCACAGGAAGCACCTTTCTTACCATTCGGTGCTTTACAGACTATTTCCAGGCACACACACATTGGACACTATCCAGGATGCCTGGAGCATCATGTGTTGTGTAAAAGACGCTTTGTGGTTTTCCAGAAATCGCCTGGTACTGAGGAGAGAGCAGGTGTCAATCCAGGACTTCAGAACGCTGGTTCACAGCCTCCTCAGAGACTATTCCATCATTCACAGTCTGGAAGAAGAGGAAGATTAAATCTCCCTCCCATGGCCCACTCTCACCCCTGTCCCTACACTGCTGCCCCAAGCCCCAGCACCTGCCCCACCACTATACTGGAAAATATAAAATGAATGTTTGCATTGTTGATGTATATGTTATACAATGTATGTACTGTGATTTGTATCTTTCAAAAGAAATGTTTGTAACATGATTTGAATATGCAAATACAGATATTTTCAAACCTTGAAACGTACATCTGGATTTTTCTTTTGTTCTGGCATTTTGGCAGTACATGTATGATGTACTTCACAATATTGCTTCTTTGTGTATTGCACTTGTAAGGTAACAGAGATTGCACTCTCATTTGGAAGAACCTGCATGATATTTTTTCTCTGTGCATAGCACATGTGAGCTAAAAGAGATGTACCCTGGGTGCAGGACATAGTCCTAGTGAGTTCTTTGCATACCCTTGCAAGCTCATGAGTCTAGTTGAGCATCTCTGACTTCTCTCTATATGCAAATTGCTTTTAGGGTTAGTCACCCTAAGGGTAATGGGGAATCTAGACGTGGACAACTTGCTCTCAAGTTCCTAGAGAGGTTTGCTGTAGCTTACTGATGATGCATTACAAGGCTGACATGTACACCTTGGGTGAGATGTTTTCCTTGTTTAGAGAAGGATTGTTGTTGTTTTGACAGGGCTTATATGGTATACTTCAGAATACTGGTTCTTTGTGGATTGCACTTGTGATGTAAAAGAGATTGAACCCTGGGTGCAGGCCACAGTTCTAGTGAGTTTTTTGTATACCCTTGACTTCTTCTATCCATATGCAAATTGCTGTTAGGGGTTTGGGGGAATCCAGATGTGGACCCCTTGTTCACAGGTGCCTAGAGGGATTAGCTGCTGCTTATCACCAAAGTCCAGCAAGGCTGAAATGTATGTCTATCGTGAGCTGTTTTTCTTGTTTAGAGACTATTTGTTTGTCATTTTGTGGTTGGACTGTCATTTTGGCAGAAACCAGTGTGATATGCTTCAGAATAATTCTTCTCTGTGTATGGCAATTGTGAGTTAAAAGATATTGCACCCTGCATGCAGGATATAATCCTAGTGAGCTTGTGAGCCTAATTGAGTATCTCTGACTTCCTCTACCTATGTGCCAATTGTTCTTTCGGTTAGTCACCCTAAAGGTATGGGGGGGGATCCAGCCATGAACACCTTGCTCACAAGTGCTCAGAGGGATCAGCTTTACCTCACTGATAAGGCCCAACAAGGCCAAAATGTATATCTGGGTTAGCTGCTTCCCTTGTTCTGAGAAGAACTGTTTGGCATTTCATGGCTGGACTGTCATTTTGGCAGGACCTGTATGATATGCTTCAGAATATTTCTTCTCTGTGTGTGGCATTTGTGAGCTAAAAGAGATTGCACCCTGGGTGCGAGGACACAGTCCCAGTGAGCTTTTTGCATACCCTTGCAAGCTCATGGGCCTAGATGAGCATCTCTGACTTCTTCTATTCCTATGCAAATTGCTCTTAGGGTTAATCACCCTGAGGGTAATGGGGAAATCCAGACGTGGACCTCTTGCTCACAAGTGCTTAGAGGGATCAGCTGTACTTCATTGATGAGAGCCAACAAGACCAAAATGTACATCTGGGATTAGCTGCTTCTCTTGTTCAGAGAAAAATTGTCTGACATTTTGTCAGTACCTGTATGATATGCTTCAGAATATTTCTTCTCTGTGTATGGCGTTTGTGAGCTAAAAGAGATTGCACCTTTCATGTGAGGACACAGTCCCAGTGAGCATTTGTGTACCCTTGCAAGCTCATGAGGCTAGTTGAGCATCTCTGACTTCTTCTATTCCTGTGCAAATTGCTTTTAGGGTTAGTCACCCTAAGGGTAATGGGGAAATCCAGACATGGACCACTTGCTCACAAGCACCTAAAGGGTTTAACTGCACTGTAGTGATGAGACTCAACAAGTCTGAAACATACTTTTAGGGATAGTTGTTTCCCATGTTCAGAGAAGAATTGTCTGGCATTTCATGTTTGGACTGTCATTTTGGTAGGACCTTTATGATATGCTTCAGAATATTTCTTCTCTGTGTATGGTATTTGAGTGAGGACACAGTCCCACTGAGCTTTTGCATACTCTTGCAAGCTCATGAGCCTAGTTGAGCATCTCTGACTTTTTTTTCTGCATATGCAAATTGCTCTTAGGGTTTGTCACCCTAAAGGTAATGGGGGAATCCAGACATGGACCCCTTGCTCACAAGTGCTTAGAAAGGACTGCTACACCTCACAGACCAGGCACAACAAGGAAAAAATGTATGTTTGGGGTTAGCTGCTTCCCTTGTTCAGAAAATAATTTGTTTGGCATTTTGCAGTTAGATTTTCATTTTGGCAGGACCTATGTGATATGCTTCAGAATATTTCTTGTGTATGGCATGTGTGAGCTAAAAGAGATTGCACCCTGGGTGCAGGGCATAGTCCTAGTGAGTTCTTTGCATACCCTTGCAAGCACATGAACCTAGCTGACTATCTTTGACTTCCTTTACTTATATACAAATTGTTCTTTGGGTTAGTCAACCTAAAGGTAATGGGGGAATCCAGCCATAAACACCTTGCTCACAAGTGTTTAGCGGGATCAGCTCCATCTCACCAATGAGGTCCAACATGGTCAAAATATATGTTTGGGGTTAGCTGCATCCACCCCTTCTCCTCAGATTCGCCTCTCTGCCACTCCTCCTCTGTCCCTTTCACTGCCTTCTCACCATTTAGAGGTAAATGCACATATGCTTCATATGTGCAGGAGAGGGGAAATTTATTTGTGTTATTTCCTAACATTTTTTTTTCACCCTTTCGCTCTACCAGTCAAGGGGGTTAAATTCCAATTTTTGAATTAAATGCGTGCACTAAAATATCAATAAAAGAAAAAAAATGACTTAGAACTGTGGGGAAGACTATGTCCTGGTTGATATACTGTACTAATCATTTGAGTGCCACAGGGGTGTGCAATGTAATGGAGATGTCTTTAACAGTGATACTACTCCAATGTCTGTTATTCTTTGGAGCCTATGCTCTAAGATCACTCCCATTTAATCACCTCCTTATCACGCCTTAGTGCATCTTTCCCTATGACTTGTCCTGCAGTTATAATTGATGATGAAGTACAGTACATTATGCAGTCTCTCATTTTCAATACTCTCTCTTGCACAGCCCTGCAAAGTTTGCATATAAGTGTTTGGGGGTGGAAAATGTAGCCACTCCCATGCATGAAACTGTATTTATTATACTCAATTTTTATTTACCAAGTTTTAATTTCTTCACATATTTTACCAGTTGCAAACAAACATTTGTTAATTTATTTTTTATGTTTGCTCTTTTGACATGTTCCACTACACAACTTTTAACACTAGATGGTGCAAACGTTTCATTTTTGTTCTCACAGTGTAAAGCACTTAAAAAGAACACTGACTGGGAAATAAACGGATGCACAAGGAAATAAAAGATGTTCTGTTTTGTAGTTTTTTTTTATTTCTGTGAGTTTCCTATTCTACACATTAATTTGATCTTTGGGCATCCTTGTGATCTATGTGATATGCAAAAACAATCCTGACTTATTTGCACATATGAATATATGTATAATTTGATTAACATGTAGTTACACAATGTATGAAATGCCTTTAAAGGGATAGTAATGTTTCATAATAAAAGCAGCTCTAATTCATCATAGTATTTGGACTTTGGAGAGTGTTATTTCAATTCTGTCAGAGTTGTAGTTCAAGAGTAATTCAATGACAAAGTATCCCCCTCCCGCCCCTTTTACTGATGTAACATTTCTCAGCCAGATCAGAAGGGAGTTGCCCAGGTAGACTGCGGAGAGGGACAATCTTCAATTAAGATAGGGGAAAAACCTGAAAAACTTGTCAAGGGGGGCAGGGCTTTCATTGTTCTCACAGTAAGAAGATTGTCCCCTTCTGTTATCTGTCTGGTATATGGACTTCATTCCACATCTGAGAAGAGATGGCTTACACTAGGAAAAAGGGGCAGGAGGGGAACTTTGCTTGTGAATATCTCTAAAACCATAAAGGTTTGAGAGATAAGACATATCGTTCTTCATGTTTTTTTTATGCCTACAAAATGAAATAAAGATAAAACAAAGTATTACTGTCCCTTTAAGGGTAGTTTTACAGATAGAGAGGGACAATTCTAAACAAAGAGGTAAAGGTATGGCTTTCCAAACGTGGGGTGTGGAAAGCAGGAAAGGTTTAAGGTGGCAGAGGACAGTGGACTGGATATTCATAATCTTGGACCTAGTCACATTTATCTGGCAATTCAATTATAAGAGCTACTTAGACTGGCTAACTTCCTTCAGTCCTTTTTATAAAACAATTGGACTGACCAAAGATTTTGAATTCTGATCAAGTGAGTTTATATAATCAATGTTTTAAAGGGATTGTAATGTCTCAAAAAAAAGTATCTTCTAAATGGTAGCTGCAATAAAAAAAAACCATTTAATGCCCTTAATCCTTCCATAACGGTTTGAGAGATGTAAGAAAATAAAGACCTCCTCTCCCCCCCCCCCATCTCATGCATCCGTTGTACAGAGGACGTCATGAGATCCTGCTTCTGGGAACAAACGGCGGCTCTTCAGGAGCGCTGTCATCGAGATATCTAAGTATAATTACTTCATCGGAATGCAAGCACACGTTGTAGACCATACCGATGAAGTAATTATAGTTAGATATCCAGATGACAGCGCTCCTGAAGAGCCGTCTACAGTCGGGCGACCAGCCTCTGACAGCTTTACAGCTTGTCAGGCAGAAAGGGGAGAGAACTGAGGACTTTATTTTCTTATATCTCTCAAACCATAACGGTTTGAGCGAAAGGATTAAGCACATTAAGTGTTTTTTTATTGCAGCTACCATTTACAGGATACTTTTTTTGGGACTTTACTATCCCTTTAAGCTCAAAGACAAGCATGCAGCATTAACTTGTAAATATTGAAAGAATACTATTAGCCCATCACCCCTTAATCCCAATGACTATCTTAGCGAGCTAACCCAGTGCTTGCAAGCCAACTGAAATGGCTTACATCTTAGCAGTATTCTCCACATACTTATTATCAGTAGCAATACACCTAATTATGGATCAGATCTACCCTTATCACCAATAGAATTTTTTATAACCCAGACTGATAGAGGTATATGATCTAACTGAGGTTTGCTCAGGAGCCTCTGTAAGGGTCAACTACTAGTTACCACTCTGATGCAGAAACAATTGTCAGGTGCACACATTCCAATACAGATATTAGAACAGATTCTACAATAACAGTGTATCCATTTATGTGATGACTTGAGCCACAGCCAGTGATCTCTTTATCTTTTGAATTATATCCCAAGTTTTTACTTAGACTTTTGCATTACTGTCTCTATAGGGCGAAATGTGACTATTTTCCACATCACCATTTATACAACATATGTTCACTGGATGTGCACTATATACAAACAGAATTACTCTTGATCATTATCACTTTTGGATTCAACATTGACTATTTTTAATGTTTAACATAATAAAAAAGTTTTTTTTTCTTTTTTTTCTTTCATTTTTTGGCTTTCCTTCCTTTGGGTCCTAATCCTTGTCACCACGCCGGGGTGTAGGGACCCATGTGGTGCCGGCACTGGTTCAGTAGTTGGAGAGCGATGCTGGGAAGCGATGCTTGAGATTGGAGACATCGTGCCAGGTACTCCCTTGCTGCAGCCGAAGCTGAGTAAAGGTGCTGGTTGCAAAACCAGATTGTTCCACCCCAGTTGAGCCAGGGTGCAACCAGGTTGGGAGGGCCCTGGGTACTGTTAGGAACCAGGCCGACAAGACAAGCTGGAGACCGGACGGGAGGCACTAACATAGACAGACACAGAGCCAGAGGTCAAGCCAGGGACTGGAGACAAGCCAGAGGTCAAAATCAGAGCCAAAGGTCAAGCCAGGGACTGAAGACAAGCCAGCAGTCAGGATCAGAGCCATAGGTCAAGCCCGGGACTGGAGACAAGCCGGAGGTCAGGATCAGAGCCAAAGGTCAAGCCAGGGGCTGGAGACAAGCCGGAGGTCAGGATCAAAGCCAAAGGTCAAGCCAGGGACTGGAGACAAGAGGGAGGTTAGGATCAGAGCCAATGGTCAAGCCAGGGACTGGAGACAAGCCGGAGGTCAGAATCAGAGCCAAGGGTCAGTAACAAACAAAGCAGGATACGGACAAAGCATATTTGAAGCTTGTGGAACGGGCACCCTAAGCCTGGGATAGCCAGTTTAAATACTAAAGGCAGCCAGTGGACGGGGCAGAGAGTGGGGGCTCACCTGGGAGCCGTGCGGGATAGGAGAAGCCTGTCAAATTGTGTGCCAGACTGGGCGCATGCGCAGCCGCCCTGCAGAAGGCAGCAATGTACTGCACATGCGCGGCCCAACCGAGGAAACCCTGAAGCACCGCCGCTGCAGAGAGACGCGGCTGGGGATACGCGGGCAACCAGGCAAGCGGGGACAATCCTGAATCTACATTCGGGACTTGTATAGAGGTAGAATTATATTAGCTTCCCATGAATCTGTGCCTCTTTTTATGCAACTCTCTGATGAAAGATATTATGAAAAATTACAAGAAGATCCCACAAAAAATTATACAAAACAACTTAACAGGATCATAAAAGAACTACCCTCCAACACTGAAGAACAGATAAGGCCCCTAATACCAGCAGATCCAAAAATAGGCTCCTTCTACATGCTACCAAAAATACACAAGGAAGGAAACCCAGGAAGACCCATAATTTCAGGGATTGGTACACTCACAGAGAATATATCTGGCTGGGTAGAAAATACCCTGAAACCCCTGGTAAAACAAACACCCAGCTTTCTTCAGGACACCACGGATCTTTTAAACAAATTAGCTGACTTGGGGCCAATTCCAGAGGGCACCATCCTGGCTACTATGGATGTAGAATCCCTTTACACCAACATTCCACACACAGATGGCATAGAAGCATGCCAGGGATATCTGGAACAAAATAACACACCCATGGAACCGGTAACAAAACTCATACAGTTTATTCTCACCTACAATTACTTCAAGTTTGGACAGGACCTCTACCTTCAGAAAATGGGGACTGCAGTTGGTACCCGAATGGCACCACAATATGCCAACTTGTTTATGGCAAAATTGGAAGAGGACTTCCTGTCCACCTGCCAGATAAAACCCCTGGTCTACCTCCGCTACATAGATGATATTCTTATCATCTGGACCGCCAGTGAGGAGGAACTTCTCAAATTCCATGAGAATTACAATACATTCCACCCCAATATCAACCTAACACTCAGTCACTCACGCACAAGCATTAACTTCCTTGACACAACTATCAGTATTCAGAAAAACTCCATCCACACATCCCTATACCGCAAACCAACAGACAGACCAACATACCTGAAAAGCAATAGCTTCCATCCAAAACACACAAAGAACTCCATCATATACAGCCAGGCCATCAGATACCACCGCATCTGTTCTGACAGGATGGACCATGACAAGCACCTCCAGAAACTCAGAGGAGACTTTATAAAACATGGTTACAGCGCAACTATTATTGACAGTCAGATACAGAGGGCTACCCAAATACCAAGAAAAAATCTGTTGCACTACAAAGAACAACATAAGGGAAACCGGGTGCCACTGGTGGTCACTTACCACCCCCAGGTTGAAGTGCTACGCAAAATTTCAAGAGAACTTCAAAAGAAATTACATACAGATGAAAGACTCAAGAACATATTCCCACAGCCTCCCTTACTCTCCTTCAGACAACCTCCAAATTTGAAACAACTGATGGTGAGGAGTGCCCTGAATAAAAATACAAAAAATGGCACATCTCCCTGCCTACAAAAGAGATGTGAAACTTGTGCACACATTTACACCACAGACAACATACCAATTCCAAACATCCAGTTACACCATAAGATCAATGGTACCTTCACCTGTAAATCATCCAATGTAATATACCTTATCATGTGTGCAAAATGCCCAACAGCTCTGTATGTGGGAGAAACTGGACAAGCACTACATAGGAGATTTAATTCCCACAGATCCAGTGTTAATAACAAAAAGACAGAGACACCAGTGGGAGAACATTTTTGCCAAAATGGGCACAGTGTCAAGGATATTAAGTTAACTGTATTGATGGGACTGTTTCGCACTCAGAGGGACAGAAAGGTATGGGAGGTAAAATTAATGTTAAAATTTAATGCAATTTGTAGTGGTTTGAACAGGGATAAGGAATTTATGTCAAAATATAATTTCTAAGCAAAAGCCTACAGCACCTGGTATTCCCAGGCGGTCTCCCATCCAAGTGCTAACCAGGCCCGACCCTGCAAAATATAATTTAGTTAATTGACCTTTCCAACAGACCCAAGAGCATCGTAAATACCTCTAAAGCCTCAGAGGAAGAGTGCAATTTACCATTGACTGATCAAAGATATCTGGATCTGGACTGCATTCTGTTATCTGATTTCCATGCTAAACAATGTGATGTGTACTTGTATTTAAGAGAGATGTTTTCATATTTATCTGTATAACATGCCTGA
The DNA here is from genome assembly GCA_037306005.1 of Rhinophrynus dorsalis. Classification (NCBI taxonomy): domain Eukaryota; kingdom Metazoa; phylum Chordata; class Amphibia; order Anura; family Rhinophrynidae; genus Rhinophrynus; species Rhinophrynus dorsalis. Next base: position 347,131,502 of record CM074723.1, on the reverse strand, counting down.
GGAAGAGACCTAAGGTCTTGAAAGCTTGCATTTAAATCTGCTTAGTTAGACAATAAAAGGTATCAAAAACTATATTTGCCTCCTCTTTTTATGCAGGATAGTATCCTCCCTATTTGCTCTTGCAGCAGGTGAGTGATTGCATACTGCTGTGAAGTCTATTGTCTGTCAGTACTCCTAAATCTTTCTCCCCAAGTTGTTTCCCTATTAGTGTATATGTTGCATTTTTGTTTCTACAGCCTAAATGCATAAACTTACATGTATATACATTAAATGTCATCTGCCACTGTTCTGCCCATTCAATCAGTCCTGTATGTATTTCCTTACGCAGCTTAGTGTCATCAGCATAGACTGAGACGCTACTTTCAATTCCCACTTCTAAATCATTAAAAAATCAAATTAAAAAGCATTGAGCCCAGGGCTGAACCCTGTGGCACCCCACTTACAACTTTAGACCAACTTGAAAATGTTCCATTTACAACTCTCTGCCATATATCATTTAACCAGTTCTCAATCTATGTACAGATATTACCTCCCAAACCAAAGCCTTTAAATTTATGCAATAACCTCTTGTGAGGCACCATAACAAAGAATTTTGCAAAATCCAAGTATACTACCAAAACAGCAATTCTTTATCCAAATTACTACTTACCGTTTCGTAAAATGCTGTCTGACGTGATCTATCCTTCAATAAAACATGCTGACTCCTACTAATAATATTGTTTGTTTTCACTTAGTTCTGAATACTGTCTGTTAGTAGCCCTTTTAATATCTTACAAACTATGGAAGTCAAGCTCACAGGTCTATAGTTTCCTGATTTGGATCTTGCCCCCTTTTAGAACAATGGAACTACATTAGCTTTCCTCCAATCACAGGGCACTATGCCTGATAAAAGTGAGTCAATAAACATTAAGAATAATCGTCTTGCTATTACTGAACTAAGATCCTTAAGTAGCAGAGAGATTTAAATGTATTAAAAAGGACTTTGCAGTTGATGCAGTACTTATGTGAGGGGAAATAAACATATTCAATTTTGGGAGACAGAATGATGATTCTTTCAGCGAGTGTAGATTATATATGTGAAAGATAGACTGTGAGAAGGCCATTTAGTAGGAGGTTGTAGTACTACAAGCAGCATAGAATAAGGGCATGAAAAATAGTTTTAGTTGTTACCTAGGAGATGAATAGGTAGCTTTTAACAATACTACAAAGCAAAAAAAACTACAGGTTCAAGCCAAAGAGAAAAAAGTGATGAATCAGTGTGCAGAGTTATCTTGATAAATGTCAGTAGCCTTAACTTGACTTGATTAAATGAGAAATGAAATGTTGATCTTTCTGTGGTGAAGGTTAAAAAAATATTTTGATGTTTAATCAAGATACCAAATGCTGTGAAGTTTTGTTGTATTGCTGTTGTTGGAACCACACAGAAGGCAGTGTACTAGGTGCATCAAACTGTGATATTATGACATGCTGTTCAGTAGCATCAGCTGCACTGGTGACTTTGGGTGCTGGTCCAGATATAGGTAGAAATATAAGTACAGATTGTTTACATTTTCATTTAAGACAACAGCAAGACATCAAGGATGAAATGGCCTAGAGGCAATGTAAAATCTGGAACTGAGTTTGAGCTGAATGATTGTCATGGGGATGTACATTTGGGTATCACCTGATTACTGCTGATAACTACTGCCAAAATAATTAATGAGTTAAACCAATGGGAGGGTATACAGTATAGGACCCAAAAAGAAGCCTTATGGCTGTCCCACTGACAGAGAAACTGGTGAGTAAGAGATACTGGAAGAAGAGAAAGAAGAGAAACATAGTAAGTGAGAGAGGAGGACAACAATGAAGCAGCTTGGTTATGGGAACTGACAAAGTGAAGAACCTGAGCAAAAAGAGAATGGTCAGCATTATTCCAGTTGATGAATCATGTAGGAAATCTGGAAATCAGTTAGCCATTAGCCACTTTACAGAGGGCTATCTCAGTTGAGTGTCTACACTGAAATCTGATTGCAGAGGGTCCAAATGATTGTAGGAGTCAAGATACTTGATTACTTGAGAGAATACAAGGCATTCTAAGAGTTTTGAGGTGAGGTAAAAGGGAGATTATTAGAGACATGAGGGGTCAATGTTAGTCATGAGTATTTAATTAACTTGTGTATGCTTAAAGGAAGAAAGGAAAGGGTCTGAGGAAAAGGAAATATTGAAAAAAATGCAATAGTGTAGGTATAAGGCAAGACATTTAATAAAGTGCTAGGACATAGATTCCAAGGAAAAGGTGTGAAGTGGGATAATCTGAAAAACCTCTAGTTCTGTCACTGAAAGAAAAGAGTCACAAATGGATGAAGGGAGTTTGGGGTTTGGATAGGCTACAAGTCACTTTTTTCCAATGGGAATTTCCTCAGAAAACCTAAAGTTTGCTGCTTTTTCCTGTGAATTTTCCAGTACATAGAAACCACATAAAATTCCCACTCTTTCACTGTTCCCCCACACAATTACAGAAAGAAATTTGCCAGTTCCTGCCTATGCCCAAGATATCCCACCGGGGTACAGATTTAGAATGCATAGCTCTATGGCTACCAGTGCAGTGGGACAACATAGCTGGGGCTTGGAGACCAGTGTTTGTGATTTTATGTCTACCAATGCAGTGGGACAAGGATCAGAAGTTAGAATGTGTGGTTCTATGGCTACCATGGGATACTTCTAGCAGAAAATGTAAGGCCATCTAGCTGCTTCCAGACTACAACTCCAATTAGCTTGTGGGAATGGTGGGAGCTGTGGTCTGGCAGCAGCTGGAGGGCCTCACATTGTCTGTCCCTATGACTACCAATGCAGTTGGACAAGGCTGGGTGTTCAATATGCGCTGTTCTATGGCTAATGTGTGACAAGGCTGGGACAAGGCTTGGAATGGTATGTGTGGCTCTATGGGTACCCAGACAATGAGAAAGGCTATGGGGGGTCAGTATTAGGAATGGCCGAAAAATTAATCTCAAACTGAAACTAGTGAATAATGGCACTTCTCTCTTGGCTAATAATTCCCCACAAAAAGTGCCAATTTTCTGCTTTTTTCCCTAACTCGTTCCATTGAAATCAATGGAAACATTGAATTTCTACATAACACATAGCAAATGTTTTTTTTTTTATTTCCCAAAGGCATAGTATAAAAGGGAAATGAGGGTGCCTGTGTTGGTGGGGTGTGGGAAAAGAATCAGTTGAACAGGGAATGTTTTTTTTTGAGGGGTTTGTTTACTGGGATTAGGGGGCAGTTAATACAACATAAATCCTACATACAAATAAAATACCCAATAAGACATGGTATAAAAGGGGTCTGAAGATGGTGCCTGTGTTGGTGGGTGGAGTCTGGGGAAAGAATCAGTTGAACAGCAAATTTGTTTTGGGGGGAGGGGTTCTTGACTGGTATTGGGGGGACAGTTAATAAAAGAAATTTGTATGTAGTGTGATAGACGGGAACCCCCTGACATAAGCTACCACTGAAGTGGACTGATACTTGACTTGATTTCCTATTGGCCTAGAGCCAGCAGGTGATGTCCTGTTGGCCAGTGGCCACTGGCCATTGTCAAATGCCCTGATGTAGATGCAAAATTTGTGACTGCTGTTCTTTCTGCTGCTGAGTTGTTTAAGCAGCAGGATGATTAGGCACCTGAAAGGGAATGGGATCAACAACAGCAGTAACATGGTTGATGGATGATGAAGGTTCCACTTGACACGACTAGCTCCAATGATGCACTTAAGGAAGTAGCTTCACCATAACTAGCCCCTACCATGTCTGGTATATGTGTTGCTGCTGGTGGCAAGTGGAACCTGTCCTAGTAATCCCGCATCACATGTTGACCCCATTCCCACTGTGTGCCACTGCTCCTCAGTATCCTTCTGCCCTTGCAACTCAGCAGCAGCAGGAATTGGAGCAGTTGCAAATTCCGCAAATTTTCAAATGCTCAATGCTGGTTGAAGGAGATGATGAGCAATGTGACAGAGGGTCCCCTAATGTCACACTTGGCATTTCTTGGTGACCTGAAGAAGGCAGATTGGCAGCAGTAGCAGCAGGCACAGGCAGCCGATCTGTGCTCCTGCTGGTGGTGGTGACAGTTCTGCATTCTTCAGCATCATGTTCCACATGGACAATACCGTGGGGGGAAGGGGGCTCCCATGGTCAGGGGAATGGTGTTGGCTCCCTGGACACTCTCAATTGCTTCCCCTACCACTCACCTAACACTAGTCCAACCGGCTGCTTCACCATCACTGTTACTACTACTACTACTAACACCAAACACATCAATTTCAGCCCCTGAGTCTTCCTACTCACAGTCACTTTTAATAGGATGGTATTGATTACCCCCTCCTTCACTACTAATGCTAACAAGCTGCTGGACCTTAGTAGTAGTACTAGTACTGAAGGTACTGCTTGGGGTTGGCAAATGTGACTTAGGGTCCCCTGTTGTCACACTTGGTATCATCTTTTCCTTCCCCACCTCCTGAGTATTACAACACAAACTAGCAACAGCTTCAGCACTGGTGCCAGCAGATTCATCACTGGCAGCAGGCACAGCACTGGTGGAAGCAAGGGCAGTACTTGCAGCAGGCACAGCACTGGTGGTGGCACTGGTAGCAGACGCAGCACATCTTGCAGCAGGCACAGGCAGCTGACCTGTCCTCCCACTGCTAGTACTACCCTTTTGTTCCTCCCATGACAGTAATTTCCCCAAAAAACCTAGGGGTGATTTAGGGGGACTGGACAACATTGTTTCTATAGTGCTCACTTCCTCATCAGACTCAACGGACACATAATGGTCCTTCCAGTTCCTCCTTTATTATTTTTAATCCTGCTCAAATCAATAGCAGTCAATCACTATGAGCTTCTCCTGCCTCATTTTTGCCTCAAAATCACAGCAGAACAGCACAGCACATTTACCTCGTTCTGTAGCTGCTATTATTGTGTTTGACTTCTGCAAATGGTTCACTTTCTATAACAAAAAGGCGAAAACCACGTATATCAATGGGCAGAAACTTTCTAGTCATTGAAAAAATGGTGAAAATGTTGGACAATGGGCGAAAGAAGTATGTAGATACTTCACTAATTATGCAAAAGATACACATGTTGCTACCTTGTCTCTGTCCAAACTTGTGAGTAGGGGGAAAGCAGGATGATATCTAAGCACATCCTTATTGAGATCCAACCTTGAACCCATCAACAGATTTGAGTGTGAGATAAAACAGCAGCATATCAGCCATGCAACAACGAGCAGCAATATAAGCTCTCCTAAAAGTGCACAGGGCCAAAGAGGTACATAAAAATGGAGTCATGCATAGCGAGAACATTTGTTGGTTACAAATCACTTGTGTAAAAAAATGTTCCCATTTGGTGAAAACAAACATTGTTTTGTTAAAAGTTTTCATTGCCACACAAAATTAATTCAACTCCGTTTTCAATGGGGAATACCAATGGTGCCTTTTCTGGACTGCCATTTGAACAAGATTTATTCAAATAAATGACATATAACTTCTGTAACTCTTAGACCTTGGACATTCTCCCATACAAATTCAAAGTCATTCTAATGACAAGAACTTCAATTTATATGCATTCATTTTTTATTTTTTTTTTTTATTTTTTTTTTAAAGCTTTATTAAGATATTCAAGAGCTTTACAAAGTTACAAGAACTTCAGAATTGTTACATAACATTTTCCATCTCGAATGAGTACATATGAAGATAACATAACAAGATGTTATAGCTATATATGTAATTGAAAAGTACATATGATATTAATCAAAAGAAAATAATAAAGAGAAAATAAAAATAAAATAAATACATAATAAAAGAAAAGAAACAACCAACTGTAATAAACAGCATTTTGGTTTATCTTATTAGTTCTAAAGCATGTTTTTATGTTGATAAATCATGAATAACCATATGGAAGATAGTCATAAGTTGACCATTGATCATGGGAGAGGGTAGGAGAGGAAGACAGAAAGAAGAGTAGTACAGCGCTAAAACAAGAAAAGAGAAAGGAGATGTAAGGATCCAAAGGACACAAAAGGGATACTTAAGGGAGGAAGGGGGAGGAAAGGTGGCACCCAAGGACTACAATGTACTAGATCGTAGTTTGAGGAGAACTATAGGACAGCGAAATGTAGTTGTAACATGTCAATCAACGCTTAGAGGAAACAACTCTTCCATTGCTACCTGAGAACAGTGTCCTCCCATATCAATCAATGGAAATATGGAATAGTTAGGGCCAAGCAGACCAAACTGCATCAAAGTCAGACAACGTTGATGTAGAGATGGCATGGCATTTTTCCATACGTCTAACTTCAGATATTTTTGTGTGCCATAGTGAGAGCGGCAGAGCTAGGGCTTGCTTTCAGTATAAAGGAATTAAAGACTTCGCCCCGTTCAACAAAGCACTGATCAGTCTCCTATGAGTAGAAGAGAGTCTAAAGGGAAGGCGATCAAAATATTGAAACAGACATACTAAAGGGTCTCTAGTCAAAGTAAGGGATAGAGCTTCGTTAATCTCTTTGAGTATATGATCCCAGTATGTTTCAATAACTGGACAAGACCACCAGATGTGTGTTGATGAACCACCACTAGAAAGACACCTCCAACACTGGGGTGAGGACTGAGGAAAAATATAAGAGACATAAAGAGGGGTTAGGTGCCATCTGGTGATCAACTTATAATTTAATTCTCTGGTTTGTGAGTCCCTTGCAATATGAAAGTTGTTTCTAAAAATCTTAGACCAGTGTGAGACCTCGAGCGAGATTGAGAGCTCTTTTTCCCAGATCTTAAGAAAGTACAATTTGGGGGCTTCATCTACCTGACTTAATAGATTATAGCAAAAGGACAAAGGTCGAAACTTTACAGGGATACGAGTTAAGTGTTTTTCGAAAACTGTCAAATCTCTAGCCCTATAACCACTTCTCCATTCCCGATGTATCCAATCGTGAATCTGCAAAATACACCACCATGGGCAAGCTAGGTCTTTGAACGTGGCTTGCAAAGTTGACAGGGACGGAGGGACTTGAGAGGGGATCAACTTCTGCAGGGTAGCCTGGTCCCTTTGATGTAATTGGTTAAAAAAAATTATGGGAAGAACCGGGTGGGAAGTCTGGATTTCCCACTAGTGATTTGAGCGGAGAAGGTGAAGGAGCTAAATTATGAGTGAACCTGCTTTCATCCCAAATCGAAAGAATATGACTCAAGACAATGTGCGTCTTGCAAAATCCAGGCCTGGAAGCTGGATTAGCCAGAAGTATTTGAGACGGAACCAGATTACTTAATAATGGGGTGAGCACTTGAATCCAATGTTTCGGAGGAACGGAGGACATATCAAAGACCTTTGAGAGAGCTGAAGCTTTATAATATTTATATATATCTCGAAGAGTAAGCCCTCCATCGGCAATCTTCCTAGTAAGAATATCTTGACGTAACCTAGGTTTTTTGTTCTCCCAAACAAATGCCTTAATTACTGAGTTTATCGTTGATAATAACTTGTAAGGAATGCGAATTGGCATAGCGTTAAATAAAAACAGAAGTCTGGGTAAAAGTACCATTTTTGTAATATTGACCCTGCCAATCCAGGAAGCGTGTATATGCCGCCACCTGGCGATGTCAGCAGAAATGGTAGAAAGCAGAGGGTTTATATTTATGGTAGGTAAAGAGGAAAGGTCCGGAGAAAGATATACGCCTAGATATTTGATTTGACCCGGGGACCAGTTGAAAGGGAAGTATGACTTTAAATGAGAGACCTCACTCTGCCTTAAATTGATGTTCAATATGGTGGATTTTCCTAGGTTTATTTTGGCTTGTGAAAGTGTGGAATATTCTTCCAGCAAGGAAAGGAGAGAGGGAAGAGAATGACGCGGGTGGGATAATAAAAACAAAGTATCATCGGCGTAAGCGGACACTTTTATGGATAAACTACCAAAGCCTATCCCTAGTATGTCAGGCGATGATCTGACGAGACTTAAAAGGGGTTCTAGAGAGAGAATGAATAAAAGTGGCGAGAGGGGGCATCCTTGTCTTGTGCCATTACTTATGCATTCATTTTTTTAACCTTTTTTGGTGAGGTATGATTTATTTTAGTCTGACCAGTAATATCAGCAGTGAGTAAACCTAAAGTGTCAATGTGCTATGCACACATATAATTATTAAATAACCAAAAAGAGATAAACGCAAAACAAGAATAATAGGGCTGACCTGCAAATGCCAAAACAAACTTCAAGTACAAATAAAAAAATGCTCCTTATGCACATTCATTCAAATGATAAAAACATTATCACATGTTCCAGAATCACCAGTTCAACCAATTTCCATTGGCGTTTTCATCAGGGTACATGAATAAATACTAAAAATATACAGTAAATAAAGGACAGCATTGTTATTTCATTTATTTTATTATCTGTTCATGTTCACCAGCAGGGCTCAAAATTTCCACTCGCCACTAGCTAACGGTGAGTGAAAATTTAGCCCTGGCGAGTAGAAATTCAGCCCTGGTGGTTATGTTATGGCTTGCAGTGGCGAGTAACTTTTCAGGTCTGGTTAGTAGCAAAGGACTTCACATTTTAAGCCCTGTTCACAAGGATATAAATAACCAAAAGATTAAGGATGATATTCCTCTTAAGGCTGAGACAGGTGTATTGATTAGTGAAGAAAGGCTATGGCTGATGCCTTAAACACATTCTTTTCTTCTGTATATACAAAGGAAGCAACAATGGTAGGCCTTGGGCAAACAGACAGACTTACTGAGTCCAAAATAGACTTTATTCTGTGATGAATAAAGCACCTGGACCTGATGGCATAAACCCATGGGTAATTAAAGAACAGTAATAACAAGAACATTATTATATATTTATTTATTCTCTTTCATCAGGCATAATGCCCTGTGATTGGAGGAAAGCTGATGTAGTACCATAATTCAAAAGGAGGGCAAGATCTAAACCAGGAAATTATAGACATGTGAGCTTGACTTCTGTACTGGTTATGATATTAGATGGGTTACTAACTGACAGTATTCAGGACTATGTGGTGACCAACAATATTATTAGTAGGAGCTAGCATGGTTTTCTGGAGGACAGATCAAGTCAATCTAATTTACTTGCATTTTATCAAAGGATAAGTAATAAGTTGGACAAGGGAATTGCTGTTTTGCAAAAGCCTTTGATACTGTGCCTCACAACAGATTACTGCATAACTTAAAATACTTTTGTTTGGGATGTGATATCTGTGCATGGATAGAGAAATGGTTAAAAGATAGATCTCAGTTAGTTGTTGTAAATGGAACCTTTTCAACTTGGTCTAGAGTTGTAAGTGGGGTGCCACAAGGTCCTGGGCCCAATGCTTTTTAATTAATTTACAAATGATGTAGAAGTGGACATTGAAAGTAATGTCTCAATATTTGCTGATGATGCCGTTCAAGGAAATACACACAGAACAGGATGTTTTTTATCTGCAGAAAGATTTGGACAGACTGAGTGAATGGGAGGAAAAGTGTAGATAAATATAAGGTTATACATTTGGGCTGTAGAAACAAACATGATACATATACACCAAATGGGAAACTACTTAGGGATTCCTCATTAAAGAAAGTTTTAGGAGTACTTTATTCAAGCCTTTATTTAAAAAGGGAAATAATACAGACTCTGAAAATGTGTGGGTTTGACCTCTGTAGTGGGAAAACTGCTAGAAGCGATAATAAGGAATTATATATAGGATTACACCAAGGAAAATAAGATTATCAGGCATCAACATGTTTTTATGAGGAATAGATCTTGTCATACTAATCTTTTGAGTTTCTATTAAGAAATAAGTACCAACTTAGATAATGGTAAAGCTGTAGATATAGTATATATATAGATTTTGCATAGGCATATCAACAGGAGGCTGGTGTATCAAATAGGGAAATTGGGCCTTGGGGATAATTTTTACAACTGGATAGACAACTGGTTGAAGGATAGAGAACAGTGTGTTGTTGTAAGTGGAAAATTATCCAATCTAGTTGAGAGTACCTCAGGATTCAGTACTTGGTCCACTCTGTTTTTGCATGTTTATAAATGACCTGGAAATAGGTATAGAAAGCAAAATTGCATTATTTGCAGATTACACTAAATTATGTAGGGTAATAGATTAAGAACAGGAAGTTTATAGGATACAAACAGAGAGAAAACAGAGGTGCCTCCTAGTGTACTAATCTTTTACACTGTCCTCCACCAAAAGACACCCATAAGGTGTATACTCACAAAGATGAACACTGGAATCTACATATATAGTACACAGCAATCAAGATTCAATGGGACAACCATCTATTCCAATCACAATCATGTCTGTACGCTTCCAAAGGGCTGCTCCAATCAAAACCTGTTATCCCAAAACGGTCAGGCAATACAAAAACAGACACACAAAGGGCGCCCAGTAGTATAAAGCTACAGATGAAACAAATATTGTTAGGGTAGATATGAAGCTACTCACAAATCTGGTGATCAGAAATTAATCCTGACTAAAACAGCAAATGGAGAAATGAATCCCGTCTCCCCTTGAGTGCTTGAGATGCTGTTATTGTGAACCACTCTTCATGGATTCATGCTCTTGCTCCATAAAATCCCCTCAGAAAGTCCTTCCCCAAAGATCTCCTCATCACAGCACACAGGGGGGACCCTGTGTATCCCCGCTTCTAGACTTGTGTACGAAGTCTAGGAAATCAGGATAGGCCAGAGTATAAAATGTATCACAGATAAACTAGAGAGTCACAGGCTGTTGCAACACTCAATCACAGCCATAACCAAGAGCTAGTCCTCCATTTCATGCCAGGATTGTATTGGCGATTTACTGACTGAATGAATTAAATTGAATGAAAAAATGGATGTGCTATTGGCTGTTCAGGTACTTCATGTACTGTTTAATTAGTATGTCACTAGTGTCCGAATCTCACAAAAAATATTTTTCTGTTAATTTTAAATGCATTACAAAAATTATGTACATGTCTAGATAATAGTAATGTAAATGTCTCGGCATCTGTGACAGCATGTTCCTCAGTAACAATAAAAACCACGTTTCCTACTGTTACTGTTGTGCAAATGCAAATAACTGAGTTAGTTGGACAAGAGTCATAGAGTGCTCACACTTATTTCTAGGCCCGCCAACACTTGTCATGTTGTTAAAGAAATTAAAGGGATAGTAATGGTTCATAATAAAATCAGCTCTAATTAATCTTCATAGTATTTGGGCTATGAAGAGTGTTATTTCAATTTTGTCAGAGTTGTAGTTCAAGAGTAATTGAATGATAAAGTATCCCCCTCTCGCTCCTACTATTGCTCAACTTAGAGCAGCAGGGAGTGTCCAGGTAGATTGCAGAGAGGGACAATCTTCAATTAAGATAAGGGAAAAAGCTGAAAAACCTGTCAAGGGGGCAGGGTTTTCATTGTTCTCACAGTAGAATATTGACCGTTGATGTGAGCTGTCTGGTCTATGGACTGGATTCCACATCTCAGGAATGGGGGCTTACACTAGGTAAAAGGGGCAGGAGGGGAAATTTTATCCTTCAATTACTCTTGAACTACAACTCTCACAGTATTGAAATAACACTCTCTATGGCTCAATTACTATGAAGATTAATTGGGGCTGCTGTTTTTGTGAAACATTACAATCACTTTAAGTTGCACAGTTCTTCTTCTGTGTACTGCCAACCCACCCTTACTGTGCTCTTAGAAATAAATTAAAAAATGAATTATGTGGAAGCAGTAAAAGTCAATGAAGTGAGTGAAAACTAACAAACCAAAACTTTTTTATTAGTAATTCTTATCCAAGATGAAATTACATTTACACTGTTCCTCCAAAAGAGTTTTTGCTTAACTGGGTAAGTAGCACTATTAATTTACTGGAAAGTGCTTTTTAATATTTGTATTCTTGTAGAGTAGATCGGCTAATGGTTGTTGATTGTGGAATTAGAAATTAGCAGTGAAAAAAAAGTTTGGGAAAAATAATGCATTGCCATGTATACATCTTATACTGCAGACAATCATGTAGCTTTAAGGGCATACCAGCAGAAAAAACACCTTTCCTTGTCACCCTAGTTTTATGGGCCTTTTTCAACCCTTAAAGGGATAGTAATACTTCGTTTTAACTTTATTTTATTTTGTAGGCATTGAAAAAATATGAAGAATGATATAAGTCTTATCTCTCAAACCTTTATGGTTTAAGAGATATTCACAAGCAAAGTTTCCCCTCCCGCCCCTTTTACTTAGTGTAAGCCATCTCTTCTCAGATGGGGAATCTGGTTGTAAGACCAGACAGATGACAGCAGGGGACAATCTTCTTACAATGAAAACAATGAAAGCCCTGCTACCCTTGGCAAGCTTTTCAGGTTTTTCCCTTATCTTAATTGAAGATTGTCCCTCTCTGCAATCTACCTGGGCACCTCCCTTCTGCTCTGGCTGAAAAGTGTTACATCAGTAAAAGGGGCGGAAGGGGGGCACTTTGTCATTGAATTACTCTTGATCTACAACTCTGACAGAACTGAAATAACACTCTCCAAACTCCAAATACTATGATGATTAGAGCTGCTTTTATTATGAAACATTACTTTAAACCCATGTGAATGCCTGCAGTATAAGATGTATGCATGAATATGCATTATATTGCTGTGTAACAAGCAGAATAAATGAAGCTTTTATGGAGCCACACCATAAGCAACATTGCAATGATTTTAGCAACAGCAGTGGTTGTGTGGATCAACAGATGGATCAGAATAATCAGTAGCAGAGGTGTCAGTGTTATCTGAGAGCCTGTGATACAACATACTGGTGAGATCAATCTATGTTGTTGTGATTATTTGCCTCTCTTTGTGTTTGGGCTGCTCTTATGCAAACAGGCTTCTTGGTATAATTTCGGGATAAGTGCAATTACTATCGTAATTAAGCTAATATCTGCAGTCTAATCTGCAGTATGTGGTTGGATACGTTGAACATTCTGCAGTGTTTACTAAACAAGCTTCCTACATGTGTAATCTAATGTTTATATCTGCTATGTAAACTTTAATCTGTTGCTGGATACATCCTATAAACTGCATATACATCTATGTGGCTAATTGCTATAAAGTGGATATGACTTTTTACATTCTGTGCTATGCATCAGAAGTCACTACTTTATAATTATCCTTAACTAACAATGATTATCGAATGTTTTCAGCTCTAACATCATTAATCATACTGTATATTGGATGATATTATGCTCCTTTATGGATATCTGCTTGCTTGCTTTGCTTATAATTAGACCTTATAGCTGCTTGTATTAATCATATAATTTGCTACAAATCATTGCAGGGTTGTGTAGTATTCTTTGAATAGGTGTACGGCAGGGGAGCACAAGTTTTTTTCAACCATGGGTCACATGATCAGAAAACCATAAGTACTAGGGCCACTTTTTTTATAGATAATAGTGTATTATAGCCTGTCAGCATTTCAAAAATATGGATTTACTTTTTTATTGATCAAGTCAATCGCAATAATGATATTTAACAGGCATCTATTCTGAACTGTATTAGCCTAGCCTACTAATTCATGTGTGCTAGTTATTTAGGTAAAACATGTTTAAAAAAAATCTCTGGCAGGATGCACCCTGGGGTCAGGCACACTGCATTTGTCTCTTGGGCTGCACATTTGATGCCCAGGGTGTAGAGGTACATAAAGGGATTGGTTTGATTTTTAACTACAATGTTTACCATACAATCTCAGGTATAATATGCACCTGTGTATAATACGCTGGTGTATATTATGCCCAAGATTTTAGGGGAAAACAAGAGTGCCTATGTATAATACGCACCCTTGTTTTCCCCTCTTAAGAAAAAAAAATTAAGCCTTCCAGATCCCTTCCTTCCCTCCCCCGGCACTATCCGCAGCTAAAATACCATTTACTTACGTCAAAATTCCCCGCATTTTCCCCATTAGCAGGCAACATATAACAGATGTCAATATTCCCTGCGGACAGCATGCTTCCATTCAACGCCCTCTTCCTTCCGGCTATGGTATTGCCCTGTGAGGACCTTCAGATCCTCACAGGACATTACCATTGGCTGGTGCCGGTAGGTCCTGATGGAAGCAGGCTGCAAATGGAAGCATGCCGCCCGCAGGGAATATTGACATCTGCTACATGTTGCCTGCTAATGGGGAAAATACGGGGACTTGAACTTTGAAGTAAGTAAATGGTATTTTAGCAGTAGATAGCGCCAGGAGAGGGAGGGAAGGGATCTGGCAGACTTAATTTTTTTTTATAAAAAACTCTTGGGTATAATACGCACCCCCCCACTTCACATTAGTGCGTATTATACCCGAGATTTTATGGTAGTTTTATGGGGTTGTTTTGTGGGGGAAGAGATCAGGCTTATATTATGGGCAGCTTCTTAGGATCTTTTTCTTTTTAGTTATTTAAGAAATGTACTTGTGTTTAATTATATAGTTTGAAATTGTCCTTTGTCTAGTTTATATAGTTTTTAATAGTTTTTTAATTTGAGTGATAGGACTTGTTTTACATTTGTTGTATCTTTATCAATTTTTTTTGGTTACTTTGGACTTTTAGCAAACTGTATGTGATACACATAGATTGTTTCTATTGACAATATTATTGTGACTGCTACACCAATAGTATTATTTCACTTCTGATTAATTAATCATTTTTATTGGCATGTTTGGGAATAAAACAAGATTTTTTTTTGTGGAGAGGGTGAGATCAAACTTATGTTGTGGGTATCTTCTTTGGAGTTTTTGTTCCTTTTTTAGTTATTTACTACACTTATTTTTGTTTCATTATATAGTTTGCCATTGTCAATTGCATCATTTTCAAAGTCGAGTGCTTTGATTTGTTCCACATTAGTTGTGTTTTTATCAATGTTTTTATGCATTTTTAGCCACCTGGGTGCAATACACATAGATTGCTTCCATTGACAATATTATTGTGAGTGCTATGCTTATTGTATTATTTTACTTCTGATTATTGAATCATTTTAGTGGATTGTTTGGGAATAATACAACAGTCATTTTTTTATTTTTAAATGGAATAGTGTTTAGTTAATCAACTAGTCAGTTATTCAAATTCATGTTGAAAAAATGTATATATATTAAAACATTTTCTTTAGTAATAGTGAATATTTTCTTACTTTCTCATATGGAGATGCAGTTCACATATATTTTGGGTAAACTTTAATTAGCAATATAATGAATAAGGATTGCATGAAATTCAAATCCTTCTGCAGTTAATTTGACTCCTACAGTAGAATCAAACTGATCTTTTAAATAAGATCATATAGCCAAATGGGTATTTAAATATAATGAAAATAGATACTTCATAATTTGAGGATTAGTAAATGTAATAATAGATAACGTGCCAAGCTTCATAACCCTGTAATTCGACTGAGAGATCCAGTTATTTTTAAACCCTGAATAGTTAAAGTTAAAAAACAATCTAGCAACTATTTTTTAGGACATCTAGTACTATGTAAAAATCACCATTTATTTGACCTCCATAATAAAAATTTACATTAAAAGTCCACTGTGTGCTAATTTCCTAATGCATTAATCAATAATAATTAAAAAACATTCTGTTACACTTACTTGTATCACTGTTTAGGCCCAATGAACTGAGGATTCTTTCATTAAAGGGTTCTTTCCTGTATCTTCAAATTGATATTATAAATGTAAATAAATGAAAACATTGTCTTCTGTAACAGTGGAATATTTTCTTATTTTCTCATAGGGAGATGCAGTTCAGATATAACTGTATTTTGGGTAAATTTTAATTAGCAATATAATGAATAAGTATTCCATGAAATGCAAATGATCCTTCTGTAGTTAATTTCACTCATAAAGTAGAATCAAACTGATATTTGAAATCAGATCATCTGGCCCAATGGGTATTTAAATATGAGGATAGATACTTTATAATTTAAGGATTAGTGAATGTAATAATAGATAAAGTGCAAAGCTTTATAATCCTATAATTCCATTGAGAGATCAAGTTATGCGTTTGTACCTTGAGTAGGGAGCATCAGAATCTAAGATATACCCTATATTTATCAAAGTTAAACAATCCAGTAACTGACGCTGTCTAGCACTAATTTGATCTCCATAGCACAATTTACATAGTTACATAGTTTAGGTTGAAAAAAGACTTGCGTTCATCAAGTTCAACCCTTTTCCTATTCCTGTTTACCATCGTTGATCCAAAAGAAGGCAAAAAAAAACCTTGATGCAGTAATTTCAAATTCTGCTTTGAATGGGGGAAACAATTCCTTCTTGATTCCAAATGGCAATCAAATTTCTCCTTGTATTAACAAGCACTAAATAAATATTAATCCCAATACTAACATACATAGCCCTCTATGTTCTGCTCTTTTAAAAAGTATCCACACCCTTTTTAAATGAATCTAATGTATTCAATAGCACCACCTCCTTACCGTAAATAATCCCTTCCGCTATTGTAGATGAAATCTTTTTCCTCAAGTCTAAGCAGGTGATCCCTTGTCCTTTGTACTGTTCTGTTAATGAACAGGTCTTTGGAGAGCCCTTTGTATCGGCCCTGAACATATTTATATAATGTTATCATATCCCCTCTAAGACACCGTTTCTCTAGTGTGTACAAGTTTAACTATTGAAGCCTTTCTTCATAACTAAAACTTTCCATTCCCTTAATTAGTTTTGTAGCCCTCCTCTGCACTTTCTCTATTTCCATAATGTCCTTTTTCAGAAAAGGTGCCCAGAATTGAACAGCATATTCAAGATGGGGTCTTACCATGGACCTGTAAAGAGGCAGAATAATATCATCCTCCCGTGAGTAGGGATGGGTGAAATCTCTCTCCATGTACCCGTGGGAAATTCCCCAAAAAACACGTCAGCTTTTTCACAGGAAGATTTAAGCAATTAAAATGTTTGCATTTTTCACCCATTGGCCAAAATTCTTACTATTTTTTCAATGGCTAGAAAGTTTCTGCCCATTAATTTATGTTGTTTTCGCCTTCTTGCTATAAAAACGTGACATATATGTGGAAAACAATGAAAGCAGCTACAGAACGAGGTAGACGTGCTGTGTTGTTCTGCTGTGATATTTTGGCAAAATTGAGGCAGGAGAGACTCATAGTGACTGATATCACTATGAGCAGGGTGAAAAATAATCAGTGGAGGAGCTGGAAGGACCCTTATGTGTCCACTGAGTCTGAGGAAGAGGAGGAAGGGACCACTACTGAACCAATGATGTCCAGTCCCCCAAAATCACCCCAAGGGATCTTTGGGAATTTAATGCGAAGGGAGGAAGAAAAGGGAATGGGAAGGGAGGGAGAATAGGGTAGTACTAGTGAGAACAGGGCAGGTCAGCTGCCTGTACCTGCTGCTAGACATTCTGCCTCTGCTGCCACCATTGCTGCCCCTGTTGAAACCAGTACTGAAACTGCTGCCACCAGTGTTGAAGCTGTTGCCACCAGTGATGAAACTGCTAGTGTGTCTTGTAATACTCAGAAGGGGGGAAGGAGAAGATGATCCCAAGTGTGACAGCAAGGGACGCTAAGTCACACTTGCCATCCCCAAGCAGTCCCACAAGTGCTAGTACTACTACTACTAAGAAGGTCCAGCAGCTTGTTAGTTTTAGGAGTGAAGGAGGGGGGTAATAATAATCAATATCCTCATATTAATAGTGACTTCGAGGAGGAAGACTCTGTGGCTAAACTTGATGTGTGTGTGGTGTTAGTAGTAACAGTGATGGTAAAGCAGCCAGTGGGACTAGTGTTAGGGGAGTGGTAGAGGAAGAATTTGAGAGCGTCCAAATTAGCGGTCAAGGGAGCCCACACCATTCCTCTAGCTCTGGGAGTCCCCTTCCCTTCACTACAGTGTCCAAGTTGAACATGATCCTTAAGAGGCCAGAACTGGTGATGGGGGAGAGCAGGCTCAGAATGAATACCACCACCACCAGCAGAAGCACAGATCAGCTGCCTGTGCCTGCTACTACTGCTGCTAGTGTTAGTCTGCCTTCTTCTTCAGGTCAAAAGGTCTTCTCTTCACCTCCTTCAATCAGCAGTGAGATGTCTGTAATAGAGCAGCAACACGTAGGAACTAGTGGTGGTGGTGATGATGGTGGAGAAGCTGGGGTGGAAGAGACATTGATGACCATTTTAGCAGAAACTGAGAAGGAATGGGAGACAGGGATGACGATGGGCATCACCACCACCATTACCACTAGCAATAAGCTTTTGGAATTTGCGGAATTTGCAACTGCTCTAATTCCTGCTGCTTCTGAGATGAAAGGGCAGCAGGGTGCTGGGGAGCAGCCTAGTGTGCCACAGACCACCATGGTCACAGTGGGAATGGGGTCAACAAGTGATGCAGAACTAGGACAGGTTCCACTTGCCAGCACCAGCAATACTCCTGGTCCTAGCTGCAGTAGCAGCAACAGCAGCAACATTATCCGCTTCCACAGAAAGTGAAGGGGAATGTGGAGGACAAGAAGAAAGAGGCTATTCTGCTCCACCTGTTCCCTATCCCTCTCCCCAGAAGTCATGAGTATGGGACTATTTTTCTCTTCCGGCAGACACAGTGCAGTCATCATTACCAATGGCACAGTGCAAAATTTGTAACAAGTCAGTGAGAAGGGGAAAGGAGGGAGCACACCTTGGTACAACCTCCCTGATAACACACAGGAAACACAGACACCATGACATTTATGTCAAACATGTTAAAGCCAAACAACCATTACAGAAATCTAGCACCACTGTTACTGTACCCTCTGACTCTCCAGAAAGGCAACAAGAGGCGAGGTGGAGATCAAAGAGGAGGAAGAATAAAGAAACCCAGACAGACAATGGAAGATCCAAACAATTAGCTCGCCATCAACATCAACTTTCTCTAGGGTAACAACTACATCTCCTGCCAGTCCATCTCTTTCATCGTTACCTCCCCCACCAAATGATAGCCACTCTGTTGATGTTAGGATATGGCAGTTCTTCTCTACCCATTGCACACTGTGTGGTGCACTGACCACACATGCCAGTGTGGTGGAGGAGAATCAATACCAGGTCATCAAACAGCATATGAGGAGATTCCATCCCACAGAATATGCTAGGATGCTGGCAGGGAGGGTTCATAATTACTGTTAAACTGTCATCAAGTTGTCATGAGTCCTTAGTCGGGTCTGGACAAGGGGTATAGTGACAGTGGCAGTACTTGGGTTCTGGTGTCATGGTGTCTGGATACAGTTGTGCCCCCAGATGTTATTTACCACACACGCTGTGCACAGTGCAGTTGCTGCTGAGAGGCACAGTTCCTGCCCTCAAGGGAAAAATGTATATTCTATTAACAACACACCCATGATTTTGGAGAAGGGGCAGGTGGAGAAGAATTATTGGCCAACTTCTTCTTTTCTCCACATAAACTGGGGGCTACATACTATGCTGCTACTGCCTCAAGAGCATCACTGGAGATAGTCATGGCAAGTGGAACCTTCATCATCCATCACCCTTGTTATTGCTCTTGTTGATCCCAATCCCTTTCAGCTGCCTAATCATCCTGCTGCTTAAACATCTCAGCAGCAGCAGCAAGAACAGCAGTTGCAAATTTCGAATTATGGACTCAAATTTAGGAGGAGGACATTTGACAATGGCCAGTAGGGATTTTTTTTTCTCAGGGCTTGTGTTTTGAAATAAATAAATTAAGTAATTAAAAAAAAACCATAGTCCTACAAAAAAAAATATTTTTGAGGGTTTGTTTCTAACAAGCCTAAGTCCTACAAATCAATGTTTCCTCAGGGCTTGGGCCTCTAACAACAAATCTAAGAAATCATCCTCTACAAAATACTCTATGAAGTCAAGTATCAGTCCACCCCAGTGGCAGCCTATGTTAGGGGGTTCCTGTTTATCACTTTACATACAAATTTCTTATTTTATTTTATTTATTTATTTCATTAACTGTACCCCAATACCAGTCAAGAAATCCCCCCAAAACAAATTACCTTTTCAACTGATTCATTCCCCAGACTCCATTCACCAAGACAGGCACCCTCCTCTGATCCCTTTTATACCATGTTTTTTTTTTTTTTTTATTTAGGATTTATTTTTTATTAGCTGCCCTCCAATCCCAGTAAGTAACCCCCCCAAAAAAAATCCCCTGTTCAACTAATTGTTTCCCCACACCCCACCAACACAGGCACCCTCATGCCCCTTTTATACTATGCCTTTGGGAAATAAAATAATATTTGCTATGTGTTGTGTGTAATTTTCCCACTGATTTCAATGGAATGAGCTAGGTGAAAAAAGCGTGACAAAGCAGAAAATTGGCACTTTTCGCAGGAAACTTTTTGCCAAACGGAAAGTGCCATTTTTTGTCGGTTTCAGTTTAAGGCGAAAAGTTTTGCCCATCCCTACCCGTAACTCAATACCCCTTTTAATACATGCCAATATCTTATTGGCCTTTGCAGCCGCCAGCTGGCACTGCGCAATACTGCTAAGTCTATTGTCTACCATTTAAGTCTGTTGTGAACTAATTTTATTATGTATTAAATAATAATAATAAAAATATATGTTACATTTGATTGTACCACTGTGAAGGTCCAGTGAAGTGAAATTGTTTAACTTATCTGTCTGAAGATCATATGACCTAACATTTTTTTCACAGATGCTCCTGAATCATAGTTCACAGCTACTGTACTAAAATCCAAACCTGTCTTTATGTCCCAGTAAAAGACCGAAACCTAAGTATTTCCCTAGTTAAATATATGAGTAATTGAAATGGCTGATCCATTGTGTAACTCACATGTGTCGAAGCAGGGAAATCCATAATCCTAACCAGATGCTAGAGAGTATGTGTAAAAAATACACAAAACACAAATAGAAAGAGCACACAGAGACACTAAACTACCATGATAGATGGGAAGCACAAAATCACAGTTATATATTTTTCACTTATTTTTACATGTTCATTCTGCAATGTGTTTCATAGAGGCATTTTTTTACCTACATAGACCTATGAGTAGACCCAAAACTGCATTTTATCATGACACACATCATCACGTCAATCACTTCAGTCATGCCATAGACCGATTAATTTTGCCTTTCCTTGAGGGAACGCATTGAAATACCCGATCCAAGAAACAAGGTCATCCACAGAACGGATACATGCCCATAAGGTGAAAGATTGCAAACCTGGATGATATATACTTCATCCATCAGGAGACAGAATACAACTACAACTGAGGCTGATTGCAGCAGTGGAATTACAAATTTATTACCCGTTGTCTGATGTGCCTGATGACAAGAAAGAATCTGGTGAGCAGACAACCATAACTGTAAACTATACGCTTTGTGACAAGTATATTTCTGGTGAGCGTCTTTCTTTGGGGGGGTGGATAGTGATACCCCTATAGTTATCATATCCCCATACAACTTTGTTACAGAACATTATCTGCCTTTATCATACTCCAGATATCTCCGTCATATATATAACAGCCTCTCTCGTCCAAGGATTGTGTTAATTCAAGTACCCTCTTAAGCTGCATCCCATTATATTTTTATATCTTCTATAGGACTATTTTTTAGGCATTTGTGGCCACATTTATATGTTATATTTACACCATATATTACATATTTTTTTATTTGTCCTTTTTTATTTTTCATTTTTTATTTTATTAATAAAATATTTCATTTATTATTGATTTGTATTTACTTTGTATCTCACTTATATAAGACACACTACGCTACTGGTGCGCTGTCTTTTTTCTTTCTTTTTTCTCACTTGAGGGAACGGAGTCTACTTGCATGGAGATCTGGGTAAAGTATTTGAGGATTGTTTGCACATTGTTCATATTGTCTTCATAAAGATCCTTAAAGGACCAAAATGTTGACCATATTACTCCAATAGATTATTTGTTTTTAGATCCTAGGAGTGTCGATTTTCCATAGTAGCATATCTGTGGAACACCAAGGCATATCATGGAGAGTGCAGTGTGAGTGGCAGTATATTACGAATTATAATTTATATTTGGCCGAGTACCTGCCAATATGTTATATATAACAAGAAACTCTATCAAGTATATCCAGCATAAGGCTTCTATGATGGAAGACATCGGGTACAAGGCAAGAGTGAACCTTGATTGTGCTTAGACAGTCTATGTAACAGAAGAGGATGCCACTAAGTTCTTTCAGGTACATCAAGTGAGGACATACCTGTCAGGAAAATGAATGACAAAATATATTATCAGTTGTTGAAAATACAAAAGAAAGAAAAGGATTTGGACCTATATGGATTAAGTATGTCAGATCACTATATGGACAAAAAATTCCCTGTGGGAATCTAAATTGAAAATGCCCATTGATAGGAAAATATAACCCTGAATTTTGCAGAGAATAGACAGGGATGTTAAATAGATGTTCCTTAGACTTATGGTAATTGTGATTGAAGACTTAAGGAAAGAATTGTGAGAAGTGCACAAATAACTCATTGAACTGAGACTGCAACATTTACCTTTAATTGGTGGCTACACAATCAAAACCTTCATTAGATTAGGGGTACTCAACCCTGGTCCTCAAGAGCTACCAACAGTACATATAATCGCTGCAGGTGGATTCATTAAAGTAACTAAGCCACTGATTGATTAATCTGTGATCTAGCAGAGATATCTCAAAAACATGCACTGGTGGAGCTCTTGAGGACTATGGTTAGCTACCCCTGTATTAGATAAAAGGAAAACAGGAGTATAAATATATTGGCAAAGGTGATACGTTTTAAAACAAATAAAGACAGAAGGCTAAAGTGGCCTACACAAAGCATTGCATCTATACAGTACATGGCAAAGATATGGGATAATGGAAGCATTTTATCAAAGAAAGATGCAGAATCTGAATTTACAAACTGTAGATGTGACCTCTGGTGATTCAAATGAATATTTCAGTAACAACAAATCTGGTAAAAACACACAGGATGTATATAATCAGCAAGAGCCTTTTTAGCATATATGACAGACTACAGATCCATCTGGAATTGGAAATACACACAGAGGAGGCACCAGAGGAGCCACATTGGGAGAGGTCAAAATTTGGAGAAATTGTACTCCAGAATTACAGTGACTAAAGGTTGGAACTTTTGTTAAACCAAGGGGAAAAAATACAATTGATGTTCAACTAAGATGGCTTGGTTGGATAATGCATCAGATCACAGGTTCTAGACCCTCCAAGGTCAACTCAACCTTTCATTCTTCTGAGGTAGATATATGAGTATCCAGGACATATTTAAAAATGAGAGACAATCATGTGTACTTCCTGGTAAAATACTTCAATCAAAAAATAATTGCAGGTATTATCGATGTTGGACTTCAAGATGTCTAAAATATTGGATTTATTACAGAAAGGGAATTTGGATTTTCATTTGATTAGCATCCAATTATCCCAAAAATGTACACACACACTAAAATCCATAAGAAATTATTGAATTCTGCAGTGAGCAAACAGAGTTGGAGCATATATTGGAGCATATTTTGATTACTATTTACATTATGATACAGAACAACCAGACATACAGTAGAGATTCAGCACATTTGACGGAGCAAATAAAATATTTTCAAATTCCTGATAAAGACGTGGTGTTAGAAAGCATGGTTGTAAGGAGCTTACATATACAGTAATACCAAATGCCATTGACCATGAATATTGCATTTGTTACAGCTTCAAAGTTTATACAACAGACTATTAGAAAAAAATGGAATATAAGATCATTCATTACCAAGATATTTTAATAAATTAATAAAATAGTAACATAGTTGATGAGGCTGAAAAAGGCATGCATCCATCAAGATCAACCCATACCATATAATCCCTGTTGACCATTATGTGTTACAACAGAGGATACAACTGATTGGTATGAACTGATCCTGAACAAATCTAAACACCACAAGGAGAGAGAATAAGAAGTTGTATCACAACACTCAGTTTCTTTTAATTTAATATTTGCAAATTGATGAAAACCTGTTGTGAGAGTGAAAGAAGATATAAACTGCTAATAGGGCAATCTCTTGGACTGTATCCTTTTAAAAGGTTGCAACCACATAACACATTTACCATGTCACCATAATAAAAATGGTGACCTGAGAATCTTGCACGGCATGAAAGCACGAGATTCTCAGGTCGTGCTATGAAATGTCGCAGTGTAGTCTCTCTGTCAGTCTAGTCTAATAACCTGTTTCCCAAAAGGCTTTGTGCCCGCAGATGTCCTTCTTGCTGTAGGAGAGATCCCGATGATTCCTGGACCACCACATCTTTCTTCCTCCTCACCCTTGCTTCAGTGTTGATGAGCACTGCTCTGGCCTCTCTCTCCCTCTCTCTACGTGCAAGGAGTAGTAAGTGCAATAAGGTGCCAATTTGGCCACATCCTCTGCAGCACAAATGCAAGGAACAATGTAACATAGGCTTGTTCCTGTAACATGGCACACATTGCTATTTTTTAATTTGCTCCTTACTGCTCCTTGCATTCAAAGAGGAAAATGATGCTCATTGTAATTGCAATATACTTAACACTTCCATTTGATTTTTGATTTGGAAGCGGGAAACTAGGAGCTCAATACTATTACCCTAGCTAAAATATCAATGTCCAAGGAAATAGGCATACTTATGATGACAGAAAGATAAAGTTTAGCATTAGATGTGTTTCCCACATTATCGAAATCTGATATAGAGTGCCCCCCTTCAAAATATTAACCCCCCTTTGAAATTCGAATCATAGTACTTTTTTTCTCCATTTTAATTTAACAAATATTGCTCCCATTTGACATATTAACCCCCTTTTGAAATTCAGCATTGTTTCTTCTCCAATTTAAATCAACATGCTGTCACAGATTTTGTAAGAACACTCAGACAGTTAGGTAAGGTTTAAAAACTTTATTGAAAATAAAAGGAACAATCACCCTACTCAGGTCCAGATGAGGTCCGTACCTAGTACTTCCCAAAACTGACTCAGGTCAGGATGTATGGATATCACATAGGACTCTGTACGCTTGATCCATGGACAGGTACAGGAACAAGTAGAACCACAACAGCCGCACACCGCAACTAGGTGAGATAGGGTGATTGGTGACTGCAGGGCAACTCCCTAGTAGCCTAGGGATAACGGAGGCAACACAGGCAGGACTCTGGCAGTGACCTGACCCTAGAATGCTAGGGTTAACGAAGGCAGCACAGACAGGACTCTGGCAGTGACAGGACCCTAGAACGCTAGCGTTAGCGGAGGCAACACAGACAGAACTCTGGCAGTGACAGGACCCTAGAACGCCAGGGTTAACTGAGGCAGCACAGACAGGACTCTGGCAGTGACAGGACCCTAGAACGCTAGGGTTAACGGAGGCAACACAGACAGGACTCTGGCAGTGACCTGACCCTAGAATGCTAGGGTTAATGGAGGCAGAACAGACAGTACTCTGGCAGTGACAGGACCCTAGAACGCTAGGGTTAACGGAGGCAGAACAGACAGTACTCTGGCAGTGACTGGACCCTAGAACGCTAGGGTTAACGGAGGTAGCACAGACAGTACTCTGGCAGTGACCTGACCCTAGAATGCTAGGGTTAATGGAGGCAGAACAGACAGTACTCTGGCAGTGACTGGACCCTAGAACGCTAGGGTTAACGGAGGCAGCACAGACAGGACTCTGGCAGTGACTTGACCCTAGAACGCTAGGGTTAATGGAGGCAGCACAGACAGGACTCTGGCAGTGACAGGACCCTAGAATGCTAGGGTTAGCGGAGGCAACACAGACAGGACTCTGGCAGTGACTTGACCCTAGAACGCTAGGTTTAAAGCAGGCAGCACAGACAGGACTCTGGCAGTGACATGACCCTAGAACACTAGGGTTAATGGAGGCAGCACAGACAGGACTCTGGCAGTGACCTGACCCTAGAACGCTAGGGTTAATGGAGGCAGCACAGACACTGGCAAGTGATCAGACTCCCACAGACCCCTGGTGACTACGGGGATATACATGCCAGGCAGGCACTGATGGTATGGCAAGTGGGAGTAGGTGGAATGGGATACAGGGTGCGCACCCTGACAGATCAGAAGCCAACTTTGCCCCAGTCTGTACACACGGAGGTAGTCAGCCAGTCCAGTCAGAAACAGAACCGGATACACAGCCAGGTCGATACATACGGAGTTAGTCCGCCAGTCCTAATCGGTAACGGAATCAGATACTCAGCCAAGCCAGGTCGGTACACACGGAGTTAGTCAGCCAGTCCTAGTCTGTAACGGAATCAGATACTCAGCCAAGCCAGGTCGGTACACACGGAGTTAGTCAGCCAGTCCTAAGTCAGCAACGGAATCAGATCACAGGAGCATCAGGAACCAGGAGCGTAGTCAGGCGAGCCGGGTCATACACGTAACAGGAATAAGCAGTAAACAAATGGGTACACCACGAAAGGGCAGTGTAACGATGACAGGAGTGAGTTTATAAAGGCAAGCCCTGGGAGGAGCCAGAGTCCCAAAGCCAATATGGTAAGGCAATGGTAAACCCAGAAGTAACAATGTCGCCCAGCAGCTGGAATCACGGGCACCGTGATACATGCCCTTGTTGTACATGTATTGTAGAATTAACCTTATGGGTACCAGAGAGGTATCAACGCATTGCAATGTGTTTACTACCCTCTGGTACTCAAAGGGTTAATAGGCAAGGTACGCAGCTTCATACCTTGCCTATACATGTGCAGTAAATGTTATTTTGTTTAAAATATTTTATTGCATTTAAAAAAAAAATAGTTCAGACCTCAAGGAGGACATCAGAACCCCTTCTGACACCCCCCTAGCATTGATCACCTATCAGTAGGATAGGTGTTCAATGCAGTCAACAATTGGCATCATTTTCACTAAAGCCCATATAACATATGTGTAACATATGTTATATGGGCTTTCATACTATATTTATTGTAACATGTATTATAAATAAATAGTTCAGACCTTTAGGGGGGGCATCAGGACCCCTCCTGACACCCCCCTAACATGGATCACCTATCTTCTGGATAAGTGATCCATGGAGCGACAATTGCCGGCTTTATTTCATAAAGCGCATATAACCTCTCTTTAACATAGGTTATATGTGCTTTCTTTAAAATGCAATAATTTGATATCTCCCCTAGCATATTTCACCTATCCAGGATAGGTGATTCATGAATAGACAAGGAAGGCATTTTCTGCCTTCCTTTCTTACTGCTGGAGCAGCTGTATAAGCCTTCTCCAGAAGCAGTGGTTGTAGTTAACCCTATCACCGGGTTCATTCATAAAAGCGCAGCTCTGCACTTTTCTGAATGAATCAATCACACAGTGACCGGGCCAGATATAGAACAACAATAATTGAGTATGTGATTACAGCAAAATGAACATAAACTGGCAAGTAAGAAGGCAAGGAGAATCATCCTGCAGAAACCACTGAGGATATGATCTATAGATATAGTAAATTGGCTGGTTGGGGATGGTGGTGTCTTCAGTGTCAAAGGTTGTCTACCCCTGCTGTAGGTTTTTAGACCTTGAAAAGGTGCCCAGATCATGTGAGTATTCAGTTGTCCAAATTCCTATTTTTTTCTGGCAAAACAGAGTTGCAAATTGAATTAACTCTTTGAGTGCCAGAGATGTGTCCAACATATTGTTACAATGAGTTGCGTACTTCTCTGGCACTCAAAGGGTTAAAAGAAATGATGATCTCTATTCAAGACATCTCCAACATGATAAATCTTAACTAATGGCAATATGTAATGTGAAAACTCGTTAATTTAACCCTTTGAATGCCAGAGCAATGCAAGCAATGTGTGGCGCACCCCTCTGGCACTCAAAGGGTTAAAATAGAGGAACAATTCTGAGGCAAACTCATTGCACCATGGAAGACATTTAAATGGGGCTTTTTACCTTGAGTGCCAGAGCATTGCTTTGTAATGCATTGCACACTCCTCTGGCATTCAAAGGGTTAACCCTGTGTACACTAAAGAGGTCTCCAATGCACTGTAAAGCTATGCACTGGATGCCTTTCAACTATTCAAGAAGTTAAAAAAACATTTAAATCAATAGTAATTTTTTGTCACCTATATTTCCCTGAATTGCTCCAACTTGTCTTTTCCATATGGCCCTTTGTTTTAAAATACAGTGAGATGATGTTAATAATAAATTTTATTGTACAGCAATGGGCAACGTGAGGCCCTCCAGCTGCTGCCAGCCATCAGCAGTCTGGGAATGGTGGAAATTGTAGTTTGGCAGCAGACGAAGGGCCTCGTGCTGAGCACCACTGTTGAAGTGTGGCTACTGGGGCAGTGTAAGGGACACATTTTCAGCTATGCTTTTCTATTCAGTTAACCTGTAATTCCGGTGACCGGTGATTGAGTAATTCGTAAAAGCGCAGCTCTGCACTTTTATGAATTAACTTGGTCACAGGGTTCACTACAACCACTGCTACTGGAGCCGGCTTATACAGCCGCTCCAGTAGTAAGAAAGGAAGGCATAAAATGCCCTCCTTGTCGCCCCATTGATCGCCTATCCTTCTGGATAGGTGAATCATGCTAGGGGGATATCAGGCGGGGTCCTGATCCCCCTAAAGGTCTGAATGATATATTTAACATAAATATAACAATACACATTATCTGTTACTGTAATTCTCAGCTCAGGTCCAGGATCTCCTGTCTCTATTACCCTATTACTGGTTTTGCCCCAGAGACTACGGATCTCAAACTGAATTACCGGGTCTCAGGGGCAATGTGTGAATCACCGGGTGGGCAGAGTTTAAGTAGAAACTCTGCCCACTTGTGCTCCATCCTGCCCGGTTCGTCCCACTCCCCACCCTCTTAGCTCCATTTTGCAGGGGTTTTTTTTGTCCTCCCCAGTGACTAAGCCCCGCCACTTTTTTGACGCAAATCGCGTCATTTTCCTCCCCGGTCGGCACTGACAGGGTTACCCTCCGGGTAGCCCTGCTTCAAAAGTTCCCAGGTATGTCTATTACCTAACATTCAAAAAGTATTTTTTTTTTTATGGAGAGGGGTTAACCTATCCCTGTCTGTCACTGTCCACAAAATAATCTCACACATACTCCAAGCAACAATAAGCAACATCAGCCCCGCCCCCTTTGCCTGTCCTCCAATACACATGGCTAGTATAAACATTTCAGAAGCAACTTTTTCTTTCTCTCCTAACTTGACTGCAGTGCAAAAAGACCTGTTAGCTTCACAATCAGCTGCTTGCAATAAAGTACACAGCACCGTGGCTACTTCCAGTGTATAGCACCACCACACCTCAGTAAATGGTTATGTATCTTGAGTGAGTGTATTTGTAAGTACAGACAGTATATCAAGTTGTACCTGTTTTTCTTGAATGCGTGATATTTTTTTGTCTCTCTGTGATGTATGTCACTCATTTCAGCAGAGGTTCAGCCAGCTGAGGTTGGACTTTGGTTGGATATACTAAAAAAAGAAAAACATTTGTAGGATTTAAATGAGGCACAAACCAGTAAATCATCCACAAAAATATATATCAAAAATATCAAAATTTATTCATGACATAATGTCATAATAACTCACACATAAAAATATGTATATGGTGGTGTATGGACCCCCCCGTCCCCCATCGCCCACCTCCACCCCCCACATCCCATCAAGACCCAAACATATAATAAATCATAAAAACAAAACCCAACAATATATAAAAGAAACCCAAAGCTGGTGCCAGCCCCCTACTTGCCACATATATGAATAGAGCTACCACCAATTATATGGCCAAAAGATAACATCAGTGCACTGAATACAATAATTAAATGGTTCAATATGATGAAGGCTCATAATCATAAGTAAAGCAATATGCTGACACATCCAAGTAGCATTATAACATGAAAAGATGAAATGGAGGTGAATAAACAATCAATGAGAATGGATGGATAATGTAATATAATAGAGTGTTAAATATTATTTGTCTTGATGAAGCTCATTGTAAGATGGGCGAAATGCATTGACATTCTGTGAGACGAATATGGAGGCACTCTAGCTGGCGCTGCCCTGAACTATATGTAGATTTGGAGGTTGGAGATTATTATGGTTGTTGGACATCACCAGGACTGTTGCAGTATGTGAGTGGTGGTTACGGAAGTGTTTGGAGGCGGGATGACATTTTATGCCCATGTTTTGGGCGAAGATGGGTGATAGTATCACTACATAATTATATTCCAAGCCTACCACACTTTATTGATGAGCCAGACTCAGTTGCTGAGTGGAAGTATCAGATCTATCCGTATTTTCATGTCATATCCATCAATTCATCTCCATTAACTTCAACGTGGATGTTGAAGAAGTATTAACACTGTATCATATTACATCATCTAGCCATTCTCATTGACTGTTTATTCACCTCCATTTCATCTTTTCATACTATCATGCTACTTGGATGTATCAGCATATTGCTTTACTTATGATTATGAGCCTTCATCATATTGAACCATTGAATTATTATATTCAGTGTGCTGATGTTATCTTTTGGCCATATAATTAGTGGTAGCTCTATTCATATATAATTAGGGGGCTGCCACCAGCTTTGGGTTTTTTTTATATATTGTTCGTTTCTATGATTTATTATATGTTTGGGTCTTGATGGAATGTGTGGGGTGGAGGGGATCCATATACCACCATATATATTTTTTTATGTGTGAGTCATTATGACGTTATGTCATGAATACATTTTGATATTTTTGTAGATGTGATTTACTGGTTTGTGCCTCATTTAAATCCTATATATTTTTTCTTTTTTTAGTATATACTATATATCCATAGGATTGAGAGCACCCCATGTTCCAATTGTATGGGTTAACCATTTATTGATATATTTGAGTTGTGCTCCTATTAGTAAATTATTTGTATTTTGGACTTTGGTTGGAACCTGCTTCTCTGTCACTTCTAAGCTAAAAGTTTTTTGTTATTTATTTATTTTTTTAATTTAAACTTATTTTTGCTCTTCCTCAACACCCAGAGAGCAACTGGCTACCACCAACACCCCTATCAAGCAACTCAAGCTCCCTCTCTTTGCCTGTCTGTCTCTAGCATCAGCAATTCAGCTGCTTTCTCACTCTCTCCCAAGCAAAGACTGACAGCATGTGGGAAACTGACACCTCTTTATAGGTTGGCAGAAATGCACGTGGGAAACACCACATAGTAGTGGTGGGGAATACATTATACATTGATTTCAATATAAAGTAGAAAAACAAGGCCATTTATTTAATATAAATTATCTTTAACCATTTACTGACCCTTTATTGAAACCACTCATATGAGCAGCCAAACACACATACATATATGTAGAGGGCAGAATGTACCTCTTTCCATTCATAAACAAAAACAAAAAAAAACCCTCTTTCCATTCTTGCCATGAGATCCTCTGCTCATGTCAAGACAACGTGTACTTGATCTTCTGACTTCTCATTAATGCTTTACTTTGCGATGACACCTGGGGTCCTCAGGGTAATGTACAGACATATATAAATCTCTACAACCTCTTTCAGTAAGTAGATCAGTGTATCCTATATACAGATCAAGCATTCTGATTACTTATTTTTGCCCAGTAGCTTACCAGGTTATGTCTTGTAATGTCCCTGTCTTGCTTGGGTCTTTGTCGCTTGATTTTTCCCTTTCCTCATTCCTACTATGTGCCCAGTTATGTATACCAATATATAAATATGCATCCTACTTGCTAGTGTATTACCTTACCTGCATGTGCATGAAAAAGAGCAGGGCTGCCCTAAAGTGACAACAGTATATTGTAGCATTTTCCTGCTGAGTAAAACAATGGTATTGCTATTGATGGGACATGCTAAATTTAAAATTGATTACACACTAAACATTTTTTAGGGGTATAGAGGGATCACACCTTGGTACATCTGGCACATTCAACATTTCTACTCAGAGGTTTTTGTTGAAGTATTCAATCATCCCCCAAGATATCAGGTGCTGCCCTTTGCCTGTACCCAAAACGCCGATGATGAGTGCAACAAAATCCCTCACTGAAATGTCTGTTCAGGCAACTCCCACAAGCCAAAAATATATAGCATTATCATAATGTGTCTCACTTTCTGTTAGTGTCCTGGGATGGTTTAGTAGTGATATCAAAAGTGTCACCTACACTGACATTTCCATTAACTATTTTATCAAGGCTTACCTTGTCATAGGCTTCCACCCTGAAAACTTTGCTAGCAGGCTGTGGCTTATGGCAAGGTAAGCCTGCTCATGTGACATTTGATGCTTGCGCAACTCATTCAGGAACTACATTAGCAAAAGCAATAATACCAGTGCTGGTGATACCCATTAACATATAAAGCTACATGATTGATAAGCCAGAAAAAAGCAAAAAAAAAAACTGGCAAAAAAATATTTGCCACATTACCACTAAAAAAACATATAGAAGAAATTTGCAATTACACTCCAAGTGGGTAAAAAAATCCATCCTGACTCCAAAAGGCATTTGGATATCTCCTTTAATCAATATTCTATGTACACTGAAACCAACTGTCATAATTCTTAACATTGTCCTGCTAGAATATTTTTGAAACCATCTATAGTATCTGTAAACACCGATTTCTGAGGTAATAAATTCCACCATTTTACTGCCCTTATTGGATGACCTGTTTCTTTGCCCAGCTCTTGGAGTAACTAGTCCCCCAGAGAATTAATTATATTGGCCTTGAACATATTTGTAAATAGTAATCATATGATGCCCCCATCATATGTCTCTTCTTTAATGTAAACAAAACCAGTTTTTCTAATCTCTCTCTTTATAACTAAAGTTATCCAATCCAATGCCTTTATCAGTTTTGTTTCACATCTATGTACTTTTTTCAGTTTGGTAATATCTCTGGTGCCCAAAACTAAACTGAGACCATACAAAGATTTATAAATAGTCAGAATTATATTCCCGTCCCATGCATCTATACCCCTTTTTAAATATACTAATACCATTCTAACTCTTAAAGCAGAAGAGCACACATTGTTGTGAATTCTGTTGTCTATAAGTATCCCTATATCATTATCGAACAAGGATTTACCAAGCAGTTTCCATTTGAGTGTATATGTAGCATGTTTGTTTCTACAACACAATGCATAACCTTACATTTATCAACATTAAACTTAATTTGTCTCTCATTTCATCTAAAGCTTTGTTCTCTGTATGTATTTCCTTACACAAATTAGTGTCATGAGCAAGGATTGAGACACTACTTTCAATACCCACTCCAGATTCACTAATAAACAAATTAAAAAGCATTAAGCTCGGGACTGAACCCTGACGCGTTCTACTTACAACTTTGAACCAACTTGAAAAGGTTCTATTCTCTGCATTTCTTAATATAACCAGTTCTCAATTCATGCACAGATGTATCACTGCCCAAGCCAAGTATTTTAAATTATGTAGTAACCTGTTGTGAGGCACAGGGTCAAAGGTTTTTTCAAAATCCAAGTATACTACATGAACTGCAGTAACATTGTCCAAGTTATCACTTACCTTTACACAGAATACAAGTAATTTATGGCGCGATGCAAGAAATGTTCGCATCTGCTAAAGGCATTTTTGTGCGCAGATAGATTTTGCGCATGTTCTAACCCAGGAAGCTAAATACCGAATGCTTCTAGAATTGCGCATAAAAATTAAATTTTACGACAACAGTACACAGACGTATAAATTCATTCGCAATAGCAGTTCTTGCATTAAGTGCATTCGCTATTCCCCTCACACAGATTCGTTAATCTTAGCCACGCCCACAAAAAATAAATATACGCAGCCATTCGCTAATCTTGAATTTTCATGCGTAATTCAACAAAATCATGCACAAACCTATTCCCTAGTGGTTTTCACACGGGAAATAGCGATTGCGCACATTTCCTGCATCGCGCCATTAGTTTGAGATTATCTATTCTTCATAAAACCACACTGACCCTTACTAATGATGTTGTTGGTCAAAACATAGTCCAGAATTATCACGGTGCCCGTGCTCTGGTCTGTCACTCTCTGTGTGGTGCGCTCCCATTGGCTGAGCTTAGTTTGGCACACCCAGTATGGCCTTCTTATACCAGGTCTCTGGCACCTGTCAGGTGCCCTTTCGTGGTGTTCCTGTACCAGTGCTACTGTGTTGCTGTGATCCTGCATTCCTGTGTACCGACTTGGCCTGTTTGACTACTCTTGCTGGTTCCTGCTCCGTGATTCCACCCGGCCTGGCTGACGTTCCTGCTCCGTGACCTGACCCGGCTTGTCTGACATTCCTGCTCAGTGATTCAACCCGGCCAGGCTGACGTTCCTGCTCCATGACCTGACCTGGCTTGCCTGACGTTCCTGCGCTGTGATTCGGCCAGCGATCCTGATCCTGTTCTCCGTTTTGCTTGGGCAACATTCTTACTTCCGCAAGTGCTGGTCTAGCAGACTGAGTATTGTGGCCTCCAACCCACTGAGCCTTCCGTTAACTCTTGCAGAGCACTGTTGCCTCCGGTACACTGAGCCTTCAGTTACACTTGCAGAGCACTGTTGCCTCCGTTACACTAAGCCTCCGTTAACACTCGCAGAGCAAGTGAGTAAACTACTGTGTCTGAGTGTCGTACAAACCGTTACAAGAAAACTCCTATCTTACCCACTACGGAACTCAAACTCATATGTCTATTATTTATAAATTTAGATCATGGATTCTCTTTAAAATAGTACTACATCTGCTTTCCTCAAATCACAGGGCATTATGCCTGATGAAAATGAATCAATAGATATTAAGCATTACAGCCGTGCCATAACAGAACTAAGGGTATGTCACCAGGTCCAGATTATTCACCATATCCTTTTTCAGTTCCTTTTGGACTTTGTCTTCAGTAAGTCACATGAAGGAAATGCTGTGATTTTCACTATTTACCCATAACCTCTTGATGTTGCTGTTTTTTGTCCTTTATGAAGCTGCATCAAGCTGAGTACCACTGTAGGCCATATACACATATTTTTATTTAAGCAATTATGCATGCATTTTTTATTTATGATATGAATAGCTTATTAAACAGTTATATACTCCTTAAAAGGCAGTTTTTTTGTTGTTCATTTTGTTCTCCTTTCTTATATGCAGTGATATTTCTCTCCTACTTGAATCCATTGTCCCCAGTGAAGACAGGGTGTGGCCCAGGTTCCCTTGCAATGTTTGGGTATCCTTTTTAAACATCACACTCAAAAGAGCATGTGACCATGTCTCAATGATCAAAAGGTCGACATGAGAATCTCACCCTGCATGACAGAGCGAGATTCTCATGTCATGAGAATAAACTTCGCATAACAAGATCTGCGTTACTCTTTCTCCCACCCTGTGTAGCAGCTGGAGAGCTGATCAGATGAAACCGAGATGCAAGTCAAGGATCACAAAGGTCTCTTTCTCTCACTGTTGCTGAGCGCTGCGCTGGGCTCTCTCTCCCCTTCTTTGCATACTCTGCTCCGTCCTGTCATTCCACATGCACACAGAGAAGGGGAGAGAGAGCCCAGTGCAACAGTGAGAGAAAGAGGCCTTCGTGATCCTTGACTTGCATCTCAGTTTCGTTTTCTGAGCAGCTTGTAGGCTGCTATACACTTAATCCAGTTGCATCAGTATCCAGTGCCACGTTTGATCAGCTCGCCGGCTGCTACACAGGGTGAGAGAAAGAGTAACCCAGAGGCTGTCATGCAACATTTATTCTGGCGACATGAGAATCTCGCTCTGTCATGCAAGGCGAGATTCTCATGTCGACCTTTTGATCATTGCGTCATGGTAAATGTGTAATTTGGTTGCATACTGTTTTGAGTGTGACCTTTTTAAAGTAAACCCAATGTGTGTGACAACATTGGATGCGCATATGAAGAAAGGCTGATTTGGCCTCTAACCTATGTGAGTATCATTCTTGTGGTGAGGTGGTGGTGGTCTCATATTATGAAAGGGATAGTAATGTCTCTTTAAAAGACTTTCACTGAGTCTTCTTTATATTAATAGTAACAGATTGCACTATGTCTAATTTCTTACTTGTGTGTAGTTCAAAAGTTATTCAGTGCTAAAGATTACCCGCCCACCCCTTTCTGATCGCCTCCCTCTGAATCTCAAATCTGGTTGTGTGAATGGATAGCTGCAGTGATGGACTAACTTCAGTAAGTACATATAAGGGAAATCCTGCCCCCCTTGATGAAGAAGGGCAAGATTTCCCTTTGCTTACTGAAGTTTGTCCCTCGCCGCAGCCGCCCAGACCAGACTGCAGCTTCTGAGTGACGTGTCAAGAAGGGGTGGGCGGGAATCTTTTGCGCTGAATGACTTTTGAACTACACACAAGTAAGAAATTAGACAAAGTGCAATATGTTACTATTAATATACAGACAAAATATTTTTAAAGAGATATTACAATCCTTTTAATTACAGCACTTAAGGGATCCGTGGTATGTAACCTTTCATATTTTTGAAGAGAACGTATCTATATGAGATCATTTAAAGCAGAATCAAGTGTGAACCAAGAAACCTACCTGGAGGCACAAGGATATGTGCAAGTTGTGAGAGGTCACTTTTTTAAGCCTCTCTAATATGTGAGTAGGAATCTAAGGGTGCCTATGGGGGTGATTTGATTATGGAGGATGTTTCAACATTTTACTCTTAGATTGTGTGTGCTTGTCTTCTCTTTTATGATAGCTGCTTTCTTTGTATTTACAGAATAAATTAGTGTTTAAGGTGCCAACCATTGACTTATACTCACTGATCAGTCCTCTGCTTCGTTTTAAATGGGCACAATATCACCCTTCTTTTTGTCATTTATATACTTGTAGAAGTATTGAAATGTTTCCTGTTTTTCTCTCATTTTCAATTCCAGCTAGCCTAACTGCTTGTTCTGTTGCAGTATTTTTATTTTTTAAAGATTCATCTGACTCTGTGAAAATACTAATTTAAAAGCTTGCATTTTAGTCACATTGGACTTATTTTGTTCCTCTTGTAATTTTCCCCAATGGTATATGTTTCTCTCACACAATTTTCATTTGTTTGCGCTACGGAAGGGCTTTTTTCACTGTCACCATCATCATCACCCTCATAATCATCAGAACTAACACCAGACTCTTCTTCCTCTCTTGGTGAAAACATAGCTAGTGCACCTGATATCCCACTCACAGACACAGCAGGCTCAGGCAGTCGCACCACTGTACAGTTACTGCATACATCCACCTGAAGAAAATCAAAAGTTCCCCTTCTTAGAAACATACCCTAGGTCCCTGAGGATGTGTTAGCAGCACTAGGATCTGCTGGTGCTGAATTCCCAATACTACTATTACTACTGTGCTTGTGTTGCTACTTTGAATTGTGGATTTTTCACTTCAGCGGCAGACCTTCAACTCCAACAAGCAACAGCAGAACCACAGGTGATACCAATTACTACCTTTTCAAACTATTCTCTCTCTCTGGTTTCACTTTTCACAAACAACTACCAACTAAAACCTCACAGCATGGTGGGAAGTTCTGGGTTTTTATAAGATTGCAGAGATAATTCTCATGCCCATAGAAAACATAGGTGGAAATTGCCAAGTTCTCCTGGGAATTTCACCGACTTTTCACCCATCCCTACTGTGTTATAACAATCCTATATAATAATTTGCTAAGTGTATGTTTGTCAGAAGCTGTCATGCGCAGTACAGACTGCCTGTGGCAAGGCTGATAACGGAACGGGGCGCTCCAAATCAGCCACGGTGCAGGCTGTCTCTATTGTGCATGCACCATGGCCATTGCTGGGTGGCACTGTGTACACGGGCTCTTCAACTAGTGGTTTTATAATAGCACTACCTATGTGTGTCAGATTAATCCCAAACTATCCACACTATGTGCAACCATATTTCAGAAAAAAGGAGAAGCTTTCATTAATAAGCAAAAACCTCTACCTTGTGTTGTATTACCCTTTGAATGAAGCATCTGCCAGCCAATGTACTAAATATATAATAATATTAATGTTTTTATGCATTACACTGTCCTGGTACAAAGCATGAGACATTTTGATGACCCTTTAGAATTACAGCATGCCATATCTCACTATACTCCAATCATACTAGTAAAATATCCCCTTTGATATGCTTTCTTTATAGTATTTATGAACATTGTCAGGAGACATGGCAGACCACTTTATCAATAACTATATGCCATATTTTATTTTATTTAACCAGACTTGAGCATCCTACAGACATTGTCTGTTCTATTATTTTGTCTCTATACCATTCTTTTTACTGTATAGTGTATTACACACAAAGAAAATGTTAGTACAATTTATTTAAATATTTTTCAATACTGTCTTCAATAAATATATATATATATATTTTTACTTTTGATGGGGTGACATCATTTGCTGCAGTCAGCTGTCCAACTGCATGCAGATGATGTCACTTCATGTTTGAGCTCCACATTTACCTGATATAAGGTTTAAAAGCTGATTCTTACATTCAATTTTTTTTTGTCTTCGAAAGGTCCTGTACAGGACTTGCTGTATATAAGAACCATGGCTGCTGACCCTTCTTCTTTTTTTTTGCATGATTTGTGAATGTGCACCTGAGCATCGTAGCAGTTTATAAGTGAGCGCAACCATATCAACTCTTATACATATATATAATTTTAGTGTTCTTACCTGTTAAATTATTTTCACTATAGTCCATATGGAACACAGGTACCATGGGGTTCAGTCCCTCCTTCTGGAAGGCAGTGACACATCTCAAAAGACAGATTGTAGGTGGAGACTCCCAGTTACTCCTTCAGTTCAACCCTTGCCTCACTTACTAGCCACACTAACTAGGTGAGCAAGAGAAGAAGGAAATCTCCTGTTAGAAGACCCTAAGCAGACTCCGCATCCCAGACAAGGAAGACTAAAAAAAGGTCCCTAATGCTGGGTAGGATACCTGTGTTCCATATGGACTACAGAGAAAAGGATTTAACAGGCAAGAACAATAAAATCCTATTTTCTCTTATGGTCAATATGGAAAACAGATAGAACTTCACACCTGTCCCCATGATACTGGAGTTCCCTAGGAATATCCAGAGTCAGAAAAGCTCAAACAGAAAAAAGTGTCAACAGACACTGAACTCTCACAGCACACACTAACAACCAACGGGGCTCAAACAACTGAACAACAGTACGGTAACCAAGTGTGGAGGTCCTTAGACAAGCAAAACTGCTTGAAAGACCTTCTGGCCAAAGCTGGCTTCATCCAAAGCCAGAACATCTACATGGTAGTGTTTAGAAAACACTACCAAGGAGGACCAAGTTTCAGTCTTACACAACTGCACAGCCGCGGCCTGATTTTTATGTTCCCAGAAGGTTCCTACACACCTAGTGGAATGTGCCTTGACCTTGAAGGGAATAGGTTTCTTTCTGAGTCGTACACCTCAGAAGCCTTGATCCAAGAGGCCACAGTGACCTTTGAATCAGCTTGCCCTGCCCCGGAACCCTCAGATATGACAAAAAGAGAGTAAGCCTTGTGAAAAGGCTCAGTACAGTACACATAATATTTAAGGCACAACACTGTGTCCAACAAATGGAGATCCTTCTCCTCCTCAGACTTCGGGTGAGGACAAAATGAAGGCACCACACTCTCTTGATTGATGTGGAACTCAAAAACCACCTTAGGAAGAAATTCCTGAGATGTGCTAAACACCGTCCTATTATTGTGAAAAACCAGGAAAGGTTGCTTGCAAGACAAAGCCTGCAGTACAGCAACCCTGTGGACTGAGACAACTGCCAGAAAAAAGCTCTGCAGAGGAATGGAAGCAAGGGGCTCAAAAGGAGGCCTCTTCAACACTCCCTAAATCAGATTAAGGTCCCATGGAGGAGAAGGAGCCTTAAAGGCAAGGAAGATATGAGCCACTCCCTTAAGAAACACCTTGACATCTGGAATGGTGACAATACAGCTCTAAAAGAACACAGAAAGTGCAGAAATCTGAACCATTAAGGAGCCCAGACTGCATCCCTTCTTAACTCCTACCTGGAAAAAGGATAACACCAAAGGGAGTCCAAACTCCTGCGAGGACACAGACCTTTCCATGTACCATGAATGAAACAGAGACCAAACCCTATGGTAGACCTTGGAAGAGACAGGCTTTTTGGCCTGAAGCATACTGGAAATGACCTCAGTGGAGAACCCTTTTCTCCTCAAGATGTGGGCTTCAACAGCCATGCCGTCAAAGCCGACTTTTCCACATCCTCTTTCCACAGGTAACTTTGGAGGTCCGGCCTTGGAGGAGGTGAAATGGGTGCCTCCACTCCCTTCTTGTCCAGTAAGGTGTGACCAGAACAATGGCCTTGAACCAGGTGGGGGAACTTCAAGTGCCCACTTGATGGTTTATGTATACCACGGCCGTTGCATTGTCCAATTGAACTCTCACTAGCTTCCCCTTCAAGTGTGAGGTCCAGTACATAAGAGACAGACTATTTACCTTGAGTTCCAGAACATTGATGGACTGAAGAGACTCTTCCGCAGTCCACCTGCCCTGGACTCCCAGGTGACTCAGTACCGCACCCCAGTCACTCAGGCTGGCGCCCGTCATGACCAGAGTCCATTCTGGTATCACAAAGTGTTTCCACTATTCCAGGATGCGCCGGCGCAGCCAACACTAACGGTCTCTGCAGACTTCTGGAGAGAGGGAGATCAGGTGATCCAGATGTGCCGAATTCCCTGACCAACTCTGAAGAATGTGTCTCTGAAGCTCCCTCGTGTGTACTCGTGAGTAAGGCACACCCTCTAGCGTTGACATTAGCCTGCCCAACAGTCTCAAATAATTGCTGATTATAGCCGAGGGTAACTGCAGGGCCTGAGACACCTCCTACATCACCAGAGACATTGTCTTATCTGGTAGGAAAACCCTTCCCCTGGTGGGTGTAGAACCTTATCCCCAGGAAAATCAGTTCCTGAGAAGGCACAGGAGAGGACTTCAGCATGTGCAGAATGCCCCAGTGGTGGACCAGAAGCCAGATAAAGTACTGGACGTGCTGGGCCAGAAGCTTCTCTGAGGGGGCTTTGAGCACAAGATCATCCAGATAGGGTGTCATGGAAATGCCCCTGTGTGAATGAAGGCCGCTAAGGCCCCCATGACTGTAATGAACACTCAGGGAGCAGAAGCTAGGCCAAATAGCAGAGCTGTGAACTGGTAGTGATCCAAGCAGTAGGCAAACAGCAGATAGCGTTGGCTGTCTGGAAGGATGAGGATGTGTAGGTATGCATTCTGAAGGTCTAGATGCCCCAGATACTCTCCAGAGCTTAACGGTGCCAAGACAGAACACAAAGATTGCATCTTGAAATGTATAGTCACCACATTTGTTGAGCCATTTCAGGTGCAAGATGGGGTGACATCTGCCGTCCTTCTTTGGAACCACAAACAGGTTAGAATAAAAAACTTGAACTGCTCTCTGAGAGAGATACTGGGGTCAGAACCTTCTTGGTCAGCAGTGAGTCCACTGCCTCCAGGAACCGCCATATTTTGCCCGGCTCTTTTTGGCACCCTGGACAAAAAAACAAAACAAAATGGCTGAAGGGACTCAAAATTTATACGGTATCTTTCAGGGATTCCCCGCAAAACCCACTGGTCCACTAACGAGGACTCCCAGGCATCTTGAAACAAGCAAAGATGCCCCCTATATGTAAATGCAGAGGATTGCTTGACAGACTTAGCCCTTGGAGCAGCTCACTTGGGCTGCGAGTGCTGTCTGGGCTTGGAGAAGGAATGTGCGTGGGAGGCCTGTGACGTTTGAGGCCTTTGCGTCTCCATTTGGTGGGGACGAAAAAGACACAGTTTCCTCGCCATAGACATCTAGTGGACATCTGAGGCAACAACGTGCTCTTGCCCTCAGTAGCATCACTAATGATCTGCTGAAAAGGCAAAGAAACAAGTGACTTTTTAGAAGATTGATCTGCAGACCAAATCTTAAGCCACAAAGTGCGTTATGCAGTAACAGAAAAGACTGAAGCCTTAGCAGACAATCTGACCTCCTCAAAAAGAGCCTCAGACACATAAGTGTTGGCCACTTTAATGTTGACCAAAAGAAACAACAGGTCATACTTGTACAGCCTCTATAAGCTGTTCAGCCCAAACAACGACAGCCCTATTAACCCAGGAAGAAGCAAAGATAGGTCAAAGTGCCACACCAGTGGCAGCAAAGCTGGCTTTGAGGATAGAATCTGGTTTCTTATCTGCTGGATCCTTGAGTACACCTGCATCTGCCAAAGGCAAAGCAGTAGTTTTTGCCAATCTGAGACAGGATGATCCACAGTTGGAGGAGAGGCCCACTGCACCAGATCTGCCTCTGAAAAGAGGTTCAGTTTGGAGAACCTCTTAGTAATAAACAGCTGTTTGTCTGGGGTCTTTCACAGATCTAGAAGGATCTGGTCAAGAGTGGCATTAGGGGGGAAAAACTATGGAGATTTTTAATGCCTCTGGAAGACATCCATGGAAGAAGACCCCTCATCAGAGGTGTCAGAGAGTTTGGAGTCTGGGGTCTTCCACTCATCTATAAGGATCTGGTCAAGAGTGGCATTAGGAAGAAAAAAACAACATAATTAGAAGAAGACCCCTCATCAGAGGAGTCAGAGACCTGAAGCGTCTCTAAAACAGCTCTAATGAGACCCTCAGCCGAGTGAAGGGAATCATTCTCATAAGAGTCCCCATAGGAATAAGAAGAGTCCATATCCTCATATTCTCCTTCCTCACCCTCCTCTTCAGATAATTCCTCCTCAGATACCTCTGAGTCCTTAGTCTTGGATTTATTCCCATGACCCTTACAATCTGATATCCTGACATTAGAATTGCCTCACACTAGTACAAGACTAGTAAAAGCACCACCAGATTAATAAATCACCCTAGAAAGCACAGAAAAAGTACTTATCTGGCAGGTGAAGGGTTACTCTGGAGAAGAAGGGAAAAACGATAAGCAAGAGAGAGGTAAAACGGTGACTGCAAAACTGGCAACTGCAAGCCTGTGAAATGGGCATTCTGGGAAACAGTCTTCTTAGTTGCTGTTGCTTAGCAATGCCTACAATTCTGGCCATGAACCGGATGAAAGGGCACGAGGAGACAAGAAGAAAGAGTCCACTCTGACTTCTGTATGTCAAACAGGTGCAGAGTTACAGTTGTAATCAAAATTATTCAACCCCTATTGCAAATCAGGTTTATTGTCAAAATGTACAGACTTTCAGCTGTTTGCAATGAACAAATCAAACAAAAGCAATTGAAATGTTCAACACAACGACTTGGTGGCAACAGGCACTGAGGTTTCGGTGAGCAGAGTAAGGCGTTTACTAAATGCAGACGGTTTCCATGCAAGAACTCCAAGACGTACACTACTACTGACCCAAAAAACACAAGAAAAGTCAGCTCCAATATGCTCAAAATCATATAAATAAGCCACAGAAGTTTGGGGATTCTGTTCTGTGGAGCAATGAGACAAAACTGTAACGTTTTGGCCCGATGGATCAGTGGTGTGTCTGGAGGAAGAAAAATGAAGCATATGCTGAAAAGAACACTCTGTCTACAGTTAAGCATGGTGGTGGCCCGGTGACGCTCTGGGGCTGCTTTGCATCCTTTGGCACTGGAAACCTGCAGAGTGTGGAAGGCAAGAGGGATTCATTGAAGTATCAGGAAATCCTAGGAGAAAACGTCATGCTGTCTGTGAGGAAGTTGAAGCTTGGGCGTCATTGGACCTTCTAACAGGACAATGATTCCAAGCATACCTCAAATTCCACCAAGACTTGGTTGCACAAGAGGTCCTGGAAGATTCTGTTGCCATCACAGTCACCTGACTTGAACCCCATAGAAAATCTCTGGTGGGATTTGAAGAAGGAGGTTGCAGCATGCAAACCCAAGAATATTACTGAACTGGAGGCCATTGCTCATGAGGAAGGGGTTAAGATTCCTCATGAACGCTGCCAGAAGCTGGTGTCTGGCTATGCATCTCGTTTCAGCAGGTCATAACAGTAAAAGGGTGCTCTACTAAATAGTAAGATGCTTGCCATGAAGGGGTTAAATAATTTTGAGACTGGAGAAGTCATTATAAGTTGCATTTTCAGCTGAATTTGGGGAAAACACTTGAACCAGCTATTTCAATTGCTTTTGTTTGATTTGTTCATTGCAAACAGCTGAAAGTTTGTACATTTTGACAATAAACCTGATTTGCAGTGGGGGTTGAATAATTTTGATTACAATTGTATGTCGCAGAGAAGTTCACCCATAGAAGTCAAGGGAGCAAAGATAGAGGTGGTGCAGGCACCTGTCCTTAAAGGGTCCGCATCACAATATCAGTCAGCACCAAGAGAGGTACCCAAGACCCAAAAACCTCAGAGAACATGTGACAGCAACATAAAATGATACCCCAGGGTGGAAATATAGACCACAATACCCCCAAATTAGTGAAAATCACCAGTGAAAATGTTAACGCTGGAAAACTACAGCCATCTTTGCCCCAAAAACCCAGGTAGTTCAAAGTTGTATAATAAAAGGACTCAACGCGAGTGCAGGAG
This sequence comes from Rhinophrynus dorsalis, assembly GCA_037306005.1. Classification (NCBI taxonomy): domain Eukaryota; kingdom Metazoa; phylum Chordata; class Amphibia; order Anura; family Rhinophrynidae; genus Rhinophrynus; species Rhinophrynus dorsalis. The sequence continues at coordinate 347,086,983 of CM074723.1, read as the reverse complement.
TCCAAGGGCTCAGCGAAAGCCTCTGTATGGAGAGGTACAAGGTAGGTACCAGTCTTCTGTCTTCAGGATACCATTGTGAGAGAAAGCAGAGCCTCAGAGAAATTCTGCTGGGAGGGAAAACTTGGCCTGCAAGATTTTCTCCATGGGGCTGCAAGGGTCCACAAAGCACCTGTACACTGGTCAATCCACTCCACGTGAAGGCCAGTAACCTGCCTAACAGGGGAATTTTGGCAGCCCCATATGTATCAGAAAAAAAAATAAAACAAGCTACAAAATAAGAGAGTATCTCTGCTCCATCCACACTCTTGGGAGGACACATTCATACTGGCTAGTATATGGGGCGAGGGTTGAGCTGGAGGAGTGGCTGGGAGCTTCCGCCTACAAGACTCTGTCTTTTGAGATGTTTCCTGTTCTCCAGAAGGAGGACCTCAACCCCATGGTACCTGGGCTCCATAAGGATGTAAGAGGAAAAAGGATTTCTTAGGCTCAAAATATCCTTGGTTTGCAAGCACACGCAGAAGACCTTTTAAGTGAATGATTTATTTTGTATTAATGTGATCTCGGCTTTGCTGCAGAGCCACCGGGTGGTCGTATGATAGACCTCCCTGCAGTCTGCTACAATGCTGACTTCAGGGAAAGGGGAGGGAAGGGGGAACTTTGCAAGTGAATATCTCTCAAACCATAAAAGTTTGAGAGATGTCACTGTGGGCAATTAATTTCTTTTTTTTTTTAGGATTACAATATTGGGATTAGTAATTTTTAAGTATTACTATCCCTTTAAGAGCAGTAAACCAAAGACCATAGACCACATTTACATTTAAATGTAAACTTAGTCTATAGCCGTTGGTTTGCTTCTCTTGAAAAACGCTGCCCTAGGGGCTGAAACTTTGAACCTAATAAAGCCTTTTTATTTGGGGGATTATATAGCCCCCATAATGAAACAATACTGCTCCACTCCTTTGCGTGTTACCTATATTGTAAATAAATATGTATCGACAGAATGAAGTTATTAGTATCAAAGAAAATAACATGTTTAAGTATAAAGTTCTTTTATTGATGTAAGAAATTTTTTTTGCCTTTATTTTTTGTTACAAAAAAAGCTAAGTGGTTCTGAGAGCAAAAAGTACAGGTATTTTGTACAGCGCTACAGATCCATCAGGCTGGACCAAGGCTTGAAACTATTCAATCCACAGCTGTTTCATGTGTGTTCTGAACCATGGCTAATAGACCTATAACATCATAGTTCTATTCCTACTTCACATGATGGTATTTACATAATAAAAAAGGAGTACACTTTCAATAAAAATAAAAAAGTGACAAAGTACTTGTATCTATATTACATGTTTGCAGGATGCACCATATGAAGGCCACTCTGTCATTTCAAGAAGTGAACAAACATGGACATGAGAGGCTTACAGACATTAGAAACAGTGCTGTGCTATTTGCTGAACGTGAAGCACTTAAGTAGCATAGCTACAGTTTGGCAATATCCTTGGTCCCATTTAAGATTCATCACAAAATAAGGCACATACATTTCAAGAATGTACTAAACACTGCTGTGTAATGGACAATACAGTAAACTACACTTTTAACAACAGCAAAGTACAAATATCAACAAGATGAATAGCAAGAAATGACACAAAACATGAGTACCACTTGGTTTTATCACACAATACAATTAAAACAGAAAATGCATTTGGGCAACAATGTACACCACAGCGCTACTTGAAATCAAGTACCTTTCTTCCCTGTACAAGTGTACCATACACTGTGCATGTAATAATAAAAGTAATACTAAATTAAGTGGACTGTTCCCTTTCTATAAGAATAATAGATTTCTATCATCAGGGCTATAATCTCTGCTCTAAAATAGGTCTGGTCTGTATGAAGCCTACTTGTCATAGGGACAAAACAATCCATAGCTATTTTATTCTACCATGCCATTCTGTACAAGATGATTGCCTCTGCTATCAAGATGCCCATTTCTAAAGGATAACTTTCCTTATTTATTGCCTCTTTGCAATACAAGCTGATATATACTTAAAAAAAAGAAAAAAAATACAAACAAATTTGAACTGTATACATTTTGTACATCAAACATATCTTTCGTACCAGTCATAACAGCATGCAAACCTTATGGCGAACACCAATTAGATAACTGATGTGTAATTTAAAAAACGTGAGATAAACAATGGCTGAGTTGTTATAATTCAAACTGATACTTCATTCCTCCAAAAATATCTAGAATTAAGAGCTAGGCTGTCCAAATGGCCACAATGCATTTTTCAATAATGTCTCTTTGAAACCACAACTGTGTTCTGTTTTTTCCCCATTACATAATTTACAGTTACAGAAAAAAAGTCTTCTAATTGGTTAAACAGAACAACCAATATATATATATATATATATATATATATATATATATATATATATATATATATATATATATATAATTTCAAACATGCACAGATGCCACAGGTTTACATGGTTTACACTGAAGAGAAAACACACAAACTCATTTGGGCTAAAAACAAGACATGGTTTTAGGCTGAGAATACTGATCCAATGGAAGACTAATTCTCCCTACAACACTTTAGGGCTTGAGTCCTTATTCCATAAAAGGAATGTACTGGGAATACATCCCATTAGTTGGGATGAAATTTCTAAAATACATACATGCATATAAACTGAGTTGCTTCCTTGTTCATTTGCATTGTTTTTCTCCTCCAGTCTATTGCATAACAGCAAGAAATTTGCTTTCTTCTGCAAGCGAGGTCAGCAAAGAACTCATGTCCCCAATAGCCATATTAGTTGAGCTAACAGGCATGGTTGGGAATGTAAGAGACGCTCGAGGAGTGGTAAGACGTGAAGAATTACGTGACAGATTCTGGATGATGCTTGGACTCAGAGCTCCTGAAATTAAGCTGGCATGATCCCCGTCATCTATAATTGCATCAAAATCAATCTGTACTCCATCTAAACCGCTTCCATCAATATTATCAACTGTGCTTGACACCTGATTAGCTCCTGGTGAAAGAAGCTCAGAAGCATTTGTATTATTAGTTTCTTGTAGAAGACAGTTAGCTTCTGTACCAGGAACAGAACCTGATTTCATGCTTTGCTGAGTATATCCCATTGTTTGGTCATAGAACTGACCTGAGAAGTTCTGTGCACAATGCTGTTGTGGTTGAATTTCTACCTTGATTCCATTCACTTTGTAATTTTGTTGGTTGGTATCACTTACTTGTTCTTGGAGATATGGCAAGTTGCTTCTCTGTATGTTCTGCCTGCTATTTCCACAAGACTGGTAACTCTTTACTATGGTTGCCTGCTGGTTTGCCATGTTTTGAGAAACTGGTGGGAAACTTTGTGCTGCTTCAGTGGTTGGGACATTTTGCCTTAACATTGTCTGATTCGATCGATTAACGCCCATGTAATGCATACCATAGATCATATGTTCAGTTGCAAGTTGCTGCATATATTCCTGGTTTATGATGTTTTGACTCTGAATTGTATCATTTGTGTCTGATGACTGCTCAGTGTAATGCATGGATGGTACAAAGTTCTGTTGACCTATGTTTATTTGCAAGCTGTTGTTAGCAAATGTTTGTGCTCGAGATGCTGGACTGTAGGGATTTTCTGTTGCAGAAGGAGCCAGTGATGATCTGGTTGTGTATTCAGTATACTGCTGTCCTTTATTTGACTGACTGTTCAATAAGTGATTATTATTATTATTGTAAAGGTTCAGGTTTTGCTGTGATACTTGAAGATTATTTTGTACATGTTGTTGAAAACTCTTTTGCAGCAGGCCATTCTTTGTCAAATTCTGCTGTTGGACCATCATATTATTATACAATCCAAAGGCTCGACTCTGCTGCATAGCAGAACGTTGTCCATTCCTAAGTCTAGATGGGGAATGCTCTGCACTACCAGAGCTAACTTCATTCCATTGAATTGGAAGTTCATTTTTATTTTCTGCTTGGTCTACTTGCTCCAGATTGTGGAGTGTTTCATTTATTGTGTTATTGTTTAGGTGAGATTGATCAAAGTTGTTTTCATTCCTCATTGCTGCACTGCTTTGTAATTTATCTGTACCACCAGTCTGAGAATTTTCATACAGGCTTTGGTTCTGAGAATTAAGGTACTGAACCATGTCATCTGGCAGTAAATCCTCATCATCAAGATTCCCTTCTGCTTCCATGATCATTGCTTCCAGGGCCACATTTTCACTGATACTAGGAGGGCATGGGGAATACACAATGCGAGTATAATTCTGAAGGCTTAAGTTACGCCTTTCCAAAGGTAGAGGGCCATCTGGAGGACTGATGCTATTAAGACTGCTGAAACGTGGAACTCTTGCATTAGTAAAGTTGTCAGAAACCATTTTTACAGGGTCACTAGCTCTTCGCATACCATTCCCTTGAAATTCATTGGACAATAAATGCCTTCTTCCATAAGTGCTTACTCCCCCATCACTACATCTTCGAGGAACATTAACTGATGGAAGTGAAGAAAACCTACTATCTCTTGAGTCATTCAACAGTGCCATTCTTGTCTTTAGGCTCATCCTTTCCATGTTAGGCAGTGGTGTTGGTGGGGGTCCACCAGTTGCAGCAGCATATTTAGCTTTCAACCTGTATTGTTGTGCAGGAGTAAGGCTAAGGAGGCTTGGCAGCCCATCATACTGACTTGATTCACTTGATCGTCTTGAGGCATCAGTGGAGATGGGATCGTAGGAGTCTGTAACACTTATATTCTGGACCCTACCCTCAAACTGGGAAGTCTCGCTGGATCTTCGACTGGAAAAGCAAGGTGAAATTCCAGAAGACCTACGGCTGCTTAAATAGGCTGAACTTATTGTGCTAGTATTGCTGTCCCGTCGGTTCAACATGTTCAAGACTGTAATGTCCATGCTAGAAAGCTCATTTCGATTGGGAAGGATAGCCATGGACCCTCCCATGCTTTTGTTGTTGTTGTTTAAGGGCAAACCTAGGGTAAAGAAAACAAAAACATGATTAATATTTGGAATATGATTTCAGTAAAGACATATATATATATATATATATCCAAGTATGGAAAGTTATATCCAACTAAATACAGATTTATACAAGTATAGGAAATTATACCCAAATACAAAACAATCAGTACAAAATATGCACTTTAGAGTTTTTTTAAGTATATAAAAGAGAGAGTAGAAAAGCTTGTGCATAAAAATATTTGCTGTGTGTGTTACATCAGAGGTGTCAAGACTTTTTCATTCAAGGGCTGTATTGAGAAAGAACAATTAATCGAGGGCCAAATATTAATTAATAATGCCAGTGAATTATAAATAAGTGCTAAAAATGACACAAAATGTAATGAGAATATATTAAGTACTAGTTGAAGAGCCCACTACACGGGCCACAGTGCCACTGCCAGTCTAAATTAGACTGACAACATACCTTACACATTGATACATAATCTTACATATGCATCATCAAAGGTACAATTTAATAAACAAAAGAGGTGTAGTCTGTGGCAAGAGATGGGACAAATAAAAATTCCTTGAATTCCCATTGATTTAAATGGAGCATTGAACCCCTTGAATGCTAGAGGGCTGAAACAACTTCCAAAGACATCTCTAGTATTCAAGGGGTTAAAAGTTCCATTCAAAGGGATAGTAATAGTTAATATGTTTATTTAATATTGTAGGCATTAAAAAATTATGAACAACGATATAAGTCTTATCTCTCAAACTTTTATGGTTTGAGAGACATACCTTGCTAAAGGTACCTCGTGAGAGAAGTCAGCTGACAGCTGCAGAAGTCAGCTGACTTCTCTCACGAGGGAGTTGCTAGGTTCCCAAAAGATGTGGAACTTTTTTCCCACAAGACCCTGGGGGAGATTAACTCAATTACATGCATCAAGATGGCAGCTTTAGCTCCCTCAAACAGTAGCTAGCAAAACCCCTGATACCCACATTAGATGGAAATGGTAAGTGTGCCTGGTTAAAGTGATTATAATGGTGGTAGTCACTGGAACTGTGGGAGCAGAGAAGACCAAGTTCCTTACTGCTACTAAGAATGGTAATTAGCAGCAAGGTAGTGCCAATGTTAGTGGTAAAATGTTAGGTTTTAAGTTTATGGGTTGGTTTTTAGGGTCAGGTTTAAGGGGTATATCTTGGTGTCAGATTAGATTTTAGATGTGTAGGGTTAGTTTGGATTAGTATTAGAGATTAAAATGAGAAGTTAGGAGATAAAGGCCTTATGCACAAAATAAATGAGGAACAATTCTGGGGCAAACCAACTGCACCATAGGGAACAGATGCAATAGGATTCAGTGCAATGCACTGAAGACTTCTCTAGAATCCAAGGAGGTTACTAGTCCTGGAAACAACTGGATTATTGAACACATTCCTAAATAAACATAAAGGGTAAACATAAGAGTACCAACGGAGCCTTCTAGCACTGTAATTGTTAAGCTAAAGATAGGATTGCACTCTAGGGCAATGATTTAGGTTGAAGGAATTGGACATTAAGCAGATTATTTAAGGTAAAGTGTTTTCTCTTATTTTATCCAGGCATTTATTATCTAGATAATAAGCACAATAAGCAATTCTGTCTTCAGCCATAACATATAAATAAATAAACCATGAGCGGGTTATTGATTCCTCCACTCTGGCATATCAAATTGGTTGCCTTATGCATCAAATTATAGACGTATATTTTTCTTGATTTGTCTCGATGAAAGTCATTGAGGTCGATATGCTAAAAATAATTGGATTAATTTTAGAGCAAACTAACTGTAACGGACCAATACAAAGGGGGAGATTCACTAAGCGGTGATAAAGAGGTGATGACTTCTCCAGTGTATCACTTCTCCAGTTCCTATGTTATTCTATGTAGCCTATTCACTAAGATCTCCAAAGTTGAAGAAATCTTACTGCATAGGCTCCATAGAATAACATAGGAATTGGAGAAGTGATAAAAAAGTCATCTCCACTTTATCACCTCTTTATCACCACTTAGTGAATCTCCCCCAAGTTCTCCATATTCCCCTTTAACATCACTAACCCCTTAGGGACTAGAGGAGTGTGAAACACACTGTAAAGCAATGCGTTTACCACCCCTCTGGTCCTTGGGTTAATGTCCCAGAATTCCGCCTCTTTGCCTTTATACATGAGGCCTGTTGTTCTTTGCCTTTGTAACAGTCTCCCAAATAAAGTTGTTGGCAGCATTTCTTTAACCTGAAAGAATAATATATAAATATTGTTTATCTTACCATTTCCAGTGATTGGTGGTAAAGTTGGTGGTTTGGAAGGTGGGACTGGGTTCAGTCTTGGAAGCATCCCGTTAACCTGTTTGATTCTTTCTACTTTGATTTGTTCCATCCATTTGGTTCCTGACATAATTCTCCTGCCTTGTAAACCAAGTCCTGTGGTTGCTGTAGAAATGGTAGAGTCCATGATCGGGGTTTCATCCAGATTGCTGAGGTCTCCTATGCTGCCTCCATTGTTCAGAGTAAGCTCGATCCCACTGTTGGTATAGTTGCTGATGGGGGACTGCTCGCTGCTGCATGAAGACTTACCACCAGGGCTTGGCTGAGATGTCTAATTGAACAAAGTCAAAAACAAAGTAAGATATTAGTCCTACAATATAAATAAATAATATTAGCACACACAGTAATAATATAGAAAGCAATTTATGCTTTATGCAGAGGGAAATATGTATCAAGAAAGTAGAATTAGCTTCCAACATTTGCACTGTATGCATGAACCTCACTGGCCAAAAAATGACCAATTCTGGAGCATACTAACTGCACCATAGGTGACAGATAAAATGTCCCCAACTACCATTTATTTTAAATGGGTTCTTAAATCCTTTAATTATAAAAAGGCCTCCAACACATCACTTTGCAAAGCATTAGGAGAACTTGTCTAGCATTTAAATCAAATGGAATTTTTATTTGTCCCTTATGGTGCAATTGGTTCCCCTAGAATTGCTCCACTTAAAATGAGCCTTAACAAGTTTAGTTAAACTCTGCCGATATGTTGCTCTAACCATTTGTTTGCAATATAAATTAACTTCTACTTACTGGTGGGACAGTCTGGCACTTTATGTAAATTAGTATCTGTGTTGGGCTACGATTGCTACACACTGTGTTGTACATGAAGTTTGGCAGAGCTCACACACTTGGGGAATTGTGTGTTGTTTAGCTCAAACATAACTAATTAGCACACTGTGAAGGGAATTATTATAGTTCCAAATGCATAAATGTTTATATCTCAAAAACAATGTACTTTACATAAAATGTTCTTATGGTGAAATATCCCTTTTTAGATGCATTAAATCCTGTGTAATCAATTTTACTGGAAATGAATTAATTGTAGACTTCAGTAGTAATACAATGATAAAGATAACTAGTTACATTACGATAAGTTACGATTTTCTAGAGAAACAAATCTGCATGTTTGTTGGCAGATAGGTTCAAGTGGAGCATATCAGACAAACTGGATCTGGCCATATACACTACCGTTCAACACTTTGGGGTCACTTCGAAATGTCCTTGATTTCCATCATATGAAATGCAAAATAGGAAATACAGTCAAGACATTGGCAAGGTTAGAAATAATAATTTCTAATTTAAGTAATAATTGTGTCCTTCAAACTTTGCTTTCGTTGAAGAATCCTACATTTGCAGCAATTACAACCTTGCAAACCTTTGGCATTCTAGCTGCCAATTTGTTGAGGTAATGTGAAGAGAGTTCACCCCGTGATTCATGAAGCACCTCCCACAATTTGGATTGGCTTGATGGGCACTTCTTATGTACCATACGGTCAAGCTGCTCCCATAACAGAAACAAGGGAATTTCTAAGTGACCCCACACCTCTGAACGGTAGTGTGTGTGTATATTTATTTTTGAAGAATTCTTGAAACTTTCTCTAATTTTGACACCTGGAACACATTACCCCACACTAATATGAACACAATGTACAGACAAATTAAATAAAAATAGGATATACGTTCATTTTGTGACGCTATTATAGAAATTTAGACAAATAAACCAGAAAGTTAAAATAAATGTTCATAACATAAAATGAAAGATAAAGGACACAATTTTCTTGTAAGACTCTAATACTTGTGTTCATCTTAAATTGTATACCGTTCTACATGGTTAAAAAAGTTTACTGATAAATCGGAGCTCCGTTTATTTTCTTATATTATTATCCCTTTAAGGAACAGTAAAGCTCAATATCCATTTCCAACTTTAATAATCATAGATGTTGGTATAAAATATAGAGATACCTTATATTGTATCTCATCATATTCTCATATGACGTTTTAAAAATAAAATGAGATTAAAATTATTGTTATTATTATTTAAAGCAGGACTAGAAAAATCCCAAAAAATCCAAGACTCCTGAAATGTTATTTGTGTTCCTAAATTATATATTTTTTTTAAGAAAAACTGCTGATTTTTGACCAGTAACGACAGATTTAATGTTATGTACATTAAATTACTATACAATTGTGCCCAGTTCAGTGAAGCATAAAGGAGATGTTACCGAGAAAAAGAAGCTAATTGAGTCAGTCAGAGAGGGAAACAGTGTCAAAGGCTCCAAAGAAAAACTGTACAGAGAAGCTAAGTTTTACATACATACACCTATTTCATATTTTTCTTTAGTATCAGAGCACTTTTGCTTAATTGAAGCTTTAAGTATAGTATAGTTCAAGGACATGTTTTTGGCATGAAAGTAGCTTAGTATCCCTCTAAAAAAAACATCAAATTGCAAGTTGTGTCAATTATCTTTCTAACAGAATGTAACAAAAATATTGTTTTTCTCAATACTAATAAAGATGGAAAACACCACTGACAAAAATGTGCTTACAGCAAGACATATAAGATGTAAATGTAAAATTGAAGTACCTCACCTTATTACCCACTGTCCTTAGGAAGGTTGAGCAAGATATTTAAGAACATCAAGAGACATTAAATTAGTAAAACTATACTGCTATTTAATAAAGCACCATGGATATGTTATGTACACACAGCAAACATACACTATTATATATATATATATATATATATATATATATATATACATACATACACACAAAACTCAATAATTAAATATACATACACTGTAGTGATGGACTATCGTACATGATACAACTTCTATACCATACTGCTATTTAATAAAGCACCATGGATATGTTATGTACACACAGCAAACATACACTATGTATATATATATATATATATATATATATATATATATATACACACACACACACACACACACACAAACTCAATAATTAAATATTCATACACTGTAGTGATGGATTATCGTACATGCTACAACTTCCTCATTGATGGGTTCAAAGTACACTATATAAAACAGTAGTAAATTATTGTATAAGTCTATACTGGCAGCAGATTCAAGGGTACTGATCATGTTTTACTACTCCTAAGGGAACACTCCTGGCAGGTGGTTGGACACAGCAAAGAGCTGTGTTGGTCACAGCCCCAAACTTCACTGGGTTGTGTGAACAGTTCCATAAACTGCAAGGGGAACATTTTCATAGCTACACATAGGATTCCATTGGGACTGAAGGTCACACCTCATATGATTAGGGTTAGGAAGAAAGCAATGTGGGTCACTTGTTTAGCTCCCCTGCTGGTCAGCTCAGGATCACAGTACAGTCCTAACTTCACTAGCAGGTCTGCTGCTCCATACAAAAGTGCAAATGGTATACTAATAATGGGAAATGGCAGACTGCATATATTTCAAGTAGTTAAGCAAGAAATGGAAATATGTATAATACATACTTTCGAGAAAATGGATTCATTCAAGAAATGTAGGTATGAAATATAATGCAATGTCTACATCATGTAGTTATGTAAAATAATTCAGAATTCTGAAAATACAGGCAGAAATGGGATAATGGGGACAACTGTCTTTTTACTGATTTGCCTATTTAAATCCTGTTGTTGGCTCGATTGTAAGATTTGCCATGCTGACCATAAACTGTTTGTTGTATATGACAATACAACACACAGATAAATATGTATTCTTCCATTGGAATTCTCCAAGCTGGAGTACTTCTGGCCAGACTGACCGGTAAGCAGGCCAAGGACTGCATTATCTGCAGTTTTCAAGAGCTTAGCTTAATATCCTATTTTGCTGTCTACTGGCAAATTACAAACATATTTACTTTTATTGTTCACCTTACAAAGTCTAAAATGCTTTTAAATCTTTTAAAGGGATAGTAATGTTTCATAATAAAAACAGCTCTAATTAATCATCATAGTATTTGGACTTTGGAGAGTGTTATTTCAATTCTGTCACAGCTGTAGTTCCAGAGTAATTCAATGACAAAGTGTCCCCCTCCTGCCCCTTTTACTGATATCACACTGTTCAGCTAGAGCAGAAGGGAGGTGCCCAGGTAGACTGCAGAGAGGGACAATCTTCAATTATGATAAGGGGAAAACATGAAAAGCTTGTCAAGGGGGGCAGGAATGTCATTGTTTTCATAGGAATAAGAGTGTTCCCTTCTGTTATCTGTCTGGTCTATAGACTGCATTCCACATCTGAGAAGAGATTGTTTACAGTAGGTAAAAGGGGCGGGAGGGGGAAACTTTGCTTGTGAATATCTCATAAACCATAAAGGTTTGAGAGATAAGACTTATATCATTCTTCATGTTTTTTAATGCCTACAAAATAAAATAAAGTTAAAACGAAGTATTACCATCCCTTTAAGTAATGCTGTACACCTGCAGAAAAAAGGCCAGCTTAAAGGGATAGTAATACTTCATTTTAACTTTATTTTATTTTGTAGGCATTAAAAAAACATGAAGAATGATATAAGTCTTATCTCTGAAACCTTTATGGTTTAAGAGATATTCACAAACAAAGTATCCCCCCCCCCGTTCAACCAGATCAGAAGGGAGGTGCCCAGGTAGACTGCAGAGAGGGACAATCTTCAGTTAAGATAAGGGAAAAAGCTGAAAAACTTGTCAAGGGGGGAAGGGCTTTCATTGTTTTCATACAAAGAAAATTGTCCCCTTCTGTTATCTGTCCTGTCATACAACCAGACTCACATCTGAGAAGAGATGGCTTACACTAGGTAAAAGGGGCGGGGAGGGGAACTTTGCTTGTGTATATCTCATAAACCATAAAGGTTTGAGAGATAAGACTTATATCATTCTTCATGTTTTTTTAATGCCTACAAAATAAAATAAAGTTAAAACGAAGTATTACTATCCCTTTAAGTAAAATGTTCTGAATGTAGTGTAAAATCATGTTTGAACTTGGACAACTAAGTACAATTCCAGGTGTTTCAAAGGTAAAAAATGATATTATTGTTACAAATTATTTGTTTTTAATTTTATTTTTACTTAAAGGGATAGTAATACTTTATTATTACCATCCCCCATATTGTACATATTTGTAAAATAACTGAATAGCCCCCAGGTTCATCTCTCAAACCTTTATGGTTTGAGAGATAACCGAAGGCAAAGTTCCCCCCTCCCTCCCCCTTCCCTGAAGTCAGTCGTACGCTCTAGCTGACAGCATCAGATTCCAGTCATTTGACCAGACGGCAGCTCTTCAGCAGAGCTGAAATCTCACTATTTAGAAATAAATACTTAATTGGAACAGTTTACAAAGTGTGCTTGCAAACCAAGCACACGTTATAGACCGTTACAATGAAGTATTTATTTCTAAATAGTGTGATTTAGAATGGTCCTTAAAGGGTTAATCAGAGTACAACTATTCTGTAAAACGTAAACCTTTTAGGAGATATTGCATTATAGTAGTATACTACATACCATTGGTTTTTCAGCCTTCACAGTTTTTACTTGGAGGCATTCTTCATGCTTTGAGGTAGAATTACTGAGGTCCTTGTGCTCTCCATGTGCTCCTTGAATCTGATGTCCTGGTGATCGTGACTGTGAATGGCTTCCCGGTTCTCTTGGTGGAGGTGGCCTCGGGTGCAAGTCTCCTCTCTGCTTTTTGGTGACGTGGGCTTCTGGACCATGCACTGTTTTTACATGTTTTCTCAGCGAGCTAGGATCTGTGTAACGTTTTGTGCACCCAGGGATCTTACACACGTATGGTTTCTGCAGGATGGAAAAAATATTTACATTTTAATAGAAGTGTTTCGTCATCATGGATGCTGATTTAATAAGAGGGATTTGTACCTTATGAAGTAGTTTGCTTGCTCCAGTTCATTTTAGTACATCATCCCATGTTTCATGAAGCTATCATCATTCAAATTAATTCACTTATGGAGAGTTATGCACTAAGGAGTGATAAAGAGGTGATAAAGAGGAGATTGCATCTCCAGTCATATCACTTCTCCAGTTCCTAAGTTCTTTGTGCATTTGCTATATAGAATAACATAGCAATTGGAGAAGTGATATCACTGGAGAAGTTATCTCCTTTTTATCACGCCTTAATGCATCTCCCCATCATGTCTCAACCTGCCTACTGCTAGCTCTTTCCTCACAGCTGATTCTGCACTAGGAAGAAAAATATAGGATACAGAGGTCTTTCAGAGGAACAATCCACTGATGAATGAATAAATATTTATAGAGCGCCACAAGTTTACCCTGCGCTTTACAATTTAAGAGTTTGGACAATACAGGGTGACAAGTGCTAAGGAAAATTAAACATAAGGGTTATGTGCCGATATCTATCTATCTATCTATCTATCTATCTATCTATATATATACACACACAGTTTTTGTAGTTCATGACCCGCACTCACAGGGCTTCCAATTTGATGAAAAAAATGATGCAATATTTATTATCAACGTTACGGCCCCACCTTGGGCCTTTGTCAAGATAGCCCAAGGTGGGGCCGAAACGTTGATAATAAATATTGCATCATTTTTTTCATCAAATTGGAAGCCCTGTGAGTGCGGTTCATGAACTACAAAAACTGTATGTATTCTGCATGGGATCAAGCACCCAGGCTATTGAATTTGTTTACAGGAGAGTGCACGGATTTTCATATATATACATATATACACAATTGCAAAGATGGAAGCACCCACTATTAATAAGTGTTCTGCCCAGATGCATAATCCTATTATAATAATACAAAGTACAAGAAAGGCAGCACCAGTAGGACGTGTGAAGAGGTAAAAAAATTGGCAAATGTTTATTGTGTGCTGCCTTTTATGTTTTATATATATATATATATATATATATATATATATATATTGGCTTCACTGTGTTACTGGCACAGATACAGTATGGTGTTAATTAATTATTATCCTACTTAAAAAATGCCTAGTGCACTGGGAAGTGCTGAATTCTTTGCATAGTTTTCCTGCACTGTAATCCCACAATTAAAAGATTATCGAGATTAAAATTTTAAAGACAGTTGACAACAATGGTACATCAGGCAACATAATGGGGCTTAAATCTAGTAGGTATGTTAATAGCCTAGTATTAAAATAGGTGCAAAAAGTAGTAATGATGGTCTTCTTGGCAGGAAATTAAGTTCTTAGATAACACCACACATGAAAACCACAGATGCTATTTTTTTAATGCAAAAGTGCCAACTGTAAAGCAATGGAGCGACTGACATACTTGAAAGAACTTGGGTTTTATGAACAAAGGTTAGGTAAACTCTACAATCCCTATATTAAGCTACAGACTTATTAAAGTTGAGGAGATCTGAAAACACACAAATTGGCTACTTTATCTCACTGAAGAGTTTATTTTACCATAATGCCTGTCTCCCTTTGAACAGTTCTAAACACACCAACTACACTACAGAGAACAAATCAAACATCACAAAATCTCCATTGAGAAGCAATGCATTGGAGATCTCTCTAGCATTCAAGGGTTTAAATAATCCAATGGGAAGTTTAATTTGTTTTCTATGGTGCAGTTGGAATGATCCAGAATGGCTCAATTTCCTTAGTGCATGAGTTTCAGTATATTTCCGTATGATAGTTCTTGTTCTTCTATGCCCTTACTGTCCAGGGTTGAGAAATGCTCTCCAGCTGCTGTTGGATAAAAACTTCTATCATCCTTTGCTGAGAAATATTGAAGTTAACTAACAAGTTGCACTTTACCCGCTTCGCAAATTACACAGACTTGGAGAACGTGGAGCAATTATCAGGCATAAATGCACCATAGAGAAGAAATACAAATTTTCATTGATTTAAATGATGTTGTTAAGCCGTCTGAATGGTTGCAATGTGTTGAAGATCTTGTTAACATTGAAGGAGTTTAGAGCCCCATTTCAGTCACTGGAAATTCTAAGAGTGCTTATTTGTCCTCTATGTGCAGCTGGTTTGCCCCACATCTTTTATAACCCTTAGTTTTGAACACATCTGCCTTAATGTTTCTATGATTGCGAATGTCACAGATCTTGCCATCTTACCTCATTGGAATGAGTTCGGTTTTGGTGCTTAGCTCGGTCAGATGCATTGGAGAAGGCCTTGTTGCAGCCCTCATGCTCACAAACATATGGTTTCTCTCCAGTGTGTGATCTCAAGTGAGTTTTCAAGTTTTCCAGTCTGGAATAGGCCTTACAACAACCTTCAAACTGTAAGAGAAATGCACATAAAGATTTCTTTAAATGTCCTGGATGCTAAAGACAGATCAGTAACAGATCAGAAAATGTATAATATGGCAAAGAGTTAACCCTTTGAACACCATAAGGCTGTGAAATGCTTGTGCTTTATGAGCCATTCACTAATTATATTTAACATAAATTCAGAGGTACAGTAGCACAATTGAACTCGTGGGTCTTGTAAAAGATTTCACTGATGAATTGCACATATACAAGGGTTATCCAAACTTACAGTGCATTTGTGTGGCTTTTCTCCTGTGTGCCTTCTCATGTGCACCACCAACATATACTGGGCCTTGAATGGTTTCTGCTCTCTTGAACATTCCAGCCATCGACATACAAATTCCTTTTTCTCTCCATGTATGTGGTCATTATTTATATGCTACAGAAGGAACAAAATAAAACACCAAATCACCACAACAGCAACACAATAAGAATGCAATCCCAGAACAGGCCGATACTGTTGAGTGCCTGTGTATAATAGTGTATATGTTAAATACCACAGGAAATACAAGGCCATTAATTCACTTACACTACCATTCAAAAGTCCTTCTTTTTGAAAGAAAAGCAAATTTTGTCCATTAAAATAACATCAAATGGATCAGAAATATAATGTAGACATTGTTAATCTTGTAAATGACTATTGTAGCTGAAAATGGCTGATTTTTAATGGAATATCTATATTTGCTGCAAATGGAGTAAAGTTTGAAGGACACAATTATTATTTAAATTAAAAGTCATTATTTCTAACCTTATCAATGTCTTGACTGTACCTATTCCTTTTGCAACTTGATATATGTTTTCATGGAAAACAAATTCATTTCTGAAGTGACCCCGAATTTTGAACGGTAGTATCATGCCAAGGCATGAGTTGGGCCTTGCAGGGCTCAGGTATGCATAATTTGTTTATTTTGTGTATTTTATTGTACCTTTTAAAGTGTTAGCTAAATTAACTGAGTAAATAACATCACCAGAAACTGAATGAGTAAATCACCAGAGCAGGTTGTAGGGGTCATAAAAAAGTATTGGGCCTTCTGCCTTGATGGAAGTTCATCCAGGGGACAGTCAAATATTATGAAATAGGGAGAAGGTATATATAGTGTAAAATGGTTCAATACAAATAAATATTCAGAATGCCCAGGTTTTACCCTTGTGGTGGGTACCAAACATGCCAGGGGGAGGTGTTCCTGCTATGAGTTACAAGAATAGCCACTTTGCAACCAGTTAGACCCAGCATGTTTGGTGTCCAGATAATCACACAGATCTGAGGAATATGATTATTATAACATTATAGAGGTGTGCTGTGGGTTGCATGTTTTGGGAAGCCTTATGATTTTTTAGGTAGACCTCTGCAGTAACATCCCTGACAGGTCTGATTGAGTGGGTCGTAAACTGTTAGGCCAAACCTCCCCCCAGGCAACACCCAGGGGGTTTGGCCTCTTAGAAGGAACAGTGGAGAGTATTTAATATGGGTTTTTGGGCAAAAACAGGGAATTTCTTTGCAACAACTGGAAGGAGAGCTTTTACCACCTGAAGTACCCGCAAGGACTCCTAATATATCGGTAATTGTGTATAGGGATCTCTTGTGTTTCTCCTATTTTATGGACTGTTTTGCTTATGTGTAATCATTATTTGTGTATGTCTTTTATTTCTGTAGTTTTGTAACCAGCACTGTGAAGCCTTTTTTCAGATTAAATGTTCAATTAATCAGCTGTCTCTGTTCTCTAATATGAACTCACTACTCTGAAGGAAGCTCAGTTAGAACACGCTACTAAAGGGTTAATTCTATATGTTTGATTATTAAGGTGATTTTACACTGTAATTCTATTGTGTTTGGGGTAACCTAAGACACCAGATATAAAGTTGTGGTGGTTGTAGCAAATTGTAATACTGGGGAGATAGTGCAGGAGGGATTCCAGGGGTTAATGTGGTGGTTGCTAGGAATAGTAACAGGTAACCAGGGGTCTGGTATTGTTAACCCATTCCCTCCCACACTCTCCCCACTGTCTCAGCAGGGCCTATAGCCTTCGCTTGTGACAGCTAGTATATATAAAAATTATAGTTTTCACATAAAGTTTTATTTTATCTTGCTGGGAATAGCCCAGGATAGGAAATGAGGATAGAGTTATCCTAATTCAAAGAGTATTTCTGCCACTTGACAGTATGTAATACAGGTGCGAGTAACTTTAGTCCTCACGTACATCTCTGCCTGCTGATGTACTAAGACAGTGGTTCTCAACTCCTGTCCTCAGGACCCACTAACAGGCCAGGATTTGATGAGTTACTTGTTTGAGCACAGGTGAGTTAATCAATGTGAATGAGCCTTTGATCACCACACCTGTGCTCTAGCAGAGAAATCCCTAAGTCCTGGCCTGTTAGTGGGTCCTGAGGACAGGAGTTGAGAACCACTGTACTAAGAAGAGGTGGAGCAATTTTGAGGCATACCAACTGCCCCACAAGGGACAAATAAAAATATTTTTAAATGGGGCATTGAATCCATTGAATGCTGGAAATGCATTTAACACATTACCCCCATTTAAATCAACTGGATTTTTATTTGTTTCCTGCAGTGCATTTGGTTTGCTCCAGAACTGCTCTAACTCTTTTTAGTAAATGATTTCAGTGTCACATAATATTGACATATGAACCAGTGAATGAGGAGTTATTTACACAGAACAACACATTTTAGTCTCAACTATCCTCTCTCTTTGCTGTAACAAAGGAAAGGAAATTGTAAGTATCAACAGAAATGCATCCTATTGTCATGTGTTTTATTTCATCTTAATTTAAACATGGTTTAACCAAATATACTTTCTTGAGTGCAAAATGTTATACGCTACTAATTTAAATGTTATTAATACTGTAAAAAGATGCTCGATTTTTTCCGGACATCTTCCAACAAAATAATTATGTTTTTAATTGCAACAAAATGAATAAAAGTTTTGAGGTTTCCTGGCATTAAGTAAATTAAAGCACCAAAATATACAGAGATGTTCATAGCGTCCATAAGATATAATTGTACTCTCTGCAGTTCTGCTTTAGTTCTCGTGTTTTAGTTGGTAATGCTAGTACACCTGGGAGGGTTTTAAAAAAAAAAAAAATTACTCAATCAATTAAAGAAAAATAGGCAAATCTCATGGGTCTTAAAAAGCAGTAGAAGGTGAATTTTAATGGTTGATATTTTGCTGTACAATGTGAAGCTTTATCAAGATGGACAGATTAAAAAATTGGCCATTAAATTTGCGTTTCTCTCTACACCCACATACACACACACACACACTCACATACACACACATCTGCAGATAAATCTAAATCTGCAAATAGAGTCACTCAGTAATATCATTCCTAAACAGATGGTTGATAATGACATAGTTATAACCTGTAATATTAAATGACTGCAGTTAATAAATCCATCACTCTCAGTGTATGCACCAAAAGCCTATTTCCCAATACACTTATGTGGTTACATTATTTAATTGTGTACCTCTCTATGCTGACATATGCTAAACCACTAAACCCATGTAACTGCATCTATAATGTCTAGGTTGGCACTGGCAGTCTGTTTAATGTCTAGAAAGCCATAGGGACTAATTTCAGGAACTGTTTCAGTTGTACTTATTCCGGTGAAATGATTACAGGAGCTGAGCGAACAAGGCCACATAAACCAAGTTTCCTCAAGAAGCAGCAGTGGGAGAAGCAGTAATTGCAGCTGATGACATGTGAGGGAGGCCTACAGGGATAACTTATTAATTTGTTGTTTCGGCAAAGATGTAAACTACATAAAGTCAATTTAAAGCATTAGTTTGCCATAGCGTACAGAGAATTTTATATATATATATATATATATATATATATATATTATAATAAAATTAAAAAACCTAAATAAATAGTTACAAAAATAAATTAAAAACTGTCAAAGGAGTATCCAACAAATTTGCAATGCATTGGACATATCTTTGGAACTCACCCCACAGCCCACTGATCCACTATTCACTTCCCTCTCACAGCTATCTGAACCCCCTTCCTGGTCCCACTACAAATACAACATACACAGTAAGAATCCCAAGCCTGTTTCTATTGCCCACTGGAAGTCACAGATCTTCTCATATACCTTCTGACCCCTGCCCTCAGCCTGGTCACACTACCCACTCTTAGTCTCAGACCTGTGTACACCCTTTGACAACCCCCCGCCAACTTTGTTCATCTGGTAGTGACTCCATTGCACATATACTGCCTGTTCTTCTAGAAGCCATGCTCCTGGCACCACCCACAAAACGTCAACCCATACCAAAGGGGTACCATTTTTCCTGGGCTGGCCCTAGGTACTGAATTGAATAGGAAATCCAATGGTGTTAAAGATTTTACTAACTTTCAAGTGACTGAAGTGTAATAAAGCTATGTGCAGATAAGCAAGTGGCCCCTCATTTGATGCATTGGCATATCTAATTTCAGGAAGTATATAGTTTTATATAGTTATTCAGCTGCTTTACGGAAGTTTTACCATGTAACCGCTGGAATGTGAATTTTAGTTCATAAAGATGAAAATACAATTTGCACTAAAAGTAATTAGGGGTCTGCTCATGCCATGAACATAGATAAAACTATACATATTTAGTATTTTTCTACTTGGAGGAGTCAGGGCTTTTTCAAATAATTGAAACTTTCACAATCAACATAAAAGTTTTTGATATATAGTATGTGATTATAGAAAATACATACATTTGTACATTTTCGCTTGTATTTATAACATCATAGCTTGTGACAAGATGCAAAATTCAGTTACTGTGAGGTACCATGAAAAAGCTGAATTTGTTCTGGAAAAAACAATATATAGTTTTCCATATATGACTAGAAAGTTACCAGAAAAAAATCATGCCTAAACAGATGGACAGCAAAAATGCTAAAATTGTGTTTGGCCCACAGCGTACAGAAAATTCCGTAAGCCTCTAGCACTGAATGGGTTAAAAATCAGCACACAATAAACTTAATTTACACAATTAAGGCTATTTTATTACAATCCCCTTCAATTAGCGCCCACAATACAAAATCCACACTAATATGAGAAGGTAGTCATAACCCACAATAACCATACCTGGGAACTCTGAGGATTTGACCCCGAGACTCAGGGTTTTGGCCCAAATCTCAGGGTGAAGAGCCAAAATCTCAGGGTGAGAGAGTTCAGTGCTACCTGTTATTTTTTCTGCTCCAGTTAACTGCTTCTTTAGTCTCTAAATTGGTACCACTTGTACCAGAAAGGCAGAGGGAGAAGTCCTGCTTGATTTGTGTGTGTTCATGCAGTGATATCTGTACGTTGTTGTGTATTAACGGCTCCTTGAATGCTGACTGGAGTGACTCGATTACAGAAATCAGGGATATATTGTGTATAATCTATATTATGGGAAATGTAAGGGTTAATATTTGCATAATCTCAGGGTCATCTCATTTTGAAAGTTCCCAGGTATGACAATAACCCCCCAAAAGGGAAAACAAAAGATTAATATCAATCTATATAAAGGTGGGAAGTACCTATCTGACTAATTGGGGATAAAAGCAGGAGAAAAATGAAATGTCTTCAAATTTATTAAAAACATGCAATGGAAAAACATCCGAAACTGCTTCAGCAGAAGTAAAACAATACAACTTGGTAATGATAGGTAACGGTAATGGAGCCATGTTCTAGCAAATAGATGCAATCCACTGTGAAAATGAATATTTTGAAATCTAACAGATGAATGAAAACAGAAAAATGTTTGAATAAAACAATGGCATAAATCGTGATAATGTGATTCAATTGATTGATGTGAAGAAAATTAGATGATGGCTCCTAGTGTGTGAAAAAGTTAAACAAACATCCACAAGAGACATATGTATGAAAGCAGTAATGAAAATAGATGAGAAACCAGACAATTATGAGAAGATGTCTTCCTGTATTTTCAAATAAGTTTTGTGGAAAGCATATATATGGGGAAGAAAGAAGCGCTTGTGTTAATTAATTTTATTAAATTAACAGCAACAAAAGTTTGAGCTGCGCTGTGTTAGTGTTTACTCATAGACCACAAGAAGATTCATGTTGAATAGTATTTGCCAAATCCTTCCAGCACTGAAGGCAATAAATATCACCAGTCTGTAACCATATTAACACCTGAAGTGCTTGCATTAATCTGTCACCTACTTTGCACAGTAACCAAATAAACTCCTGCATTGCTGATGTTTAAATGTGATGGCGAGGGACTGTTAATGCATGCTGGAATGGTAATATATCATGTTAGGATGACCAGGAAAAACATAGATCCCATCTGATTGAAGTCTGGGTACCTGCACTAGGGCAATGGAATATATTTAAAGTTTTAGCAAAATGTAATATAGCCAAAGGTTATGAGTTTTCCTCCTATCGTGCATTCCTCTCTTTCAAATGCACACACCATGGCACTGTAAGGACTTAAAAAAATTAGGAAACATTCTTAGAAATTGTTAAGTAGTAGCAACTTTACCATTCAACCTCTAGGTGGAGCAATTCATTCAAAATTGCAACAGTTTAACAGAGTTTCCCTCCTTTTTGCTTATACTGAGTTCAGTTGTTTAACCATAAATTAAAATAAATATTATTTTTCATTGTACTATGACATTGTTATAATTAAAAACTGCACAAAAATAAGCATAGAAATGCAAATACTTTTTATTAGTTAATTAGATTTTGACAAGCTGAGTTCTAAGTTAAACAAATATACAAGAATGTTTTTTTTTACTTTACAATTAAAACGGTCTCTCTGTACACCTGATCCACATGAACACTGAAGTGTAATTTTTTTTCCTTACAGTTTAAACTATGATTACACATTAAGTGGCTACTAAAACGTTTTCAGCATACAAGGGACTAAGAACACTAGGAATTGCACTTTGATTTTTGTAGGATCTATCAATTTTCAGGATATCAATGCAATATTTAAATAAAATATATTTTTTACATTGTACGTTAGTTATTTGGATTGAGAAACTGTCTTTGCTTTACTTTGCATTGTATTACGAATTCATGTGTCTCCGAAAATGTATTTGTCTTACTTTGGAGCTTAACCCTTTCAGTGCCAGTGGGGTAATATCAGTATATATATTTCTCTACTACTGTATTATTCCTCAAAGTGGTGTTATTCATGTATTTATTCAAGATTATATTTAACAAAATGTATTAAAAAAGAACAGAAAAAGCCAGCTTAGAAGATTTTTATGACTGACTTTCCACCTCAATGTCTACATTTTAATCCCTTAAGGACCGGCTGATCGTGCATGCGGCCTGCACATAAGGACCATGGAACTTTTTTATTTTTTCATTTTTTGTGCATCCATTTCAGGGCTCCCCAAACGGAGTGCAGCTACACTGGGAGCCCTGAATTCCATAATGGTTCTGACTAGTCATGGGTCCTTATGGCTCGCTGACCCATGACATGACAGGATCGTCAAGGGTCCTTAAGGGGTAAAGCAATATAACTTGTTAGATTTATGGAAATAAAACATAGTTCTAAATCTCTCAGAAATTCATAGCACTGTAACCCAATTGTGATTCATATATATTTTTTTTATCTTTCAAAACACCTGGAAAACAAATCTAAAATTCATAAAATGGAACTTTGTTAGTGTTTTTTTTCAAAATATGAATGATTTAAGTATTAGGTGCTAGAAAAACAGCAACAGGAAAGTGACTGTGTGTAACAAACATTCTTTTCAGTCGCTGTGTATATTAAACTGCATGAAAAAAATTCAACAGATTGAATATACAAGCAAGTGGAATTTATTCCTGATTAATAAGTGACAACATACTGAACAAGAAAATTAAAGTCAAGGTAGTTCCTTTGTGTCAGGTTTTCAGGAGAACTTTGTGTGACTGAAGTAATTTCAGTGTAGATTTCGAATATTCAAATGATGTCTGTGTTCTTTGCAACACTAAATGGCAGTTGCGGTAAATACATTACTACTAAAGCAAATGGAAATCAGCCAACTGGGAATTCTCAATAATTAAATACATTGACATTACTAATACACTTTTATTTAATGAAATTTAAGGGTAATTTTACAGTAATGAGATCTCATCAAACCACAAGTAGGGGGCTACAAAATATAACGATTAAAGCAGATAACTGTTAAATCTCAACCTTGCTCATGTTTAACCTTAAAATATTTTGTACAGTCCATTTCTTTGCTGTGCTTTATTTGATATATAGCACAAATGCTTATGTGCAAGGAAATAGATCACAGATAAAACATTGTCTTTGAAATATATTCGCCTGTGATGGTTGAGATGGACTATTGTTGAACATAAATAGTTAGGGAGAAATTATGGCTCAAATGTTATTTTCCTATTATCATTTTATACTATATTTTTCTGCATTAAAAGGAACACTAAAACCTAATGATGAACTGGGGTTACATACACAAAAATTCCCTGTTCTTCATGCAAGCATCTATAAATATTCTCTATTTGTTTTCCAAGGCCTAAAATCTGAGGAAGGGGACATTTCTGCCTTTTCCAGAGCTCCCATTTGTTTGATCTTGACTGAAATAACAGCCTTTCTGAATAAGAAAGCAATGGGAAATAATGACAATCAGTTAACTGACTTTATATCTTATCTCTCAATACAAACAGCAATAAATAAAATGTCTATAAACAGGACAATTTACCCATGTATTAAAAAGCAGCTTCTGGATTATATATTAGAGATAAAATATATGAATAACTAAGTTTAGATACGCTACTTGTAAATACTTCATGTGAAAAGGTGTATTATCATTTTTACATTTTGGTGTTAGTGTTCATTTACTATATATATACTTTATTAAAGGGTTAGTAATATATGAAAATAAACAAAGCTCCGATTGCTCTGCATAGTTTTTTCAGCATATACAGCAGTACGTCAATAGTATGCGATTTGTGGTTTTCACACGGGAAATAGCGATTGTGCATATTTCCTGCATTGCGCCAATATTTCTCTATGTATTTACTTCATTAATGCAGGCCCAAATGGGCCCTGCACCAGGTAAGTCTTTCATCTACACCTTTTTTATTTTATTGTATGTCTGCTGTTTTTAATTACACTACATTGGGACCCACAAATAATAATAAAAACATCAAAATATAATTTAAAGGGTCCCCTCTAACGCATTTCAAAATAACAGCTTTCTTCAGGGATTTTTAATCTAGATAGTATTTGCAGGTGTATTAGAGTAGGACTTACTATAAAGTGAGTGGCACGGTGGTAAGCTTACACACGGATTGCCCAATTTGTGGGACTAAATTCTCACTTATTTTATTTAGATTTACTAAGTATTATTATATATGCCCATTACAGGGCACACATTCACAGCAGGTCTGTTTGTATGCATATATATATATATATATATATATATATATATATATATATATATATATATATATTCATTATGATACAGTTAATTTGCTCCAGTTATGATTACTAAATCAGCCTCTTAGAGTAATGGTTATTTTGAATCTAAATCTTTGTTGTGTAGGTCTGATTTTGTAAACGTACCTTGCTATCATTCAACCTGTCAAAGTTACATAATCCCTGGGATAAACCAAGACACTGTTGACTTGTAGTTTATACTTATGCCCACATTTCATATGATAACTTGCCTTTCATTTAATCCATTGGTTTGGCAGCTGCCTGAATGCAATAGTCAGTAGGTTAAACACGCTCAACTTGTATGTTCTAAGAAATCCCAAAAGGAAAAGAAAATCCCTGGCTGTTGTACAAAGAAAACACTGTACTTTGCTCCAAAGAGCTTTTTGTGGCAATTTAAATCAAGAGACAGACACAATATCCTGGAGAGAAAAAAAAACTGCCTTATTACATTCCTGACCCCAAAGAAAAGACATGACCCCAGAAACGACTGGGTGAAAAAAGGTATCTAATCAGAAAAAAACACTGTCATGACTAACATATCAGGATGACTGTATAAAACCAAATATGTCTTATCCTATATAATAATTCGCTAATGTATGTTTGTCAGAAGCCTTCATGTACAGTAGAGACGGCTGTGCTCGCTGCAGTCATGCACAGTAGAGACCAGCCGAGGTTGCTGATGGCACTGTGGCCCGTGTACACAGGCTTTTCAACTAGTATATGGTAAATCACTAAAGACAAATTTTTAAAAATGAATCAGTTCATTGTAGGGTATGATTGATGAGGTGGGTGTAGTGAGCCTATGGAATATATAGGGACTTAGGACTCACATTTCTATTGCTTGTGTTCTTAACTCACCTTTCTCCTGCATTCCTCTGCTGCTGCCGTTGCAGGAAGAGAATGAGATACTATGGGCAGCCCACACGAGTGTCAGATGACTATTATTGGTTAACACTCAATAGGATGGCCATTCATTGGAAACTGCAATGAGCATCTCAATCCCCAATATAGATTGCGTGAAAGCTCCATAAGCCGTGCTGAAACTTTACTGCCTTCCTGAATGCATTTAAGTTACAGCTTACTGGATTTTGTTGTGTTCATTCAAAATGATAGTCAGGTGACATAACCAATACACCCAGTGTGAATAAGCAAGAGTGTTTACTGCATTTAATTTAATTATGTGTTTAGTGAAATCTGCATCTTCAGCCAGTATGTCCAACATGTTATATTCCATCAAATGGGTCAATCATTCTTTTCCTGGTGTGTTTTAAAAGTCATAATAGTTCAAATTAAAAGCAGAAGCTTTCTTTACCTATGGACCTTTACTTTTTGAGTGCCAGAGTGAGGTTCAATGCAATCGACCCCCCTCTGGAATACAAAGTCCCACTTAGATCAATGGAAATTTTTATTTGTCCCATACACTGTAGTTGGTTTGCAGCGGAATTGTTCAGTTTTCTTTGTGCATATGGCTCTAACACGTGTCAGGCAGCACTTGTGTGATGCAAAAGGGCAGGCGGTCAATGGATTTTATAAAACTTAACTGTTACAATCACCATCCCTTATATCCCTTACAGTTCACGCAAGTATTTGTATTATATACATTTTACATAAATGCAACATCAGTATAAGAGAAAAGGAAACTTCAATGCCTCTGAAGTAACAAAGAGGTTAATGGCATAGTAAAATGAGATTTATACATCTCTCTCTCTCTTACAGCAGTGCAAGTTTCTATTGCAGTCTCTCAGCGCTGTTGTGGAAGTTGTGCCAGTAGCAATTGGATGGTATTTCACTTTCCATGCCAAGACTGTGCTCTGTATTGCACCTAAAGAATCCAGCAGGAAGCTAGTTAAGAAGAGAGGGGTATATGTGATGTGAAACTTATCCTTTGGGACATGTCCTCTGCTGGTCTGTGTATTATCCATTGGTTGAAAAGCTGAGACAGATGATGTATCCCTTCCTTCATGAAGCCTCCTGGCCAGAAATACAACTCCAAACACAAATGCGAAATAAGTAGGCTGGATTTACATCTCAAGATTCCCTAGGCAAAGACACTGCATGTACCCCTTAGCTCCAGCCTCACCTATGGTCACATTCCCATTCTGCATAAGACCCCACACACTAACTCCATCTGGAACAGAAAATCCTCCTAGCTTCTAACATATAAGAACAAACAAAGCTAGTATGTAAACAATATAAGGGAAACAAGGGGTATTGGTATTTCTCTGGACACAGCCGCAACACAGAATGTGTTGTACAGCTGAGGTGACCCTCAAACCTTGGAGCTCTAAGCAACTCCCTACTCTACCTGATGGTAAATGGTCCCCAGGAAATAGGTATATATGAGATGCAATAAAGTGACAACTCCTTGAGGGCACTTAATTGGACAGGAGGTAAATATATAATTGGTTTAGCTATGTAAGAGAAGCTGTGGCACTTAAGCTGCTATTGGTCTACAACATCATTATCCTCAGCTAGCAGGCACCAAGTGAGGAAGGTGTGAGTTAAACAAATAGTTACTGAACTAAAAGACACATGACTATCAAGTCCATTCCTTTAATCCCTATAACCCTACAAATCTTATTTGCTAAAAAGGTTTCACTTAGCAGTAAATCACTAATGCAATCTCATTTCCCCTAACTCAATGGATAATCTCCTATAAGCTGTACAGTCTTGCTGATTAAAAGGTCCCCAAAAAGTTATTTGCACTATGTATGTGTCTCTTTGGAAACAATTACTACACTGCTTCATAAATTACTCCGTCCAAATTTTCTTTCATTCACTTCATAAAGGTTGTTTTCCTTCTCTGAACTGTTTTGAGTTCAAGATTTTTTTTTTTAAAAATGCTCGAAACTGTAGTGAGTACTAAAAAAGGATTTATAAAGATACAAAATGAAACTTTTGCCCTATAAATCTACACCACTTTATATTGCATGCTAATAAATTGTTGACTTTTGCATCATCTTACTGACATTGTACACTGCTCCAAATGTCTGCAATGTTCTAATGACGCCAAAGCACCCAAAAAGGTTACAAAATATAAAAAAGAAAAACGATTAATTCTACATTAATCCCACGACAATCAACTGCTGTAGAAAGCTGCTATATGGGCACTTGGAGGTCATATTTGACACTTATGGTCACATGTTTCCCCTCATTTTTGTTCCTTTTTTATGAAAGGTTTTTAGAATACATTGTCTCTTGTTTCCAAGTATGTAGTAGTGGGTAGTCATTAGGTTATTGAGTTTATTTTGTTTTGGTTAGAACCTGCGATCCTGAAGTTTAAAAAGATTTTGTAGCTAGTGCATTAGCCAACTAAGCCACTCACCAGCTAAATCAACCTCAGGAGAATTAGTAAATGCACTTCAGTGGATCTGGATGCATTTTCTCTACCTGAAGATCCCAAATTGTATGCATTAAGGTAGTTTTACTAGGTCAATCTTCTTTCAATTACTAGACTAAGTTTATTTAATAAGTTAATAGCAATTTTCTCTGCGTATGAATTCATGGAACAACATGTTTATCAAACATTTTAGAGCTCTTGCACCACACAAAGCATTTTGGAAAGGCTGGCTAGTAGCACATTATATCAAACTGATATGAAACCTTTTCATTTTTTTGATTGCTGAAATTAATAAACTGGAGCACAATGCTCCAGGATTTCTCTAGTTCTTCTTAATACATCAGTCCTCCTGTACTTTATCATTTTTTTCAGGATAGACTAAAGTATAGCTTGGAGGAGAAAAGAGAGAGAGAAAGAGGGGATATGACAGAAACATTCAAATACATGAAGGGATTCAACAAAAAGAAGAATGGAAGTACATTTCAAAAGAGTAAAAACATTAGGACATGAGGCCATAGTCTAAAACTAGAGGGACACAGGTTTAGATATAATGTAAGAAAGTGTTTTCACTGAGAAGGTGGTAGATAAGTGGAACAGCCTTCCAGCAGAAGTGGTAGAAGTTAATACTTTGACGGAATTTAAGTATTCATGGGATAGGCATAAGGCTGTCCTCAACATAAGACAAGACCAAGGACCAAATAAGTTTTGAGGTTTGTACAGAAGGAAAAATTGGGAGACTAGATGGCCTAATGGTTCTTATTTTCCGTCAAAATCTATGTTTCTAAGGACCAGAGAGATGTGCAACGAATTGACAATCAATGGCTGCACATCCCTCTGGTCATTAAAACGTTACTGTAGACGTTAGCAAATCAGTGGTTTACTTACTGAGATTGCATGAGTGAGTTGTTTTTATAAAAAGAAAAATATCTACAACCTTTTCTTAAGGAGGAGCTAACATGGTGTCGTTTCGATTAAATCTGATCTTTTCCAAATATAGAGAAATTTTAAAAGAAAAATATGTGATTACGTGACATAAGAAAGCAAAGTTTAATTGCTAAAATTGGTGCATTTTTCTCCATTATACTTTCAGGAAATGTTTTTATGGGAGCTATGAATTCCCTTGCAATGTATTAAAGAAAAGCACATTAAAAAGTTTCATTCCAGAATGGCTAAATTCAGGTATTGATAGCTGGAAAGTTAATAGACAGCTTAAAGTGGTTCAGTCTTGTGTTATGGAAAATCGACTTGCAACACCTCAAATCTGGCTCTCATGCTGAGCCTTGCCAATCTCTTCCACACAGTCCTGACATTTTTATAAAGCTGCATTGGTCCAAGGTGGGTGTAATCATTTCCACACATCATGAAATTCAATTAGCAATTTAGTGTTTGCACATGTTTATGGCAAAAATATATAAACTGGGAGACATTTCACACTCAAAGCTTTATTTTGTAAACCTTATAGTGCTGATAAAAAGGTCAATACTGTATTTTATGAATGCAAATCTGCTTCCTTCCTTAATAAGATAATCAAAATGTTAAGATTATATAATTTAAATAACTGAAAAACAACAATAATAATAATAACATAAAATAATGGGTGCATGTGAGGTCTATTTAGAAGGTATACATTTTAACTGGTAAATATATTAATAAAAATTACACTCTATGCTCCAAGGTTAATAACTGACACTTTCACTCATTCCACTTTCATTTCTTCACCTCCATTTATCATTGACATCACTGAGTTAAGTGTGCATTATATGTACGTGTTACCATATTGTGATGAATATTAGCTTATACCATTAGGCCAGACACCTATATCTCAAAAATATAAGCACTGGTTTGAAATGAAGACCCTTAGAAAACCGTTTAAATGCATCTATCCCGTGACTGGCTGTGTCAGTTAACAGATACCACAAAAATCAATATAAAATAAAATGAACATTGAGAGAGAATTTTTAAAGAAGCACTGAAATCGAGCTACATATCTTGCTAGGGAGGGTACCCCTATTTGTGTCAAAATTATGAGATCCCTGTCCAAAAGCTATTCCTTTAGAGTATCAATGCAACATGACTACAGAATCATAAAATTGTGTTGAGTTGGTCTGATAATTACATAAAAATAAGAGCATTTTAAATAAATCCACCAAAATTGCTTACGACATGTCGGATGTGGAATATATATTTTACTGGCAGTTGCTCACACACGTAAGATAATAGGTTGGAAGTAAAACCTCTAATGAAAAAATATTATGGCATATAGCAAGGTAAAAACTTATTAAATTACTTTATAAGTTGCAATTGCATGAAAAATAGTTGGCAATGTAATTTTTTTGTGTGTTTTGGCACAATATATTGAGTTGGAGTAGTCAAAAAACACGTTTTGGAGAACTGCTGTCACGTTTGCCAGTAAAGGGATTTTAACATGTTCCCGTTAAAGAAGACAGACAGACCTTCTGAAAAAGAACTACCAGCTAAAGGACAGGTTCATGCAGTCCTGTTTTTCAAAATAAAAATGTATGAAGAGAAAAGAAGAGCAACTCTGGTGCAAACCAGCTGCTTGCACTATATGATAAAATTCCTATTTATTTAAAGGAGCAGTAAACTTTTTATGATAATATATATTGTAATGCTGAAGGGTACTTGCACAATTGTGGAAGTTTTCATTCAAATGTTATTACAGCTCAAACATATTTCTTTTACATTAAAGGGATAGTAATGTTTCACAATAAAAGCAGCTCCAATTAATCTTCATTGTATTTGGGCCATGGATAATGTTATTTCAACACTGTCGGAGTTGTAGTCCAAGAGTAATTGAATGATAAAGTATCCCCCTTCCAACCCATTTACTGATGTAACACTGCTCACCTCAGAACAGCAAGACTGTCTGGATAGATCACAGAGAGAGAGAGAGACAATCTTCAGTAAGCATAAGGAAAAAACCTGAAAAACCTGTCAAGGGGGGCAGGGTTTTCATTGCTCTCACAGTAAGAAGACTGTCCCTCGCGGTGAGTTGTCTGGTCTATGGACCAGATTCCACATCTGAGGGGAGGTGGCTTACACTAGGTAAAAGGGGCGGGAGGGGGAAACTTTATCATTCAACTACTCTTGAACTCCAACTCTGTCAGTATTGAAATAACACTCTCTATGACTCAAATACTATGAAGATTAATTGGAGCTGCTGTTTTTGTGAAACATTACTATCCCTTTAAATTGCAGTTTTGTACTCTGGTCCAACATATGTCTCTCTGTTGTAGTCACTTACTATGGACAGCTGTAGTCTATGACTCAAGTGCCCCCATGAATTACAAACCAACTGCATAGGGAACAAATAAATACCCCCACTAATTTAAAAGGATGTTTTACCCTTATGAATGCTGCATTGTGTTGGGTAGCTGTCTAGAATTCAAAGAGTTAAAAACCCCATTTAACTAGATGGAAATTTTTATTTGTCGACTATGGTGCACTTGGTTTACCCCAACGTTACACTTTTCCCTATAAACATGTCCCTCACAGAAATATAGGCCTTGGAGTTTTCCTTGTTATTGTTTTAGAAATTTGCTAAATAAAATATATAATATATAGTGTAGGAATTAACTAACTTGGTCTGGAGTCTGTCATGTCGTTGGCCCCAGTCCAGCTTGGCACGCTATCTATACTTTCTTTATTGTGAAGTCCAGGTTTTACTTAGTCATGGTAATAAAGAACATTACTGTGCACCATAAATGTGGACACGCTGCACAGCACATTGATTGATCAAATAGAAGATGTTGAAGGAAAAAAAAGGGCAAATCAGCAGGGTGTATCTTCTATCAAAGGCAAGCATGACAAAAAGGAAAAAAGTACCAAAAATAGGAGGGGGGAGGGGGAAGAAAACGTTTGACCTCGTCAGCCTCTAAGGGGTTAATCAACTTTAATTCCTTGAGGACCAGAGAGGTGTACAAGGCTGGTCCTTTATGACTAA
Source organism: Rhinophrynus dorsalis (assembly GCA_037306005.1). Classification (NCBI taxonomy): domain Eukaryota; kingdom Metazoa; phylum Chordata; class Amphibia; order Anura; family Rhinophrynidae; genus Rhinophrynus; species Rhinophrynus dorsalis. The sequence goes on along the minus strand of CM074723.1, from coordinate 347,054,693 downwards.
ATTGCAGAAATGTGACACCCTCATGCAAAACCATAATATGAAAGGCATATGAATAAATAAGGGTACTCCTACTACCATCAGTTGTTTTATAAAAGTTATAACAGTTCAGACTGTCTGGAAGACAGTAGATATCATTACTTCTTGAAAGTTCAAACAGATAGCATGACATCAGTTTAAATCACATTGTTTGGAGAACTGTTTGTAAGTGACTCACCTCTCTTGTGGAATGCAACAGAATAACTAATTGAAATATGAACACAAGAGGGCACTATTAATGTAAAAAACAAACAAAAAAAAAACGGTTTAACTGTAATAACTGCAACAATGCATCTCCTAGCAGTTGGGAGTATCCTTATTTTATCCGGCAGTAAAAGTCCTAAAATAAATGTATTTTTTTCTCATTAAAAGTTTACTGATCCTTTAAAAAAAATGAACCCCTTGGATGATAGAAAAGGAAGAGAAGAAAAGCAGCAGTGAGACTGATGTATTAAAGTGGATCTATCACATACAGAGAAGTAATGCTCATTAGTTGGAGCAGTTAGCGAAAAAGTTTAACATGTTACTAATTTTTTTTTTTTTTTTAAGTTATCTGCACAAAAATTGACGTTTAAAATGTGCCCAGCAGCCTACTTCCGGCTTGCAGCACTGCCTCTGCTCCCATCCCACTACCCAGCATCCTCCGATGAAGGAGGCTTCCTTTCTCTAAGCTGCAGCAATCTCATTGGCAGAGATTGATATCTAGTCAATAAGATCACTCCAGCTTAGAGACAGACAGTCTCTGTCATCGGAGGATGCTGGGTAGTGGGACGGGAGCAGCTTCTGTGCGGCAATCTGCAGCAAGCGTAAGTAGGCTGCTGGGCACTAAACATTAATTTTTGCGCAGATAACGGGTTTTTAAAAAAAAATGAGTAACATGTTAAACGTTTTCGCTAAATGCACTAACTACTGAGCATTACTTCTCTATATGTGATATATCCACTTTAAGAAAAAGTGGTTTAATTCTGGAGCAAACCAACATCACCACAGAGAACAAATAAAAATTCCCTTTAATGTAAATGTTGCTTTTAAGGCCTCTAGCATTCAAGGGGTTAAAATATCCATTTACATCAATGGAAATGTGTGGATTTTTGTCTCCTATGGTTCTATTGGTTTTTTCAGAATTGCACCGCTTTACTAAGTACATTGGCCTGAGCATCTTAACCCTTTGATTGCCAGAGGGGTGTGCAATGCATTGCTTCACACCACTCTGACACTCTCATGGTTAAATATCATATAATACTAAATTAAAATTAGAGGCAGAACACTGTGCAGAAACATACGGTATATGAATTTACATGATGCAAACTGTCTTGACCACATAAAACAGGATTACAAACTTGAAAATATGATTACATTTGCTTTCATCTTGAGAAATTCCCCTTTCCATCTCTCAATGGGGGGGGGGGTGAATACCATTCTGTGCTGGAATTGATTACTTAGCTCTATACCTGCTTAACGCCAATTTATTAAGCTGCTTACCCCAAAAATTCTTCCCTTAACTCTGTCTGAGCCAAAGGCTGTGTATGGCTTGTTCAACATCATGAATCAAACACAGGCACACGGGAAATGCAGTAACTAAATTCCATTTTCCTGTGCATGCAACAAACAGGGCAGGGGTACAGGGCCTGCTGTCACTAAAGCCTTAATGGTGGAGGAGTGTGTGGACTGGTACACAATAAAGCAATCATGTGCCCTAGTGCATAGCCTTGGGTGTTGTGGTGCAGACATTGGTACTAGGGTTCCACAACGAGTAGCTTGCAAGCTACAAAATAGTATGTTCAGCTCCAAAAGGTATTAAGCTATCTGATCATCCAGAGGCAGGATGTGAAGTTGAAATCTATCCCTGACTGGATAACTTTCTGATTACAGATTAACCTGCATGCTTTGTCAAGACTGTATATATATTGTAATTGTTGTGGGAAGCATGTGGTATCAAAGTAAAAGAGTGAATATGAGGCGAGAGTGTAACTCAATATTCACTCACCTACTGTGATTAAGGTTGGCACTTTTCTGTTACATATATATTAACACTTTGAGTGTTGCAGACCCATCTAGTACTCAAGTGGTTAAATATCGTAACACACCATTTTAAAGATTAACTTGTTTAACAACTTTAAACTGACATATGAATAAGGGACAGTAAAGAATTGTCTGTAAGTCATAACAACTGGCGTGAACGTCAGGTCTCATTTATAAGTGAAAATGAAAACAGAAGTATCGTATGTATAGGCACTCAACCCCTAAAAAACTATTAAACCTAAATAGAAAAAAAAAATCATCAAATAATATCAAAACAATAATAGAAATGTATTGAGTATAAACAATGTGCTCCCAATGACAAGTAGCAATCACACACAAAGAACCCACATCACTCTCCATCAGTGGGATTATCATCTGTGAGGGACAGTACTCCCCAAAAAAATGGACACTGGACACTTGGGAGGTGTGATCGAACGTTCATACCTTTTATCCAGTCTGTGTTAAAAATGCAATAAATGAGCACAAATCATCACTGGAAAACCAATAAGAATTTTTTGTTATCTTTTTTCAAATTGTTTATATTATCAAAAGATATTATGGTTATACAAATAAATGTGGCATCAAAAGAAAGCCCTATTTATACTTAAAAATGGTATAAACACAGGCTTGTGTAAGATTGGTGGAGGAGGTCCTAGCTGAACACTTCCCAATATATCCAACCTGGAATTGGTTCAGGGCATTCCGCCCTCGGCACCTCTGATCACAGGCACAATCATGCATCAATCTTTCTTAGCAACTCCACCCCCTTACCTGCTCCCACTCTTTCTTGGAACAAATGGTGGATAACGTTCTACCTCTCTATGATTTTTAACACAAAACTGTTTATGGAGATTTTGTAAGATATGAATTACTGTTTACTTCTCTGTGTATTCACTCGCTGCATTTACATTCTTGTTCTCACCGATGTATCACTTCTGGTGTATTTCTATTATTCTTGGAATATGAATAAAATGCTTATTAAAAAAAGGTATACAATTTGTGTGCACGTAATAAATGAATTGGAGGGAAAATATGGTTGAACAAAGGCATACTAAAAAGGCCAAAATTGCACAACATATTGTAAGGCTATATGCTGCACATACCTCTTTTTCTATATAGTTATAAATTCATATATTTTGAGTGTATGTAGGATAACTGTATATTTTCCTTGATTAAAAGTAACTCTTTTAAAGAAAAGGTTGGTGACCCCTACTCTAGAGGCCAATGCCAAGGGATATGCATTAGCGGCTTTATACAGATGAATTGTTTTTGCTAACCCATCCATTTGCAATATAAAAGGTATTCTGAAGGGAAACCGATGTTCAGAAATGTCTGGCCTATTTATGTCCTTAAATGGTTTAATAGCTGTGATGCAAGTTAGTGTGGCTGGTGTGCTAAGAGACTGGTGAAATTCTGGGGCAACTCATCTGAATTAGGGGACAAACACAAATTCCCATTGATTTTAGTGTGTCTTGCAAGCCTTCTAACCCCTTAATGAATGCATTATCCGGGAGTGGGCGCACAATTTTTTTCACAGTGCATTCTGGGATGGCAGAGAGGCGTCAATCCGAGCTGCCATCCCAGAATTCCATGAGGTGACATGACCGCCACAGGTCCTTGATGTCTGAACCGGCATGACGGCCCTGGTACGTCTTTTTGCATTAAGGGGTTAATGCTAGTCAGGTCTCCAACTCACTGCTTTGCTCTAGAATTCAACAAGGTAAACGCCAAATTTAAGTCAACTGGAATTTATATTTATTCCCTGTTACAGTTAATTTGCTCCAGAATTGCTCCAGTTTTCCTATTACATCAGTCTCTGTATGTTTGTTTAGCTATTCAAACAGGCTATTATATGCCTTGCATTCTTGATGTTATTCTCTTAAGTGCTGTAACGGTCGGTCACAGTCCCATATGTATAAAAGCAAAGTAAAGCAAATGTGTGCCAAACCAGCTGCGTCACAGGTGACAAAAACATCTCCATTGACTTACATGGGGATTTTAACCCCTCGAATGCAAGAAAGGTCTCCAACCCATTGCTTTGTTAGAGACCTCTTTGACATTCAAAATGGTTAAAAAGCTTGGTTTAAATCAATGACAGATTTGGGATTTTTCATTTGTCACCTATTGTGCAGTTGGTTTAATCAAAGATCATGCCCCTTAACTTGTATACATCAGGCCGAGTGTTTAAGCTTTATCTGGAAGCGGCTAACAATTTTCCTCCAGTAAGTTCATGGCTCCAAGCGGCATTCAGCGAAGAACAGACAGGGCCAGTGACTGAATTCAGGGAAGCATTCAGCAATGACAATACACAGTGACCTGATTAATTGCTGCAGCTGTCCAGCAACAATGACAAAGCACAAAAGAATGCTGATGCATATCCCAAACCAACTTGATATGGACAATTAAAGATTGTATAAATGTTATATATTTTCGCACACCAGTTTCTGGCTCCTATATCTTAAGTTAGAGACTGCGAGTGATATACACATGCTGTATGTGTGTTTGAACATTTACTGATTTTCTAGCATATTCTAACCACAGAAATACATTTGTTTATAAACACAAAACGTATTTATGAATGACTGCTGGTGAATGGTAAGGGTTAGCAAAGTAAGGTTATGTACACAGTGGAGACTTTGTGGCTCTATTTTGTGCATGCCTCCATAGGCCTCCATTCAGATTAGGCATGCTGCAAATTGGAATTTACTATCACAGAAGTTGCAGCATGCTGCATTCAGGTGCATTCTGAGGCGCAACAATTACTAGTGTTTACAACATGACTTAATCCCCTTAAGACGTTAGTGAGCCATAAGGACCTATGGCATGCCAAGACTGTCATGGATTTCAGGGCTCCCCGCATGGCTGCTCGCCGTTTGGGGAGCCCTGAACCGGATGCACAAAAAAAAATCGTCCTTCGTGCCGGCCATGTCCTTAAGGGATTAATAACACTGCTAAAGATACCAATTTAAACATAGCCTAAGAGATAGGAAGGATGGTGTTGAAGAACTGGAGCAGTTCTGGGGTTAACCAAATGTGCAAAGAGAGACAAAAACTATTCATAAAAACATAGAATTTGATGGCAGATAAGAACCATTTGGCCCATCTAGTCTGCCCATTTTTCCTACTGCAAAATCCTCAAACGTATTTGGTCCTTGTTATTGCCTTATGTTCAGGACAGCCTTATGCCTATTCCATGCAATCTTATATTCCTAAAATCCCCAAAAAGTCCAATTTAATTAAATGGGAGTCCCTTAAGGTAAAGTGGTAGTCCCTTACTGGGGGAATCCTGTTGCATTAAGCATGATGATGTCATATATTCTCCAGATCCAACTAGATCTCCAGGTACTCTTTCAAAAGAGGGTGCTGCCATATATATTTTGTGGTGTAATGGCACAATTTTTGGTACTTTCTCCCCCAGTACGCTTCAACAGTGTTAAAGGGATTGTAACCTCGAAACAAAAGTACATGCAAATTTATAGATACAATTAAAACATACTTACTGACCTCATTCCCATCTCTCAAACCATTATGGTTTGAGAGAGATAATAAAATACAGGTCTCCGTTCCCTCCCCTTTCTGCTTGACGAGCTGTAAAGCTGTCAGAGGCAGAATCCGGTCAACCGACTTTAGGCGGCTCTTCAAGAGTGCTGACATCGGGATTTCTAAATATAATTACTTCATCGGAATGGTCTACAGCAGTGGTTATCAACCCATGCCCTCAGTGGCTACTAACAGGCCAGGATTTTAGAATTTCCTTTTAAGAGCACAGGTGAGTTAATACAACTGAGCCTCTGATCAACACACTTGTGTTCTAGCAGGGATATTCCTAAGTCCTGACCTGTTAGTGGCCACTGAGGGCATGGGTTGAGAACTTCTGGTCTACAACGTGTGCTTGCAAGCCAGGTGCACGTTGTAGACCATACCGATTAAATAATTATAGTTATACATCTCAATGACAGCGCTCCTGAAGAGCCGCCTTCTGGTCCCGGAAGCAGGAACTCATGACGTCCGCTATACAGCGGATGCATGAGAAATGGGAGGGAGTGGAGACCTTTATTTTATTACATCTCTCAAACCATAACAGTCTGGAAGATGGGAATGAGGGCAGTAAGTATGTTTTAATTGTACCTATAAATGTGCATGTACTTTTGTTTCGAGGTTACTATCCCTTTAATGAGAAGTAATTTAGAGAAAAGTACAATGCGTGGTTCTTTAAAGCACTGTTAGCATTTTCAGATAGTAAAATGCCTCTGTGCAGCTACAGACTATAACAAAGTTCAAATGCAAAAAACTATATTGATATGTCTGATTGCTGTTTGAAGGATGCCTACCTAGGTAAGTCTCTATGTTAAATGAAAAGTCATTTTTGCTATAGGAATAGTTACTCTGCAGTACAGTATTTGTACCAATTACACCCCCCCCAAAAAAAAAATAAAAATAAATAAAATTAACCCTTTGAATGCCAGAGGGGTACGAAACACATTGCAAAGCAATGCTTTGCGAACTCCTCTGGCACTCAAAGGGTTAGATACTGCAAACAACTGTCCCTTTTTGCAGGTTTTGCAAATACCGTGTCCTACGGCTGCTGCTTTGATTGTTGTTCTTACTTTGTTGTCACGTATAGAAAAATGGATATTCCTAATAGGTGTTAGTGTCAGAGCAATATAAACGACTGAGACAAAGTGCTTGATTCATGGCTCGGCATCTCACTGTCCACCACTGTTTGTGATTATGGATCAACTCGCATTCTAATGGCAATTTTTATTTAATCAATAATTTCCATGCTGAGCAGACAGGCCAGTTACAGGGAATCGACAAGAAGATACTGATAGCGACACAGCCCTGTTATTAATCTTTACTCTGCCAGCTTATCAGACTAACTGCAAAAGCACCACCAGGACAGATGCGAGAGAACCTCTGCTGTCTTTCATGTAAAGAGCTACTTAAAGCTCCGCACTTTTCTGATTTTGCATGTCTAGTGGCTGTTATTATTTATTGTGATTGCCATCGAATTAAGGAAACATTATCCGTGTATTGTATATAAAAAAGCTATTTGTTTCAAGCAATTTACAAATCAGTGAGACCTACAGAAGATGACTTTAACCATGGTAGCCACTGTAAGCTAATAAATCATAGTTTCATGTGAGATGTCAGTCGCCAAAGTGCCTTGCAAATATGTTGGCATCTGTAATTCAGCGAAGCCTTTTCATCTTCAAATAAGATGCTTTATACTGATAAGGAGAGTAATCCTCTCTTGATCAAAATAAATCTGCATTTTACCAATTAAAGCTTCTGCCAGGAGCAGCACTGAGACTCTACTGAAGTTTATCTCTACTAAACACAAGGAGGAATACAGTCAGAGCTTTGTTTCATTTTCAGCTTGAATACTTTATCTCTGTTTAAGAACAGCAGTATCTAGGCCTTATGATACGGGCTAAAATGTTATACCAGTCTCATACCTACACTAGAGCAACTGAAGCGAGTTCTGATGACAAAAAAGGCAGACATGCCACCCATTAATTTTGTAGATTAGATATACCAACACCTCTGTTGAAAATTACTTGCCCTGCTTAATACAAATAAATAAATTAGAATGTGGTAAAGAATTGAAGAAAAAGAAGTGTGTTTTGAATGTTTTAGAAAGAGAACTATGGATGATGAAAAATTACAATAATGTAACTGATAACTAGGCAGTAGACTGTTACTGTTTCTATATCTGCCCCAGCTTTTTGAATAAACTAGAGAAGAGGTTCTCAACCCGTGCCCTCAGTGGCCACTAACAGGAATTTCCCTGCTAGAACTAGAGATGCCACCTTTTCTTCAAAAAAATACAGGTCAAGGCATTCCCTCCATAGACTTAACATTGGAAAGAAGCCAATTTTTTACCGGCCTGCCAGTAAAATACCGGCTGGGTGGCAACCCTAGCTAGAACACAAGTGTGTTGATCAGAGGCTCAGTCATATTGATTAACTCACCTGTGCTCTAACAAGGAAATTCTCAAATCCTGGCCTGTTAGTAGCCACTGAGGGCACGGGTTGAGAACCACTGTACTAGAGAAATCTGAAAATGTAAAGTAGGTTACAATTCAAATAGAAGGATATTTAGCACTCATTGTCAGGGATACCCCTGGTTTATTAACACTGAGCTTTGGTATCAGGCCAACAAAACAGTGCTGTTATTTAGAATCTTATAAGCAGCACTGTCGTTTCCACCACAGGAAGCGGAAAAGGGATGGGCCACACGGGCCATTACCATATCAAGTATATGACATTCCTCCCTGGCTCTGGCCTACCCTGATTCACAGCACAGCTCAGTGAGCTATTGGGACTTGCAGTCCACTTCTGCTAACAGGTGTTGCATGAGGCTCCAATCCACCTCCTGCTGTTAATGGGCTCTCTTTGGTTTTTGTGTGTTTTTATGATAGGGATGTAAAACTGTATTCCAAAGAACTTCAGACAGAGCAGTTTCTAGGAATATCCCTGTTTTAGCACAAGTGTTGTAATAAACATAACGAATGGCTGTGTCAACTGTGGAAAAACTGGGATATTCTTACACTCCTTGTTTAGTTACCAAATTTATGGAACGTTTATTTATTTATTTTATACCTCTGTATCACCAAAGTGATTTTCTGGGGTATTTTTTCTTAAAGTTTTAGCCTTATGCACAAATCAAAACTGTTCCTCTTTAGCTTCCACCATATGGTCTGTGGAGCCCGATTTAACAGCCTCAGATTAGTTAAAGCACCAATACATATCTCACTGCTGATGAATAAAATACTAAAAACATGCTATCATATCGGAAACGTAAGACTACCTGCCAGTCAGTGGCTAGCCACTTCCTAACGCTGTCTTTCAACATTTTATGCAGTAATTTTCTTCTTATGATATAAACCATGCGCTTCTTTGCCAAGTTCAAATAAGCCAAGAATTCCTGCAGTGTACTCAATAACTAAACCAAAGCAAAAGGCAGGACTTGTCAGGATTTAAGAGCTCTCAGCTAAAACTCTTCACTTGCAGCCAGTACCCCATTCCGTGGAAGGATATCAATTATAGATAGGGACTTGCTTTAGCAGGAAGCTGGTACTGTCACACACTAGATAGACAACCATGGAGAATCATGAATCCTGCTATTAACTGGAAAGGGTAGAGGGGACGGATAGGAGAAATAAATAAGACTTGGTGTCAGAATGGTTTAAAACATCCTGTCTGGTTGTTAATGTATCAAGAAAGACTTACTGTGTCAACAGTTGAATTTTTTTTTTCCAAATAATAAAAAAATATATATATTTCAAAATTAATTTACATTTTGTCCATTTGTAGGTGCAATTTGTAATTGCAAATCTAGTACAAAAAATCTGTAAAAAAAATAAATAATAATACAAATCTTTTAACTAATGTAGCTATGTTTAACCCTTCGAGTGCCAGGAAGGTATCCAAAGCCTCTGGCACTCATTGGGTTAAGCTGCTTGGTGTCTTTATTTGGAAACTCTGATCAGTTCATTTTCTGACTGAATAGTGAGCCTTATGCACAAAATAAAATATGAGCAATTCTGGAGCCAACCAAATATTTTTTTTTTTCAATTATAAATGTGGCATTTAACCCCTAGAGTTTGAGAGATATCTTTAACTCATTGCCTTGTAATGAACTGAAGAACTCTCTAATATTCAAGGATGTTATAAGTCCCACTTAAAAAAATAAGGTGCAGTTGGTTTCCTCCTCCTGTCTCTTGTGAATTGGGTCCAGCGGTTCCTTACCACGCTGCTTCATGGTTTGTTTAGAATGACAATGAGGCTGATGTACAAAGACAGGGCAATTGGCTGGTGGGAATGATGGATGTTGTAGTCTCCAACAGCTGGAGAGCCAAAGGTTGATTAACCCTTTTGAGTGCCAGAGGGGTATGCAATGCATTGCGTACCCCCTCTGGCACTCAAAGGGTTAACCCAATATTAAAAAGAGCTGCGGAATTCCGGAGCAAACTATCCGCACAGTGGGAGCAAAAATAAAAATAATTACTGAAATTTCCTATTGATGTACCTGGGGGTTTAACCACTTGAATGCTAGAAAAAGTATCTGCAGGAAAGGTGGGATGCAGAATATAATAAAGCCAGTTAGGAATTTTTCCATGTCATTAGCTTTGGAAATCCCCCATCTGTGAGAAAAGTTTTGTGCAGGAAAAAAATGTGAAGATCGACATGCAAACGCCAATGTCTTTTGGTGCTTTGATGTTACTGTGCTTCTTTATAAAATACTAGTGTAAACGCCTGTGTACACAGGCCAAAGGGAGTAAAACCTCCCAGCATTCTGTGTGTTCAGGCAGTGTCTACTAAGCAAGACTGCATCGGACAAACCCTGCTTTCGGTCAGTCTCTACTGCACATGACTGCATCGGACAAACCTCTGCGTTGGGCAGTTTCTACTGTGCATGACTGCATCGGACAAACCTCTGCATTCGGGCAGTCTCTACTGCGCATGACTACATCAGCATGCATTCAGGTAGTCTCTACTGTGCATGACCACATCGGACAAACCTCTGCTTTCAGGCAGTCTCTACTGCACATGACTGCATCAGCCTGTGTTCAGGCAGTCTCTACTGCGCATGACTGCATCGGACAAACATATATCTGTCCTTTTATATTATAGGATTATTCAATTTAAGCAACTAGTCTATAGGGCAGTGGTTCTCAATCTTTTTTTGTTCGGGGCACCCCTAACACATAATCTAGAACATTCGGGGCACCCCTAACATATTTAATGTACTTTATCAAGGGCATAAGAAGGGTACAATACATAAATATACAGTTATTATTATGTTTTATAATCATAATAACAAAACAAAATATATTGTGCATAACAATTTCTAGAAATCTTTATTTAAAAGTCAATTTTTGTTAGTCTTCATAGAAAACATGGGGCACCCTAAACTGATGTCCGTGGCACACCAAAGTGCCACGGCACACTGGTTGAGAATCACTGCTATAGGGTGACATGCAAAACGGGCTCAAAATCATAAATCTTTTGGATGCCATAACTTAAATAACGGCAAATGTGACTTCTTCATTAAAAGCAAAAATTGTACCTTCCTCCAATATTTTAAAATAAATTTGCCATTGCATCGATATGACCATATTTTGCAACTAAGATAATTACTCAACAAATTAAACGGATACAATTTCAGGGCAAACCAAACACATCACTGAGTGGAAATGAAATTTGCATGATTTGAAATGAGTTTTTAATCACTTGAATGCTAAAGCGCACTGGAGAGCTTCCTTGCAATAAAGTCGTTAACCCTCTGAGTGCCAAAGAGGTAAAGCAATTCATTGGATACATCTCTGGAACTATAAAGGGTCAAACATCCCATTTAAAGCAAAAGAGAATTTGGGGAAAAACATCCCATTTAAAGCAAAAGAGAATTTGGGGACTTTTCACCTTTACACTTTTTGTGTGTGTTGCGTACCCCTTTGGCACTCAAGGGGTTAAATCTATTGTAGTTTTTTTTTTTTTTTTGCCTCAGAATTACACCTTTTTAGCTTGATGAAGCAATGTGGACACACTATATAGCATTTATGGTATGAAAAAACCTAATTTAAATCAACAGGAAATGTGTTTCCTTCTATGGAGACAAAAAGAAAACTGGATGGGCATTATCCAAACCAACTAGGCTATGTTTATTTATTTAATAGTGTCTCTCTTAAAGTTGTTTATTTTATGTATCACATTACGTGTTGGGTGGAATTTATGGAGCTGTGATAACCTAGTGCAAAGCGTAACAATAGCTGTCATGACATCACAGTGCAGCTGTCCTGAGCGCTTGCCAAACAGAATCTGGAACGCAGAATCTGTTTTACAAGGCTAGGAACAAAAAATATTTTATAGAACTTGTTTAATATATACCATGTTTACTAGAAAAAAAGGCTTAATATTAATCTATATTAAAAAAGTATTGTAAAAAGCAGGATATGGTCATTGTCAAAACTGCGTTGAATAGATTACATCTTACTAAAATTAAATGCATGTGCTTTTTACAGGCAGAAAAAGCTGTGGTGAAGAATATAATAATGTCAGATGAAATTGTGCGTTCAGAAAAGATGTACTATATGTGCGAAAACAGTTTTTTGGAACTCTTTAAATGGATAGTAATGTTTAAAAATAAAAGCAGCTCCAATTAAGCTTCATAGTATTTGGACCATAGAGAGTGTTATTTCAATACTGTCAGAGTTGTAGTTCAAGAGTAATTGAAAGATAAAGTATCCCCCTCCTGCCTCTTTTACCTAGTGTAAGCCACCTCTCCTCAGATGTGAAATCTAGTCTCTTGACCAGACAGCTCACAACAAGGACAATCTTCTAACTGTGAGAACAATTAAAGCCCTGCTCCCCCTTGACAAGTTTTTCAGGTTTTTCCCTTATGCTAATTGAAGATTGTCCCTCTCTGCAAGCCATCTGGACACCACCTTTCTGTTCTGAGGTGAAAAGTGTTACATCAGTAAAAGGGGTGGGAGGGGGATACTTTGTCATTCAATTACTCTTGAACTTCAACTATGACAGTAATGAAATAACATTCTCCATGGCTCAAATACTATGAAGATTAATTGGAGCTGCTTGTATTGTGAAACATTACTATCCCTTTAAGTGCCAGAGAGGCTTTAACCCCAAGAGTGCCAGAGGAGTAAGTAATGCATTGCATAAGCAATGCATTGTGTAACCCTCTGGCACTGTAAGGGTTAAACACACGCACATTTCTCTTTCTTTCATACATACATCTTACTCTCTATTACCACAATAGATAGATCTTTATGGTTTGAGAGACAGAGCGTTCTAAAGTTCCCCTCTTCCCCCCACTTCTACTGACGTCAGCTGTAAGCTGATAGCAGGAGTTTCTGGTCCGGGGACTGACAGGCGGCCCTTCAGCAGAGCCGCAATAGTGCAATTTAAAAAGGAATATTTATATTGGTATTGCCCTTATGTCTAAAAGCAGAATGGAGCCATTCTGGTGGCAAACCATTGACACCACAGTAGAGAAGTTAATGAACGCGATCAACGCATTTCACGTGTTGAACACTTGATTGTGATCTCAGTCTGACTCTCACTTCTGACATGTGAAATGTGTTGATCAGGCAACATTTACACCTACTGATGACTATCATTCCTGGTTTGTATCCTCATTTTACACTTTACAGCCCAAGAATGTCATGATGTATTTTAAATTCGAAGAATAAAGGTACAAACTTTCTTTTTTAATATTTGCATCAAGTCGGTATGATTTGTGTGAGCTGCAGTCATTTTTGTCTATTTTGAGAAGTACAAATTCCCATTGATTGCTATCAATTAAGGGGTTAAAATCCCATTTAAATCAATTTAAACTTTGGGAATGCTTATTTAGTCCATACTGTGCAGTTGGTTTACTTCAGTATTGCTTCAATTTGCTTTTATTCATAAGGACATTTGTTTCTGAGATGTCGGGACAAGTCTCAGTCAATTAAACACAAGAGGTAACATAATGCAGAACAGAAATTGTACCATATCCCCTTCCTAGTGTTTTGTTTCCAAACCTGCCCCTTGGGGAACTTATATGTTTTGTTGACTCTGAACTACTAGGATGTTATTTCAATTCATTCTTACTTATGACAGTTTTGTGGTCATTATTATTTAAGCAGGTTGAATGTCTTCATTCCTGTCAGCAGTAAATGTATAGTCAAAAGAAAACAGCACTCTTTTGTACCCTCAGATAAACTAGCCTGTTAAAATAACTGAAAATCCTTATACAAAAATCTAAAAAAAAAAAATAAAAAGGGCATCTTTGAAGGTGCAAAGCAATATTTAGGGAAAGTTACTGAATATTTTACATATGGTTTGAACATGGACCTCATTGGAAATAGAAAAATCGCCTCTTTCAGATACCGGCATCTAGAGCAGGAATGAGCTAAATATGGCCCAGATGCTGGAAGTGGCCCATTTACAGCAATGCTCCCTAATCATAACAGGTACCCTTGATTTCCACAGTCCCCAGAGTTACAACTGGAGTGGGGGTAGGAGTGTGCAGATGAAGCAATTTCAGTCATAATGTGTGAGGGGCTTAACGGGAGTGGGCAGGATTGGATTTAGAAAAGGCAGGGTTTATCCTGAAGTGGCAGAATGAAGAAGGGAGTGGGCAGATTTCCCAAGGATTCCACTTACCCAGAAAATCACCCAGTGTACCGGGAAACCTGGTAATTAATTCAGAATACCAAAGTCTCTAGGGAAGATCGGAAGAGTTCCCAGATATGTCCCTAATAAAAACCTCCCACTTTTCTTAATATGGGCAGAAAATCTTAATAACTATGAATATATTCTGTGTGGATAGCTTCTAGAAAAATGAGGACTGTCTATTGTATCCGTACAGGATTCCAGGAACCAAAAGTCCTTCCACTATAGTATTATTGGGAAACCGGCAAGGAATGAAGCCTGCTTTCATGGACGTTATATTGAGCACTAATTAAAGAGAAATTTTAAAGAACCAGTCTGGAAATAATTGATCAAAAGAGGCCTTTAGGATTTTCTTCCCCATTTAAGTTAATCGGAAGTTTATTATTAGGCGGTATAGTGTCACTAACTTTTCTCTGTTACTTGAAATAATTGTATTACAATGTGTTGGATACCTTTCTGACACTCAAAGTGTTAGACCAATGCAATTAGATAGCTGGTAAACTTTAAAATGATTATTTAAACAGTGTGGAGGAACACTTGGGTAATATGGTAATATCATATATTCACTATATAAAAAACATAGGTGGGAGATGCACTAACGTGTGATAAAGAGGTGATAAAGCGGAGATGACTTCTCCCGTCATATCACTTCCCCAGTTCCTGTGTTATTCTATGGAGCCTATGCACTAAGATTTCTGAAGTGGGAGAGATCTTAGTGCATAGGCTCCATAGAAAAACACAGGAACTGGAGAAGACATCTCCACTTTATTACCTTTATATCATGTCTTAGCATAACCCCCATAGTGTGTTTCTGTATCAGCTTTATTTTTCATGTAGTTCTTGTTGCTTAAAGTGGATGTGTCACCTATTTATAACATAGCCTAAATAGGCTACATATCGAATACTTCTAAAACGTTTTTTTTTTTTAACGTTTTATTTGTTGCAAATTTAACTTAGAAACTCTGTCCCCCAGCTACTTCCGCATAGACTGAGGTTACCTGCTCTGTAACCGCAGTCCGTCGCTTTGCCTCTGCTCTCCTCCCTCCTCCGATGATGGAGGCTTTCTGTCTGTAAGCTGGAGCAGTCTCATTGGCAGAGATCGATATCTAGCCAATGAGACCGCTCCAGCTTACAGACAAAAGCCTCCGTCATCGAAGGAGGGAGGAGAGCAGAGGCAGAGCAGTCTATGCGGAAGTAGCTGGGGGACAGACTTTCTAAGTTAAATTTACAACAAATAAAACTTTAAAAAAAATTAATAACGTTTTAGAACTGTTCGCTATGTAGCCTAACTATTTAGGCTATGTTATACACATCCACTTTAACCACATAGCAATATATACTTAACCAATCACTGATTAGAAAACATAAATTAATGAATAAAGCAGAACTGCCATCCCACAATGGCTTATTGGAACTTGTAGAGTGGCAGAAATCTATAACTAGAGCAAGGATGTGCAATCTGTAGCCATCTAGCTATTGGGCAGATGTGTCAGTCCAACAATAGTTGGTTGTAACCCCTGATCACATCCAATTATTCAGCAAAAATATTTACATTCCTGCATCTACTGTATTTAATATACCATTCGTCTTTTCTTGCTCCATATGAAATATACTATTTTATACAGGGATGCTTGTGTACAAAAAAGAATAGAAATTAAATTGCCATTGATTTAATCCCCTTGAATGCTAGAGAGAATAAATGTGTTGGGGTTAAAGAAATGGGGGTTTTTTGCACACAGGAATTTCATGCCCAGTGAGACATTTTCAGTGGGGGCGTAAGACTTTGTCTCTGCTTGAATGATTTCCATTGCTATGCTACGTAACAGTAATCCATAATGACGAAAACTGATAATGGTTACAAGTTTGGGAATTACAATTATTTCAATTTAAAAAAGGGGCATCAGTGTTTGGTGAAAGCCAAAATGGGATGTCATGTCAAAAACTTTAAGAACCACTTTGTTAAAGGAACAATAAACCCTAGATCTATTCTATCCAAAACACTGGTCATGTGTCCCTGACTACTAGTAAGTTTATTCCAGAAGCTCAGTGGTTAATGCTCTCTTATTGCTCACAAGATTCTGTGCAGATTCTTACAGGGTCAGGTGAATGGCTCCTTTACTTCCAGTTTGATAATATGGTATGAGAAAGACAAACTTCCTGACTTCTCAAACCCCATATTACTACTGCACAATCTATTAAGAAGTCAGGAAGTTTGGCCTTCTGAGGCTTCATATTGCCCAGACACTGATTAAGAATCATTACAGGATCACTTGAGTGACTGATTGAGTATTAACCCTTGAGTTACTGGATTTGTTTAATGGTAAGGACACATCCAGACTTTTTTCATTAGAAAAGAAGTAGGGTTTACTGTGCATTTCTAAGCCTTATCCTATATAATAATTCGCTAAAACGTGTGTGACACCACAATCATGCACAGTAGAGACTGCCAGTGACAAGGCTCTGTATCAGCCGCGGCGCGGGCAGTCTCCACTGAGCATGACTGCCCCACGACCGGCTGTCAGTGGCACTGTGGCCTGTGTAACGGGCTCTTCAACTAGCTTACCATAAATCAGTGAAGAACTTTATACTGCCTTTGCAGCATCTGGTTTGCCCAGAATTGCTCCAGTTCTTTGTAATACTTCATCCACAAGCTGTTTAACCTCTTAGATTCTGAAGTGGTCTCCAACGCATTGTTTCACAATTAGTTGGAGACCTGTCTGGCACCTGAGAGCTTTTTAAAGGGATAGGAATATATATATATATATATATATATATATATATATATATATATATATATATATATATATATATATATATATATATACACACTAGTGTAGAAGCCCGTGTACACAGGCCAAAGTCCGGGTGATGTTAATCTTTAGAGTGCCAGAGGGGTACCCCTCTGGCACTCAAAGGGTTAAGCGGCCAGTCCTGCTCTGCATACTGCCGCCGCTGCACTGATGGCACACGTGATGCAGTCATGCGCTGTAGCAACTGCCTGAACACACAGAATGCACCCAGCCACTGTCCCAGAGCCAGTAGCAGAGACAGGATGTGAGACGTCTGGAGCAGGGCAGCGCGTTCGGCGACTCTCTACTGAGCATGACTGCAGTCATGCACAGTAGAGACTCGCCGAACGCGCTGATCCTTAGCGGGGAGCTCCAGATGGCTCACAGCAAAGCTCCCTGTGTGCGAAACCACACATGCACAGTAGTGATGTTAATCTTTAGAGTGCCAGAGGGGTACCCCTCTGGCACTCAAAGGGTTAAGCGGTCGGTCCTGCTCTGCATACTGCCGCCGCTCCACTGATAGCACACGAGATGTAGTCATGCACTGTAGCGATTGCCCGAACACACAGAATGCACCCAGCCGCTGTCCCAGAGTCAGGAGCAGAGACAGGATGTGAGCCGTCTGGAGCGGGGCAGCGCATTTCGGCGAGTCTCTACTGCTCATGACTGCAGTCATGTGCAGTAGAGACTCGCCGAACGCGCTGATCCTTAGCGGGGAGCACCAGATGGCTCACAGCAAAGCTCCCTGTGTGCAAAACCACACATGCACAGTAGAGACTCTATACTGCGCATGTGCGATTATGGCTCGCTGTGAGCAACGCATTCTACCACTTTATGTTATAGAATATATTTACATATGAAGTGATACTATCCCTTTAATCAAACTAATACTGAATTGATGAGGAATGTGGGGGGCTTTATTTTATAGAAAAAAAAATCTTTGCTTGAGGTTAGTATTAATTCTTGTTCCTCTTACTATTCTTCAATAAATATCAAAGTCTGCAACAGAAAAAATAATGTTTGCTGGCTTACAAGATCAGAGCCATTACACTCTCTGCTGAAGACTTTATTGAATTTTGCACTAAGCTTTAGCTGACTGAACAGGTCAAGCACCACAGCTAAGACTTCCCTTTATTCTTTGAAACTCATAAAGCCTTCTCCAGCTTGCAGTGCTGCTGGCTAAGAAACTTGACTCAGCACGAGGTCAAAGAACGTGACCTTCATGAAGAGAGGTCACATAGCTTTAAAACCCCAGTTCCTGAATTCCATTAACTTACATGCACTAGCTGTTCCTGTGTGTCAAACTCTCGTGAGCAGCCTTCCCAATGGCAGTTTGTCTCGTAGACCACTTCAGGCTCTTGTTTACTTTCATCTTTGTCCCCCTCCTCTTTCACCAGAGTCATTCCATCTGGCTGATCCTAAATACAGAGTTAAAAGATGGGAATGCGAAGTTAGGGGGAGGGTGGTACAAGGCGAAAAAACCTGTGGTTTGTAATGTCTTTTCTTTTCCTAGTCAACCCCTCACAGACTGCAGTAAGTATTCAGAAGATGATCCTATTGGTATTGTTTTAGAAAATGTGTTGAAACCACATACTGTGTAAATAAAGGAAGTACATATACATAACCTAGGATTATATATGTAAAGAAAAAGCAATTCTGGAACAAATTAACTGCACCACATGGAACAAATGAAAGCCCCAAAATTCCCATTTATTTCAATAGTTTTTTTAAAGGTATAGTAGCACTTAATATGTAAAAATGTATACATTTTAAGGTTTATCCTCCCGAGTGCAACAGTGGAGAGGTGTTTATTTAAAAAGTTATTGCAGCTGAAACCTTTTAGTTGCAGTATTTCAATGGCCTGAAATGTTACAGTGTTGCTGTTACAACCCCATCCTATGAAAAACTCTGCTCAGTTGACCTTAGAGCTCCATATGATGGTTTAGCAACAGCGTTACTGATATACTGCACCTAAAAGCTCAAGTTTGAGCTAAAATAACTTCTGAATGACCTCTCAGAAATGATGGAAGTACCCTTGTTTTACTCAGAAGGATAAACCTTACTCTATCTATCTATCTGACCCTATAACCCCTTGATTGTCAGAGTGGTCTTCAACATGCTGTTTCACAATGTGTTGGAGACCTCTTAAGCACTCAAAGGGTTAATAGCCACATTTAAATCAATGGGAACTATGGAAATATCAATTTGTCTCCTTTGGTGAAGTTAGTTTGCCCCAGACCTGGGGAACAAATACAATTTCTCCAAATTCTCATTGATTAAATGGGCTTTTTAACCCCTTAAATGCTAGAGGAGTCTAGTGGCGCGATGCAGAAACGCGCGCAATCGCTATTTCCTGTGTGAAAACCACTAGGGAATAGGTTTGCGCATGATTTTGTTGAATTGCTCGTGAAAATTCAAGATTAGCGAACAGCTGCGTATATTTATTTTTTTGTGGGCGTGGTTAAGTTTAATGAAGCTGTGTGAGTGGAATAGCGAATGCGCCTAAGGTAGGAACTGCTATTGCGAATGAATTTATACGTCTGTGTACTGTTGTCGTAAAATGGAATTTTTTATGCGCAATTCAAGAAGCGTTCAGTATTTAGCTTCCTGGATTAGAATATGTGCAAAATCTATCTACGCACAAAAATTGCCCTTATCTGATGCGAACGTTTCTTGCATCGTGCCATAGGTTTCATGAGGTTAAAAGCCCATTTAAAGTCCCTATGGTGCTATTGGTTTACACCCAGAATTACTTTACTGTTAGTTTGTGCATATGGCTAACATATAACTTATTAAGTGATATGTCCTTTAACCCTCTGAATGCCAGAGAGGTATCCAACGCATTGCAGATCTCACTGTCAAACATAAAAATCTAAAAAAAAAATACATAAAATAAAAAATAAAAAGCATAGACAATTTAACTTTACATATTTTGCACTTGCGTTGGATACCTCTCTGTCACTCAAAGGGTTGAAACTAAACATTACAAAAACAAAACAAAAAAAATTTGGTAAAAGAAGACTTTACTCAAATTCTGATTCTAAGCAGCACATCCATTATTAATGCTAATAAGCTATATGTGAAAATTAACCCAGGAAGAATGAAGATGGATTAGTAAGATGCAAGATGCTGTTACCTGAATACCCCCGGCACCTGGACTTGGTAGATCTTCTTCGGGCTTTACCTTGGAGCGCTTGTTGTGCATCGGGTCCCCTGTGCTGCTGACTGCTGACTCACTGGTGGGTTTGTTCTGCTGGAGGGTTGGTGTACAAAATAAAAGGTGCCCTTGATAAATATTCACTTCAACAAAGTTACACAAAACATCTATAATGTTCTAGCACTCAGTTAACTGTTTGAGTGCCAGAGGGGTTTCTAACGCATTTCTTAAATAACTTAAAAAAAAAAAAAAAAAAACAGCAACAACACAATATCAGATATATATAAGGTCATTGACTGCAAAAGTGCAGCAAGTTATGAGTACTGCATCTGTGACATCCACACATGTCCTATAAATTTATCTCTAAAAATGTGGAATGCAACACAGTCTTATATTTACCCCTCTGGTGCTTAAAGAGTTAATCTAAATATTGAACAACAATAACACCTGCAAGTATTAAGCTTCCTTTCACTTTAATTAGGGCAGAAGACCCTAATGACGGCTATGATTCAATTATTTGTGGACTGGTTACCCAAGATGAATCTTTAGTTAGTGCTGGATACCATGTCCACACAGACAAGGATTTTTTTTTACAGGACTCCAAACTCCTCCTGTTGATGTCTTCTTAGGAAGATTTCAGTGGAAGGGGTTTGTGGTCATGGAGTCTGCAACAAAGAATCATGTCCTTCATAGACATGATATCCAGCACTAATAAAAGATTCATTCTGGACAACCAATACACAGAGGCGTAACTAGAAGCCTCTGGGCCCTGGCACAAGAATTGCCACGGGCCCCCCCCCGACCACATTGACCCCCTCCACAATGCCACCATCTCCTACCTGAAGTTCCCGCGCGGTCCTCTTTGTAATGCAAAGCGCTGGGAGATGATGTCATCTCCCAGAGCTCTGCATTACTAGAGTGCCGGTGGTAGATTGCAGGCGCTAGGCGGAGGGGTCGCAGGAGGAGGCAGGGCCCCTGGAGTGCATGGTGCGACCCCTATAGTTACGCCACTGCCAATACATACAGAATAGATTCAGACCTTAGGATTATGTGTCATGATTATGGTAAGAATGAGTTTTTTATTAGGAGGTATTAGTAATTCTTTTAAAGTAACTTAGGCTACACCTTTAAAAACAATTAATAAAATGTAAAACGAAGATAATTTTTGGCACAAGTTGTACTAAAATATCTCATGCCACATCTTTGTACATCTGTATAAACTGAGTCTGCAGCCTACGAACGGTAGCTTTTTTCTGACCTCGAGGCAGGCTTTTTCTGAAGAAGACCATCGACATAGCTGGGAACTTTCCAGATTTGCACGGGAGACTCTGGATTTTGCTGTTGATTACCGGGTCCCTGAGGTAGAGGCTGATTCTCTGGATGTGGGGAGTTTTTAATAAAACGTTGCCACTTCTGCTCCTTCCTAGTCCGGTCCTCCCACTCCCCACCCTCTTCTCCTCCTTCCTCAGCCTATTCTGCCTATTTTTTATGTTTATGAAACCCCGCCCCCCACTCGCGATTAAGTTATGCCCCTTTTTGACACAAATCACATCATTTATCTCCCCCATCAGCACCACAGTACTTCCCCTCCAAGGAATCCAGAAGAAAAAGTTTCCAGGTATGACCATGAGCACTGAATGTGGGTTTTGACCCTTTGTGTGCCAGAGGGGTACCCAACACATTCTGGCACGCAAAGGCCCTGAATGCTAAAGAGGCCTACAATTCCCTGAAAAGCAGCGAGTTGGAGAATTCTCTAGCATTCAATGAGTTAAAACCCCCATTTAACCACTTTGCTGCTAAGGCATTTCACACCTCTGTGCTAAGAATCGTTTTAGCGCTTTCACTGCTGATCACAATCAAATGACAGTTTTAGTCATTTTTCTGTGAACAACACATATATAGCACATATTGTTTTTCTTTTTGTTTTCTATATGACAGGTTAGAGGTGCTGTATTGCTGTCAGCTTTGAATATTGTAAATCGTAACAGTTTGGATGCAAACCACATGTAAAAATACTCCGCGCAGACTAATCACAGTAATGTACATTGGAACTCTCTGGCTCAGCTGTTGTGACTCTAGTTTTCAGATTAATTACTGGGTCTCAGGGAACAGGGGCTGATTACCTGGCTTGTTGACTTCCCTGATATCCTCCCTCATTCCTAGTCCCATTTTGCCTATTCCTTCTTATTTCAGGGCAAACTCGCCTTTCTGCCATAATCTCACCCAGCTTAAATCCAACCCACATTATTAGAAGAATTGCATTATTGAGACACTCCGATCCTCATCCCTCCTTGACACTCCGAAGTGCTTGAGTTTGAAGGTTCCTAGGTATGCACATTAATATAGCTGCTAAAAGCATTGTGTGCTAACTGCTAAGCATGCATTTGGCTTATCTAAGGCACACAATAATGTTCCATAAAATAGACGGTATATATTCTCCATAATGAACAGCCGTGGATATTGTAGATACGTTCAAAAAAACTATTGGATAACCATACCTGGGAACTTTTGATATGAGCTCACCCTGAGACTGCTGAAAAATTAACCCTTAAGGCTCCCAAGAAAGTAGATTCTCAGTGCTCCATCTATGTTTGCTCTAACCCAGAGAAGATCCACTCAGTCCTTAAGGAAGCCTTAACCTGCTACACTTGTGAGATATTGCATCTTATACACTCACAAGACAAGCAGGACTTCTCCTTCTGCCTTTCTGGTAAAAATGTCACTAATTTGGACATTAAATAAGCAGTAAATTGGTGTAAATTATTTAATAGGAAACACTGGACTCTCTCAACCTGAGAATTTGGCCCTTCACCAATGCATTGGATACCTCTCTGGCATTCAAAGGGTTAAGAGTTACTTCTCATTTAATTCATCCAATCAGGGCTCTTTTACGGGAAAAAAAAGGTGTTGTTTCTATATAACATATTATTTTTTTTAGTTTTACCATATAGGAAAGGAATATTTTTTCTTTAGAAAAAAAAAAGATGCCAATCCTGAATACCACCGCAAACCTCCCCTCAAAAAGCCCTTTATTCAATAATCTGTTAATATTTATTTATCTAATCTCACATTATTGCAATTCAACATGTGGATATACTTGTAAATCGGGTAAACCCTTTCCTTAAAGGGATAGTAATGTTTCACAAAAGCATCAGCTCCAATTAATCTTCATAGTATTTAAGCCATAGAGAGTGTTATTTCAATACTGTCAGAGTTGTAGTTCAAGAGTAAATGAATGATAAAATATCCCCCTCCCGCCCCTTTTACCTAGTTTAAGCCACCTCCCTCAGATATGGAATCTGGTCTCTTAACCAGACAGGTCACAGCAAGGGAAAATCTTCTTACTGTGAGCATAAGGAAACCCTGCCCCCTTGACAGGTTTTACCATTATGCTAATTGAAGATTGTCCCTCTCTGCGATCCACCTGGACACTACCTTGATTCTCTGAGGTAAGCAATGTTACATCAGTAAAAGGAGTGGGATTGGGATACTTTATCATTCAATTATTCTTGACAGTATTGAAATAACGCTCTCCATGGCCCAAATTCTATGAAGATTAATTGGAGATGCTTTATTGTGAAACATTACTATCCCTTTAAAGTGTTATGAGAAATGAAGAGCGAAACAGGTGAAAACTATCTTTCGCAGCAAGTTTAATATAACTTACATATGATTTCACTGATGAATGATACAAAGTTTTGCCTAAATTTTAACCACACCACACAGGAATGTCCAGAAAAGCTCCCTAACTCACCTGAGTCACCTCTGATGGTCCAACGCTGACTTGCACTGGATTTAAGACAGTGGGGATGCCTGGAATAGTTCTCTGGGTAGGAAAGGTTGGTGCTGGATGCAGAAGAGGAGGGCTATGTCCAAAGGCTGAGCCGATGCCATGTTGTCGGTTTAAGATCTGCTGGTGCATATGTTGCAGGGACACTGGGGTAGGTGGGTATGTAAAACTCAGAGCTGGACTGAAACAGGAAAGAAAAATGTAGACATAAGAAGAGGAAAATCATGTAAAAGGAACACATAACTACAGAAAAAAATGCAAAGTTAGAGAAGAAGACAGTAATATATCCTGTAGCCATTTCCATTGAGTGAACTCACAACATTAAAGCTGAACTATCATCAAAACAACAAATCCTTACTAACATAGCGACAGGCATATGCATACTTTCTTTAGGCTGAATAAGTCTGGCATTACTGAGGAAAAACAACTTATTTGGCAAGCATCAGCTGCACAGATCTTGAAAGAGAAGCTCTGTGCACCTACACAGTCAGTCCCTTCCTGTGCCTTAAGGTACCAAGGAAGCCACTCACCAATCCTGGTGGTGATCGGGACAGACAGAGCAGACTCACGGGTACTCCTTTCTCCAAGATGCCTGCGCTGTTACCCCCTGGTGCCTGCCGAAGAATTTGTTTTTCCTCAATAATGCAGGACTTATTCTGCCTAATGAAAATATGTATATGCCTATTGCTATGTTAGTAAGCATTTTTAACAGCAACAGTGCCAGCTGGCTTCATTACATATTAACCCCTATGAGTACATTGGATACCCCTGGGGACCTCAAAGGGTTAAGCTCAAACAAATACATTAAGGTTTGCGCTGTAATAGCTTCTGAATGCAGCATTACCCAGCTACCCTTATTTTACACAGCAAAAAAATCCACACAACACAAAACAACTGCACCTTTAACACCTTAAGGACCAGTTAAGTGCCAGGACCATCACCGTCCGGATTTGCGTTTTAGGACCAGTGACGGTCCTGGCACATAATGAATTCTGGGATGGCAGCGTGGATGCAAGCTGCTCTGCCATCACAGAATCAACTGCAAAATAAATAGATACATTTAAAAAAATCAGCTGTGGTCCTTAACGGCCTACCCCTGCTGGATCGGGCAGTCGGTAAGGGGTTAAGTAAAAAAGTGATATTCCCAAAATAGTGATTAAGTGTAAAAAGTGATATTCTTAAATGATTTATTAAATAAAAAAGGTATTCCTAAAATAGTTATTAAATAAACACTTTTTTTATAATTTCCATCTATCCAGGAATATGTTGAGAAAGCTAGCATCCAAAGGGTTAGTTTAAACTACTAGGATGAGTCACACTGAGGTTGATGTACTATGATAGTGGAGCAAGCTGGTTCAAACCATAGTAACAAATACAAACTCCCATAATCCTCATTGATATAAATAAGGTTTTTAACCCAGTGAATGCCAGGGAGATCTCCAAAGTATGTGTGTGTATATGAGATAGAGAGAGATACTTCTCTAGCATTCAGTGTTATGAATGGAAGACCCTCTGTAACTGGGATGGAAAGAGTTGCAATATAAACAGAAGGTCCCTAGTAGCAGCCTTGAACTCTTGCACCCACACTGGCTCTAATGCATGGCTGGAGGTCCCAGGAAGAGAATCAGAGACATCAGAACATGCTGGGCATAAATGACCTGAGAATTCTCTAGGCAACCCTGAATGACATGAGGAGCAATGCACAATAGGGGACACAGAGACCCCAGCATCCTTAGTCTTAGGCCTGGCCCCAAGCTCCAATGGATTAGACATTCTCACAGTGTCAAAAACATTACAGTATAAAGAATTATCCAATTACAGTGTGTAAGATTAAAGTTTCACCCCAGAAATCGCTAAAATACACTTATCTGGCAGGCGAAGAGGAGAGGAGGAGAGTCCAAGCCCTGCGTAGGATACTCGTTCTAGAAAAGGCACAAAATGGCTGCCACGGCAGGAGTCAATCAGAAATGACGCGCAAAGCAAGCGCTCATGGAAAATGTAGTTACCCTAGAAAAAGTACCACAACAGTGCCCAAAGCCCCCCTGAGCCCCCCAACACACTTGAAACATGAACCGGATGATAGAGCAAGAGCAAACAATTAAAATGAGCTATCTCTGAAGTAGCTACATTGAGCTGTTGCAGAGATATGTCCCACAGAAGTGAATGGAGCAATGGCGTCTATGCGGTAAAGCACGCCTTGGAACTTAAATTTTGCAAAGTTGAAAAGTAAAAAAATAAAAGTACATGAAATATCACTAGAACATGTTAGGAGACCCAGAAAACACTGAACCCAGTAGGGAAAGTGTCAATAACCCCCCCTAAAGATGTAGGGTGACCACGTGTCCCGGAATGCCCGGGACTGTCCCTTAATTTTGTCCTGTGTCCTGTGTTCTAAAACTAGCAGAACTGTTCTCTTGCCTGTGTCTTCACCAAGGAACAAATCTTACTGGAGCTGGTTGGCTAGCTGCAGCCAAGGAGGGAAGGTAGGCTCTACCCCCTACATACAATTCTAGAATTGTTCCTGCCTACTTAAAGGGGCGGATCACCTACCCAGAGTTACCAGTAACCTGTATTGGACGACAGAGAAAAGGTGTTTTATTCAAAAGTTATAGAGCTCAAACTTGACTGTTCTAAGTGCAGTATCACAGTGGCCTGAAATTGTACAGTGGGGCTGTTGCTACACTGTCCTATGGAGATTTATGGTCAACTGACCAGAGCTGTCCATAGGATGATGTAGTAACAGAGCCACTACAATTTCAGGCCACTGTGATATTGCACCTAAAAAATTCAAGTTTGAGCTGTAATAACTTGTAAATAAAACACCTTTCAACAGTGGGATTCACCTTGTTTTACTCAGGAGGATAAACCCTACAACATATATTTTTAAGTATTACTATCCCTAATCCATAAGCCTCTGCCTCACTGACTTCAACAACAGTTATAATGGAGTCTCAAGAGTTGTGCTTAAAATAGTGACATATTGCAGAACAATTTATAATAATTCTAATCTTATTCAGAAATCTTATGCAAAAAATGTAGCTTCGTAAGGAGTGTGTTGGGACCTTTGTGGCATTTACCCTTCGAGTGCCAGAGGGATTTGGTTAATAGGTTAATTTTTTAATAGCTGTATGATTCACAGTGACTCTAATGGCAATTATAATGGAATGTAACAAGTAGCCTCTTCCAAAAAGTAATCTTATAAAAGAAAACAATTCTTAAAAAAAGTCAAATTCCAGAATGATCACGTTAATTCCAGTCTCACCAGAAATTATTTTAAAATGTAACTTTGTAATGAAAATTAACATGCCGCATCATTTAACGGGTTGAAATCCAGTTGTAAATAATAAACATTGCAAAATGAAGAATACTGATTCCCACCATTTTAACAAAACTGAAAAACCCCATGCTCTTTAAAGCGGAACTTTCAGGTAATACTAAGTCGCCATGCATTCATTAAACGCACGGCAACTAGCTTGAAAATAGATGTCTTACCGTTAAATAATAGCTCTGTCTAAAGTAATCCATCCCGTTTGGAGACAGGATCCCAGGCTACAACGCAGACATCTTGTCTGCACGCCTGCGCCGCCAGTCCCGGTCTCCATTGAGTAGACTGCAGTGCACCACATGGCCACCGGAAGGGACTGACAGCGCAGGCGCACAGACCACACTAACCTGCCCTTCAGTCCCGAAATGGGACGGATTACTTTAGACAGAGCTATTATTTAACGGTAAGACATCTATTTTCAAGCTAGTCGCCATACGTTTAATGAATGCATGGCTACTTGGTATTACCTCAAAGTTCTGCTGTAACAGGCTATTTATCAATAGACTGTGATTGTTCATACAGTATTTCATGCTACAAATATGTCCGCTTTCTATGTCACACTGAATCATGTGGAGTACAATGGGGGAGATTCACTAAGCAGTGATAAAGAGGTGATGACTTCTCCAGTTTATCACTTCTCCAGTTCCTATGTTATTCTATGGAGCATCTGCACTAAAATTTCTTCAGCTCTGAAGCTCTTAGTGAATAGGCTACATAGAAGAACACAGGAACTGGAGAAGTCATCTTGACTTTATCACCTCTTTTTTACCGCTTAGTGAATCTCAACCAATGAGTTTTATGTATGAAAGCAAATTGGAACAATTTTTGTACTGATTTTACCCTTTGCGCGCCAGGCAATTAGTTTGGCACCCCTCTGGCACTGAAAGGGTTAAAGCAATGTTTTGGAGACCTCTCTACAATTCAAGGGGTTCAAAAATCCCCAACTGTGCTGAAAAGCACATACCGGTTGTCTGTAATCTGAATATAATATGTAGGAGCTATAGCATCCTGTGGCCTGTATTGTTGTATATCCTATATGGTTTGTAAAAACTGAATAAACATCTATGACAAAATATCCCCATATAAATCCATGGGCATTTGGGAAGTTTTATTTGTCATCTCTGTTGGAATAGCTGTGCTCCAGAGTTGGCCTGATTTGCTTCTATACATAAGGCCCAATGTACTTTGGTTGGCAGATTTTACGTTTGAGCAGACAGTAAAATAAATCTTCTTGAATTGTGAATTTCTCAGGTTTTCAAACCTTCAAATGAAATTTTAATGGAATCTGATACATGATTTACAATAAGGGGGATGCAAGTAAAAGCTCCATAGGACATTTGCAATGTATGGTAGCTTTTATGTATTGTCTTGTGTACAGAGAAACGCCTTTAATCTTAGGACGTACAAGCTCCTTCATACGTCTCCAGATCGCATTACGACTGGAGAGAAAATCAATTGGTTAATGTGTTTTGAACACAGTGCTTGTCATATCACTCATTTGTTTGTACCGATGGAAAACTCCTCTCATCCCAAGTGTCACCTAAAGAATTTCCATCACTGCTGCTTGTGCTGTTTCTATGAAACCGGTGATCAATGAGCTTCAATGTGGGGATTTTCCAGTGGGAGGGTACCACTCTCTCTCTCCTTCAGTTTAACATCATTAAATGTCTATTAAAGCCCATTATGCATGCTAATACCTGTCATCACTTCATTATTCCTCTGTGTTTCTCAGAATACAGTTCAGGTCTGAGGAAAATTATATTACAGCATAAAGACTTCAATCTGCAAGCAAGCATTGCCAAAACATCTCTTTATAACCTCCTTATCAAATAAATTGTTCCCAGAGAAGCACTCTTAAAGCTAATGTAAGATAAGAGACAGTGAGGCTGATGTATTAAGAATCTGAACAACACTGGAGCAAACCAACTGCATCATCGAGGACAAATAAATATTCCCCAGATACCCAATGATTTAAATGTAGTTTTTAAACCTTGGAATGAAATAGAGATCTCAAACATATTAACAAACAAAGAACTGGAGACCTTTATCTTCCAAGTGGTTAAAACCCCCATTAATTTATTGATGAGTTTTATTTGTCCACTTGAGTGCAGGTGATTTACTCCATAATTTATCCAGAAGACCCAATGAACCAGATTTACTAAGAGAACTGAAGAAAGCCAAGTAAATCTGTGAAAGAAACCAAGTGAACCGCAGAACTGCAGTTTGGTACATCAAGGTCAAGAAATCTCAGGAGACTGGGAGTCTAGCCTCCTAAAAGTTTACACATGGTTTCCAAATTCTGAGTATATTTTATATACATCAATAAATATACATCCCTCAACTGGCCCCTAAAAGTCCTAAATGGCTCCAAAAAATTGCTGTCTGGCTCCAAGGTTTGTGATATTTTTATCCACTCCTGAGAACATCCCGTTACAGCAATTTCATCTACACTGCATGATAGAAAAGTATGCTTACTATAGCAAAATGTGCAGCCTCTATTTGGCACATTTAGATGTTCCAGCAGGTGCAAGAAACTACATCTGTGCTGTACCTCACCAAGTGGCATCATGATGGTATTGTGATCATGTGATTGAGCAGTACACAGATTACATGCGGCTCTACTTAGTGAAATGAACGAGTCTAAACGGGAATGTTATACTGCCATTTTCTCTTTGTATATGCCAAATAAATCTATTGTTCTTGAGTAAAACAGGGGTAATCCCACTATTACAGACATA
Organism: Rhinophrynus dorsalis; assembly: GCA_037306005.1. Lineage (NCBI taxonomy): Eukaryota > Metazoa > Chordata > Amphibia > Anura > Rhinophrynidae > Rhinophrynus > Rhinophrynus dorsalis. Next base: position 347,024,654 of record CM074723.1, on the reverse strand, counting down.
AGAAGAGGTGGGGGGGTGTTTCTACTGATAACAATGCCACTCTATAACAGGAGTTAGACTGAGTCTTAGTACTACACCTTCCTAGTTGAAAAAGTCTCCCCTTAAGTCCACTTGCACTAAGAGTGGGCAGTGGGGAAATGTGTGGGGAGATACATGAGCTTACTGGGCTGTTCCTTTCCTCTGTCTTGTTTTATGTAATACACACTTTTTCCTCTGTTTCGCTGTGCATGCTAGTGGGAGGTGTTTGTGTCTTTCTCGCATTAATGTCTTAATAATTTCAGACTGTGTGCTCCAATATGCATTAAAGTGATCTTACATTCAAGAACATTCCACAAAATGCAGGACCTGGAGTAGACAGGCAACTTCCCAATGCAAAAAATGAGCTGTGCTGGCAGATTGCACATTCCCCTATGCTCTCTGCAGAAAAAATACTATGCAGAAAGCAAAAGACAAGGAATTCTGAATCACACCAACTAAACCTTAGGGGGCTGATGAAAATTCACCAAATTCCCATTGATTTACGTTGGATTTATGTTGGACTTCTAATCCACTGAATTCTTGCAAACCAGTGCACTGGAGAACTCTTTACTGCTAAGACCAATTTAAACAAATGGGAATATTCATTTCCCCACTGTGGTGTAGTGGGTTTGCTCCAGAATTACTCATCAATTGATTTTTTCATATGGTCCACTAGCAAGGGATGTACTAATACGATTCCACACTACAATATGTTTTAGAACTGATTTCTGGGCATGCTCACATTAAAGTCCTAATACTGGCAGAGTATGCCAGTATCCACTAAAAGGATCATACTCTCTAGTGCACAGCACCAAGGGCAGCCACAGAATTTAGTGGCCAATGGCAAAGCAGCTGCACTGGCTGTTTTGTACATGAACTGCCTTGAGCTGCAATAGTTTTGACATTTTGTATGGAATATCATTACATACCTCCCAAGTGTCCCTCTTTAGGAGGGACAGTCCCTCTTTTAGACCTAAATCCCTCTTTCCAACCCTGGTGTCCCTCTTTTTAGGAAATCAGATTGTGTGGTGTGTATGTAACTGTATCACATTGCTCCACAGCAATAAAACTCAAATTCATGTTTGTAGAAATGTCAGTATATGTGTTTATAAATTAGTCTGGGTAAATAAAATACTTTGGCCTTGTTCTAAGTCATTTAATAGGTTACAAAAGGAGGTGTCAATAGGTCATGAAATAGCCTAAAAATTCTCAGTAATGCCCCACCCACCAGCCACACCCCCTAAAACACAGGTGTCCCTCTTTGTCAATCTGAAATGTTGGGAGGTATGTCATTAGAAATACCTTCAGAGAATGCTGGCTTTGTTTACATAAAACTCTTTTTATTTTATTTTATGTTTCTTTTTATAAGGTAAAGGCCAAAACTGTAGAACACAGTTATTGTTCTTTGCAAGCGTCAGTGGGAAATCAGTAATAATGTTCAGTTATTATAAGCCTATAGTCCCTGCCAGAGCTCCTGAAAAGAACTATGAATGATTACAGACCGACTTTGCTAAGGTAACCACTATGGATGATTGATAGGGCATTAATCAAAAGATGCATATCAGCCTCAGAATTTGTTCACAAGCTTCCTTCTAATAGCTGATTTCATGTTCACTGAGCTCTATGCCAGTTTGTTCAATTTATTCCTCAATGTACAGTACAAACCATTCATCACAGACCACAATGATTTAATGCTCCCTCTTCCTTTCAGTGCACATATATTACAAAGTGTAACTACCCTGCTCTGTTCATTAAAACGCATGGAAACTACCGTATGTCATGTGTGTGTATATCACACTGCACTGAAAGGGTACTCTCATTAAAATCCTAAAAGTAATGGTTTTATTGAAAAATAGCATTTAAAGATTAAACTAAAAAAAATATTCATATGAGGGAATAAAAAGAAATAGAAAAAAATGAACAGAAAAATGATATTATTCCATATCCATTCAGGTTTAAGCTAATTCACATTTATATTGTGTACTGTTATTCCATTTTGAACTACTGGTGTTCAATGCAGTTATACAGTTAGATGAGACATAAAACTCATATAGTCAAAGAAGGAAACATATTAATCCACTGGTGCATCTAATTTTTTTGCTAGGACATGAGCTTCCTGTTCTACCTCCTTCACTTCTGGGTAGATACTAGGGCATTAGACAAGTTTGATGCATATGGAGCGTACACTCTGCAGTCATTAAGAGTTTAGTGTTAGTAAACTCTAAATGCTTCCCCTATAGCCCATGTGGGAAAATGGAGGACAGTTACACCACTTTATCTGTCTTGTTTTTATATTTTGTTATATTTAAAGCATAGAGATATGGAATGCCACAAAATAACAATACAGCAACTCACTTCCCTTTGCACTTTGGGGCATGTGCTATACAGTACAACTGCTTTAATGCATAAAAGGATACAAGCACACTCGCTCATTGTAAATAGTTTAATGAGAGCAAATTCATCCCCTACATCGTGTACAGTAAAACAGAAAACTCTTACACCGGCTTCCTCTGGACCATGTAGTACAGAGCTGAAAAAAGGAAAGGAATGCTCCAAAATGCCTCCCCTACAGCATGAACAGTATCGATACACCAGTTTTCTCTAGATCTTTTTAGTACACATTGTTAAACAAGGTGCAAAAGAAGGAAAGTCCCAAAACTCCCATACACTGCTCCCTTCTAACAAGCCACTCCACAAGCAATGTAGACACGTTTTGGTGTAAGCATATTAGTATGTTTATTTTTTTCTAGTAGAGGTGAATCATGAAGTAGTCTTCAAATATTCCAGCCCCCTGTAGCACAAGTCCTGGGATTAATGAAGGATTAGTTCACCAGTGACAGCTAATCAGAGGAAATTAGCAGTTTTAACCCCTTAGTGACCGGCCGCGCACGCACGCGGCCGGCACTTAACGACGGGGTTTTTTTTTTCCCGCATTATAGCGAATGATTTCCTGGACTTACCAGGCACGTCATCTGTCACTAAGTGACATTTTCGCATGACATACCTGGTAAGTCCATTGTCGGGAAGGGGTTAACATCATAGGTTGACTCACATGTAAACTACAGTGAGGGGAAAAATTATTTATAATGTTTTTGAAATGCGTTTTTCTGGATTTTTTTGTTGTTATTCTGTCTCTCACTGTTCAAATAAACCTACCATTAAAATTATAGACTGATCATTTCTTTGTCAGTGGGTAAACGTACAAAATCAGCAGGGGATCAAATAATTTTTTCACTAACTGTAGCTAGACTGTGTTGGAATTTGATACCAGAGGGGGCTACAAATGCACCGGCTGAAAATAATTATATATATATATATATATATATATATATGCTAGTTAGGTCTCTTTCACATGGGCAGCAGAACTATAGCAGCCCCGTACTACAGTTGCCCATTATGAAAATGCACTTTTCTACTGTGTTGCCACACTGATACTGGCACAGGGGTGTGTGTTTTTGTGTGTACCTGAGGGAAAGTCTATGTGAGATCCAGCTGAATAGTACTGGCCTGGTTCCCAGGTTTGTTGGCCATTCATTGCAGCTACTCTTGAATGAAAAGTCTCCAGGTGGACCAACAGCCACTATGTAGATCTTCCCTGCTGCATCCTTACTGCTTTCCTTTGTGAACTCAGTAAAGATGCAGTGTGCTGCACTTCAGTGTGTTCATGTGAAGTGATAGTAGCTCTTGTGAAAAGCACCATAGCTCACAGCTTACCTTCCATCACAGGAGGCAGAAGCAAAACAGCAACCCTACTTTGGTGTCGCCTGAATGAAAGGGGTCCTATACAACTTCCGGACATTTATTGTAATGCTATGCTCAAGAAAACAAATCTAAACATAAAGGAATGTTTATGTCCATCAATGATAAGTAGATAAAATGATAAACAAGAATTTACAGCTCAAGATTAGTTGAGAATTTGGTATAAAGGGTTTAAGTAATGAAACATTTAGTTTGCCTCTATCTTTGATTTTAGTAGTTTTAGGATACATCAGATAACTGTGTCATTAAAGTAATATTTCATTTTAAACAGTTCAGATTGTTGAATATAATGAATAATAATACTGCTGCCTGATGCTCTTATTCTTCACAACAGTTTAGTAACAATGTAAGTAGATGCTGAAGTTGAATGCTCACGTTCCTTTTGCTGATCCTAAGCCTTTCAGTCTGAGATATGGCAGAGGATTCTTTACAGTAAGGGCGGTAAGGCTATGGAATTCTTTGCCTCGGGATGTTGTGCTTGCAGATAATGTAACTGCATTCAAAAAAGCAATGGATGCCTATCTAGCACAGAACAATATTGACAGTTATGACAGATGGCGTCACAGCAAATAGGATATTGAGCCGGGGAACTATTTCACACACACACACACACACACACACACACACACCCTACACTGGAAATTGCTCCGGAGGGCTATTTTGTTGCCTTCCTCTGGATCAACAGGGGTGTTATTGGCATGGGCTGGACTTGATGGACGCATGTCTTTTTTCAGCCTTATCTACTATGTTACTATGTAGGTTCACAATGCGGGACAATCTTCAGCTAGTATGAATAACCTGCCCTCCTTCTTCAAGGAGTGCAAGTTTTTCCGTATACTGACTGAGGGAAGATTGTCCCTCGTTGTGATCTGTCCGGTCAAGTGACCGGACTTCAGAACTGAGGGGAGGCGGTTTAGGATCGGCAAAAGGGGCATGAGAGATCAACTTCAGCATCCAATTACATTGTTACTAAACGGTTTTGAAGAATAAGAGCATCAGGCAAAAGTACTATTTATTATATTGAACGATCTGAGAGGCTATTAAAATTAAATATTACTAGTAGAAGGAGTAATATCTGCAACATTCAGGGGAGCCAATAACACAGTGGCTGCACTAAGGGTTACGTCGTACAGCGTATGTATTCTCCAAGCAATGAGATAGAGGATTCAAGGGTTTAAAAGCTGCATGTAAATTTAAAGTGAGTTTTTATTTGTATCCTATGATGCAGATGAGTTTTCCCCAGAATGCTCCAGTTCTTCCCAGTCTCAAGAACTTGTATTTAACTCCTTGAGGACCAGGGTGGTGTGAAAGGAATTGTAGAGCAATGGGGTTAAATTGCTAGATGCTAGACAGGTTTCCACTGAAAGCCAGACGAGTGTCCAAGTGACTAAGGGATATTTCCCAGTATTCTTGCAGTTTTGTAGTAGCACAAGGCAAAGTCTTCATCAGGTACACATCTATGCTGAGACTGATGTTCACTGGAGCGTATGTATTATAGTCAAACGTGGTGCAATTCTGGGGCAAACCAACTGCACCATTTTTATAAAATTAAGTCCTTGGAAGCTAGAGAGGCCTCCAAAGGATTGTGTTGGAGACCTTTCTACATTCCCTGCATTTAAAGAGATAGTAATGTTTCACAATAAAAGAAGCTCTAATTAATCTTCATAGTATTTGGGCCATGGAGAGTGTTTTTCAAATCTGTCAGAGTTGTAGTTCAAGAGTAATTCAATGACAAAGTATCCCCCTCCTGCCCCTTCTACTGATGTAACACTGCTCAGCTTAGAGCAACAGGGAGTGTCCAGGTAGACTGCAGAGAGGGACAATCTTCAACTAAGATAAGGGAAAAAGCTGAAAAATCTGGCAAGGGGGGCAGGGTTTTAATTGTTCTCACAGTAACAATATTGACCCTTGATGTGAGCTGTCTTGTCTATGGACTGGATTCCACATCTGAGGAGTGGGGGATTACACTAGGTAAAAGGGGCGGGAGGGGGAACTTTATCATTCAATTACTATTGAACTACAACGATCAGAGTAATGAAATCACACTCTCTATGGCTCAAATACTGTGAAGATTAATTGGAGCTGCTGTTCTTGTGAAACATTACTATCACTTTAAAAGCCCCATTTAAATCAATGACAATTTATTTTGCTCCAACTGGTGCACTTGATTTGCCCCAGAATTTTCCCTGTTTACATTTATACATGTGGCTCTCTGAGTTTATCCTTTAACCCTTTGACTTCTGGAGGGGTATGCAACGCATTGTTCAAAGAGTTAAAATCGTTGTGTCTGATTGCAGCTATTTGAAGTGTGCTCCACTTTAATTTTTTATACATAGAAGAAAACAGAAATGGTGATGTAAGACTATATGATGTGTCTGTTTCTGGTGCAATGTGCATTTGACTATTATTTCAATTAATAACCTGATCAAGGGTTTTGTCTGCAAGTTTCTCCATAGACTTGCATGGCTATCTGTTTGACAAAACCAGTTCTAACAGTTAACAACTGCAATGGCATTTAGGCCTACATTGGTATGTTGGGTTTCAATTTAATTTATTTACCACATACAACATCTCGTGCAGCATATTACAAAAGCGTGACTATTGAGCTTGTGGTATATTTTAAAGATTCAGATACAGATTTTTGTAACTGTTTTCATGTGGGTCAGAGAACAGCACTGTAATTTCATTAGGATGTAGAGTCTCAAATAGCTAACTTAACTAACTTAAAAATAAAAAAAAGACATTACAGGCTTTATAATGAAAACCAAACTTCGCTGAAATTCTGCTAACAAGGTCATCCAGTTTCTGGTCACAGTTATGAAATTTACACAAACATCTGTGATTCTATGGGCCATATTCATAAAGCTGAAGAGGTACAATTCTGGAGCAAGCCAACCATCATAGGGACGGTTGAAAATGATCATTTAATTACACAGGGCTTCGCAATGGGAAGGAGACTTCCCTAGCATATCAGGGGTTACAGGACAAGTATTGTGTTTTGCTAAATCTGATCCCATGTGAGCAAACTACATAAAATGCCTGAGGCAAAGGACTCCTATCAGTCAGCCATTCATAGAGTCAGAAAATTGCCCCCTCTGCTATAAAACAAACGGGAAGTCTGTGGCTCAAAAAAGTCTGTCAGCTAAAAACTCCTGGTTTGCCTGCTCATACCCCATAGACATGCTGTGTTTATTTTCATTCCCAGAACAATGGATCTATGGAGAACTGCATCATGCAGACCTTTCACAATGCAGCCCTGGTTTATTCTGTAAGTGTGCTGGGAACAGATCAACAGATAAGTCTACTATCAGATGATAGATGCCCTTCAAACTCCCAGTTTAAAGGGATAGTAATGTTTCACAAAAAAAGCAGCTATGATTAATCTTCATGGTATTTGGGCCGTGGAGAGCATTATTTCAATACTGTCCGAGTTGTATTTCAAGAGTAATTAAATGATAAAGTATCCCCCTCTCACCCCTTTTACTGATACAACACTGCTCACCTCAGAGCAGCAACTGACCAGATGAATCACAGAGAGGGACAATCTTCAGTGAGCATAAGAGAAAACCTGTCAAGTGGGGCAGGGTTTTCCTTATGCTCACAGTATGAATATTGTCCCTTGCTGCGAGCTGTTTGGTCCCAGGATCAGATTCCACATCTGAGGTGAGCAGAGTTACACTAGGTAAAAGGGGCAGGAGGGGGGTATTTTTTCATTAAATTACTCTTGAACTACAACTCTGATAGAAGAAATAAAGCTCTCCATTGCCCAAATATTATGAAGATTAAATGGAGCTGCTTTTTTTGGGAAACATTACTATCACTTTAAATGCATTGCATAATGTGTTCAAGAATTGCTCTTCTTCAGCTTCTTGAATACAACCCTATGTTCAAAAAATGTGCACACATATGGCCATATTCAGAAGGGTGCAAGACATGCTTTACTATATATTACAGAGGCTATGGAGGAAAATTTCAGTGGAAATCAACTACACAGTAAGAGTCAAATACAAAGTGCCACAAACGTAAAAAGTGCTTTTTACCCCTTGTATACAGTAGAGGTTTCCAACACAATCTTTCCTACCTTAGAGAACTTGCTGATAAATGTCCATAGGAGCCATTGGCTGATGAGCTGCTGCGTGAATTGTTTAGAATTGTGATCAGAGAGTTTGGAGATGTCCGAATCATTGTCTGGAAATCAAAGCTGTGGTCGGACAGGGGTGACGTTGACAATGTTCGCTTTCTGCTTTGTCGGGCTGACAGCCTGGGACTGGGGAACCTGGAGGCTGTGAATAAACAAAACAATGCAATTAATGAAATCACAGCAGTCCACAATTTCTATCCCTATGAGGTTAAAAATCTTGTCAATTCAAGGGTATGTAGGTCCAATACAACAGGGCCAGATTTCTTTATAGTGAGAGAAAGCAACTGCCTAGACATTGAAGTTCTGACAAGTGCCTGTTGGCCACACCCACATTGTGAGTTGTGCGGGTTCCCAGAGCAAGACCAGTGCCTCTACAACAGACACCTACTCCTTTATTTTTGTATCCAGCTAATTTATCAGTACTCCTTTACTGGCCTTTATTTAACACTTTGGATGCTAGAGGAAATATAACTGTTTTGTGTATTTTCTGCATTATGCAACACTGGATGTGGCTAAAGGTGGCATCAAATGAGTGTCTTTGTGGTCATGGGTGGTGCTAAGACAACCTGAGGTGTAATTTCAGCTTTGAACAAATGGTATCACACTGCTGTTCCATGCTACTGCTAGCAAACTTAAAGGATAATTAAGACGGGTTTTTTAGTGACCCAAAAACCCATTTTTTCATTCCTTTGCCTATATCAGATCAGAAAGAAAGAGAGAGAGAGAGGGATTTTTTTTGCACCTCAAATAATGAGAAGTTGTTGTTGCTGTTATGCATAAGTCTATGCCAGGCATGGACAGTTTGCAGCCACAAACTGGTTTTGGGCTACAACTCCTATCTTCTTCGGCTGGCCATTCACCATCTGAGGATGATTAGAATTCTAGTCCAACAACAACTGGGTGGCACGTTTGGTGCCCAAACTTGACCTGTGGGCAGGTAAATATAATATATTTGGACGAAGAATTATACTAAAAAAATTGTAGATATTGCTGTTGTCCCCTTCTCTTTGAAAATCCTAGGTTTACCTCTACAATCCACACATGTTAATTATTTTTTATTACAGGAGATGGGTGAGACATAGCTGTTCTGTGGCATGTTACGGAACAAACGGTCTTTTAGTTGTAGCATTTTATTCCAAAACTGCCAAGGCAGGGTCTCCCATTAAGCAGCGTAGACAGCTGAATAGGAGCTCAAATTGTCAGACTAGATAACTGTATGGATCTGACCCTGAGACACTGTATTTTATTTAGTTACTGGTCCTGATTCTCAGGGCTCAATGACTTCACTTTTAACTCCAGTTATGTCTCTGCCGATTCTGTTCACTCTCTGCTCTGCTCTTTCCATTCTTTGCCAATTTGAAAGGCAACCCACTCCTCCTATCACACCCACCCCAATCAAGCCCTACCTATTTATGACACTTTTAACATAATTTTGACACTTCCACCCCAGACCTTAATGGACCACAAGAAACGTGGGACAAGAAGGCTATCAAGTATGCACATTGTGAGGGTCACTTCACATTTGCTGTCCACAACCACTGTGATGAGTTGTGGGCAGGGCAAGCGCAATCATATAAACATACCTGGGAACTCTCCGGATTTGCCCCGGAGACTCCGGTTCTGACAGAGCTTTACCGGGTCTCCGGGGCAGAGGCAGATTCCTCCGGATGTGGAGAGTTTCTATTGAAACTCTGCCACATCTGCTGTTTCTCCTGTTGTGCCTCCGTCTCCAGCCTTCTGTGTGACACATTTAACCCTCTGAGTATCAGAGTGGTACGGAATTCATTGCTTTGCAATGCATTCCGTACCACTCTGGCACTCAAAGGGTTAAATCCCCCCCAACACTCACGTTAAGCCCCGCCCCTTTTTGACGCGATTAGAGTCATTTTTGTTACCCCCTGCTGAACAGAGGACTACCCTCCGGGTAGCCCTCAACTGAAAGTTCCCAGGTATGCATATAAACACCCGACCCCCACCACACACACTATGCTGCTCACTCACTGCTGTTCAGACTGCAAAAACATTATGCACTCCCAGCTCCCCTGGGCAGGGTCTATTTGTCACATGGTTTTGTAGTCCACATTCAACATGCCAACCAAACAAAAAGAAATGGCCCCAAGCAAAAGCAAAGAGAATCTGTCAAAGTGCTAAGTATAGGCACAAAACAGGTCACTGTCCCCGCTCTATCTCCCCAGTTATATGTCACCATTCTCTTACACTTCTTTGTTCACCACAATGTTTTTATCTATTCCAAATTAAACTGACAGTTTGCTTGCTTCTGCCGGGTGCTGCTTCGCCTAGGAAACCTTGTCTAGAGGTGCCAGGGATGTAATTCAGGCCTTTTGCATTAAGAAGTATCATAAATAACACAATGCCCCTACGGAATGAATGAATGAATGTGGGCCTGTTTCTGGCTTCTCTCCTAAGTCATCAGAGCACCAATACAGACCAGAGTATAGGAATAAGTTATAGAGTTCCATCTTAGTGTTGCGTACATTAAGGTTTTTCTGAGAGTGCAAAAAGTGCCGTGTAGATATTATTATTAGAACAGAGCCACTGATTTCTATAGAGAGGTTCAAAACAGCGAGTGGTTGTGACAAGAGCCTTCACTTTCCACCTGTGATCTACTGGCTACAATTGAGGAAAATTAGGAAGAAAAATGTATGTTCTCGTAGCTTTCCTCAGGGGAACTCTGTTTATTAATGTGCAAGCAACATGATAAATTGCTAAACAAAAGGATAAGACTTCCATGTATTAGCCCTCTCATTTCTGGTGATTTATGAATCTGACGGATGCCGAGACAATCCCATCATTAATTCGCAACAAGAGATGAGACAGAGCTTCAAGCCAGAACTACCAGCAAAACCCATGCTTTCCTGGGTAAATGAGCGGAGCTGAAAATAAACCCATGCTCAGATTGAGATATATGCTGCCGTATATTAATCACAACGCCACTGTTTTTCTAACAGCCTTTTTTCCGAATTCAAAATAATATAAAAATAACTAATTCTGATACAATGGTGTCATAGTATGTCATGACTGGTAGAAGACACACATTATACTGTACTATTAATTAACCACTATCTTCTTGTCATGTTATCCTTGTTATAATGCTCATCACACGTGTATGTAATTGGCATTTATTGACAGGGGGGAGATTCACTAAGGCATGATAAAGAGGTTATAATGTGGAGATGACTTCTCCAATTCCTATGTTAATCTATGGAGTCTATCTTCAGAGTTGGAGAAATCTTAGTGCATTGGCTCCATAAAATAACATAGGGACTCGAGAAGTGAAATCACTGGAGAAGTCTTCACCAATTGATTACCTCTTTATCATGACTTAGTGCATAACCCCCATGGACATGCTGGAACAAGCCAAATGCACCACATGAAAACCCCCCATTGATTTAAAGGGGACTTTTAATCCCATGAATGCTAGTGAAATCCAGGCAATGCTTTCCACACTTTTCTAACATTTAAGGATTGTTATTTGTCTCTTATGGTGAAGTTGGTTCCAGTTCTTAGTACATCAGCCTCAACATTGATTGGTTTTGTGATGTAAAATGCAGCTCTGTAATGCATGAAAGTAACAGAGGTACAGCTGTGCTATTGATGACAAACGTGGCCAATAAAAAGTAAAGTAAAAATTATATTATGGCAAAAAACAGATTCATTACTTTTTCAAAACATGATTCCGTTAAGAAAGTGACACTTGAAAAAAAAATGCAGGCTAATAGATCCACTTTAAATGGTAAAACAAAATTATGAAGAATATGCTAACAAACCTTCAGTGTGTGAAAGGAAAAGTAAACCCATAACTTAAACCCTATGAGTGCCAGAGGGGTACACATTCTGGCACTCAAAGGGTTAAACTAACTAAAAATGCTGGCTCAGTACTACCAACTACCATAACTTGGTGTGGCAGCTCAGTGGTTACTGTAATACTTACTAAGTTGCCTGCTGATCCCGCAGTGCTTCCTTAAAGGGATAGTAATACTTGCAAATTACTAATCCCCCTATTGTAGCTTTGTTAAAAAGAAACTTATTGCCCCCAGTGTCATCTCCCAAACTCTTATGGTTTGAGAGATGATAGTGTTCAAAGTTTTTTTTTTAAAAAAGAAATCTTTCACTAAAATGGTCTTCTACGTGTGCTTGCAAACCAAGCACACGTAGAAGACTGTTTCAGTGAAAGAATTATTTTTTATAAACGCGATCTCGGCAATGCTGCAGAGCCGCCTGATGCAAGTAATACCGGATATCCCTGCAGTCAGCGTTCAGACAGGGAAGGGGGAGGGAGGGGGGGGAACTTTGAGCGCTATCATTTCTCAAACCATAAAGGTTTGAGAGATGACACTGGGGGCAATAAGTTTCTTTTTAACAAAGCTACAATATGGGGATTCGTAATTTGCAAGTATTACTATCCCTTTAAGACTAGGAAGATTGACAATGGTGTTATGGAAGCAGATGTCTCAAGTCCCCATAGAGCCAAAGAGCTTGCACACAGCTGAAACTTCAGCCCCATGCAAGAGAACTGGCTCTGTGGGAGCTTGAGACATTAGTCCTGGCTCCCACAGCGCAGGTTGCTGATCCTTGACAGGAACCAGAGACTCTGTCTCGTTCGTCTTAACCCTTTTAGTGCCAGAGGCAACGTGAATACTTCTCTAGCACTCAAAGAGTTAAGGGAGCACCATGAAATCAGCATGCAACTCTGTTGCTAGAGCTACTGGGGCAAGTTATTGGCAGTCAAAGACATACAGCCAGTATTTTAGTTGATTTAAATTATATGGGTTTACTGTTCATTCAAGTTTCAGTGAAAGAAAATTGGTCAAATTCTAATTAGATTTCCTGTTAGATTCTACTGGAGAGGAAAGTCAGAAAAGTCAGAGACATACAGTCCTCCATAGAATGTGATAGAAACTGCCTGTCACTTCCTAGTTAGAACTATCAGGAAGTAAACACAGTAAATTCACTTCCTGGTTATTTGAACTGCTATAAATTTTGAATAAAACATCTGACAGCAGTGGGAGTTCCCTTGTTTTATTCAGCAGGAAATGCTGTGTAAAATATGTTTTCATAAAAAATAGTTTACTGCTCCTTTAACCCTGTACCCCTTAAGGAGTAGAAGGGTGTGCAATATATGGCTTTACAAGGCATTGCACACCTGTCTGATTCTTAAGGGTTTAAATAACAGAAGAGTGTGAAACACATTGCATTGGATACCCTTCTGATTCTTACATGGTTAAAGGACCCCTCTTGTCCCTAAAGGGTTATCCACAACCATGTAATTTGGGAAAAATAATCACACGTTTGCAGAATCAATTGCCATATGCTACCATTTAACCCTCTGAGTGCCAAAGGAGTACACTACGCATTGCATACCCCTCGGGCGCTCAAAGAGTTAAGCTATTTTTAGCTCTCATTCAAGTCAGAGAGATGAAATGACAAAACGGCGGCATTCGTTTTTCAAGCACTCGTAGCATGTAACCCCATTAATGTCTTCCTTCTATAGCAGAGGAGATTAACATAAGTTATCCAGTGTGGATACAATTTATCTGCTGTTTAAATAAACCCTTTGGCTCTCATTATAAACACAAACACTCCAGGATTTATTTTATGCCCAGAGATGATTATCTGCTCAGATGTTTTTCCAGTCAGGCCAGTGTCTGGCCGAAAGAGAAAACGTCTCTTCCAATGTAATCTGTTCCATAGGATTTAGACTAATGCTGTGAAGTACTTAGTCAGTATCAGGGTTTCATAATTATAAGCTAATGCTTACTCCCAAATATTTGTCACATATAAACAATACAGTTGCATACGTCCCAAGTGTCCCTCTTTTAGACTCAAATCCCACTGTCCTCTTTCCCACCCTAATGTCCCTCTTTTTAGGAAATCAGATTGTGCGGTGTATATATAAGTATATCACACTGCTCCACAGCAAAAAAAATCACATTATTGTTTCTTTAAACATCAGTATATGTGTTTATAAATTAGTGTGCTTAAATAAAATACTTTGGTCTTATTATAAGTCATTTATTAGATAACACAAGGAGGTGTCAACAGGTCATGAAACAGCCTAAAAATTATCGGTAATGCCCCGCCCACCACCCACACCCCCTGCCACACCCCCTAAAACACAATTGTCCCTCTTTGGCAATTTAAAATGTTGGGAGGTATGCAGTTGACTTCTCTCTTTACTCAGGGGGATAAACCCTACAACATATTTTTTTTTTTTACATTTTATGTATTACTATCCCTTTAATGTGCAAATCTGTCTGGGAAGCTTTCATGATGTAAACCTCTAGCTGGTATGGTGCTGGGTATGCACTAGCTAGCATGTATAGCTATACCTATGAACTCTTAGGGTTTTACCATAAGACTTAGGGTTTTGACCCGAATTTCTGGGTCTCAGGGTGAAGGGACAAATTCTCGGCAAGAGAGAGTTCAGCGTTACCCACTACATGAGTTGCACAAATTAACTGATTCTTTAGTCTCCAAATTGGTGAAATGTATACCAGGAAGGCAAAACAAGTCCTGTTGTCTTTTGTGGAGTTATTCACACTTTTATTTCTAGGAATAGTGAAAGTGAAAGTCACATAGTACAACACAGAATGCCATTATCATATGACGTGTCCATGAAAAGGCTTAATTAGCATATGAATGTCACTGAAAATATGAATTAGCGTATTACATGTCACTGGTACAACACAGGCACGACAATTAACATATATTAGCATAAAGTCCCAAGTATGAATATCTCCTTAACCTTTTGCCAGGGGGGTACTGTGGATTTAAAAGGGGTATTTAACCCCTTGAATGCTAGACAGGAAGTCCCATTTAAATTGATGGAGATATTTTCTTTCTCACATACATTGTGTTCGTTTGATCTTGAATTCCTCTGCTGTTCTTTTGAACATAAGGCCCTAAAGGTCTGACGTCAACTGGGATGCACAACTGCCAATACATTAACCCTTTGAGTGCCAGAGGGGTACGGAATGCATTATTCTGTACCCCTCTGGCACTCAAAGGGTTAAAACAAGTTTACCATATTTTATGGCTTACGTACCAACTAAATAATTTTTATAACCAATTGCTTGAATGACAACATATATAAAAAGGTGTAAAGTATTTTTTATTTTTAGGTGATAGGCCACGTTAATTTGCTAAAGTTCACAGCATAGTTTTTCCATCCAATCAAACACTTAGAAAGTTGTATATAGAATTTACAATACTTTTAGGGAGACTGGCCTGCATTTAATTATAGGTCGTAAATTTATCAGTGTGTTTTATGTGCAAATTTCTCACTATACTACAATAAAACATTTTTTTAGATAAAATGCAGATCTATTTATCAACTATAACTGAATTCAGCCCAAAACTGTTAACCTCTTAAACACTGCAAAGCAACACATTGAATGCCCCTCTGTTCCTTAAGTGGTAAAAAGAAACGTAAATCTTGTGTGCGCACAGATTATGTTTTTTTAATCCATTTCTAAAGTTGCAAATGAAATTTTGTCCGTGCTTATATAAATTTGATTATAAATGTATTTCGATGATGTAAAAATCCTTATTGTGCAATCTGAATAGCATTTTTTTGTTCACAAAATCTGAATGACAAACAAAATTGAATGCACATTTCAAGACACCGTAGGGATGATGTACGAACCCGAATCCCGCTAGAACTAATTTCATAGTGGTATGTCTTCCTAACGTCAATTTACTAAGCTACTCAATTCTGAAAATTCTCCTCTTATTGTGACTTGTGTCATGGGGCGGTATTATGGGTGTTTCTGGGCGTTCTTTTCCACTACGTTGATTTTAGAGCTCTGTATTAAGAAACTACAGAGGGAAGTGGTGTAACTTTCCACCATTTCCTTGAGCATACTATAGGGGAGTCATTTGGCCCTTGTTGGGATTAAAGTCTTAAAGTTGGAGGGGTGTGTGTTCCACTATGTATTAATGAGGCACTGTGGGAAGTGGTGTAACTTTATACTATTTTCCTGTGCATGCTATTAGAAAAGTATTTAGACTTTGCTGGTTTTAAAGTCTTAACGGTACAGGCGTGTGTGTTCCTGTATGTACGAACAAGGTACGAGTAACTTTTTACCACGTTGCTCTGCATGCTTTAGGAGAGGGATCCGGGCCTTGCTGGCATTAAGAGGTGGATGCATGTATGCTACAGTATGCACACACTGGAGAGGCTAACTCCAAAGCAGAGTTGGAAGGTTTGTACATTCCACCAAGTGAGTTCGATATACTTAACACCACAGTAGCAGCATTAGCAGATCTGAACATCTACAAGTTAGTTTGATACACTTAGAAACAGGCAGTAGTTGAAGGCTTATGACAAAGGAGCAGCGTTGGCAGATTTCTAAATCCCCCAAGTGATTTTCATCTACGTATAAGAAGTGGTGCAATTCTGGAGCAAGCCCGTTGATTTCAATGGGCCAGTTAATCCTGTAAATGCTAGAGTTGTTTTGAACACATTGGGGAGATTCACTAAGCGGTGATAACTTCTCCAGTTTATCATTTCTCCAGTTCCTGTGTTATTCTATAGAGCCTATGTACTAAGATCTCCAAAGCTCAAGACATTTTAGTGCATAGGCTCCATAGAATAACATAGGAACTGGAGACATGATAAACTGGAGAAGTTATCTGCACTTTATCATCTCTTTATCACTGCTTATTGAATCTCCCCCATTGTGTTCAAAAGATTAAAAGTTTTATTTAAATATATGATACTGCTTTTGTCACTTAAAGGGATAGTAATACTTCGTTTTAACTTTATTTTATTTTGTAGGCATTAAAAAAACATGAAGAATGATATAAGTCTTATCTCTCAAACCTTTATGATTTATGAGATATTCACAAGCAAAGTTCCCCTCCCCGCCCCTTTTTCCTAGTGTAAACCATCTCTTCTCAAATGTGAGTCTGGTTGTATGACAGGACAGATAACAGAAGGGGACAATTTTCTTTGTATGAAAACAATGAAAGCCCTTCCCCCCTTGACAAGTTTTTCAGCTTTTTCCATTATCTTAATTGAAGATTGTCCCTCTCTGCAGTCTACCTGGGCATCTCCCTTCTGATCTGGTTGAACAGGGAAGGGATACTTTGTTTGTGAATATCTCTTAAACCATAAAGGTTTCAGATATAAGACTTATATCATTCTTCATGTTTTTTTAATGCCTACAAAATAAAATAAAGTTAAAACGAAGTATTACTATCCCTTTAAGGTACTGGTGGTGTGTTTCAGAGAATTGCTTCATGTACTTTAAGACTCCCTAGTTTAACACAGTAGCTGCTACCCCCATCCTTCTAGTCATTGCTTCAAAATACACTGGAGACATTTCTAGAAGCCAAGGGGTTAAAAGAAATTCTGATTTTTTTTTATTCCAACGCAAGAGACATAATGAACCAGAAGACAGTGGACAATTCATTATCTCAGTCAGAAAGTATTTGTAATCCTGGCTTTTTGCCCGTGTGCTGTAGAAACTGCAGGGAAATTGCTTTAATACTCCACGTATGGTAGGCCTGCCCCACAATCACCCCATTACAAGGTAAGATCCTTGTAATGATAAATGTATGTATAGATCAGCAAATTTTGTTGGCATCCTGTACTAAAGATCTATGCAAAACAACACACTGATTCAGATGAGCACGCCAAAGTTCATTTCTCAAATCTTCAGAGTTGCTACATGCACCACAGCAGCTGCAAGGGGTCAGTTTACGCCTTTGTCTATCATTGATAAAATTATTACAGGAATTTGGAATAATATGAAAATGAACAAACGCTCCAGTCTCTTTAGAGACAGCAAATGAACAATCATTAGTTTTTAGTGCCCACTGGGACTATTTATACGACTATTAACTGGAACATCTTGAGGACTAGGTAATCAGATACCTGGAGCAATTTTGATGCAAACCAATGGCATTAAAGGAGACAAATAAAAATTCCAATTGGTTTAAATCAGAGTATCTCAACAATGGTCCCAAAAGATGCAGGAGTTAATCCTTTGAGTGCCAGAGAGGTATCAAATGCTTTGTTGCACTCAAAGGGTTAAGGA
This sequence comes from Rhinophrynus dorsalis, assembly GCA_037306005.1. Lineage (NCBI taxonomy): Eukaryota > Metazoa > Chordata > Amphibia > Anura > Rhinophrynidae > Rhinophrynus > Rhinophrynus dorsalis. The sequence goes on along the minus strand of CM074723.1, from coordinate 347,006,672 downwards.
TTTCCCTGGATGATTACAAGTAAACTAATCTTATTGACCAATTACACAGCTGGACACCGGCAGGGAAATGCAGGCACTGATAGGGGTACTTGAGGACTGGGGTTGAGAAACTTTGTTGTAAATGCTTTTAAGCACTTGGATATCAGAGAGTTCGCCAATGAAGCAATGCTTTGGTGACGACTAGCATTAAATGGGTTAAAAGGACAATGTAAATCAGTGGAGAGCTGGGGAATATATATTTGTCCCCTACAGTGCAGTAGTATTGCTGTAGACAGACAGTTTGTTCACCTATTTTAGCATGAACCAACTAGTATACCCCCCTATAACATACAAGGTTTTGTTTCATGAACTTCGTTTCTATGGGATATATCTACTTTTTCTTGAAATGAATTACCCTCTACAATATGAGATTTTGTTGTTGAAAGATACCTTATCTGTACAATGGGGCATGTGTTGGAAAAGATATGTATACGGACACATAAACTGTTGTAGGGTTATCTCACTGAGTATAACAAGAGTACTCGAACTACTGAAAGTTGTTTTATTCAAAAGTTATTACAGCTCAAACTTGAATTTTTAGGTGCAGTATCACAGTGGCCTGAAAATGTACAGTGGCGCTGCTGCTACACCATCCTATGGAGATTTATGGTCAACTAACCAGAGCTGTCCATAGGATGGTGTAGCAACAGTGCCATAGTACAATTTCAGACCACTGTGATACTGCAGCTAACAAAATAAAGTTTGGTCTGTAATAACTTTTGAACAAAATAACTTTCAGCAGTGGGAGTACCCTTGTTTTACTTAGGATAATAAACCCAGCAACATATTTTTTGCACATTTTAAGTATTACTATCCCTTTCACCCACTGCATACCAGAGAGGTATCTAATGCATTGAGTTGAAATTAGGGTGACCACGTGTCCTGGATTGCCCAGGACAGTCCCAGATTTGAAATGTGTGTCCGATGTCCCAGGCAGCCAAGAAGACCTGGAATGAAGACTCTAGAGCACTAAACCCAAAGAAGAACTGTCTATTGCCTACTGTGAAAGAAAGGGATACCTCTGCTGGGCTACAAACATGGCTTCCAGAGAGAACTCCAAAAACTAGAGGGAGAACTGATCCTTGATCCTGATACCAAACAGGAGCTGCACTGAAATTTTGTTGCTAGTTCAAGGCTCTGGGCGTGATGTATATTTTCTCGCAGCTCACCACAGGCATTGCTTTCTGTCACAGAATTCAAAAGACAATTCTCTCACTAGTGTTTAGAACTCTGTAGAGAAACAGCAGTTTGAGCACAGATGTCCAGTGATGTGTAGTGATCTCACCCACATAGCATCAATAGAGTTGAGGACAAGTACTCTGCTGCTGTCATCTCCATAGTGTCCCTGAATGGCAGAGTAGAAATGTGGTCACCCTAGTTGCAATGAATTGGATGCCTCTGACATGCGAAACGTTAAACCCTTGGATTCTAGAAATGCCTCCAGTACTTTGCTTCCCAACAGACTGGAGACACAGGGAGATGAAAACCCCTATATCTTCAGCTGTTGTTGGAGTACAATTCCCATACCTTTTGTCAAGCTGAGGATAGTTAAAGTTTGAATGCAACATCAGCTGGAGGATGCTGTAAATTGCCCCCCCCCCTTGGCATTGACCGGGGATCTACACATTTTTTAAGAAGAGTTACTTTTACGTTGATTAAAATATGTAAAGCTGCATTCCAACCCCGAATACTAACAATTACAAACGGAGGGACTCAGGGAAACAGCCACATGCACAGACATACGTACACCAGCAGAAAACCTTTCTCATGGTTAGGGTGCTAAAGCTTTGCCATTCTGCTGTGATAAAACCTAACGGGAGCATAGAGGCCTCACTGGAAAACTGAAACCCCCCATTTTGGTTTGTTCTTTTTTAGAAACAAAATATTTATGCAAACTTTTGTGCTGTTTTTTTACCCATAAAGGACCAAAGGATTGAGCAATGCATTGTGAAGCAATGTGTTACACAAACCTCTTGGTCATAGACCTGTATTACCTACTGAAAATTTCTAATGTACGAGCCATTCAAAATACTACTACAAGATTACTATATTCTCTATTTCTCTCTGCTTATCCAATATATTTGCTAACTCCATAGCAACTACTAAATTCCCTAGAAATCCTCCTCTATTTTTCAAATCCCTTTAGTACCTTTATCTTGTTGGTATCTTTGATCTAATCTCTCTATATCCACTCTCTTCACTTTCTGAATAAGCCTGTCTTCTCTCCATGCCCCCCGCCTATAACATCTTAAACCCTTCTTTCACTCTGCACTATAGCTCTGGAATTCTCAACTCCTTACCGTCTGCCAAGCACCATCACTTTCAATCTTCAAATAGATCTTCAAAGTGCCCTTGCTCAGCGGAACATTCCTAAAGTAACAAATCAACTGAGGCTCTATACTACATTCTGTTTTCCTTCACTACTGATGATCTGCACTTAAAAGTAGTAACGGGTCATAACAACTTTATTTAAAATAATTTGCCATGTTAACACAAGTTTAATTAAAGGAGAGCTAACAACTCCTAATAACATCCTTTCCTTTACCTAACTATGAACAAAAACTCCTAATAGCCACTATAACGTTTTCCTTGCTCCTTGGTTCAAGAGGTCAGTTTCAACCAGTCCTGGATGTCATATCCATGAGATGTACGTGATGGTTTCCAATGGGGCCACAGTACCTCAAACTCTGCTAAAGGCACTTGCTTATCTTTAACCCTATTGAAGACCATACAGGTGTGCAATGCATTGTTTCGCCAGTATGGCCACCTGCCCACTTGTCACAGCTTACCTTGTTTCCAGAGCCGCCTCTTCAGAGATGCTCGGTGTCATTCTACGCATCATCTGCAGGCGCGAGACTATTCTCCTGCCTTATCCTTATAGTGGACACTCAATCTGGTGCAGACCTGTTGCTCTGGCTGACTACCCGAACTGTGTTTGACCTGACTACCCTCTTTGGTGCTGACCTGTGGTACTGTCTGATTATTCTCTTCATATTCCGCTGTACATAGCAGACACCCAATCTGGTACAGACCTGGGGCTCTAGTAGACTAGCTATTAAACTGACTGCAGGCGTGAGTCAAGCTTCCGCTTTCTCCATAATGACTGCAGGAGTGAGTCAGGCATCCTCTGCTACATTTCTGACTGCAGGCGTGAGTCAGGTAGCCCCCCTCACTATGTCGGACCAAGATCCTGTGTTCCAGTTCCTGCTCCTGGTTCCAGCAGAGACTACCATTTGCTGAGTCCTAGTCTCCAGCAGTGTGGACCAGTTTGGCAGCCTACTATTTCTGATAGCAGTGCTTGCTGGCTTGTGACTCTCTGCTTGTTCTTGCTATATTACGATTGTGTACTACCTTACTTATATTTTAAGAAAATTGCATTTAACTATACCGTACTGACTCCTGAACATCTCTGGGGAAACCGTGACACCACTGCTACCATTCTGTAACAGTTCTAGAGAATAGATTCCTCTTTTGTATTGTATTCTCAAAGGGCCATATGTTCAAAGGGATAATGACAAAATAATGGTGTATGAAAGACAAAAATAAGTAATCGTATGCATGAAAGACATATTTTCTATAGAGTATATGACAAAAAACTAGTAATGTCCATTGTGTATGATAGAACTCCAGAATTGCTGGGCAAAGGGGCAGGGAAAGGGTGTGACTAAACTATTCTCCAGTGTTATATAGAAGAAAAGAAAATGTGTCATAACTAACGACAAAAAAATGTCTTGCAAAAGACAAAATTTGTACGTTAAGAAAAAAGTGGAGGGAATGTGAAGTTCTGAATGTAAGAATTTCTGTCATTAGTGAAGACATTTTTTGTCATTAGTTAAAATATTTTTTTGTCTTTACATACAACAATTTCAGTCAGGACAAACAAAATATTTCCGATCACAACTGACACTCTCTGAAAATATTAATGATCCCAACGACACTGTACTTTGAAAAGTCGTTACAAATGACAAAAGCTATTTCGCTACTCCTTTGAACATATGGCCCAATGACTTGACCAGAAATGATCGATGACTAGCAACAGGCCTGTATCTTGGAACTTATGTACCAATTCATTGATGAAACTTTATTGATCCATCTTTTTGAATATCTAACACTGTAATTCACCAATGTTATCAATAAATATGTATGTGGTCCTCACACATATGGATTTCTGATCTTGTAGCCCATGAAAAAACAGACAGCTCACAGCAAGGGACAATCTTCTTACTGTGAGAACAATGAAAGCCCTGTCCCATTGACAGGTTTTTCCCTTATGTTAATTGAACATTGTCCCTCTCTGCAATCCACTTGGACCCCACCCTACTGCTCTGAGGTGAGAGGATACTTTATCATTTAATTATTCTTGAGCTATAACTCTGACAGTACTGAAATAACAATCTCCATGGCCCAAATACTATGAATATTAATTGGAGCTACTTTTATTATGAAACATTACTATCCCTTTAATATAAAAAACCCAATAGTTTAAACTGTAATAACTTGGGAACTATTCATCTCCCGGCAATAGGAGTACCCTTATTTTACTCAGCAGGAAATGCCCTATAACATATAGATTTCCCCAAAAGTTCACTATTCCTTTGGGTGCCAGAGAGGGGCCCAACATTTTGCAATGCAATGTGTTGGATATCTCTCTGGCACCCAAAGGGTTAAGGGTACATATAAAATTATTAATCAAATGCCTTCTTTTGCACTCCTCTATATTAATGTGTCCTTTTAATGTAACATATTGAAAGGTTGTCAAAATGTTTCGTTTTAGAATGATGAATGATAGGGTACTCAAGCCTTGTTAATGGTAATTTATTTACTCAGTTCACACACCAGTTAGGATAATTATAATTAGTTTTCACACTACAAGGGTTACTTCATCATTTTTCTAAATAAAAACTGCTATTAATTGACTAATTAATTGTATACCAAACCAGGATGGAGATATGTGTGACCTGTTTATGTATTGTCTATTTTCAAACTCTATTTGTTAGAAAACCCTTTAACCCTAAGTGTGTCAGAGGGCTATACAATTAATTGCAAAGCATACCTGTCACAAGCTAAGGCTATAGGCCCTGCTGAGACAGTGGGGAGAGTGCAAAAGGGAAAGGGTTAACAATACCACACCCCTGGTTACCTGTTACTATTCCTAGCAACCACCAAATTAACCCCTGAAATCCCTCCTGCACTATCACCCCAGTACCACAATTCGCTGCCACCACCAAGACATTATATCTGGGCATCTTAGGTTATTCCACACAACAGAATTACAGTATAAAATCACCTTAACCCCTTAAGGACCGGGAAAATCTGAGGTCGTTTTCCCTTAAGGACCGGAGCAGTTCTGACCTTTTTGACTATGTCTTTGTTCAGCAATGTTTTCCCTCTAAGTCTTTTATTCCACCCCCATAAATTATATACTGTTTTTTTAAGCACAAATAGGGCTTTCATTTGATACCCTACTTATATGGATAACCCACCATTTACTTTATTAAAATTTAAAAAAAAAGGTAAAAAAAATGTAAAAAAAACATCATTTTTGGATTTTCTCTTTGGATCAATTGGGCACAAAGGGTTAAAATTTTATGGAGACTGCATGAAAGGTATGACCGGTCAGTCATACCTACAAAATGCACAGTTTAAAGTAGCCACTGTCCCCCCTGGGTGAAAATCCCCATGTCCCTTTTTCCCACCCTATTTTGACACTTTTTATCCGTGACATTTGGCGGTGTATATAAGTGTATTACATAGCTCCACAACAATCACACTTACACTTTTGTTTAATTAGATTATTTTTTTTTTTAAATAAAATATTTTTGTAAAAAAAAAAAAAGTGTTTTGTGTTTTTTAAACAAAAAAAAAAAAAAAAAATATTGCAGGTCAGAAATTGACCTGCATTTAGCAAGCCTTTGGCACCAGCAGTGAAGGGGTTAATACCCCTAGCTGCTGTATTTACTTTCACCACTAGGTGTCTCCTGTCTACTTCTGTCTCCGTTACTTTCATAGCAATGGAGCCAGAGGCAGACTTGACAGGCACAGACAGCATGCTTTCTTTGCTGTCTGTGTCTGTCACTTTGCCGGTACATGTGATCGCTGGAACGGCGATCGCATGAACCAGCAAAGGCAAGAAGGGCTGAGACTGAATGCCCCGGTCTCGGAGCATTCAGTCTCAGCCTGGAATTAATGATAGCAGCGTGCACGGAGGCACGCTGCTATCATTTAAGCCATGATGGTCCTGGACCGTCATGGGTCCTTAACGGGACTGCAACCCATGACGGTCCAGGACGGTCATGGGTCCTTAAGGGGTTAATAATCAAACATTTAGACTTAACCCTTTAGTAGCGTGCTCTAACTGAGCTTCCTTCAGAGTAGTGAGTTCATATTAGAGAACAGAGACAAGAGCTGATTAATTGAACATTTAATCTGAAAAAAGGCTTCACAGTGCTGGTTACAAAACTACAGAAATAAAGGACATACACAAATAAAGATTACACAGAAGCAAAACAGTCCATAAAATAAAATGGGAGAAACACAAGAAATCCTTAAATACAATTACCAATATTTTAAGAACTACTTGGGAACTTCTGATGGTATATCCCCCTTCAGTTGTTACAAAGAAATTCACTGTTTTCTATCCAAAAAAACATATTAAATAGGAGTCCACAGTTGCTTCTAAGAGGCCAGAGCCCTGGGTGTTACCTGGGATGGTCAGGGGTCTGGCTTGCCCGTTTACATCCCACTCAGTCAGACCAGTCAGGGATGCTACTGCACAGTTCTACCTGAAAAATCATAAGGCTTCCCAAAACATGCAACACACAGCACACCTCTATAATGTTATAATAATCCTATTCCTCATATCTGTGTGACTATCTGGACACCAAACATGCTGGGTCTAACTGATTGCAAAGTGGCTATTTTTGTAACTCATAGCAGGAACACCTCCCCCTGGCATGTTTGGTACCCACCAAAAGGATAAAACCTGGGCATTTTAAAAATATAGTTTTACTGAACCATTTAACAGGATATATACATGTTCTCTCTATTTCAGTTTATTTGGGTGTTCCCTGGATAATACTCCCCCCAGAGCATATGGTCCACTACCTTTTATGACCCGTACATCCTTCTCTGGTGATGTTATCTACTCAGCTAATTTTATGGCTTAGGACTGGTGCACTTTGAATAACATACAGGTCAGCAAACAAACAAATTAATTATACAACCCAGAGGGTCAACTCATGCCTTGGCATGACAATATCGCTGTGGTATTCAAAGGGTTAAGGATCAGAGGGGTGAGAAATGCATTGTGAAGTACTCTACTGCACTATTCTCTGATCGTATCACTCTACAATGTGTTGTGTTCCCCTCTGGCACTCAAGGGGTTAAAAGGTTAAAATCACTCATTAGCAAGATTTCCTTGCATAACAAATATGTAATGTTTTTAAACCCTTAGGGACTGGAAGGTCTGGGGGGTGGGCGGCCCTAGAGGACCACGGAGTTCAGCCACACTGCCATCCCAGAATTCCATCATGTGCCAGGACAGTCACCGGTCCTAGTGTGGCAGTCCTGGCATGTCACAAGTTGTTAAGGGGTTGAATGAAAGCTGAGTTACCACGATGTGCTGGATTCCATTGCAGGTGATAACATTAACACTCACTGAGGCTGATGTACTAAGAAAGAGACGCAGTTCTGGGGCAAACCAACTGTACTAAAGGGAATAAATAAATACATAAAAACTTAAATGGGGCTTTTAACCCAATAAATACTAGAGTGTTTTCCAATGTATTGCTTCGAAAGCCTTGAAGACCTCTCTAGCAATCAAGGGGTTAAACACCCCATTTAAATCAACAGGAAATTGGGGAACTGGTCTTTGTTCCCTGTAGTGCAGTTGGTTTGCTCAGCAGCACATCAGCCTCCCTGTTTATCTCCAGATTTCCCTGTACACTTCAATAGGCCTCTGTGAGATAAAATCAGTGATAACATTTATCACCTGCAATGGAATTCAGACCAATATCTTAACTGAGACTTTTCTGAATACAAAGGTCATATTGTTGATTCTCTGTATCTGAAATTGAAACATCTAGTCATGAAAAAGAGTGAATATTTCCCTCAGCATGCAATGTTTTATATAGGGGATTGCAGAAAAATACAGATGGGGATACATCAAATCTGAAATGATTTGTCCAACAGACAGCAGAGGCCTGTGGCTTTCCTGTAAGATAATGGATTTATTATATACAGTTCTAAAAACTACATTTACATCTTTCATGAAAAGGGACATGAATACATTATCCAAATCCCCAAAATATAATTTTTAAAAAAGTTCTAGTAATACAATATGACTTCTGTGCAAATCCTATTACATGTTCGTGTATCATCAGTGGAAAAGTAGTATTGTTATATGAGAGTTACAAGGGTTTTTCAATTATTTAGTAAAATCTATTGATAATGTGATGATTACTGGCAAAGATCAACGACAGAGTTTTTACCTTAACTCTGACAAGTTAAAAAATCTTGGGGGAATGCAAGAAAGTGAAGCAATCTCAATTTTATAAAATCCATAAATGTATGCGCTATTTGTGATTGCTCGCTTTTAATGCAAGAAACATATTAATGCTTTGATACTGGATAGCACGTGCTCCTAAATTAAAGGGTTAGTAATGCCCCAAAATAAAGTGTATTCCATCTGGTAGATTTTACAAAAATAAAGTATTTGCAAAAAGTCCTATCTCTCAAACCTTTATGGTTTGAGAGATATACTCCGCTAAAGTTCCGCTTCTCCTGATGTCAGCTGTAAAGCTGACATAAGGAGATCCGTGTCAGCCGACATGAGGAGGATCTTCAGCAGAGCCGCAATAGTGATACTGGAAAATAATTACTTCATTGGAACTGTCTACAAAGTGTGTTTGCAAACCAGGCACACTTTGTAGACCTTTCCAATGAAGTAATTATTTTCCAATAATGTGATTTCGGCTCTGCCGCAGAGCTGCCAGATGGTCCCCGGACCGGGTTTTCCTGTTGTCAGCAGAGCGCTGAAGTCACGAGAACGGGAGGGAGGGAGGAACTTTAGCAGAAGATATCTCGCAAACCATAAAGGTTTGAGAGATAGGACTTTTTGCAAATACTTTATTTTTGTAAAGTTTACCATATAGAATACACTTTATTTTGGGCATTACTAACCCTTTAGCAGCAAAGTTAGCAATGCTTCTAAATTAACGGCAAAGTTAACCAGATGTATCAAAATGTGTGCTAATTGCTTTGCTGAATTAGGCACAATTGCTAATCCTCTTACAAAACAATGGACATTTTAGCCACGCCCACTTTTTGAAGCACATTCGCTAACTGAGTAAAAAAATGCACAATTCAGTAACATTTTGGTACTAATCATTTTGCCATCAAAAGTACACTGTAAATTGTGATTGCTCAAGTTTCTTTCTTTCTTTCTGCCTTCTGTGCTTTATGAAGAGGTATGGGTTCAACAAAGGTATCAGCTATAACCCAGCAATGATCTGGACTCCATTGCATCTGATACCTTTAATAGGGATTTGTATCTGCAAATGTCTCATCAGACTTTAAAGGAAATCTGTTAGCTAAAACCTATGATAGCACTTGCTGCAATGTAACCTAGGCCTATATTACATAACTTAACGTCTGATAAACAAATTACCAGTACTACTGAATAAATAAACATAAGGCTTTTTTGGTGGAAGGTTAGTCCACCTACAAGGCTTTTCAAACAGTTTTTGTTATTGAAAACACTAGCACAAAGTTATATTTAGTAACAGTTGAAAAAGGAGAAGAAAACCTTCAAAAATAAATAATAAAGGAACATAAAAAAAAAAAGAAAGAAAAAGGCTTTTTTGGCTGGACACTTTTCCTGTCTGTTCCAGTCTTGCATTCTTTGTCTGCCTTGTAGAATAGTTTAGTCTAACATTTATACAATAATCCCTTTTTTTAATGAGCTTCCTAGGAAGTTGACCCTTTAAGTATAAGCACTTTACTAAGGCTGCATTAGAGCAAGATAATGATGCAGTTACTTACTTGTATTCCTTTTGTCAGGTAAATACCATTTGACTGAGCTTTTTTCTACTGCAAAAGTTGTTTTTAACCATTTACCCTCTTATGGACTGTCGCGCATGCAGGCGGCCAGCACTTACGAACCACAGAGCATTTTTTTAAATTCTGATTCAGGGCTCCCCGAACGGCATGCAGCCGCATGGGTAGCCCTGAAATCAATGATGTACATGTACGTCATGGGTCCGTTAGGGACATCCACCCATGACTTGAGAATTTCCATGGTTGAGTGGAAGTGAGTTAACCAGAGTTTCAGCCATCTTGATTAGCTATCCTGTTCTCAAAAAAGAAAATCTTCAGATTGTGACCTGTTAATGGGCTTTGAGGGCACAGGGTGAGAAACATTGCTCGAGATCAGTACTATCCAAGGGGGCTTATGAACAAAAGAAATCTGGAGTAATTTGGGAGCAAAATCAACTGCACCACAGGGAACAAATAATTCCCTCTTGTTCAAATTGGGCTTCTAATGTTCTGAATGCTAGCAATGTCTCCAATACACTGGTATCTAGCAATGAAGGGGTTAAAGGCCCCTGTGGTACAGTCTCTTTGGATCATAAAGTCCTTAACCCTTTGACAACCTGCGGAGTGAGAAAAGCATTGCGCAGCAATGCATTGCACATCCCTCTGGCACTCAAAGGATTAACTGGTTTTATTGTATTTTTTTTATATGCCTTGGAGGGTTGTGCTGAATATAGTATATAGCTTACTGTGGAGCATCCCTTGGCCCAACCACCACAACTGAGCATAGTACTTCAACTACCACTCCCCTAAACATGGAAACTATAAACTTCTGTTTTACAACAAAATACATGCAAGATGTAAGATTTAAAGAGACTTCCAGCCAAACACATTCATGAAATAAAAGAGATAAAGTGACAGTCAACCTCCTACTCAAATTTACATGTGCCTATAATTTTTTTCACCACCTTTTTTTCACATGTTATTTGTCCGATACTGAGCTCCCTGAATCTGTTTCCAGACAGCTGTTACAGCTTATCTTAGTTTCAGCATCATCTACAGGAGCGAGGCTTCAAGCATGCAGCAGGCCTCTGTTTTATGTGTTTGCTTCCTGTAGTTTCCTCCTACCTACTTCCTCCTACCTACTTCCGCCCTCTGAGCTGCTCCTCCTACCTACTTCCTGTGGAGGGGTTTAAAAGGCAGACTGAGTCCTGACTCAGTTGCCCTTGCGTTGTTGTGATTAGCAGTTCTCTTACCTTGGGCTCTGTGTATGACCTGGCTAGTCTTCCATCCAACATGGTGCTGACCTGTGGCTCTGTATAACTATTCTTTTGCGTATTCCTATTAGTGGACATCCAACCTGGTGCAGACCTGTGGCTCTGGCTGACTACCTGAACTGTGCATGACCTGGCTTGTCTGACTACCCCCTCTGGTGCTGACTTGTGGCTCTGTCTGACTACTCTTACTTGTGCTCCCTTTACCTAGCAGACACCCAACCTAGTGCGGACCTGGAGCTCTGGTAGACCAGCTCTGATACTGACTGCAGGCTTGAGTCAGTTATCTACTCCCTCTCAGACTGCAAGCTGAATCAGAGTTCTCTCCTTACTGACGACAGGCGTGCGTCAGTACATCTCCTACTTCGGATGAAGATCCTATGTTCCTGTTCCTGACTCAGTTTCTGCTCCTGTTCTGTTCCTGATTCCGGTAGAGACTACCAGTGGCTGAGGCCTAGTCTCTAGCATTGTGGTCAAGCTTGGCAGCCTATTATTTCTGATAACTGTGCCTGCTGGCTTGTAACCCTCTGCTTGTTGCTTTGTATATATTTGCCTACCACTACTATTAATAAATTGCATTTAACTATACCATTGTGACTCCTGAACTTCTCTGGGAGCCATGACAACAGCTTTCATTTGAGGACAGTGATCTTTCTAAGTGATCTGTATGCTGCAGTGACATGCTTTATGACACTGATTTAATGGGGTTATGCACTAAGGAGTGATAAAGTGGTGTTAAAGCGGAGATGACCTCTCCAGTGATATCAGTTCTCCAGTCCCTATGCTATTCTATGGAGCCTATGCACTATGATCTCCAAAGCTGGAGAAATTTTAGTGCATTGGCTCCATAAAATAACATAGGACATGGAGAAGTGATATCACTGGAGAAGTTATCTCCACTTTATCACCTCTTTATCACGTCTTAGTGTATCTCCACAATGTCCTCTTTACATTGTATCTTTTTTTTATTGTTGCATTCTCTATGCTTTCACAGAAAGCTTTCTGAAAACATTAAAACTGTATGAAAGAAAAATGAAGATGAAAAGTATATTATTTTAGTGGTTTTACATGTAAAATCCTTTTCCATTTAGTCCATATGGAACACAGGTACCACGGGGCTGGGTTCCTCCTTATGGTACCTGTGTTCCATATTAGACGTAAGAAAAAAATAAATTAACAAGTATAGGCAATTTGACTTTACATATTATACCATTAGAGAATGTGTAAAGTCAAAAAGATTGACTGCCACTTTAAAAAAGAATATTAAAGCGCACAGATGGCGCACTATACAGTTATGTTATCAGAAAACATTGTTACCATGGTCATTTTACTAGACTTTAGTCAGGCCCACAGTCAGCGTACTAAGGAAGAAGGAGAATGCTCCTGAGGGGTCTTGAAGTATTATGTTTCATGATGTATGCTGTAAGCTTTGGTATAAGCTAAAAGATTTAGGCATTTGTTAGCCATGTATTATTTTATGCTGCAACGAGTTTTATCCGTGAGTTGTGCTATATAAAAACAGGAAAATAAAGACTACAAACATTTCCTACTGCAGAACATAACTGTAGCAATGCCAGACATGCCTTTGCACCGGCCAAAGGAATTTATGATTAAACCCTAAATTTCCCAGTGCTTTTACCATTGTAGTCAGAAGCATGATAAATGTCTTAGCTGGAAATGTCTAATAATAAGAGGACACGAAAGCATATTTGAACATTTCCCCAGTATTTCTTTGATGTTCTTACAAGGTTCGCTCCTGAAGTTGTTTGACGTTGGAACCGCTCCCAGAAAGTAACTAGGCCAATGGATAGTACAAACTGTATGGTAACTTTTAGTTTTGTGCATGTATTTTTAAGAGGGAGAGGGTGTGTTACCATGATGTTCCTTTCTTTAAAATAATGTGAAAGTACAGAGAAGGAATACTTTGTATTTAGGTTTTGTTTGACCCACATATGGTTTAAATTCCAAGCCTTCGAGTCTCATAGGGTTCCACTATGTTTCTACCTGATGAAGAAGCTTATTACATTTGAGTGAATATAATTTAAACCTTATACCAGTGGTAATAAATCTTGGGACCTCCAGCTGCTAGACACTACAGCTCATCATGATGAAAGTTGTAGTCTCCAACAGCTGGAGGTCCAAAGATTGAGTACCCCTACCTAGGAGAAGCAATTCTCTTTTTTAATGAAAATGCATATGTTACAGGGCTTTTCCTGCTAAATAAAACAATGTTATTTCCACTGTTGGCAGTTGTTTTATTCAAAAGTTATAACAACTCAAACTGTCATTATGTCTTAAAAGTTTAGACTGACAGGAAGTGATATGTGATACGAATAATTGAAATCATGTCACAAGCAAGCATTTAATAAAATGTACATAAAAACTATTTAAACTGTAATAACTCTGGAATGACACATTTCCCAGCAGGAAAAGCCTAGCAATATGTGTGCTTTCATTAAAAAAAATAGTATTCCTTTTATCACTCCAATCAAAATATTGATATTATCTACTACATTCCTCTGTCATGACATTTACTTTAAGTTGTATCACAAATAAAGCATAGCTTACAGATGTTGCTTTGAACGGTCTACAACGTGTGCCTGCAAACCAGACACACGTTGTAGACCGTTCAAATGAAGTATTTCTTTGTAACTACCATGATCACGGCTCTGCTGAAGAGCCGTAGGACAGTCTATGGACTGTGATCTCCGTCTCTGAGTTTGAAAGCTGACGTCAGCACAAGGGGAGGGAAGGGGGGACTTTGCAGACTTATATCTCCCAAACCATAAAGGTTTGGGAAATCAAAACTGGCACAATTAATGTATTTTTAAAATATCTATAGAATTAAGTTTAAAGGTTTTCAAGTATTACTATCACTTTAAAGGAGAACAGAACATCTAGGAATAATTGGCTCTTTTTATTTCTTAAAGGATTTACCTACAGATGTAGCACAAGTTATTGTAACAATTTTCCGCATTAAGTTCACCTATTTGTCATAGGAAATGGGGTAAGGTTCCTTAAAAGCCCCATTCAAGTCAATGGAAGTTGCCTAACTCATGATAATATCATAACTTATTAATAATGCAGAAAAAAACAGTGTGCTACATTTGCTACATACATAGGTCTTTTTAACAAAGAGTGAATGGGGATGAATATATGAGCCCACCAGCATGGCTCATTTTCTGAGTTTGGAAGTAGGCAAAGTAGTTATGCATCTGCGCATCAGGTTATCCACTAGAGAACATGCTCTCTTTAGTGCATACCGGTGCAAAAAGTCTGCCATTGTTAAGATTTTATGAAGAGAAAGCCCCAAACTCCTCTATTATAACATGCATAGGGAACACAGGTAATGTCACTGATATTGCCACTGTACTTTGTTAGTACATAGGGCTAAACAAGGCGCTAAGAATGGCATAACCACCCGCCCCCCCCCCCCCACACACACACACCTCCCCTTGGCAAAGGTTGCTTAGTAAATAGAAGCTAGACTGGCACAGCATAAAACAAATAGCCACACCTTCCATTTTAGAACAGAATCATAGTAGTACATCTACCTAATATGTAGCTACATTGGTTTTTCTCCTTGTGTTCTCTATCTGCTGCTGTATCAATGGCTGAAATATGTTTTGCTCGTGCATGTTTTTTTTATTATGCAAGTACAAACCATGGAGATATGGCATTTTTCTATTTTACATGTTTTGGTTATCTTAAAGGGATAGTAATAGATAATTTTTACAAATGTGCATCTTGTAGCTATTAAAAAAAATACATTTAAAGAAATTAAATGACCCCAGTCTCATCTCTCAAACCTTTATGGTTTGAGAGATAATCGTAATTAAAGTTCCCCCCTCCCTCCCCTTTCCCTGATGTCAGCTCTTTCGGACCAGATTCCCCTGCAATCAGCTAGAGAGCTGACATCAGGGAAAGGGGACGGAGAGGGGAACTTTAACTAAGATTATCTCTCAAACCATAAAGGTTTGAGAGATGGGACTGGGGTCATTTAATTTCTTTTTTTAATAGCTACAAGATGCACATTTGTAAAAATGATCTATTACTATCCCTTTAACAACTGGGGTAAATGTATCCAAAATTGTGCACAACTGTATGCAATATGCATATGTAGCCAATGTATAGTAGGGCTTTCTACTCAGAAAGTCCTTTTTTTACTTTCATTACATAGTGTATATTCTTGTTAACCCTTTGCCTGCCAGGGCATATGCCCCTGGCACTCAAGGGTTAATGTACACTTGCATAGATGGGGCTGGGAAATACACTTGATCACTGATAAACAACATAGGGTAATTTATTAATGGTTGCAACTGACAGCAGTTTGATACATTTTGGACCTTACGCATAAAAGAAATGAGAAGCAATACTGGGGAATGCATTGGAAACCACTCTAGCATTGAAGGAGATAAAAAAAATTAATTTAACGCTTTGAGTACCAGAGACGTATCCAGTGCATTGTGTGGCACTCAGAGGATTAACTCAGTAGAGATTTTGGGAACTGTTATTGCCCTTGATGGTGAAGTTGGTTTGCTTGAGAATTGTTCCTCATTTGTTTTATGCAAAGGCCCTGATTTCTCCCCTGCATCAACTCCAAAATCCATTATCCTGCATTGTGGAAATGTCTGAAGTAGGATGCTGCGCTTCACCAGCACGGATTACATAAACCGTGCGTAGGCAAGATACAGTTCTCTAGCTGCTGTTGGACTACAACGTAGGCCGACTGAGCAGATACCTCTGTTTAACACCTTACAAAATGAGAATGCAATTGTACTTAATTTACGATGAAGGTTTGTATGCGACTGGAAATATGTTTATTATTCATGGAAAAAACATTTCCAATAAAATATAATAAAAAAAAATTTGAATTGCTGGCAAGGACATTCAAGTTTGTAACATAATGTATTTACCCTCCAAGCTCAGAGTAATCTCCAAAGCACTTTGAAGGAATGCACTGGACACCCCCTCTGGTTTTCAAACAGTTAATATCTTTCAATGTGTTACTTACTTTCCATGGCATGAAGGTACTCCATATGAAGGGCACTTGCCCCAGCACCCGCGGTTGCTGGCGAAGGAATGATATCAGCATATGGGCTGCGCTGTCCTGTCAACAGTGCCATCTGGTGGTAATATTCTGCAGGGCTAACTCCAGTATGTGGAACTACAGGACACAAAAAAAATCAGATTATTAGCAACCAGTGTAAAAGCCCAAGTATACGGGCCAAGGTCCGGGTGATGTTAACCCTTTGAGTGCCAGAGGCGTATGCAACGCATTGCTTTGCAATGCGTTGCTCACCCCTCTGGCACTCAAATGGTTAAGAGGCCAGTCCTGCTCTGCGTCCTGCCGCTGACGCAGTCATGCACTGTAGAGACTGCCCGAAAGCACAGAATACTCCCAGCACAGAACTCCCAGCATTCAGTGTGTTCGGATAGTCTCTACTGTGCATGACGGCTTCTGACAAACATCCTAACAAATTATTATATAGGACATGGACACAATTAATTAGTGTTACACTTGCTATTCATTGAATTGCATCTGTACAATTCCCTTACCTGTCTGTACATTTAAGTGAGCAGTGCATGTATTATAATGCTGAGTAAAACAGGGGAGCTCCAACTATTGGGTGATTTTTCAATCAGAAGTTATTACAGCTCAAATATTTTTTAAATCAATTTGTTAGTAACAGCATCAACTGACATCCAAAAACGCAATTCTTTTTTTATAATGCTGTGTATGGAAAAGACAGAGTCACTGACTTCTATAGGGAGTGATAGGAACTGCACCGCCTGAAGGTCACAATAGAAAATTAGCAGTTTAACCCTTTGAGTGCCAGAGGGGTACGGAATGCATTGCTATGCAATGCATTCTGTTCCCCTCTGACACTCAAAGGGTTAACCCATTGAGTGTCAGAGAGGTATCCAACTCATTGCAACACAATGCCCTGGATACCTCTCTGGCACTCAAAAGGTTAATGTAAGAAGAAGAAAGAAAAGAGGGGGAGTTTCATAGGTTAAATGTGAGAAGCTATAATATATTGAGAGCTCCCCCAACAATAAATTAGCTCTTTCTAAGGCAAAACACTTTGAGCAGTAACAAAGTTCCAATGAAACATCTCCTAAAAAGGAGTACCCTTGTTTTACTCAAAAGGAAAACCACGGTAACATATATTTTTTCAAAAGAGAAACAAATGTAAACGTTACTGCTCCTTTAAGATGATTGCAAATTTCAACTTTGCTGCTCCCATGTATTGCTATACATGTGTGTGTAATTATTACGGCAATAATTATTGTCATTTCATTAACGCTTTGTGTGTCAGAGGAATGTGCACAGCATTGTTCTGGCAAAATAATGTTAGGAAGCAGATGGGGGTGGCAGAGATCTCCTGCAACCAGCGAATCAGCATGGGGCAGAGATTTTGACAGAAGTCACCAGGAGGGACCCAGCCCCCGTGATCACCCCTGTCAAAATCGCAGTGAGATTCACCACCCCTCTTAATGTCTAGTGATGTGGCAGTTGGGAGGGTCCACCCTGTCCCATTTGCCACATCTCCTCTGCCACCTTCTCTTGAAAGCAGAGGAAGGATGCACTTTCGACAATGCAGGCAAATGCCTGGGTGTATTAATTCAAAAGTCACAAAGAATCAGCACACAAGTCTTTTAGAAATGCAATTGATACAACATTTATTGCAGGTCAAAGATTCAATCCTTGGTGGGATCTTTATGAAGACCATCTTTATCAAGATCCCTGTAGGGATCGAAACATTAACCTGCAATAAATGTTGTATCTTTTGTATTTCTAAAAGACCTGTGAGTGCTGATTTATTTTTAAAAAGAGATTCCGGGATTTCTTTGACGGTCCTGCGCAAGGAGAGACTGAACTGTAAGATTGAAGTCTCACAGTTCAGTCTCTTGAACTGCTCAGAGCAGTCCCATATACCCTATGCATCGGGCACGAAATCACAACACAGAGAGTCTATTAAGGCTACACACGAAATCTGCAAAGTTTACAGCCGAATGGATGACTTTCCTGACTCCACCGAACAGCTGACAGGAGGAGTTCGAGGGCTATATGGTGCAGCCCCTGGCTGGTTATTAAATTTGCTTCAGACAGAACAGACTTAGTAAAATATGTTAATTGTCCTTTATCCCTTTGAGTGTCAGAGGGGGTGTCCAAATTATGTTTCAATTGAACAGCACAGAGGACTCTCTGTGTCAGGAAAAGGAAAATCCCATTCTGCCTAAGACCCACCATCAGTAGGGCTGAGCCCACGAGCTGCTGAGATCATGGAAAGGGAGGGACTGCTGTGCAGAGATCTGATGTAGTCCATGTACGGGTTGATGTAATGAGGAGGGCTGAACGGCGAGTCCGATGCAGTGGCAGGATTTCTGTGTGGTGATATCCGGATGAATGGAAGATCTGGGTATGTCGGGCTAGTTGCTAATGCAGTGGGCCTGAAAAAAAATTGACATTCATTTGTAACATAAAACATGAAAAATAATTTCAGTACCTAAGCATTCAAGTTACACGTGCAGTTGAAAAAGTTATGTTTCGTGATTTAAATTCAGAGATGGAATAAACCCTATTAGATACTAAAGACATCTCCAACACTTTGAGAAGCAATGTATAGGAGACATTGCTATAACATACATGGAGTTAAAGGTGGTACAAAACACTACTCCACCACTAAAGAGAAACCCCTTGACCAGCTCATACACTAAAAGCATTGACATATGTTAATATTACAGAAACAAAATACTAACAGGGCTAAAATGTCATAATATAGTGACATCAGGGCACAACGTATGACTACAACAAGGAATGATGGGAATCCCCACTAATCCCTAAAATAAAAACACAAAGCAAAAAAAAGACAAACCTGTACATTACTGGCCATAACACCCACATATTAACTCACTTTATTCAAATTCAGGTTTTGGTTGCATAGTTTGGCTAGACACTTATATTATTAAAAATTATTTAATTAAATAAATAAAATAGTGTAATATGACAAGTGTAATAGCTCTGTCTCTCTTTCTCAATTATATATAAAAATATGTTTGTTAGTGCATACTGAAAATAAAAAAAATCTCAATATTTGGGATGATAGTCATTTGCCTTAATGACTGCTTTAATTGTCTGGTTCAGCTGAGCTTGAATTGTAGATGCAGATTCTGTTCTAGTCCGTAATGATATTAGGTTGACATACTTCATTTTATCTTTATTTTATTTTGTAGGCATTAAAAAAACATGAAGAACGATAAGTCTTATCTCTCAAACCGTTATGCTTTGAGAGATACTCACAAGCAAAGTTTCCCCCTCCCGCCCCTTTTACCTAGTGTAAGCCATCTCTTCTCAGATGTGGAATACAGTCCATAGACCAGACAGATAACAGCAGAGGACAATCTTCTTCTTATGAGAACAATGAAAGCTCTGCCCCCCTTGACAAGCTTTTCAGGTTTTTCCCTTATGTTAATTGAACATTGTCCCTCTCTGCAATCTACCTGGGCACCTCCCTTCTGCTCTGGCTGAGCAGTGTTACATCAGTAAAAGGGGCAGGAGGGGGATACTCTGTCATTGAATTACTCTTGAACTATAACTCTTACAGAATTGAAATAACACTCTCCAAAGTCCAAATACTATGATGATTAATTAGAGCTGCTTTTATTATGAAACATTACTATCCCTTTAACATCTTACATGAATGCAAAGCAATACAATGGAGACACCTCCAGAATTCAAGGGGTGAAAAGCCAATTTAAATCAATGGGAATTTGGGGATTTTTTTATTTGTTCCCTGTTGCAGGTAAAACATTCCTTGCAGTACAAGTGTAATGAAACAGCCATTAACATGATTTTTCTGTGCTCTGTAAATGTTGTATGAGATGATCCCAGTATAACAAAAAGCTAGGGCTCGGGAAAAAGTCTAATCGTGTAGTATTTACAATGAAAAAGGACAAAGGGCTTCTCACTACAGAATGTAGTAGATTTGTTTTGATAATTGTGAAGGTTGCAATTGGCAGATGTCACCAAAGCAGACTGTAATCTAATGTTAGAGGCAGTTCTTCCATGTCTCCCAGGCTAGACATGGAGATATCTTAATCAAAGATCAAAGCTATTCCCAAGAGAACTTGAGTTCCTAAGAAACAAAGTATGGTGGTTGTGATAGTTCTCTTTCTTCTCCCTCATTCTTTCCGTATCTACTTGATCAGCAGCTCATATAAACTTGTTTTATCCTCTGCACAAATTAAAAGCAGTTATAGATCAGAATATGCAGACCATATTAATCGCTCAGCCCCTGCAAGCAACTAACGTTAGAAGTGCAGCAAATGTAATGAATTAAGGCACATTCCAGCCTTTCTAACATTGTAACGTCATCCCAAGAGATCTCAACATAAAAGATGTTTATTAAAAATTCCCAGATGTAAACTCTTTAAAAAAATGGAGAACCTAAAGAATACTAAGTACACACTAGACAGTAATGTACTAATATAATTTTGCACTAAATTAGCAGCTGGGATAAATTGTTATCTGCCGCTCCTGTTTATATGTACTAAAACTATGTATGCTGAAATTTCTCCCATTTATGTCGTTTGCACCAAGGACTGTTTTTGTATTTCAAGGAATTTTGTTCCTCTGAGCTTTGTGCTATGTACTAATAAGGACTTACTCATATTAATCCTCTGAGTGGCAGGGGTATCCAATGTGTATACCTCGCTGGCACTCAAAGTGTTAAAGCCTTAATACTTTGGGTATGCATGTGCCAGCATGCACTAAAGAGGTTGTTCATGTTTACACATACCCCACCGAGCAACAACACGATGTCTATGCTTAAAGGAGCAGTAAACTTTTTTTATGAAAAAATATATATCGTAGGGATTTTCCTACTGAGTAAAGTAAGGGTACTCCTACTGCAGAGAGATTTATATTTCCAGAGTTATTACAGTTTAAACCCATGTTTTTTACAGTGCCCTCTAGTGGTCAAATTCTAATTAGATTTTCTGTTAGATTGTAATGGAGAGGAAAGTTAGGAAAGTTAGAGACATACAGTTCTCCATAGAATGTGATAAAAACTGCCTGTCACTTCCTGTCAGTTGGAACTATCAGGAAGTAAACACAGTAAATTCATTTCCTGATTATTTGAACTGCTATAAATTTTGAATAAAACAACTGACATCAGTGGGAGTGACCTTGTTTTATTCAGCAGGAAAAGCTCTATAAAATATGTGTTTTCATAAAAAAAGTTTACTGCTTCTTTAAGTCAAAGCAAATAAAATGGGCTGCACTGAGAGGAACTGTAAAGTTCCCCATTGATACTGATGTACTAACAAAAAAAAATAGTAATTTTGTTGAAAATTGTACCACAGGGGACAAGTAAAAAAATGTCCCAGACTTCTTTTTGATTTAAATGGGTTTTAAACTCTTTGCGGGAGATTCTCTATGCAGTGATAAAGAGGAGATGACTTCTCCAGTGATATCACTTCTCCAGTTCCTATGTTATTCTATAGAGCCTATGCACTAAGAAATCTCCAACTGTGGATAAAGAGAAGATGACTTCTCCAGTGATATCACTTCTCCAATTACTATGTTATTCTATGGAGCTATTCACTAAGGTATCCAAAGCTGAGATTTCTTAGTGCACATACTCCACAGAATAACACAGGAACTGGAGAAGTTATATCACTGGAGAAGTCATCTCCATTTTATCACCTCTTTGTTGCATAACTCCCCACCCCCAGGTAGCAGAGGTGATAAAACAGAGATGACTTCTCCAGTAATATCAGTTTTTCAGTCCCTATGTTATTCTATGGAGCCCATGCACTAAGATTTATCTAACTTTGGAGATCTTAGTGCATAGGCTCCACAGAATAAAATAGGAACTGGATAAGTGATATCACTGGAGAAGTCATCTCCACTTTATCACCTCTTTATCACACTTTAGTGCATAACCCCTCTTGAATGCTTAGCAATGCGCTGAAAATTCTCTAACACATACCTCCCAAGTGTCCCTCTTTAGGAGGGACAGTCCCTCTTTTAGACCCAAATCCCTCTGTCCCTCTTTCCCACCCTAATGTCCCTCTTTTTAGGAAATATATATAAGTGTATCACATTGCTCCACAGCAATAAAACTCACATTATTGTTTTTTTAAACATCAGTGTATGTGTTTATAAATTAATGTGCTTAAATAAAATACTTTGGCCTTGTTGTAAATCACTTATTAGGTAACACAAGGAGGTGTCAATAGGTCATGAAACAGCCTAAAAATTCTTGTTAATGCCCCGCCCACCAGCCACACCCCCTAAAACACAATTGTCCCTCTTTGGCAATTTGAAATGTTGGGAAGTGTGCTAACATTCGTGGGTTAAAAGCCGCATTCAAATCAAAGTGAATTTTTATTGCCTTGTAGTGTGCTATTGGTTTCTCCAGCAATATGCAAGTTCTCTTTAGTACATCATTCTCACATGGAGCTGAAAAGAGTCAAAACAAAACTAATATTGAAAACCAGTGATCCAGTTATTCAAATCAAAAGCTGCTTCATCAAGTATTTAAAGGGCCACAACTATAAGAAAAAAATGATATGTCATTGCTCAGTACTTTCCTAATTGCTGTTACTCCTATTTCTGGGCTTATCATCGTTACAAATAATGGGTTAAAAACCCCCATTTAAATAAATGGGATTTATTTGTTTCCTTGCTTTTATAGAAAATTAGAATCCCAAATAAACAGGTTAAAAATATGATAAACAAATAGTCACTTCAGATGGCTGCTGAATAAATACAAGAAGTTAGCACAAACTCTATGGGCCGTGTGAATAGACTGCAGCAATGTAACTCTAGGATAAACCAGCTTCACCATAGGGAATGAATAATTATGTCAATTGATTTAAAAGTAACTTTTAAACACTTGAATGTAGAAACTTCTCTAGCATTCAGGGGGTTAAAAAGCCCCATTTAAATCAACAGCAATCTGGGGGATTTGTATGCCCCCAGTGGTATAACTGGTTACCCCACATACAGCCCTATTATGCAATTAATGAAGTGACAATGGCATATCAGAAGCTGTTACGCTCATAGATAAATCTACTTTCAGCTCCAGTGATGTTAGCCTCTATCTCTAGTGGTTGTACCTCAAGGTATACGAACTTCAGTGGATGATCGATGAATCTATACTGGTAGTCAATCTCTACCAGTGTTAGGACTTTAGTACCTGCAAGCTCTGTACTCTAACCCTATAGCATGCACTAGGAAATGGCTTTAACCCTTTTATTGCCAGAGATGTGTCCAACGCATTGCAAAACAATGTGTTCGATACCTCTCTGGGACTCAGTGGGTTAAATCACACTGCTTCCTTTATGACTTGTAGAACATGTGACATTAAACACGGTATAAAGAAAAGGAACACCCTAAAAGGCCCACAAACTGCCTTATTCCCTCCCTTTGGTTCAAACAGTGTTAAGGGGAGGATTTTAGCTTAGGTAGCTTAGTAAATTAATTTCAGTCAGATACAGATACTAAAATCGATTGCAGAGACTGATTAAGAGTGGAATTGCCATCGTACATTCACCTCAAAAGGCCCACATACTGACTTATTCCCTCCCTTTGGTTCAAACAGTGTTAAGGGGAGGATTTTAGCTTAGGTAGCTTAGTAAATTAATTTCAGTCAGACACAGATACTATAATCGATTGCAGAGACTGATTTAGAGTGGAATTGCCATCGTACATTCACCTCAATGACTTGGAGCAAATTTTTTTTTTTTTACTTTGAACTATGCTTGGGCCATTCAAAAAAAAGAAAGGCATATTGTGTGAAACTGTATGGCTCAGGAAGCAATTAATTTGGGAATCTCACACCTGCAGTTTTCTTATAAATCCATACTACTGAGAACTTTACAGTGTTTCCTGTACAATAACAGCCAGACTGGTGGTAGATTCTCACTAAGAGCACTGAGAAACCTACCTCTGCATCAATGAACGACATTAGAGCCTGCAAGTATCTACATCAAATATCTCCAACTGTTTCCCAGTATCGGCTTAAACGGAATGTATACATGAAACGGAAAGGATTAACTACCTTTCAAAGTGTTTAGTCTCTCCTGCCGCTATTATTTTTGATATGGACAAGCTGTTGTCTTCTATTTTGCAGAAATATTGAGGCTGATATACTAAGCAGAACAGAAGGCACAATAGTTCCATAAATTCCTATTGATTTAAATGGGGATTTTAACCCTTTCAATGCTAGAGCTGTCCAGCTCATTGAGATGTAATGAGCTGGAGACTCCTCTGGCACTCAATGGTTTAAGGTTCCTATTTAAATCAGTGGGAACTTGGGGAATTGGTATTTGTCCCTTATGTAGCAGTTGGTTTGCGCCTGAATTCGCCTCTCACTCACCTTATACATTTATATAGTAAAGTATTTATATAGTATTAAGACACTAATATTAAAATAAAAGTTTTACTTACATGAAAGAGTATATGCAAAAATTCAAGGACATATATGTAAATACTAGCAAGAAAAGAATGGAGTTGCCTGTGTTCCCCCAGTCCTCCCAGCATCTCCCACCCTGCTCCCAGTTCTTCCTACCTGTTCCCAGATTCTTCCCCTACATCTCCACCTGCTCCAAGCACCCCCCCATTCCCAGCATCTTCAGTTCTGCTCCCAGCTTCTCAATTCCTGATCACCACTGTTTCCCAAGCTCCCAGAATCCCCCTGTTCCAGCTTCTCAATTCCTGATCACCACTGTTTCCCAAGATCCCAGAATCCCCCTTGTTCCAGCTTCTCAATTTCTGATCATCACTGTTTCCCAAGCTCCCAGAATCCCCCTTGTTCCAGCTTCTCAATTTCTGATCATCACTGTTTCCCAAGCTCCCAGAATCCCCCTTGTTCCAGCTTCTCAATTTCTGATCACCACTGTTTCCCAAGCTCCCAGAATCCCCCTGTTCCAGCTTCTCAATTCCTGATCACCACTGTTTCCCAAGCTCCCAGCATCCCCCTGTTCCCGCTTCTCAATTCCTGATCACCACTGTTTCCCAAGCTCCCAGCATCGCCCTGTTCCTGCTTCTCAATTCCTGATCACCACTGTTTCCCAAGCTCCCAGCATCGCCCTGTTCCCAACAACCCCCCCCCGCAATAGCAGTGTTTCCCCCTGCTCCCAGCATATCCCTCTGCCCTCAGAATGCCTCCCCCGAGTTCCCTGCTCCCAATGCCTCTGATCCCAGCATCTTCTCTGACTCCTGCTTCCAGTGTCGCCCTTTGCTTCTAGCATAAACCCTGCAACCATTGCAGTCATCCTTACGATCGCCACACATGTAACCAATGGATGGAAAGAACAGGGGAGGCGGCAGCTTGTGAATTCTTTGGTAGTATAGTCCTCAACTCTACCGACGGAACACATAGAGCTGATGACTGTACCACTGGAGCCTCCATAACTACCACTTCTCCATTCTTTCTCACAACTGGTTCGTTGCTCATAGCTAACAATGAGCTATGAGGTTGCAGCAGTGATTCTGACAAAAGTGGCTAAGGCTCTTCGCTACCCTGGCCACCCCTGTTAAAATCAGGGTAGGGTAGAATCTACATAACTTCTCACTACTGTAAGGCTGAATCTACATAACTAGGGTAGAATCTACATAGTAGGGTAGAATCTATATAACTTCTCACTACTGCCACTACTGGGTGTGGCTGGCAGTGACACAAAAACACTGTAGCCATTTTGGAGTCAGGAATGAATGTTTTTAACCAGTTGGGGCTTAATTGGAAATGGCTTCAATGGGGGTGCTGTCCTCCTCTGGATAAACAGGTGTGATTTGGCATGGGCAGGACTTGATGGAAGCATGTGTTTTTTCAGCCTCATCAACCACGTTACTATGTTATATATTTCCATACTATAAACACATACAACTGAATTGTCTAAGTAAGTGCTTCTGTTACACACATTAAAGGAACATTAACAAAGCTTAATAAAACACCTCACTTACCTTAATCTGGGCAGAAAATCCTAATGTTCATTATAAATCAATTCTGCGTGTTGTAACATTGTGATAATC
This sequence comes from Rhinophrynus dorsalis, assembly GCA_037306005.1. Taxonomy (NCBI): domain Eukaryota; kingdom Metazoa; phylum Chordata; class Amphibia; order Anura; family Rhinophrynidae; genus Rhinophrynus; species Rhinophrynus dorsalis. The sequence continues at coordinate 346,980,278 of CM074723.1, read as the reverse complement.
ATGGATAATTGTTTTCTATTCAAATGCAGATGGTCTTAATTGAGGTTCAATTGTTTTAACGCATATAAATATGAAAATGATGATGCAAGTGTAAATGTATGCAGAATGCGCAACCAGAAATGTGATTTATCATTAGCAAGATGGCAGCTTGCATGTGCTGCAGGTGTTCTTTTTAACCTGCTTTTCTGTAGAAATAACTATTAACCCTCCAAGTGCCAGAGAGATATCCAACACATTGCAAATTAACCCTTTCAGTGTCAGAGGGGTATGCAATATATTGCTTTGCAATGTGTTGAGTAACCCCCTGGCATTCAAAGGGTTAAACATGCATCTACAATTAAACATTCTGTCTTTAATGGCAACCTCATATAATCATCAGTAGCTGGTAACATTACAAATGATAATATAAAGAAATGTGCTATCATTAACCTCCATTAACCCCATCCAGACAATGGACTTACCAGGTACGTCCCGCAAAAACTGTCACTTAATGACAGAGGACGTGCTTGGTAAGTCCCGGAAATCCGGGTCTGAAACCATATGGTTTCTAGAAACAATTCTTACTGTGTAGGAAGTGATACCTAATAATGGATGACTACTATGTTGCAAAATGCTCAAAATATACTGATTTAAAAAAAATCTGCATTTAATTTAACAGGATTTTTCATGTAAGCCACATGCCCTGTGTGAAATGAGCTCAAGGGAAAAAATTACCCCCTTAATGCTGTTCACACATGAGATTTTCACATTGCTTTAGGTACAGAACACGGTATGCTGCAACTTTATTATGTCAATACGTAGAGCAAATACTGGTTTCAGCAGGACTAAGTGCATAGCAGGGGATTCGCTTTGACCTCACTGGAAGGTCTGCTGTTTGCAGCCACCAATAACCTATATATATATATTTTTTTTTTTCAAATCTCCAGTTATTTACACTGTTGTGTTCCTAAAATTGAGCTCTCTGAATACACGTTCCAGAGAACTTTCTGTCAGGGATGGTGAAGGCAGGGAAAATTATACAACGTACCACTATATCCACAGCACTGAGTGCTCAGTGAGCTGCATTTAAAGGGATAGTAATGTTTCATAATAAAAGCAGCTCCAATTAATCTTCATAGTATTTGGGCCATGGAGAGTGTTATTTCAATGCTGTCAGAGTTACATAGTAACATAGTAAATTAGGTTGAATAAAGACACAAAACCATCAAGTTCAACCTTCTCCTCATACCCCAGTAATTTTTTAGCTTTCCTGCTACCAATAAGTTAGTATTTATCAGACCTTCCTGATCTGCCTACTAGTAAACAGTATAACTCTGTATGTTCCCTTTGGAAAGAAATGTATCTAATCTTCTCTTGAATGTATCCATTGTATCTGCCATAACCACCTCCTTGGGCAAAGAATTCCACAATTTAACAGACCTCACTGTAAAAAAACCTTCCTCTGCTGAAGTCTAAACCTCCTTTCCTCTAATCTCAAGGGGTGTCCCCTGGTCATCTGATCAGGCCTTGGAATAAATAGCTCATCGCAGAGATCCTTGTATTGATCTCTCATATATTTGTACAATGTGATAAGGTCTCCTCTTAGTCGTCTTTTCTCAAGAGTAAATAAACCAAGTTTGTCTAGTCGGTCCTCATACGTCAAGTCCTCCATTCCCTTGATTAATTTTGTTGCTCTTCTCTGTACCCTCTCTAGTTCTAGTATATCCTTTTTCAGAACTGGTGCCCAAAACTGCACTGCATACTCAAGGTGAGGTCTTACCAATGATTTGTACAATGGCAAAATAATGTTATCCACTCTTGTTTCAATATCTCTTTTTATGCAAGACAGGATTTTGCTTGCCTTTGCTACTGCTGTATGACACTGGTCACTGTTTCCAAGTTTGTAGTTGTCAAGGATACCCAGGTCTTTCTCTAGCAACGAGTCCCCTAAAATTATTCCATTAAGTTTATAAGTAGCCTTGGGATTATTTCTTCCCAAATGCATGACTTTACACTTCCCCACATTAAAGGGATAGTAATACTTAAAATGTAAAAAAAAAATATGTTGTAGGGTTTATCCCCCTGAGTAAAACAAGGGTACTTCCACTGCTGAAAGGTGTTTCATTCAAAAGTTATTCATTTTCAAAGTTGAATTTTGTAGGTGCAATATCACAGTGGCCTGAAATTTTACAGTGGCGCTGTTGCTACACGATCCTATGGACAGCTCTGGTCCCGGGACCATAAATCTCCATATGATCGTGTAGCAACAGCGCCACCGTACAATTTCAGGCCACTGTGATGTTGCACCTAAAAAAATCAACTTTGAAAATTAATAACTATTGAATGAAACACCTTTCAGCAGTGGGAGTACTCTTGTTTTACTCAGGGGGATAAACCCTACAACATATTTTTTTTACATTTTAAGTATTACTATCCCTTTAAACTTCATATTCTATTTGTTTGCCCAACTTTGCTTGTGGCTATCTCTCAAACCATAAAGGTTAGAGAGATAAGACTTATAATGTTCTTCATGTTTTTTTAATGCCTACAAAATAAAATAAAGATAAAACAAAAGTATTACTATCCCTTTAATAGACTGGAGTCAGACTTTCTGCTCCAGGGATGGTTATATTGCATCACTATCCCTGCTTTCAGAGTATACAACAGAAAGTTATCTGGTGACTGAGAAACCTATGTCAATGACAAAGAAGTTTAACCCTATGAGTGCCAGAGGGATGCGCAACGCATTGCAAAGCAATGCATTGTGTAACCCTCTGGCACTCAAAGGGTAAAAAAAAATAGATGACAATAAAACAAAAATAATAATAATAATAATACAAAGTATAGGCAATTTGACATTAAATATTATTTACACAAAAATTAATTTTGGCATTTTAACCTCTTGAATGCCTTGGGCACTGCTTCGCGTCCCTACCATTCAGGAGATTAAAATCCCCATTTAAATCAACTGTGATGCAATTGGTTTGCTGCAGATTTGCTCCATTGTAGACTAGAAATCATTTGTTTAGAAATGTCTTGCTATTTGTGAGTTTCGGCTTGTATTTTCACCACACAATACAATGCTGTCCTATTGCTTCCCTTCTGTTTATTGCCTATTGTCATTAATACAACATGGAATGTTCCATAAAGTAGCTGTAGGTTTGCAATCATGGTACGGATAAAGGATAGGGTCTGTTCCAGACCAGAGTTAGATAGTGATTTATTGTAACAAAAAGAAAGCTTCATATCAAGGCAAAATGCTTTTAACTGAGCCTCAAAGTTATAATACTGAAGGACCTTTTCACAAGTTACTTTACAGCTATTAGACGATTCCACATTTACATCGTTTTTCCCATCCAGGTCTCTGCTTCTTTATCTGTATTCTTTTAAATCCTGAAATTGCTTGGATAAGAGTAAGGTATTTTTTTTTCTTTTTGCATTTCTAAGAGCAGCCTGAACCTTCAGTGGAAATTGAAGAGGCTTTGTGTCAAGTTCAGCTAAATCCAGCCTTTCCGTATCAACCACTGTGAGAAAATTACTGTGTGGATGATAAGGCTGTGAGATATAATAAAAAGTGACTCTACTCAATTTACACTGCAATATTGGTATGACTGAATATTTCTCATTCAGGTGACTGATAAAATCGCTAAACTGTATTACAGATAAATAGAGGAGGCTTCTGTCAAGAATAAACACCATTAATCATGAAGTCTTAGCTGTGGAGTGGATGTGCTTAGTATCGCTGTACAACGCCAGGAAACCGTTGCATGTAACCTCCACTTTTTTCCTTCCACATCCTTTTAGCTTAACCTCTTCACCTCTGATCTGTTCCCTTTGCTTTGAGAGGCTGGGAACAGTTGTACTGTAAACTAATAACATTCTAAAGGCTTAGCGAACATAGTCCAAGAATGACTTGTTGCATTTCTAGCTGTGGGTCCTGTGTGAGAAAAGTGAAGTCATTCTGGGGCAAACCAACTGCAATAAATTAAAAAAAAAAAATTATTGAATTAACCCTTTGATTGCCAGAGAGGTATCCAACACATTGCAACGCAATGTGTTAGATCCATCTCTGGCAATCAAAGGGTTAAAGTGGGCTTTTAATCTTTTGAATGCTAGAGGTCTGCAATGTATAGCTCTGTACTGCATTTCTGACCTCTAACATTCAAGGGGTTAAATGCTCCCTTTAAATCAGAGGGCATTTTGGGATTGATGCTAATGTACTAAGAAGGTATGAAGTACTGCTGGAACAAACAACTGAATGCATTTAAAGTTGTTCAACATTTTATTTGAAAGGCAATAAAAAAGTAATTAAATAAATAAATGAAAAACCCTGATATCTAGACACAAGAGAACCATACAAGTCATAGTGCTACAGGAAAGGGAGAACTGTGTGGTGGAATATGAGGTAGGGGGGCAGGACAAGGAGTAGAGGGTATTTACAGAGAGTTGGCTGAGTAATGCTGAGGATTCAGAGGTCAGATGAGAGACTCAGGTTGATGGCTAACTGGTGTGATGACCAAGGATGCCAGGTTTGTTGGAATTTCTTGAACTTGTCCCACATAATCATTCAGGATAGTGAATTTTATTTAGCCTCATAGTTACATAGTAGCTTAGGTTGAAAAAAGACTTGCGTCCATCAAGTTCAACTCGTTTCCTATTCTTGTTTACCACTGTTGATCCAAAAGAAGGCAAAAAAAAAAACTTATTTCACCCCTGAGTTGTTATCGCAAGTCTAGTTGCTGCACAGAGATAACTGAGCAATTGTAATTTTCTGTGTCCAAGGGCACAGGATGGAGTGACCTAGAAGTGCTGTCCAGCACTTCAGTTTTGTCTCCTAGGTGTTTGACCTTGTAGCAGGTCCACAGGACATGTAGAAAGCTACCCAATCCTTTGAGGAGTCAGAGTTTGTGGTTGATTTTGTGGAGTTTCTCCAGGACTAGGTGTGATTGGTGGATCATTTAAAACCTTGTTCCTTAAAGGGATAGTAATACTTAAGTATTACTAATCCCTATAGTAAAGCCCTACTAAAAAAATGTATTGCCCCCAGTGTCATCTCTCAAACCTTTATGGATTGAGAGATGAACACTTCTAAAGTTGCCCTCTCCCTCCTCCTTCCCCGAAGTCAGCTTTGTAGGTGACTGAAGGGAAATCCGGTCATAGATCATCAGGCGGCTCTGCAGCAGAGCCACAATCGCGTTAATTAAAAAAAAAAACTTTCACTAAAATGGTCTTCTACGTGTGCTTGGTTTGAAAGCACACGTAGAAGACCATTTTAGTGAAAGTTTTCATTTTTAGTAACGCGATCAGGCTGTGCTGGAGAGCCGCCTGAAAGTCGTACGACTCTCTTCCCTGCAGTCAGCTAGAATGCTGACTATGGGGAAGGGGGGAGGGAGAGGGAAACTTTAGAAGTGTTCATCTCTCAAACCATAAAGGTTTGAGAGATGACACTGGGGGCAATACATTTTTTTTTTAGTAGGGCTTTACTATAGGGATTAGTAATACTTAAGTATTACTACCCCTTTAATGCGTCAGTAAGCACTGAATTCCACTTCAAACTTCCACCAGAAGTTTGAAGATGTTGGATACTATGCAGTCTTCTCTCCCAAGCTCATACCTTGGTTTTATTGTATTGGCTCATTGCAGAGCAGTGTGTTGCATACCCCTCTGTCACTCAAAGGGTTAAGTGCAATGCATTTGATATTGCTACTATAACCTCTTGGTATTAAGAAGGTCTCTAATGCATTGCTTGAGTTCCTAAAGGTACAGCAAAACATTTGAGAACCATTGTCCTAATATATTTTAACAGCTCATTTAATTCTTGGGGGTAGATGCACTAAGGCGTGATAAATAATTGATAAAGTGGAGATGACTTTTCCAGTGATATCTCTTCTCCAATTCCTATGTTATTCTATGGAGCCAGTGCACTAAGATTTCTACAACTTTTGGAGATCTTAGTGCATAGGTTCCATAGAATAACATAGGAACTGGAGAAGTGATCTCCACTTTATCACCTCTTTATCACTCTTAAAGGGGAACTTTCACCCCTTAATAACTAAATCTCCCTTTACTGCTGACCTGGCGACTAGCTGCTTAGTAGCGCTAGTCGCCAGAAAACTTACCCGGTTCTCAAGATTTCGCCGTTTGAAACGATCAGGAAGCACGGACGTCTCTTCACAGTGACGTCCGTGCGCCTGCGCTGTCAGTCCCTTGTCAGTCCCTTGTGCACCGTATGCACCGTACGGTGCACAAGGGACTGACAGCGCAGGCGCACGGACGTCACTGTGAAGAGACGTCCGTGCTTCCTGATCGTTTCAAACGGCGAAATCTTGAGAACCGGGTAAGTTTTCTGGCGACTAGCGCTACTAAGCAGCTAGTCGCCAGGTCAGCAGTAAAGGGAGATTTAGTTATTAAGGGGTGAAAGTTCCCCTTTAAGTCATAACCCCTCAGGAGGTCTAATACTTTAACCTTTTCAGGAGGGTGTGCAAAAGATTTCTCCTCAATGTGATGCATACCTCTATTGCACTCAAAGGGTTAAGGAACAGAGAGGTGTAACACAATGGGTTAAAACAGATTCACTGTTTTATCCCTAACCACAATGACTGCTAGGCTAGCCCCCATACGTAATAGCGCTTTCCTCTCTTTTTTTCCCACCCTGCGATTTCAGGTCATGTCCTCTTGTTTGCAATGTGTTGTGTACCCCTCTGGCACTCAAAGGGTTAAGATCCAATGGACATTTTTTTGTGCCATATGGTGCAGCTGGTTTGCACCAGCATTACTGTAGTTTGAGTTAACCCTTTGACTGCCACTCAAAGGGTTAACATGCATTGGAGACCTCTCTAGTATTCAAGGACTTAACATCCCTATTTAAAGTACTGATCATTTTACATTTTCTCCTATGGTGCCTCAGAATAGCTAAATTGAAAAGAAGGAAAATAAAACAGTACTCTTACACAACACTATTTTCACAACATTCACAGACACAATAATTCACTTGTTTTTCCATGATACTTGCCCTTTAAAACATACCCCACTTCCCACATACCCCTTAAAGTCTGAGATATTATTAACAAATGATATATGTCCATATTTATCAAAGCTGGAAAACACTAATAACTATTCCCTAAATTGAGCTTTCTTTATATCTGCAACAGCCTTGTGTCTCACTTATTCACGGTATGTATAAAATCACAAAATTATGCAAAATTTTCTCATAATAATGATAATTTGCAAAATTATCACTAATCCAGTTTTTGAAGAAAACTCTCTGAAACTCTCTTTCCAACAGCTCGTTGTTTTCAAAGATTCAGCATGTAATTATTAATAACTAGACAACAACTTTTACAGACAATTTTTAAAAGTAATACAGCTTACATATTCCCTGCTATGGTAACTACTGTAATCTAGGCCTAATAGGCCTAAAGGAAAAACTCTCTAGTTTTGAAAGCTTATGCAACCAAACATCTGACTGATTCATTAGTCCACTAAAAGGTATCACAAATTATAAAAGGGCTCTATTTTCTAAGGAGCCACTACCACTGATTAAAATTTCCACTGTTGGTGTCATCTTGTTACATGCTCTTACACTACACTCTTAAGCATCTGTCAAATGTGCGGTTTGTTTTTCTATAATCTTTGTTTTAATTCCAATTTCTTAAACATACATGACATGTTATTTTAAGTTAAATAAGAAATAAAACAATGTCACACATTTTGTAGGCGCCACTGGTATTTATACCATGAAGTCTGATCCTTGTTGCAAAACATGTCAACCATTCAATCTAACAAAGCTAAAAGGAGCAATTATTATAATTAACATTTCTTAATACAGCACCAGCATATTCATGGTAGCTATTTGTAATGTGCCAAGACAGACAGAGTATTATTACACTTAATGATCATTACTATGAGCTAATATGGTAGTTCTTTAATTCTTAGTTGTTTTTGGAACTGTGTCCTAGATGCCTGGATTTTAGTCCTCCTTTGTAGTATTAAGATAAAGGTATTTAAAAATGACTGACGACCTTTACTTTTGACCTTGACCATTAACTTGAACGATAATGGTGTGTTTTCTTCAGGCAGAGGACATTCATATGTATACTCTTCTATTACACACACACTAATGATTCTGTACTGTGCTTTGTGATGTTCCAAAGCTTACTTTTCAAATGTTTGCTTTTTACCATGTAATTTAATTATATATATTTTTTTTTTTTGGGGGGGGGGTGAGGTGCAGATAATATTTTTTTTTAAGTTATTTGAATAATTTTAGGACCTGCATGGCATGTAACGCATTGCTTTGTAAAGACTAAACTACATTCTCATAAGCAGAGAACTCCCTCCTTTTTTCTGTCTGTAAACGTAGTTCACATTTTCCTTTATGTATAAAGGTAAACCAGAAAACTCTGGAATAACCCAACTGCACCACAGAGAAGAAATAAAACATATCATTGATTTAAATGGGGCTTTAACACCTTCAATGACACATAGATCTCTAACATATCACTTTTCTTCTCTATCATTCAATTTAAAACAATGGAAAACTGGAGTAGACTATTTCCCCTTACCATGCAGTTGGGTTGCCCCAGAATTCCCGAACTTTGCCTTTATAGATAAGGGCAATTGTTTGTTTGTATATCTACCTTTTGTACTGCTCCAATGAATATATTTGAGTTTTTAAATAAAAGATAATAACGATAATAATAAAATGCTTTAACCCCTTAACGACCGGCCGATCTGTGCAGCGCGCTCAGTTAAGGACCACGTAGCATTTTCTTTTTTTTTTGCTCCTTCCCTGTCGCCGTGGGGGAAGCCCGGAATTCCATGACGATCATAGTACGTCATGGGTCGTTCAGTCAGATTTACCCATGACGTACTATGACCATCAAGGGTCGTTAAGGGGTTAAGCACCTTGCTGACCTCAAAAGGTTGAGGAAAAGACAGTAAATAAAATATACATGATATGAGATACAGAGGTGAATATGTCTTACCAAATGTCATGTGGTATTTCTTAGAAGAGGTTATGAAAGGAGGTAAATGGGTAGAAGTAGGGAGGTGGGAAACCTAAGAATGGAGGGGGGAGGGGAGGGGGAGGAAAGAGAGGAATTAGAAGTATAACATGGGTAAAAGAATACTTCAGGTGAAAATAAGATTGAAACACCAAAATAGCATGGGGTGATTACTAGTACAAAATGGCTTCATGTTGCTTGGAGGGTGTGTAAAACACAAACTGCTTTTGTGCCACTCTACAGAGGCACTCCTCAGTGGGGTGAAAGGACAAAATGATTCTGAGTCAAATTAAGTGCAGGAATCAATGCACACTTCCTACACCTGCAAATTTCAATTTACTAAGCTATGTACATGAGATTTTCTCCCCATAATGCCAAAAGGAGGACAAGGGAGCAGTCTGCAAGCATTTTGGGGTATTCTTTTCCTCAACGCCTTGATTAGATCAATGTAATGCAAGGACTAAAGAAAATGTTGTATGTGTACACCATTTCCCTGTGCTTGATATTGGGCTGGTGTGCAGGGTTTGCTGCCATTAAAGTCCTAATCTGAAGAGTGTGTCCACTGGTATGCTTTACAGCCATCATATGCTTTATTGCATACCCTTAAAGGGATAGTAATGTTTCGTTATTAAAGTACAATCAAGCTTTCTTCCTACATTTTTATAACAATGTATACATACCTCCCAACATTTCATATTGCCAAAGAGCGACACCTGTGTTTTAGGGGGGTGTTGCTGGGGGTGTGTGTCTTGTGGGCGGGGCATTACCGGAAATGTTTAGGATATTTCTTGACCTATTGTATAACCTAATAAATGACTTATAACAAGACCAAAGTATTTTATTTACAGAGACTAATTTATGAACACATATAATGAGATTTAAATAAACATTAATGTGAGTTTTACTGCTGTAGAGCACTAAGATACACTTATATACACACCATACAGTCTGATTTCCTGAAAAGAGGGAAATCAGGGTGGGAAAGAGGGATAGAGGGATTTGGGTTTAAAAGAGGGACTGTCCCTCCTAAAGAAGGACACTTGGGAGGCATGATGTATAGCAGTAAAACCTTCTAAAACTTTGCCATTTTACATTTATTCTCTAATAAAGTTTCCCCCTCCCGCCCTTTTACTTACCTCAAGCAGCCTTCCCTCAGATCTGGAAGCTGGTCCCAGGACCGGACAGATCACAACGAGGGACAATCTTTCCTCTTTCAGTATAAGGAAAACTCTGCCCCCTTGACGAAGGAGAGCAGGTTTTTCCTTATGCTGGAAGAAGTTTGTCCTTCGTCGCGTTCCGTCCTGAGCAGCTTGCTGAGGTAAGTAAAAGAGGCAGGGGGCAAACTTTATTAGAGAATAAATGTAAAACGGCAACGTTTTATAAGGTTTTACTGCTACACAATGTTATAGAAAAGTAGGAGGAAAAAAATCCCCATGATTTAAACCTTTGAGTGCCAGAGGGGTATTACATGCATCTCTGGCACTCAAAGGGTTAAAAAAAGGTTTTTAAAGTGGACCTGTCACCTTGAATTTAAGGTTGCATACTTTAAAACTTCACACAAATCTTCCTATCTGTTATCTTAGCCACAAGAACAGAGAATGTATTTAGGAGATATTTATTTCTGCAAAAGTGAAAGTCTCTCTCAGTACCCTGTCATATGCTAAATAAACTGTAAATTGAACTGATAGCATCATTAGCAAAAATTGGTATACAGTACGTCACTCAAAGAGAGCTCACCAGGTAGATATAACAGTATCGATATTGCCTAAATTATACATCTGATACATAATCAGTTTTAATGACATTCTCAAATTCTCTAGCATTCAAGAAGCTAAAACTCACATATAAATCAGTGGCGGTTGGATTTGTCCCCTGTGGTGAAGTTTTTCTCTCATAATTGTTCCAGTTTCTTGGTGCATCTACCTCACCTCACTGTGTGATCCATTATAGAGCCTCTAGTCCTGACTATTTCAGTACATCTGAACACAGTGAGCTATAGCACCAGATGTCCTCATGTAAATGTGTTTGTGTCCAGTTTTTCATATATATACAGTATATCAAATCATTCTGCACTGTACTTCTATCTCAATGGGCACTGCTGCTAAATTGTGTGTGATTATCTATAGTGCAAAAAACCCAAACAAACAGTATATCTGATAAAGACTAACTTATTTGGCAGCAGGAAAGCTATATGATCCTCATGTCTCTGGGTTATAAGGCAAATATTGAACTTGATGGACTTGTGTCTTTTTTCAACCTAATTTACATTGTTGCTATGTTACTATGTCACCTCAAATTGCATCATTATTACAAATCTCTGCTATAATCTGAAACAGAGGCAAACACCCCTGTAAACGAGAACAGGTTTTAAATATCAAAGTATTTTATTAAAAATATTTTTTTATTGCTACTCAAAATGACATTTGATCTACTCAAATTTAAAGAGTTTGCATAGTACACCAATTTACCATTTAGACCACGAAATCTATATTTTTCTTTGGGGGATGGGGAAAAGTAAGACTCAGTAGTCATTGATGCTGCTTGGACCATGAGAGGAAGCTTTGTGCTCAGGGAAAAAAGTCTGTTACAGTTCAGTGCCTCATCGGTCTCTGCAACAGGTTTGACAGCAGCCTTTATAGAACCAGTTGGCTTCTGGTTCACTGATTGTGAATACATGAGTTAATATCTAATACTGCTGACTGCAGCACAAAGAACACAGGCGTTTTGTCCAAGGAGTTCGGAGTGGGCCTCCATATGTATACTATGTTTAAAGCCTGCATTCCTTGACTCTGATGAGTTAATTAGGTATCTTCGTCACTGAAGAAAATTGGCGTTGGAGAACCTTTTTTTCCTTTTCTAAACAGACACTAATAGCTGTATTCAGGAAGCTAAAGAGGGGAAATTCTGGATCGAACCAACTACTCCATAGGGAGCACCTAAATATCCCCATTGTATTTACCCTCTGGCTCTCAAGGGGTTAAATACGTACTTTAGCCCATAGAATGCTAGGTAGAGCCCGATCACATTACAGAGCATTGCGTTAGAGTCCACCATATCGTTTAAAGTTTAAAAATCACATTTAAAGTGGAACTACCACCAGAGGTAAAGTCGCCCTGCAATAATTAGGCAGGTGTTGACTAGCTTAATAATAGTTATTTTACCTCTCAGAAAGACATGATTCTACAGAAATCCTTAATCTTCTGAGATTGACGGCCAGGTTAGTGCAGTCTGCGCGCCTGCGCTGTCAGTTCCTTCTGGTGCCTTTCGGCACAGTGCAATGCTTTTTAATGGAGACCGGGACTGACAGTGCAGGAGCACAGACAAGATGTCTGTGCTGATGCCTGGTCCTCAGTCTCGGAAGATTAAGGATTTCTGTAGAATCGTGTCATTCTGAGAGGTAAGATAACTATTATTAAGCTAGTCGCCACCTGCCTAATTATTGCAGGGCGACTTTAAAGGGATAGTAATACTTAAACTGTACTAATCCCCATATTGTAGGCATACAAAAAAGAAATTAATTGCCCCCAGTGCCATCTCTCAAACCTTTATGGTTTGAGAGATAATCGCTTGCAATGCTCCCCCCTCCCTCCCCTTTCCCTGAAGTCAGCGTTCTAGCTGAGTGCAGGGGAATTCTGTCGTACGACCATCTGGCAGCTCTGCAGCAGAGCTGAGATTGAGTTAATAAAAAATAAATTAGTCACTGAAATGGTCTTCTACGTGTGCTTGCAAACCAAGCACACGTAGAAGACCGTTTCAGTGAAGAATTACTTTTTTATTAATGCGATCTCGGCTCCGCTGCAGAGCCGCCGGATGGTCGTATGACAGGATTCCCCTTCAGTCAGCTACAACACTGACTTCAGGGAAAGGGGAGTGAGGGGGGAACTTTGCAAGCGATTATCTCTCAAACCATAAAGGTTTGAGAGATGGCACTGGGGGCAATTAATTTCTTTTTTGTATGCCTACAATATGGTGATTAGTAAATTTTAAGTATTACTATCCCTTTACCTATGATGGTAGCTCAGCTTTAAATTAATTTAAATTTTTGGAATGTTAATTTGTTCTCTATGATGAAGTTGGTTTGCCCCAGATTTATGGCAAATCTATTGAGCTCTGTGATGCTTATTTATTAACCCTATGATTGGCAGAGTGGTACGCAACGCACTGTGAAGCACATTGTGTACCCCTCTGGCACTCAAAGTGTTAAATACTAGTGGAAAATCTCAGCAAACCAGCTGCACTATGGGTAAAAAATAAAAAAAGAACTGTTTATTTAAATGTGTCTTTTAACCCCTTGAAAGGTAGAGGTCTCCAACGCACTGCTTTGGTGATGCAATGGAGATCTCTCAATGCATTAACCCTTCCAGTGCCAGAGGGGTGCACAACGCATTGCAGAGCAATGTGTTGCGTACCCCTCTGGCACTGAAAGAGTTAAAAGCCCTGGAATTGCTCTAAATCGTCTTAGTAGATCTTTGTCTATATATTCATGGCTACCACAAGCCTCTCACGTCCCTTACACACTACATAAGCAAAGACCTTTTTTCCAATTTATTTTTAAGCAAGATGGCACATTTCACATTTATATGGATTAGGGACTATTATCATCCATAATTACAATTCTTCTAGCAATTCACATGCTACTGCTGGAAAAACAAAGGCAGGTTAATTTGTGATTTCCCTGCTTATTCAGAAGCAAATGAGGTGTCAGAGAGCTAATACAAAACATATTTCATTTTATGAGATTTTAATTTCATCTGCTCTTTAGCGATGAAGTCTTAATGTGTGCTTGTTGGGCTAAGGGCAGCAGCAATTTGTACACTGCTAGGAATCAGTCCGTAGCATGCAGTACATGATAGTATTAATTAAATGACACACTGTGCTGTTTTACCAAACCTAGTACACATAACCTGAGAAATTTGGGTACAAAAAAAATTGCAGAAATGTAAGAAAGCATACTACAAATATTAATTGGTAGAAAAATATCAATCATTTAATTAGAACTAACCATCTAAGTACCAAACAACATATTGATTTTCTAGGGAGATGCATCTTTCCAGACGTATTGTAGTTTGGACTTTTATTGATAATGCCTGTCATGCCAAGGCATGAGTTGGCCCTTGCAGGGCCCTGGTATGTATAATTTGTTTATTTTGTGTATTTTATTGTACCTTTTAAAGTGTTAGCTAAATTAGCTGAGTAGATAACATTTCCAGAGCAGGATGTAGGGCTACATATAAAAAGTATTGGAAGATCTGCTCTGATGGAGGTCATCCGGGGACACCCGAATAACCTGAAATAGGGAGAACATGTATATAGTGTAAAATGGTTCAATACAAATATATATTCAGAATGCCCAGGTTTTACCCTTCTGGTGGGTACCAAACATGCCAGGGGTAGGTGTCCCTGCTATGAATTACAAGAATAGACACTTTGCAACCAGTTAGACCCAGCATGTTTGATGTCCAGATATTCACAAAGATATGAGGAATATGATTATTATAACATTATAGAGGTGTGCTGTGGGCTGCATGTTTTGGGAAGCCTTATGATTTTTCATGTAGAACTCTGCAGTAACATCCCTGACAGGTCTGACTGAGTGGCCATAAACTGTCAGGCCAAACCTCCCCCCAGGTCACACCCGGGGGGGTTTCGACTCTTAGAAGGAACTGTGGAAAGTATTTAATATGGTTTTTTTTGGATAAAACAGTACATTTCTTTGTAACAAGTGAGGGGGGATATACCATCAGAAGTTCCCAAGGACTCTTAAAATATCGGTAATTGTAGTTAAGGATTTCTTGTGTTTCTCCCATTTTATTTTATGGACTGTTTTGCCGATGTGTGATCTTTATTTGTGGATGTCCTTTATTTCTGTAGTTTTGTAACCAGTACTGTGAAGCCTTTTTTCAGATTAAATGTTCAATTAATCAGCTCTTGTCTCTGTTCTCTAATATGAACTCACTATACTGAAGGAAGCTCAGGTAATACAAGTTACTAAAGGGTTAATTATATATGTCTGATTATTAAGGTGATTTTATACTGTATTCTGTTGTGTTTGGGGTAACCTAAGACGCCCAGATATAAAGTCATGGTGGTGGCAGCAAATTGTAGCACTGGGGTGATAGTGCAGGAGGGATTTCAAGGGTTAATTTGGTGGTTGCTAGGAATAGTAACAGGTAACCAGGGGTCTGGTATTGTTAACCCTTTCACTTCCACACTCTCCCCATTGTCTCAGCAGGGCCTATAGCCTTCGCTTGTGACAGTGCCCTCTAATGGTCATAAAGTTAAACTATAGTCCACATTGTGTTCAGGCAGTTATCTTGCTGCATCATAGGGAGTAGGCAGCCACTGATAACAGTTCTCCATAGAATGTGTTCACACTGTCAGGAGGTGATGAAGCTGTTACTTCCTGGCAGTCTTAACAATTATAACTTTGAATGAAACGAAGTCCAGCAGTTGGAGTATCTTTGTTTTACTGTACAGGAAGAGCCTTATAGGTTGTCAATGAGAAACCTTACTGCTTCTGTCATCTAAAGACAAGTTTAGTTTGTTTTATATACGATTAAAATCTGCCTATGTGCTGTATTATGTCTGTAAAATAAACAGTATCTGAGAACCTTCATGTTTTAATGGTATACTGGCACTTTATGCAAATCCCTGCACAGTATACTAATTAGTTCCATTTGAAGCCAAACATACTTCTCATTGTGCTATTAGAAATGATCCAGTGTGGGTTTTTAACTAGAGTCATCTCCCCTTTATCACCTCTTTATCACCGCTTACTGAATCTCCCCACTGCGTTACAAAGTGCCACAAACAAAGGTTAATTTCTTAAAAACAAATTGCTAGTATAACATATATGCATGTTTTACTCCTTTTTAAAATTATCTACATTTATCTAGAGTGGTGCATCCACTTTAAGCAAGCATATCCTAAACTGGAATATATGATGATAAGCTGGTAAATAAATCAGGAATGCTTTCTTTGATTCCTATTATTTTACAGAATAAAACAAGCATATTTTCTTTATACCATCTCTACACTCTAATTCACCACTGCTAGCTCTGTAGTGTCTGTAGAGGGGGGAGTAAAACATGCAGCCCCTCAGCTCGTCAGATTACAACTCCCACATTCTACCAGACAAGGTGATAAATGTCTCTCTAGTGAGAGAGAGAGAGCTGGAGAACTCATCAGTTCCCATTGTTTTGTTTTGAAGCCTTTTTTTCAAGCTGGAGATATTTCAGATGAGAGTTGGTACTCTGTTAGCCATATAAATACAGGAGGTGAATATAATCAAGTTGATACCTTTATTGGCTAACTAAGCAGATTTAGGATGCAAGTTTTCATGACCTCTCAGGTCTCTTCCTCAGGCCTGTTATATAGATAAATATGAAAACCTTATACACAAATACACATTGCATCTTTCTTATCTGATTTCCATCCTAAACAATGCAATGCATACTTGTATATAGGAGATGTTTTCATATTTATCTTTATAACATCCCTGAGGAACAGACCTAAAAGGTCTTGAAAACTTGCATCCTAAATCTGCTTAGTTAGCCAATAAAGGTATCAACTTGACTATATTTGCTCATGTAGATATTTCAGCCATATAGGGCCCTATGCAAGAAAATAAATGGTGCTTTAAAACTCAATAAAAAATGTATTCTTCTTCTTCAAAAAAAAATATTTAAACAAATGAAATTTTATTTTCCAGTGTGATTTGTCTGCTCCAGAACTGCACATCTTAGCTTACTAGATACGGCCCACCAGGCTCTATTTATCAGTGGAGTACAGTAGTGTCTGTATTTGATGCTGTGGTAGACATTCTCATATATATCAATCAACAGAAAGTTGTGTAGAAATTGGTTTTAATATGCATGTCTTTCATTTGCTCTTCAACACTCCCACAGAGTAATATCATGCATTCCTGTGTATTTAAGTGTAAGTTTCAGTATAACTGAAAGTGTCTTAGACACATTTGCATATTTAATAAGCCAGCTCTAGGCTGGTATTTTCAGTGGTGTTCAGTGAAAAAAATATGCAGCTGAACCTGTTTATAATTGCTTCTAACAGCACTTGCCTCCTTTTTCATGTCCTGTATAAGTATCAACACGAGAGTTTTCTATTTTCACACACTGTTAAATATGTAGAAGAATTTCAGAACTTCTGTGGTTGCTAGCTTTGTGAACTAAATGGGGGGAATGTATGAATCTGCCAGAGAAGGTCATTTACTGTGCTGGGATGTTAATTGCCTGCTCATGAACTTGAGGGTATGTACTAGAGCAGTGTTTCTCAACCAGGGTGCCGTGGCACTTTGGTGTGCCACGGACATCATCTTAGGGTGCCCCATGTTTTCTATGAAGACTAACAAAAACGGACTTTTAAATAAAGATTTATAGAAATTGTTATGCACATTATGTTTCCTTTTGTTATTAAGATTGTAACACCTAATAATAACTGTATATTTATGCATTGTACCTTCATCATGCCCTTGATAAAGTACATTAAATATGTTAGGGGTGCCCCAAATGTTCTACATTACGTGTTAGGGGTGCCCCGAACAAAAAAAGATTGAGAACAACTGTACTAGAGTGTATGATGACTTCAGTACATACCGACTAGCACACTCCGCCATCATAGCATGTGCTTGGAAAAAAAGAAAAATGACACCACTTTTCTATGCTCCTTGTTACATATCTCCCAATCTGCCTAAATATCTAGGAGCCAGTAGTACAGTTTTGGAAGTGGGGACTTCCGGGATTTTTCCACCTTGACGTAGGGGATCATACCTCCCAACATTACATATTGTCAAAGAGGGACAATTGTGTTTTAGAGGGTGTTGCTGGGGGTGTATCTGGTGGGCAGGGCATTAACGAGAGTTTTTAGGCTGTTTCATGACCTATTGACACCTCCTTGTGTTACCTAATAAATGACTTATAACAAGACCAAAGTATTTTATTTAAGCACACTAATTTATAAACACATATAATGACATTTAAAAAAACCAATAATGTGAGTTTTATTGCTGTGGAGCAATGTGGTACACTTATATACACACCACACAATCTGATTTCCTAAAAAGAGGAACATTATGGTGGGAAAGAGGGACAGTGGGATTTGGGACTAAAAGAGGGACTATCCCTCCTAAAGAGGGACACTTGGAAGCTTTGTTGTTAGTACATAGGGCCCAATAAAGCACACACATACTGTTCCCCACAGCGCTCCCACTGGAGCAATTGTTGTACAAACAACCATTTTCAGAGTAAGCAACTTAGTAAACTGTCATAGGCCTAGCACCTAAAAATCGATTCCAGCATCTTTTTTAACAGTCTGAGTGTCAAAAGAGTGCACAATGCAGTGATCACCCCTCTGGCATTAAAAGGGTTACGGCAGAATTGTATCAGTATGTCCTCCTATAGAGGCTAATATACAACGAATAACTGGAGCAATTTTTGAGCAAAATGAGTGTACCATAAGGGATCCAAAAAATTCCCATTGATTAAAAGGGTCTGGAGAGGTTTCCAGAGCATTACAATGTGCTGCAGACCTCTAGCATTCAACGGGCACAAAAGCCCATTTAATCCTTTAAGCATCAGAGAGATATCCAAATCATTACAATGCAACGTGCTGGATACCTCTCTGGCACTCAAAGGGTTAAAAAAAATAGTAATGTGTGTTTTTCTGAAATGTTGAAATTTCTTTGCCCCAGAAACGTGCCATTGTTCAGTATATCAGCTTCCTTAAAGGGACAGTAATACTTAAAATGTTTATCCCCCTAATTAAAACAAGGGCACTACCACAATTTTTAAGTGCAGTTTCACGGTGACCTGAAATTGTACTGTGGCGGTGTTGATACACCATCCTATGGACAGCTCTGGTCAGTTGACCATCAATCTCCATAGTATGGTGTAACAACAGTGCCACAGTACAATTTCAGGTCACTGTGATACTGCACCTAAAAATTACAACTTTGGGCTGTAACAACTTTTAAATGAAACACCTTTCAGCACTGGGGGTTCCCTTGTTTTAATCACAGGGATAAACCATACAACATATTTTTTTACATTTTAAGTATTACTATCCCTTTAACTGTTTCAAGTGCACTACATAATGCAATTACATTCCTCAAGGATGAGGTAAAACAAAATCCCATTATAAAATAACAAAAGCTTATTTATAAATTGACTTTTAACTACAGAAGTCAGTGGAAATTGTGCTAAGAAGTAAATGTAGGAAACTATGACAAAGATCTATTACTTAGCTCCTGGCAAATTTTCTCTGAAATTACAGCCTGGTAATGGCAGGACTAGTGCAAACATCATTATATGTGTACATCGGCATGTAGTTAGGAGTGCTAATATCAATTAATTCTCTCCACACAGGAGGATTTGTTTAAGAGGAAGGTAATTTTTCTTGTGCTTAGACATAATTACATAAATGAGCGTAATAAGCACAAGATGGAATATGTCTCAGAACACAATCTAAAAGGGTGTTTAAAATATCCTTTACATTTTACAATTAAAGGGATAGTAAACTCAAAAAAAAGTACAGGCAAATTTATAGGTAAAATTAAAACATACTTACTGCCCTCATTCCCATCTCTCAAACCATTATGGTTTGAGAGATGTAATAAAATGTAGGTCTCCGTTCCCTCCCCTTTCTGCCTGAGGAGCTGTAAAGCTGTCAGAGGCAGAATCTGGTCACCCGACTTTAGATGGCTCCTCAGGAGTGCTGACATCGGGATATCTAACTATAATTACTTCATCTGTATGGTCTACGTGTGCTTGCAAGCCAGGCACACGTAGACTATACCGATAAAATAATTATAGTTATATATCTCGATGACAGAGCTCCTGAAGAGCCGCCTTCTGGTCCCGGAAGCAGGAACTCATGATGTCGGCTATACAGCGGACACATGAGAAGTGGGAGGGAGCGGAGACCTTTATTTTATTACATCTCTCAAACCATAACAGTTTGAGAGCTGGGAATGAGGGCAGTAAGTATGTTTTAATTGTACCTATAAATTCGCTTGTACTTTTTTTTCGAGTTTACTAATAAAAGATTGTATTTTCTAAGCAGCAAAAACTGCTTGAATTTTCAGGGTGATTTTGCAAATGTCCTGGAGTTGCCTGGGGCGGGTAACATCCAATCATACACTATTTTCCACAGACCGCGTCTGTGTCTGTATTTGTCTGTCTCTCTTGCTCTCTCTCTCTCTCTCTCTCTGTAGTCTCTCCTACTCTGTCACTTTTCCTGTCTCTCGCCCTCATTCTGTTTCTCTCTCTGTATCTCCCTCTCTGCGTGTGTAACTTTATCTCTCTTTTGTCTGTTTGTCTCAGCATGTCTAGCTCTCTCTCAGTCTGGATTACTGACTGTCTTTGCCAGTCTGTCTCGTAGTCTATCTGCCTCTCTCAGTCTGTCTCCCTCTCAGCATCTCTACATCATACCTCCCAACATTTCAAATTGCCAAAGAGGGACACTTGTGTTTTAGGGGGTGTTTCTGGGGGCATGACTGGTGGGTGGGGCATTACCGATAATTTTTAGGCTATTTCATGACCTACTGACACCTCCTTGTGTAACCTAATAAATTACTTATAACATGACCAAAGTGTTTCATTTACACAGACTAATTTATAAACACATATACTGATGTTTACACAAACAGTAATGTGAGTTTTATTGCTGTAGAGCAGTGTGATACATTTATATACACACCACACAATCTGATCTCCTAAAAAGAGGGACATCAGGATGGGAAAGAGGGACAGTGGGATTTGGGTCTAAAAGAGGGACTGTTCCTCCTAAAGAGGGACATTTGGGAGGTATGCTACATCTCTGTCTCTCTCTCTGTCTTTTTCTTTCTCTTCTTGTCCATCAGTCTGTCTCTGTCTCTCTCTCTCGCTGAACTGCCTCTTTCATTCTGACTTTCAATCTCTCTCTTTCAGTCTGTCTATATCTCTCTCAGTCTGTCTCTCTCTCTCGGTCTGGATTGCTGACTGTCTCTTTCAGTCTGTCTCGTAGTATGTCTGCCTTTCTCAGTCTATCTCCCTCTGTGCCTCTGCATCTGTCTCTGTCTCTCTCTCTTTCTTTTCCTTTCTCTGCTTGTTTCATTCTGACTTTCTTTCAGTCTCTCTCTTTCAGTCTCTCTCTTTCAGTCTCTCTCTCTTTCAGTGTGTCCTCTCTATCAGTATGTCTTTCTCTGTTTCAGTCTGGGCATGATTGTGATTGAAGTATAACAAGAACAATTCCCAGAATTCCCTTGCATGCTTTGCAATGCCCATTACAAGCCTAGGGGTGTGACAGACACCGAGACAGAAACTGTTGTATGTTACTGCTTAATTAAATACAGTAATGGTTTCATTTCGTTATATGGGACCTTTGTCAATGATCCCAAAACGCACTGCAATTTTGCTGTATTTAATTGAGGAGAAAATCTTCTTAAAATGATCCACAAATATGAGTATCAGTCAAGCTGTTTGTCACTTTAATAGAACAAAGTCTGGTTGCATACGAGTCTGATAGCAGCAGTCACTATGGACTGAAGTATGGGACTGGTTCATTAGGAGATGTTACAGCAGTTGTGGGGTGTGAAATAAAATTCTGATTGTGCTTAATATGATCCTATTGTGTTTTAGAAAAAGAAAACCATATTTGTTTCCTTTATTCCTGTAGTTAACCTACAAACTGGCATAATTTAACCCTTTGGGAACTAGACAGGTAGCTACCCATGTAACTGTTTATCCATTGAATGCTTTATCTACTTTTGAATTATTTTACTTGTTTACCTATGTTTCAATGAATATATCTAAGCTGTCATCACTTGTCCTTTTTCTACATCATACATAATAAAATAAACATTACAGCTGTTACTTACACATGCAGTGGGGGAATGGGACTTGGTTCATAATGATATCTTCCTTCATGATGTCTTGCATCAATCGGCACAGGAGGATGGAAAGCTGGGAACAGGTGAGGTGGGTCTGAAAATGGAAATGAAAGAGTTAATGTTAACTATAAATCACTTCAAATACACAGGTTCATTTATGAGTTACACTTTAATGCTTTAGCATATTCATTATAATGACTGCACATACACTTGCAGTCACAAATTACTTGCGGGAGACACACAAGAGAGTAGCACAGAAAACTGGGATGAAATTCTAATTTGTACTGGACTGCCAGTTAGGTAGCATCCATAGTCAATAAAAAGGCAGCGTGAAGGCAAAATTACTTTTCTTAGAGTAGGATCCACTAAGGTCCATATTACATTGCACTTGATAACTGTTATCACCAGTTTTATACAACAGATTCCCAGTGATGTCTATGGAGAAGTTTGTAGATAAAACCTTTGAAAAAAGTTATTCACTGCAATGGAATCCAAGCCTAAATCTGAAATGTAAATGGCTGCAGCAGGACTTACATGTACGTCCTCGGGCAGGTGTCCTTTAAGGACAGAGGACGTACATGTACGTCCTCCATTTCCTGGTCCCCGTGCAGCTGCACGCCGTTTGGGGACTCCGAAATCGTTAAAAAAAAAAAAAAAAAATGGGGGTGTTAAGTGCCAGCCGCATGTGGGCACGGCCGGTCACAAAGGGTTAACTGATTGATAAATGTGACACATTATTTTGATTACATAAAAAAAGACTCTGCACTTTCCCCAGCATAAAAATATATACATGAAGCAAGACAAATAGAAATTTAAGGTTTGGAATTTATTTCTTGCCAAACCATGATAAACTTACCCTTCATGTCAAGGCTCCACAGAGAGGCAAGTCCTGCTCTTACTTCTTTTGTGCATATGACAGCAGAGAGTAGTCGCCTCTGCATCTAAGACCCTTTAAAACTGCTAGGAGGAGGACTCATTAATCTGCTCATGAACGTACAATTAGCTGCTCAATACTGAATTGTGAAACATATCTGCTGTGTGCTGGTCCTGTGCTAAGGATGTCCAAAATTTGCATGCCAGTTAGATCTGGCAATAGCGTCATATGGGCTCCCTATGTTCACAAGTGATGTATGCTTCACTCTTTCCACAACTGGAGCTTCAACTGGCAGTTAATGGTGCGATCATGAACAGATGAATTAGTTAACTGGGACATACCCATGCAGTATGATTGTTCATTTAAAGGTTTAAGATGGTAGAAAATAAGATAAGACCAATGAGTAGAAAACTGTTTCACATGAATTTACAATTATAAAATAATGTCAGTAGGGCAAGACATTATATATATATATATATATATCTACACTAATGTAAAAGCCCATGTGCACGGGCCAAGGTCCGGGGGATGTTAACCCTTTGAGCACCAGAGGGTACGCAACGCAATGCTTTGCACTCAAAAGGTTAAGAGGCCGGTCCTGCTCTGCGTCCTGCCAACTACGCAGTCATGCACTGTAGAGACTGCATGAAAGCACAGAATGCTCCCAGCACAGAACTCCCAGCATTCTGTGTGTTCGGGCAGTCTCTACTACACATGATGGCTTCTGACAAAAATCCTAGCAAATTTTTATATAGGATATTGTGGTGATTCGGATCAGTTTGGATTTAACAAACTTATTGGACAATGCTACCTGGATGTTTTACATATACATAAGGCGTGGGGGGGGGCACCGAAAATATCTGTGGGAAGTATTTATACTGTTAATCATTGCTTAATAAACAAAAGCTTTGTCACAAAATGGGTGACATAGCTGACTGCAGCTTGCAGCAACTTTTCTGCATTCATGCACTGAAAGCAGGGAATATGATCGGAGACAATCCACTTGGAAATCTATCGACCACTAAGTGCATTGGACATTGTGATTGGGTCAGAACATCCAGTGGGTGATGCCCAAGTAGGATGCCCATCAGTCACATCTTTAAAACTCTCCCTCAGCAACAAGACTGTCACAGAAATGCAGGGACAGTGCACATATGTAAGTCAGCTAGTGATCTGAAAAGAGTTCGAATATCTAGTGTGAAAGAGGCTTTAAAGTGATAGTGATGTTTCACAAAAACAGCAGCTCCAATTAATCTTCAAAGTATTTGGGCCATGTAGAGTGTTATTTCATTACTGTGAGCGTTGTAGTTGAAGAGTAATTGAATGATAAAATTTCCCCTTCCCGTCCCTTTTAACCTAGTGTAAGCCCCCACTCCTCAGATGTGGAATCCAGTCCACAGACCAGACAGCTCACATCAAGGGACAATATTCTTACTGTGAGAACAATGAAAACCCTCTCTCCCTTGACAAATTGTTCAGCTTTTTCCCTTATCTTAATTGAAGATTGTCCCTCTCTGCAATCTACCTGGACACACCCTGCTGCTCTAAGCTGGGCAGTGTTACATCAGTAAAACGGGCGGGAGGAGGATACTTTGTCATTGAATTACTCTTGAACTACAACTCTGACAGAATTGAAATAACACTCTCCAAGGCCCAAATACTATAAAGATTAATTAGAGCTTTTTTATTATGAAACATTACTATCCCTTTAAGAGGAAATTAGACTGTTAGAGCATCTAAGTTTTTACAGAGACCTTAATCATTGCTCCCGGCTGAGATTTTGTAGCACATACCTCCAATAACTTTATTTTGTGGAAGAATCCATATATATTGTAAAGAACATCAAAACATGTATCTTATATGAATGTCCTTGTAGGATACAGAAACAGCACATCATTTATAAGGAACATTATCAAAACTACACTCCTAGTACATTGCTGTATAAAACATTAGCCATCCAATACAATTATACATCTCATGGTTTATTATTTACACATGAGCAGAACAGCTGGTGCACATCATATCTCAAGTATATGTGACAAATGTTAGTGTATATGATCCATCTCCTGATGTTACTCCCGTGACAGAATATCACATGACATCTTCTCCAAAGTCAAGCTAAAACCGCTGAGGCAGAGTAAAGTGCCTGCAGACTTGGCTACCTCCAATTTATCATACAATTTCCTGACTGATGTTCCAAAAGCCAGCTGCTAAGCACTGTAAAATACAGTACACTGCAAGCAAAGTAATGGTTTTCGTTGCAAAATGACAATTGTAATTCTCAGACAGTGGCTACTATTCAAGCAAGATAGATCTGCCCTACAGGTTCAAAATTACACAATGGGGCATATATGGAAAGCAAGAGAAGCAATTCCGGGGCAAAACAATACCAGCAAAGTAAAGAGATAAAAGTCCACACATTTCCCATTGAGTTAAATGGGGTGTTTAAACCCTTGAATGCTAGAGGTCTTAGGGAACGCTCTAGCATTCAAATAATTAAAATCCCCCATTCAAATAAATGAAGATATTTTATTTACTTTCTCTAATTACGTTTTTTCGCTGCAGAATTGCTCCTATTCTGTCTTTATAATGTGTCCCAATGCATCATACCTACCAAGTGTCCCTCTCTAGGAGGGACAGTCCATCTTTTAGACTCAAATCCCTCTGTCCCTCTTTCCCACCATGATGTCCCTCTTTTTAGGAAATCAGATTGTGTGGTGTATATATAAGTGTATCACATTGCTCCACAGCAATAAAACTCACATTATTGTTTGTTTAAACTGCAGTATATGTGTTTATAAATTAGTCAGTGTAAATAAAATACATTGGTCTTGTTATAATTCATTTATTAGGTTACACAAGGAGGTGTTAGTAGGTCAAGAAATAGCCTCAAAATTCTTGGTAATGCCCCGCCCACCAGCCACACCCCCAGAAACACCCCCTAAAACACAAGTGTCCCTCTTTGGCAATTTGAAATGTTGGGAGGTATGATGAATTATATGGTACATACCCACCTCCCAACACTGCAAATGGCCAAAGAGGAACACTTTTGTTTAGACCATGTTGCTGGGGGCGCAACTGGGGGGTGGGGAATTTCCAGTTATTTTTATTTTACTTCTTGACCTATTCCCAGCTCTTTATGTAACTGAATAAATGATTTAGAATAAGACCAAAGTGTTTTGTTTCCATAGACTGATTTATTAAGGCATATATATAACTTTACACAAACGTTAATGTGAGTTTTATTGTTGATGAGCAATGTGATCCACACTAAACGTGATCTCCTACAAGGAGTGACACAAGGGTAAGAAAGAGTGACAGAGGGATTTGGGTCCTAAAGAGGGACACTTGGGAGTTATGGACATATAGAAATCCCTATTGATCTAACTGGAGCTTTAAAGGGTTAGTAATGTTTTTTAAAACATATTGTAGCATAAAACATAAAGTAAATGATCCCAGTCCCATCTCTCAAACCTTTATGGTTTGAGAGATATAACGTTTTAAAGTTCCCCCCTCCCTCCCCTTTCAGTGATGTCAGCTGTAAGCTCACAGCAGGAGATCCTGGTCTGGGGACCGGCAGGCGGTTCTTCAGCAGAGCCAAAATACAGCAGTCTAAAAAGAAATACTTCATTGGAATGGTCTACAAAGTGCGCTTGCAAACCAGGCACACTTTGTAGACTGTTCCAATGAAGAATTTATTTTTAGATTTCGGTATCTCGGCTCTGTTGAAGAGACGCCTCGAGTTGGCCGACATGCATCTCCTGCTGTCAGCTTTACAGCTGACATCAGTGAGGTTTGAGAGATGGGACTGTGATATTTTCGTTTATTTTTTTTAATAGCTACAATATTTCGTTATGTTTTAAAAAGACATTACTATCCCTTTAATTCCACAGAATGCTAGGAAGGCCTGCAATGTATTCCCTTCTAATGCATTGGAATAATTTCTAGCATTCAAGTGTTTCAAATGCCAGAAGGGTTAAAAGCCCCATTGAAATCAATGGGATTTTGGGGCATTTGTTTCCTGTGGTGCAGTTGTACTGTCAGTCTTACTCTATTTTTTGTGCATATGGTTCATGAAGTAATCATACATGTGGACCCTATAATCTCTTCTACCTCTAGAAATGCCTTTGCCATAATAATGATGATGGTGTATGTCATTTCCAGTGGCAGTGGTAGGCAACATGGCGGCCCCCAGTGGCCTCTTCTGTGGTAACTACTCTGTCCTCAGGTACAGTGGAAAGATTACATAATTTCTCTCTACCATGTCACATACACATACCCTTTTTTCACCTCAATACATAACTGCCTCAATACCTAACTCCCTTTACACTAAAAATCTTCCACCTTCAGTCTTTTGGTGCTGGAGACCTCTTTTATCAACACCTTTTCAAACCCTATTTAGAATTTTGTAACCATAATGTACCCCTTAGGTGGACTTGAGAGCCACATATGGCTGCCTTTCACTCTCTAGTGGTAATTACAGAGTTAATCGCGCAGGCTGATTTCTTTCATTTCCATCTTTCTCACACAGCTTTCCTCTTGGCAGCTGCACCTCAAACTCCCTCTATTCTTTCAGGATGAATTCCTTAGTTCATATACTTAATCCCCGATCTGACAAGACATTAAGCAGATCCCAGACTCTGCATTCTTTATACATTTCTTTTTCTTTCTTTTTTTTTCAAAGTAAATACTTTTAGGAGTTCTACTTAAAAGGCAAATCACACAAATTGACTACCTATTAATACTCCACTTTATTTGAGAACAAAGTTGACAAGCTAGCTACAGCCAAGACCGTAAAGTGATTCAATAAAATCTGTGCTGCTGACTTACTAGATGAGATTATTCACAGCTCTTTACGTTTCTTATCACATATAATTTAGTAGCAAAATCAAACAGTTTATGGCCTTAAGCAGAAAGCATTTTGTTGCATACCAACTGCATCAAGGGGACAAATGAAAAAAAAAAAAAAAAAATCACACTTTTAAATAGGGCTTTTTATCCATTTAATACTAGAGAGGTATCCAATGTGAGGTTTTCAAAAACCTAGAGGCTCCTCAGTAACGGAGGCCCCAAAACATTTAGGATCCTTTTAAGATTAGCTGTAAACTTTTTCTTTCCTTCCTATTTGTGAGGAAAGCAGTAACATGTATGAGTTGTCCGCCCAGAACATCCACACTCCTCTCTGGCCAATCAACTAGCACTATTAACCCCTTAAGGACCGGCCGCGCGCGTACTTTGCAGTGCCTTAAGGACCGCGGAGCATTTTTTTTTTTTTTATGCGATCCAATTCCGGATTCCCCGAACGGCATGCAGCCGCGCAGGAGCCCGGAATTCCATGACGGTCCATGACCATCATGGGTCCTTAAGGGGTTAAGAACCCAAGGACATGACCCCTGAAGCAGGAGGCCCCCACTGAACGCCAGTTATACTGATAAATTAAAACACTCCCAAAACAAACACCTAAAATGAATTGGGGTAATACTATCCCCCATATTGTACATATTTGCAAAATAATTTAATAGCCCCCAGGTTCATCTCTCAAACCTTTATGGTTTGAGAGATAACTGAAGGCAAAGTTCCCCCTCCCTGACTGCAGGGATATCCGGTCTGACTTTCATCATGTGGCTCTGCAGCAGAGCCGCGATAGCGTTAGTGAAAAAGAATTATTTCACTGAAATGGTCTTCTACATGTGCTTGCAAACCAAGTGAAATAAACATATCCTAGAACGTCTCCTAGGCCCGGCTGGGACTGACAGCGCATGTGCGCGGACGTCACTATGGCAAGATGTCCGCGATCCGTCCTGCCTGTCACCCATGGAAGAAAGCTTAAATCTATTAAATAAGGTAATAATTCTGGTGACAAGTGCTACTAAGCAGCTAGTCGCCAGAAGGGGACATAATTAAGGTAAAGATGTTGTGCGGTAGTAGTTGCGCTTTAATGTGAAAATCTGCAAAAAAAATTCCCTATTTGTTTTGTCTGATGTCTAAAATCTAATCTTAAATATGATCTGAGGGAACAGCCATTCACGCCTTTTGCAGTGCTCCCATTAATGTACCGGATTAACTGTGAATGAGCTAACAATAAAATAATACAAGAGCATTGGGCTAATCACAATTAATTGGCTCTTATACCTCAAAGCAAACAGCACAATCAACATTAAATACATGCTCTGTGAAGAGGAAAATGTTCACGTATGTTAAAAAGTAAGTTAAAGATCATATTTTATAGATGTAACATACTAATAATTAATTTTCACATACTTCATATTTTGTTAGTTTTGCTTTTAAAGCCCCATTTAAAGGGGCATTATCACCTAAAATAACTAGGGTTCCTACCATTTGTAAATATCACATACTCCAATCCAGCAACTGTTAACATTATTTCTTAGGTGCGTAGCCCCAAAATATACCCTGTTTGTCTGTAAACAACTATACATGACCATCTGACCCCTCTTTGTTTGTACAAGTGATTAAGGCAACATAAGGTATGTGTTAGACATACAGATAAGTGATAGGAGTTTCAGTGAACTGAACTAACTGGGATCTAATCTCAATCCGATTATCACTGCTTTGAATTGCACACACCTCTGGTCTTCAAGGAGTTAACAGACCTGATTTAAAAAAAGTGGCCAAAGACCACTTTTATATCTTATTTTGCAGGATTTTATAACTGTCCCACATTGATGTGATTAATGGTAAAAAGCAATAAGGCAGGCATGGTCCCAAATGGACTGTAGTGGATGGCAGCAGAGGGGAAAAAGGTGTGTGTGTATGTGTGTGTGTGGGGGGTAATAGAGGGAAGAGAATAGGAGCCGATTTAAAGAGATATGGAGAAGATATCTTAACTATGATAAGCTTGAGACAGCCACCCCAAGTACATTTAAAATATAAATGGTGCAGAATGTAACCTCAAAGGAAGAGTACGCCAAGAACCAAATAGGAAATCTTTTACTGTAGAGTTTTGTATTTTGGGGAAAACATTTTCAATAACATCTATAAAGAAGTAAACTGGTCTTCCTCCACGCACGGAGAGAATCACAACATTGCATAAACATATTCTTACGCTTAAAGTCAAGACACCATGAACTGTATATACTCGATGTGGGTACAGAATTTTAAACCCCATGAATTCTAGAGAAGCCCAAATGCATTGCTTTTCCTATCTAGCATTTAAGGGCTTAAAGGGATAGTAATACTTTGTTTTATCTTTATTTCATTTTGTAGGCATGAAAAAAACATGAAGAACGATATGTCTTATCTCTCAAACCTTTATGATTTAAGAGATATTCACAAGCAAAGTTTCCCCCTCCCGCCCCTTTTTCCTAGTGTAAGCCATCTCTTCTCAGATGTGGAATGCAGTCCATAGACCAGACAGATAACATAAGGGGACAATCTTCTTGCTATGAGAACAATGAAAGCCCTGCCCCCCTTGACAGGTTTTTCAGGTTTTTCCCTTATCTTAATTGAAGATTGTCCCTCTCTGCAGTCTACCTGGGCACCTCCCTTCTGCTCTGGCTGAGTAGTGTTACATCAGTAAAAGGGGCGGGAGGGGGATTCTTTGTTATTGAACTACAACTCTGACACAATTGAAATAAGAAGTCCAAATACTATGATGATTAATTAGAGCTGCTTTTATTGTGAAACATTACTATCCCTTTAAGGCCCTTAATTGCAAATGTTCAGCAAGCTCATTTCAGCTGTATATTGTGAAAACACAAGAGTTAAAGGGGAAATTTGGTTCTCAACCACGGTGCCTTGACGCTTTGGTATGCCATGGGTGCAAGCTTAGGAAGCCACTGTTTTCCTTTGACGACTTTGTTTAAAATGAGAATCTTCAGCTTCAAATGTATGTTTATTGAAATTGTTATGCAAATAATTATATATTTTTGTATTTGTACCATCCATTATGCTTTTGAAAATGACCTACATAAACTAGCTGTGCTCTGAGGGCTGCTTATAGCCAAAAAAGACCATTAACCAAGGTACAAGTGGCTCTTAATGTGTTTAACCCTTCCAGTTCCAGAGAGGTAGCCAACGCATTGCACTTAAAGGTTATGAGGGGCTTACCCAGACAGCTGTCATTCAAACATCAGTCAATTATACCCCTACAGTATATCCCTTAGTTTCATTTTTTTTTTTTTTTTTTTGCATTTGATGTCTACTGTGGACTTTTCCTGTTTTGGTTTACAAACTGATAAAAACTTGTGACCCTTATGAGCCATACTGAACAACTGAAGCCTTTTGTGTGATGTAAGGAATGGGATGTGGACTAAAGGCAGGCACCAACTGAAATAATATACAGGTAACTGCAAATACACATAAATTGACATAAATATTTATTCTAAACAAAGTAACACTTTAAGAACTAGAAAACTGTGCAACACACAGCCCTATGGTCTTTAAATTGTTAGTAGACATGTATTCCTTGTGTACAGTTCCCCTTCAGTTCAGGCATTTGCAGTCACACTGGCCTCCTACATCCGTTCTATGCAAGTTGCTATATAAACAGCTTCCTTGCGGATCTTCCTAAAGGTAAACTAGGGCCAGCTAGCTTTCCTTCGCTACACATAGCACATAGGAAGAATTTATTTGAATGACTCCAATGTTTAAATTACTCACTATTTAAATACACCCTGTGACATATTTCAAACAAACAGCTCACATCATTAGAAAGGCAAACTATCAAGCAGTGGAATTCTAGTACTTGAGCAGAGGGGCCTTTTGTTCTGTGTAAACAGTTCCTGGTCCCCAGCCCTACGTACTAAACATGTGCAACTTTATTTAAAAGCACTGTTTGCTTCACTTCACTTAGCCAGCTTGTAATATAATGGTAATCCAGCAGAGATTTGCAACTGCTGTTTGCTACTGGTAATTACCCAAAACAATTAGCTTTTAAAGGAACAGTAAATGGTTTTAATGGAAAGAAAGGTGTTATAGGGCTTTTCATGCAGAGTAAAACAAGAGTAATTCCATTGCTTGGAGATTTTTTGGAGTTTTTTTTTCTTTTTTTCCAAAATTTCAAGATTTATTACACATCGAATCTTGTTTTCTCCACTTAACCGCTGACAGAAAATCATGCTTCCTAGAATAACAAGCAGGGTTCAAAATACCGTGAAACAACCATGTACTCCTCAGCTGCTCTCCACTTAATAAAGAGGTATAGACAGTATAGACAACATAGTAAGTAGGCAATAGGCAGATGCAGCATGCAATCAGTTCCAGTGACTGTTTTAGCATGGAAGCATATTAGCACGTCTCTCCAATACTTATATCAAAATAAATATATTTCAATTAATGCTACCCCATTTTTCATTTAAGTGGACCTGTCACCATGGATTTTTTTTTCATATTTGAAAACTTAATTCAAAACTGTCTATGTGTCATGTTAACCAAAATTCCAGCAGATGTATGTTTAGGAAATATTCCAACTTTTATTTCTGGGCACAGTGAAAGTGAAAATCTCCTGGTACTGCACACTGCTTCATTAGCATATGAAACAACACTGAAACTTTCATTAGCATATGACATGTTACAGTAAAGGCTTCATTAGCACATGCAATGGCAATGAAAAGCTTAATTACCATATGAACCATCACTGGTACTGCACAGGTATCTTAATTAGCATACATTAGCATATGGTAAAAAGTAAGAATGTCTCCTTAACTGTACATTTGGTGGTCTTTTGGCTAACATGACACAAAGGCCGCAGTTTTCAAAAATGCAAACTTCAAAGTTCCACTAGATGCCTTTGAAATGCAGACATTGCACAGGCTAGTTTGCTTTGTTATGAGAACAGGTGTGTATCAGACTCAGGGAGGCTGATTTATTAAGAAATGAGGCAGTTCTAGAAGAAACCATTGAAACCAACTGCACTGATCAATAAAGTCTCACTGATTTAAATTTGGTTTGAATACTAGAACCTAATGGAATGGAATTCTTCCATTTTGTCCCTGTATATCAGCCTGAAAGACTCAGACTCAGTTGTTGAATTCTTTAATGTACATGAAATATTCTAACATGTCTTTTTTCACCCACTAACCTGAACACATTGCGTTCACCATGAATTTTTTTTCATTTAAAAGAAATGTTAAAATATTGAAAAGATTGAGTTTGAATGTGTGAAAATCTCTGCTGAAAAGCATAATACAACTGTGTCTTATGCTACATGTTCAACACTTCAAATAAAATGTAGAAACTTGCACTTCAAAGAAGAATGGAATCGATTTTTCTCTCTGCGAGCGCATGAATCTAGTATCAGTTGTAAATTAACTGCTTGCAAACAAGGTTCCTGGGTATTGTGCAGCAATGCACTGGGAATCCAGTGGTCTTCATGGGGTTAAATCTGTATTCTTATTACTAATCACTGGGCCCTATATTGGTGTAATTCTGGGGCAAACAGCACCATTGGGAAGAAATTAAAATTCAACAAAATTACCATTCATTTAAATGGGGCTTTTAACCCCTTCAAGCATTGCTTCGCAATGCATGGAGACTTCTCTAGCAATCAAAAGGTTAAAAATCCCATTTCAGTTGATGGGAATTTTCATTTGTCTCCTATAATAAAGTTGGTTTTCCCAGATTTACTTTTCTTTAGATTAATAAGTAAAAAGCCCCTATGTCATGATTCAAATATTGTTGCGTTATATTTCCAGGCTACCCAAGTCCACAGGTGTAGAGACAAATACCCATACGAGACAGCATGACATGTAGACGGATCAGATAACAGAAATACAAATGGCTTCTATGATAATTGGACAACTGAATGGAGCTGCCTTGCAAGAGCCAGCTTGGTGATGAAAGTGATATCAAGCTGAAAAATTATTTAAAATACTCAAGAGGACTTCGGCTACAAGAATCCCTTAGAAACAAATGACATATAGTACATTTAATTCTACATATCACTTTGAACAGGAATTGAATTACAAAGTTGTTACTCCAAAATTGCTTTACCATCTAATTAGTACACTTATCCCCTGATCTGTGAGAGAAGAAATATCTTAGATTTGCCTGCATTTCCCAGAGAAACATCACTTCGTATGTCAGAGTCCTAGGACCTTATGTTCAGAAGAAAAGGGGAATGGTTGTCGGACAAACATTTAAACCGCAAAGGAGAATTTAAAAATACTATTGATGAAATTGGAATTTAACCCTTTATGTGCCACAGGGGTACGCAACGCATTGCTTTGCAATGCGTTGCATACACCTATGGCACTCAAAGGGTTAAAGGGAGAGTAACATTTCAAAATAAAAGCAGCTCCAATTAAAGGGGAACATTCACATAAGAAAAACATTTGTGTAGTGGTTTTAACCACTACAACAAGATTAGCGTTGGGGTATGGAATACCTTAAGCATTAATATGTGGCGCTTCCAGGTTCCGCTGCACACTTTATGTGTGGCACAGCGCCACAGGACATCCCACCTCCCTCTCAGCTGCCCCAGGGAGCGCATTCACGCTTCCCTTTGTGGGGGCATTTATGTGGGCTATCGTTACAACAAGCTCTGTTTCCCATGATACTGAGGTTGCAACGTCAGTAGCATGGTATAAGGAGCTTGTTGTAACAATAGCGTGAACGAGCTCCCTGGGGAAGCTGGGATTTTCCATAGCAGGTAAGTACAAAATAAGTACAAAATAATAAACCCCGCTAATCTTGTTGTAGTGGTTGAAACCACAACAAGAAAGTTTTTGTGAATGTTCCTCTTTAATCTTCATAGTATCTGGGCCATGTAGAGTGTTATTTCAATACTGTCCAAGTTGTAGTTCAATTGAATGATAAATTATCCCCCTCCGGCCCCTTTTACTGATGTAACACTGCTCACCTCAGATGGATCACAGAGAGGGACAAGGGGGCAGGGTTTTCCTTATGCTCACAGTAAGAAGATTGTTCCTTGCTGTGACCTGTCTGGTCCCAGGACCAAATTCCACATCTGAGGGGAGGCTGCTTACACTAGGTAAAAGGGGCGGGAGGGGGATACTTTATCATTCAATTAATCTTGAACTACAACTCTGACAGTATTGAAGTAACTCTATGGCCCAAATCACTGAGGATTAATTGGAGCTGCTGTTTTTGTGGAACATTAATATCCCTTTAAGCTACTGAATGCTAAAACATATTACTAGCATTCAAGAAATGCATTGGAGTTCACACTAGCATTCAAGGGGTTAAACTGTGATAACAGGAGCCATTGGCCCTGCTAAATCCATTAAGATCTCAAGAGACAGATAACAAGCTGTACCTTGCTTATTTGTTTTAATAAACAACAGTTTGCTGCATCATACAAGAGAATGTAAATACAAGCAATTATTTGCTAATTTCTTCTGTGTTAGCGCTTATAAATCTTTGAGTAAACCTAACCCTGTTGGGACTTAGGCGAGCCTAGGCGCTCAGGAAACATGTCTTTTGTTCTCATGTTCAGCTCAGCCTGTAATAATTCAGCTACATATTAGATAGATTGCTGTTCCCAAAAGGCATAATGAAATAACCTTCACTTCCAGCCGTAGGGAAATAAGCGCACAATCAAGGGTTTGGGCAGATCTCTCGATTAAACAAAGGACTAACTGTGCACAAATTGCTCCATAACAATTTGTAAAGAGCCCACTTTATACATTTCTTTGCAGATGTAATAGCTGATATTTTTAATCACAGCAGCAGGACTGTAAATGCCTTCAGCATATGTTGCTGGCTGTGTAATTAGCTGCTGCAAACTATTTTGATTTAAAATTGCCCTGATAAGTGTACCTTGGTCTAATGACCATGGGATAGAATGTTAAAAATCAACTTAAGCTCACTTTTTTTTTGTTGCAGACATAATGTATATAAAGCATGGATTCAGCTACAACACATGCAGAAAAAATATTCTACGTTTTTATTCCAGTCAGTTTCATATCCGGAATATGAAAAGCAATGAAAAAGTTATTACTTTTATAGTGGGCAGGGTCTTTTTGTGTAGATCAAGTTCTGGATGTAGCCTTCGAGCAAAAATATGAACAAAGTTCTTTAACCCCTTAACGACCATGTGCCGTGCTATGACTGTCACACTTTTTTTTGTGTTAAGGACCGGTGACGGTCATAGCATGTCACGGGAGCGCTGTAAGTAAGAACGGGGAGTGAGATTGACCGCTCCAAGACTGGAGGGGGGTCTCTCTCAGTCCCCAGTGCGGCGTACCAGTACGCGTCACAGGTCACATGTGCCGGCACGTTGGAATCTTCAGAGCGGTCCTTATGGGAAGCTTACTTCCCAGGACCGCGGACGCCAAGTTGTTAATGGAAAACTGATAGTAAAATACAAGTTAATGTTATATGAAAGAGCATGTGCAACATTCAAGATATACAAAGGGTAAAGTACTAATGAATATGGAGGACTTTTGGGTCAAATCAACTGCGCCACAGGGGAAAAAAATTTAAATTACCCAAATTCCCATTTATTTTAATATGGATTTTAACTCCTTGAATGTTAAAGAGGTAAACAAAACATTGCAAAGCAATATTTTGGAAACTTCTATAGCATTCATTGAATCAAAATACTAATTTAAATCAATGATTGTTTTTTTTTTTTTTTTTTTTGTTCCCTATGGTGCAGTTGGCATGCCTCAGATTTGCCATCTTTCAAAACTCTCCAGATATGCCCCAGACACTTCGGTTTTCAATGTTGGAAGTGATATAGGTCTGTATGTCTCACAACACTGAGGATCCTTCCAAGGTTTTTGGAGGACAATGATGGAGGCTTCATTTTATTGAGGGTGGCAGTGACTTATTATGGTAGACATCACAAAGTGTTTCCAGCATGTGGGGGGCAAGGATATCTACATATGTCTTATACCACTCAACTGAGAGGCCGTTCAATGCCAGTGTCTTGCCAGCATGCAGTGCCTGAACAGCATCCACCACCTTTCCCAGTGATATGTGTGCATCCTGAAACCGGGTACCCTCCTGAGTAAATCTTGGGAGATCACAACTCTCCAGATAGTCAGCTATCTCCCTATCAGTTTTGTGTAGAGTTAATGTCATGTTCAGGCCATCTAGGACCGAGATAATACCACAGAATCTCTATCACTGCTAATCAGGTGGACCATCAACCTTCCCCTTTTGTCCTCATTTTCAAATAATTTCTGTTGGCTAAGAACATGATTAGTGAATTGAGCTCAGCTAGTTTGAGATTCATAAGTAATGTGGTATGTGAGAATTTTTCATAGGAGGCCTAATCTGCACTCTTCACATAAGCACTTTCTGCTTCCAAGTCTTCCCATTCTAACCCATTCACCTCACACAACTTCTTCTTTTGTATGCAGATATGTGACATTAAGGACCCCCTCATCTCTGCCTTCAGTGCCTCCCACACCATGAGGCAATATTAGGTTCAAAGTAGTGCGAGATGTTTGCCTTATTTTGAGTAGCAATAATCGGTTTTCAGTGTTTAGTATCAGGTCCCTGGAGACTCTGGAGGGTTCCTGACAGATCCACTCACTTCCTGTCCAATTTACCCATTTCCTGTCCCCCATTTCCAGTTCACATCTATTTCCCTCCTTTATCCAGCATTCCTTATTACAGCTCCACCCCTAGCATGCATTATTATAGCTCCACCCCCAAAACTGGACACACCTCCTATATATCATTGCTCTCTGGGGCAATGTACCCAAGTATGCAGACTGTAGCACTTTTGCCTTTATACAAAGTGCTGATTCATTCATGTTCATTTACCCTCTGCCACTCCTCCTATAAAGTTGCTTGACAGAAGAAACTGTACATTATAGGCCTTATTCATTAAGCTAAAGAAGTGTAATTATAGAGCAAATCGACTGCAACATGGTGAGAGAAGGATGAAACTCCCCTTTAATTTAAATGGGAGTAATGTAATTTAATGAATGTCCCCCCCCCCCCGGTAATTGGCTTTATTGCACCTCTTTAGCTTGATGAATAAGGGCCCTCTGTGTGTTAGGTAACTGGGTAACTGGTTTTGAGTGACGTACACCCCACTAGCAATTAAAAAGTTAAGATTAAAGTTATCAAGTGTAAGCCAGATTAATGTTTTATACAAGAGAAAGAAATTAAATTTATACTGTTTAGTTAGTTTCATAAGATTTATGATACAGAAAGAAAAACACTATAACAAGGGTGCTGTATGTGTTGCAGTGGTATAGTTTATTGCAAGATGTTGAATGGGACACTGGTCTTGTTGTTCACATGGAAAACACTCTGCCAATTGCACCAGGCACACACTGGTGGTGAAAATTTAAACCTGACTGTAAATGAACATGCATGAGTCCTGAGATCATAGGCTGCTAATGAAACCTGGCAACCTCAAGCCAACAACGTCATTTGTTCCATTCAATAGCAAAACCAGACCTTAAGCAATTCAAACAAGCCAAAACTCTGATTCCATAATAAGTCCTATTCTTGTTTATGTTTCAAATCTCCCTGCAAGCTGTAACTATTCTACTTCAAGCTGAAACAGCTGTAAACCTGTGCATGTATCAAAAGAGAGCGAGCCAGAGCACCAGTAACTTACCATGTACTGGGAGTGATTGTGGTGCTTCAATATTCACTTCCAGTCAGAGGGAGGCTTTCCTCTTTATACTGGTACATTAAAGGTTTGATACTCACTGCGACTATAAAAATGCCAGCTGGAAGGATGGATCCAAAAGGGTTTTGCATTACAACTGATATAGGGAAGTGAGATAAAAGAGTTGTTCACAAAGGACCAAATTCATAAAAGAAATCACATTCACTTTTCTCCTGCTTGGCATTACTCAAATTTATTTTTTTTTTCCACTTAAAAATCAGGTACTAAATGTGTCATTTTTAAAGGAGCAGTAAACTTTTTTTTTATGGAAAAATATATATTGTGTAAAATAAGGGTACTCCCACTGCTGAGAGATTTATATTTCCAGAGTTATTACAGTTTAAACCCATGTTTTGTTTTGTTTTTTACATTAGCAGTACCCTCTAGTGGTCAAATTCTAATTAGATTTCCTGTTAGATTCTAATGGAGAGGAAAGTCAGAGACATACAGTTCTCCACTGAATGTGATAGAAACTGCCTGTCACTTCCTGTCAGAACTATCAGGAAGTAAACACAGTAAATTCACTTCCTGGTTAATTAAACTGCTATAAATTTTGAATAAAACATCTGATAGTGATGGAAGTGACCTTGTTTTATTCAGCAGCAAATGATCTACAAAATATGTGTTTCTCATAAAACAAAGTTTACTGTTCCTTTAAAGCAGAGTTCAGTGGATTTTATCCCTTTTGCAGAAGTGAATACAAATATCCGAATAATAGGACCTGATCAGCATTTTTAGAAGCTAGCAAATGTGTACGCATACAATGACGTATATAAAATGTAGGAGCCTATAGTAGCAATTTAGGAGGCTGGAAGGTTTCCACCACTTCCCTATGTATATGTTATTCTGTACTTCATGATTCTTTGGACGCAAACAGGGCCTTATGCATAAAAGAGAACCGGAGTAATTCTGGAGCAAAGGGTGTATAGCTGGTTTACCCCAGAATTACTCCAATTCTCTTTTGTGCTTAACCCATTAATGACCATGTCAGTCCAGGACCTTCATGGGTAGAATCCCTTTAAGGACCCATGACAGTCCAGGACCATCATGGAATTCTGGGCTCCCAGTGTGGCTGCACGCTGTACGGGGACCCCGGAAGCGTATGCAGCAAAAAAAAAAAAAAAAAATGGTCTGTGGTCCTTAAGTGACGGCCGCATGCGCAATCGGCCATCCTTAAGAGGTTAAAGGGGTTATACTGTCAATACTGTCAGAGTTGTAGTTCACCTTTTACTGATGTAACACTGCTCACCTCAAAGCAGCATGGTGGTATACAGATGGCTTGCTGATAGGGACAATCTTCAATTAGCATAAGGGAAAAACCTGAAAAACCTGTCAAGGGGGCAAGGTTTTCCTTATGTTCACAGTAAGAAGATTATCCCTTGCTGTGATCTGTCCTGTCCCAGGACCAGAATCCACATCTGAGGGGAGGTAGCTTACACTAGGTAAAAGGGGCAGGAGGGGGATACTTTATCATTCAATTACTCCTGAACTACAACTACAGTATTGAAATAACACTCTATATGGTTCAAATACTATGAAGATTAATTGGAGCTGCTTTTATTTAGAAACATTACTACCCCTTTAACCCTTTCCGCGGCAGAGGGGTATGCGTTGAAAACCCCTCTGGCACTCAATAAGGTTAAGGCCCACAAATACTAATACTTAGGTGTTCATAACTCTAACAGGGGAATGGAATTCAAGTTGACTTAACCCTTTAAGTGTCAGAGGGGTGAGCAACGCAAACTGAAATGCCATATATTTCTTACTAGTGTAAAAGCCCGTGTACACGGGCCAAGGTCCGGTTGATGTTAACCCTTTGAGTGCCAGATTGCAATGCGTTGCATACCCCTCTGGCACTCAAAGGGTTAAGAGGCTGGTCCTATTCTGCATCCTGCCGCCGATACAGTCATGCACTGTAGAGACTATCCGAAAGCACAGAATGCTCCCAGCACAGATCTCCCAGCATTCTGTGTGTTCGGGCAGTCTCTACTGCGCATGACGGCTTCTGACAAACATCCTAGTGAATTATTATATAGGATAAGGGAAAATGAATCCCTCTTGAACTACAACTCTGACAGTAATGGAGTGGAGCTGCTTTTATTGTGAAACATTACTATCCCTTTAACCATTTCAGTGCCAGACGGATACGCAACGCATTACAGAGCAATGCATTGCATACCCCTCTGGCACTGAAAGGGTTAATATATATGAGATCTAAGAGAAAGAATTCAGGAGATAACCAACTACAAGGGGAGGGGATAAATAAAAGGGACCAATGATATAAACAGGGATTATAACCGTTAGGATGCTAATGAACTGCAAAGTAATACATATGAGACCTCTTCTGCATTCAAGTGGTTAAATCCCATGTAAATCAATTGCAATTTTCTTTTGTCCTTTATGGTGCAGATGGTTTGCTCAAATATTTTTCATTTTTTTCTCTTTGTACGTATGGCCCTAAGCTCCATAATCAATAATGTAGGGAAGTGCATTTCTGGGGCAAACGAACTGCAACACAGGGGATAGTTCAGTATACCCAAAGATTAAAATGTGGCATTTAACCACTTAAATGAGATGAAGGCCTCCAGTGCAGTGGGGACCCCTCTAGCATACTAGGGGTTAAAAGCTGCATTGAAATCAGAGGGAGTATTAATGTTCCCCTATGGTGCAGTTGGTTTGCTCCAGAATTGCTCACCTTTTACATCATGCATACAGCCCTTACTGTTTTGGCATATACCATAAAAAGTATATTTATGAGACTATACAGTGTTATGTTATTGTTCCATATAAATACACAAATTAGAGAGAAAGGGGAAGGAGTGGCTGCCAAAATCAGCAGGATAAGTGGACTAACCGGAAGCCAGCAATTTAATGCTAATGGCTCAGGGTCGGCCGTGGACAGCTCAAGCTGTGTTTAACAAAAACCCTGAAACAGCCAAGAATTGTAGCAGAAAGAGCTTCATCTTTGTTTCGTTCTGTTGGATGAAAGTTAGCGGAACCAAAACCATTATTTGCCTCTGACGTATACAGATCACTCTTAATGCAAAACTACATTAAAAAAAATGAACCTCTGTATTTCATCACCCACAAAATTAAAGGGATAGTAATCCTTAAATAAATATATATATAAAATATATATATATATATATATATATATATATGTGTGTGTGTATAGATAGATAGATCGATAGATAGAGAGACACTATGCTGAGAAAAACAATGGCACTCCTGTTGCTGAGAGATGTTTTATTTATAAGTTATTGCAGCTCAAAATTGCATTTTATGGGTGCAGTAGCTCCGTGGCCTGACATTTTACAGTGACGCTGTAGAAACAGCAGTCTAAGTAGGTTTATGGACAACTGACAAGTGTTGTGCACAGACTGCTTCAGCAAAATTTCAGGCCATGGAAGTCCTATACCAAAAAATTGTTGATTTGAGCTGCAATATATACATATAGTAAGCATTTCTATCCCTTCAACATAAACAAAGGAACAGTGAAGCTGTTTCATTTCTGT
Organism: Rhinophrynus dorsalis; assembly: GCA_037306005.1. Classification (NCBI taxonomy): domain Eukaryota; kingdom Metazoa; phylum Chordata; class Amphibia; order Anura; family Rhinophrynidae; genus Rhinophrynus; species Rhinophrynus dorsalis. Next base: position 346,938,463 of record CM074723.1, on the reverse strand, counting down.
CAAAGAAAAGGAGGGAAAAAGGTGGTTCCTTGTTAGCCAGTAGAGTAGATGGGATTCAGTGTGCTTTTGTAGAAAAAAAAAACCCTCACAAGAGTGATATAAAGGTGATGCATTTTAATGGTTAACCCTTTGAGTGCTCTGGTACTCAATGGATTAACTGAGGGCATATAAAGTGTAAATTTTCCCTTTTTCAGACGTGGGTTAGCAAATAAAGCTGGAATAGAACTGACAGAACTATTGGAAGTGCTATTCCAACTTTATTTGTTAATGTGAACACCAGAAGAAGTGACCTTAGTGTCCTGAGAGTCTGCACTTTTTATGTCCTCAGTTAACCAAAGGTATCACCTTCATGTCACTCATGTGAGTTTTTTTGTACTACAAAAAGTACACTGAATTCCATCTTGTCTAAGAAAAGGAAATCCTAATATTTTACTGCATACCTCCCAACATTTCAAATTGCAAAAGAGGGACACTTGTGTTTAGGGGGCGTGGCTAGGGGTGTGGCTGGTGGGTGGGGCATTGCCAAGAATTTTTAGGCTAATTCATGACCTATTGACACCTCCTTGTGTAACGTAATAAATGATTTAGAACAAGACTAAAGTATTTTATTTATACAGACTTATTTATATACACATATACTGATGTTTAAACAAACATTAATGTGAGTTTTAATGCTGTAGAGCATTGTGATACCAGTATATACACACCACACAATCTGGTTTCCTAAAAAGAGGGACATCAGTGTGGGAAAGAGGGACAGAGGGATTTGGGTCAAAAAGAGGGACTGTCCCTCCTAAAAAGGGACACTTGGGAGGTATGTTACTGTTGTGAATGGCTGCCTATCCTACTGCACACAGTACAGTTCAGAGTGCTTCTTATGCCAGAACTATGTATCTCCCATTTGTTTTCCCTTTAAAGGGATAGTAATACTTGCAAATTACTAATCCCCATATTGTAGCTTTGTTAAAAAGAAATTTATTGACCCCAGTGTCATCTCTCAAACCATTATGGTTTGAGAGATGATAGCGCTCAAAGTTCCCCCCTCCCTCCTGACTGAACGCTGAATGCTGACTGCAGGGGAAGCTGTCGTACGACAGTCTTATGTGCATCAGACGGCTCTGCAGCTGAGCCGAGATCGCGTTTACAAAAAAGAATTCTTTCACTGATACAATCTTCTACGTGTGCTTGCTTTTCAAGCACACGTAGAAGACAGTTTCAGTGAAAGATTTCTTTTTTATAAACGCGATCTCGGCAATGCTGCAGAGCCGCCTGATGCAAGTTATTCTGGATATCCCTGCAGTCAGCGCTATCATCTCTCAAACTATAAGGGTTTGAGAGATGACACTGGGGGCAATAAGTTTCTTTTTAACAAAGCTACAATATGGGGATTAGTAATTTGCAAGTATTGCTATCCCTTTAAAGGTCAAAAAGGCTGTATTCAATGAGCTAAAGAGGTACAATTCTGAGGAATATAAAATGCACCATAAGGGACAAATGAATATTCTAATGATTTAAATAGGGCTTTCAAACCCCCTGTGTACTGGACAGGCCTTGAAAGCACTGCTTTGCATTCAAAGGGTTAAAAGCCCCGTTTAAATAAAAGAGAATTGTGAGAATCGTATTTCTCCACTATGGTGTAGTTGATTTAGTCCAGAAATGTACCTCTATTACTTCCAGAACACAATCTTAAAACACAGAACTGAAGCTATGCGAAACCAGTCCAAATCTGTGCACAGGAGATCTGTCCAGGTAGCACCAAGGTCTCTGGCTGGGCATGCAGACAAAACATCCCCATGTAAACCACATAAAGGATTAATCCACAAGGACTGCTGTAATAAGACCTTGAAAGGTAGAACAGCAGCAGCCTATCAGTGAAGAGGACTATAACCTGCTCCCAGAAGTCTTGCCTAGCAGACTGCACATCAAAGCAAACTGGGACCAGATAGCAGGATTCTGCACGATTCCCTTATCTCAATGCTAGCGGATGCTTCTTCTCTGATTGTCTTGAACTGCCACCTGTCCCAGGCATCTTTGAAGGCAATGCTAAGCCTATGATGGATCTGACCTCCTTGAGCTGGGATCCTTTTATGTCTTTCTTCATTTTCGTCTCAGTTACATTTTTTTACCCTTGCAATGCACTGTACATGAAAGAATGGGAGTTCTCCCTCTTGACTCACTCTGTCCCTAGCTATTTAGAAAGAGAAAAGGGGAAAAACAATGTTGAGGATTATACTCCACCCCACAATATGGGGGCTGTCCTCCCGAGACAAGCCTCTTATTCTCAAGTTAGAACTACATGCCTGTTATGAGAAGAGGCTTTGAAAGCAGACTCCTATTAACTGAAAGCCAGAATATGAAAGCTGCGTATTAGAGATAGCTTAAAAGCTTAAAGCCTTATAGTAAACACATATAAATCTGGACTGCGCAAAAGATCTATGTGGATGCTATAAAAAAGTGATATTTGATTAACCTTGCTTATTAAACCTTGGAGAGTTCGAAATGGGTGCAACACATTACAGAGAAAAAGGTTACACACCTCTTTGACACACAAAGAGTTAAAAGAAAGGTCTTTATTCACAATGGAAACAAGAACAAATTCAGGAGCAAAGCAAATGCACCACAGAGGAGAAATGAATGGCTCCAATACTCCCACTGATTCTAAAAGAGATTTTAACCCTGTGAATGCTTGGGAAGTCTTCAACATATTGCAACTGAAAGGGGAACTATCACCCTGACTAAAGTCCACTCCACCTAATTAGGCATCTAGCGATAAGTTTAACAATCAAACTGTTATGCAGAATAAGGACCGCGTTAGTCAGACATACGGTGACCACATTTCCATTCTACCATTCAGGGACACTGTGGACATGAGAGCAGCAGAATACATGTCCTTGCCTCTAAGGCAGCTATACGGGAGGGGTCGTTATATATCACTGGACATCAGGGTGCATCAGCGATGCTTGTGGTGGGTAGCAAAATTGCACAACAGCTGTTTGATGTCAGGATCAAGGCTCAGGCCATTTTGTTGTAGCCCAGCAGAGGCATCACTTCCTGTCACAGTAGGCACTGGGCAGTTCTCCTTCTAGTGTTTAGAACTGTGTGCTCTGGAGTCTTCATTCCAGGACTTTCTATTGTCCCTGAAGGGGGCTTCCCGGGACAAGGGACACACATTTAAAATCAGGGACTGTCCTGGGCAATCAGGGACATGTGATCACCCTAGTCAGACATCCTTCCTCATCCGACACTGATGGCCAGGCGCTCTAGAGGCATCTGCATACCTGCACCGTCAGTCCCTTACAGTACCTAAAGGTAACATGCAACGCCTCCTAGAGGAGACCGGGATGACGGTGCATGTGCTCAGATGTCTGCTCTGTTGCCTGGCCGTCAGTGTCAGCTGAGGTAGAATTTTTGACTAACACTGCCTTTATTCTACATAACAGCTTGATTGTTAGTCTTATCGCTAGATGCCTAATTAGGTGAGGTGGACTTCAGTTGGGGTGATAGTTCCTCTTTAAATCAATGTGTAGTTTTATTTTCCCCTATGGTGCAGGTGAATTGCTCCTCATTTCTTTTATGAACAAAGCCCTAAGGATCTTAACCAAAGGCGTATGCACGCGTTGATTGTGTACCCCACTGGCACTCAAGGGATTAAGCAGAAGGGAGGTGCAATTGTGGAAAAAACCAACTGCACCATAGGGGACAAGCAGACCATCCCACTGATATAAATCGGATTTTTAACCCCTCCCGACCCCTAGAGAGGTCTCCAACACATTTGGAATCATTGCACTAGAGACCTCACTTGTATTCAAAGGGTTAAATCCTGCGTTTAAGTCAGTGAGAAGTTTGGGAACTTTTATTTGTCCCCTGCAGTGCAGTTGATATTTTCCAGATATGTTCCTCTTTTTCATTTGTGTATAAGATCCGTAGCTCTACACCACTCTTACATGAAACCCTCTGAGTGCCAGAGAGGTACACATTGCTTTGTAATGCATTGCACACCCCTTTAATAGTCACAGATATCCAGTGCCTTGTAAAACCATTCAGACCCCTGATCAATTGTATCATAGTACTGAATTCCACATGGTGCACAATTCAGTTTTTGTTATTTTCCGTACAAATATTTCCCAACATAAAACCAATGAATGGCACCTTACAAATAGTTGATTTTGAGTTATAGTGTTTTAAAATCCTATATAATAATTCGCTAGGGAGTCTGTCAGAAGCCGTCATGCACAGTGGAGACTGCCCGAACACACGGAATGCTGGGAGCACGGAATGCTGGGAGTTCTGTGCTGGGAGCATTCTGCGCTTTCGGGCAGTCTCTACAGTACATGACTGTGTCGGCAGCAGGAAGCAGAGCAGGACCGGCCTCTTAACATCATCCGGACCTTGGCCCGTGTACACGAGCTTTTACACTAGTAATATATAATAAAGTGCAAAATTACAATGTACCATTTGTAATTAAGTAATATGAGAATTTGTTAAGGGTCTGAATACTTTTGCAAGGCACTGTATATCTAAAAGTTACCAGACCTTGATATAGCAGAGTATTTGCCAATATGCATGTACTGTTTTTAAGAAGTCTGGGAGACGCAATTCGTCAGTGCATACCTCACTTCCTGTCCAGCAGGTTGTCTGAGAAGAGTACATTTTTACTTTAAGGACCAAAGGTGAGAGCAAGATATTTTTTTTTCAATGCCTTGCACACCCCTTTGGTCCTTAACCCTTTAAAGGGACACTGATGGCCAATAATAACTTTATGTTTTTTTGTAGATTTAAAAAAAAAAAATTATGTGGCGCAAATCCCATCTCTCAAACCTTTATGGTTTGAGAGATTATCACATATAAAGTCTCCCCTCTCCTGATGCGAGTAGTAAAGCTGCCACTGTTGCATGGCTGAGAACTTACCTTAGACTATAACATGAAAGCACACAGGACGCTCAACCCCTTGGATGATACAGAGGTCCATAATGCATAGTAGGTTTAAAGGGATAGTAATGTCTCAAACTAAAAGCAACTCCAGTTAATCTTCATAATATTTGGCCATGGAGAGTGTTATTTCAATACTGATAGAGTTGTAGTTCAAGAGTAACTGAATGATAAAGTATCCCCCTTTTGCCTTTTTTACTGATGTAACACTGCTCACCTCAGAACAGAGTGGTGTTGTGCAGATGGCTTGCAGAGAGGGACAATCTTCAATTAGCATAAGGGAAAAACCTGAAAAACCTGTCAAGAGGGGGCAGGGTTTTCATTGTTCATTGTCCCTTGCTGTGAGCTGTCTGGTCTTAAGACCAGATACCATATATGAAGGGAGGTGGCTTACACTAGGTAAAAGGGGTGGGAGGGGGATACTTTGTCATTCAATTACTCTTGAACTACAACTTTGACAGTACTGAAATAACACTCTCCATGGCCCAAATACTATGAAGATTAATTGGAGCTGCTTTTATTATGAAACATTACTATCTCTTTAAACAATGGATTTAAACAGGTAAACTGGAAAGTAAACTTGCTGTCCTAATCCAGGAGCACTGGAATTGCTCAGGCCACACCCACATCTGAATGTGAGTGTGTCCAAGACAGCTGAGGTACCACACAAACCGTGGAGCCTACTAAGCATAAAGGAAACCGTGGCCCTGTAAACAGCCCTTTCGTTTTGAGCAGGAAAGCTACAATCTATGAAACCAAGGCTGATTGATTAAGTTTGGAACTGTGTCTATTGTAACTCCTGTCCCACTTGCCCTTCACAACATACATTTTCAATAGATTAAAATAATATGGAGCCTCCAGGGAATCATTCAAGCTCAAAAGATTACATAATCCTTTCGTCAGATCATAAATGTAATGGAATGCTTTTGAAGATCATCATCATATGCAAAGAGTGGTCTGGTGACATCTTACAAATGTGTTTATTGTCCCATTCCATAAAAAAAATGAAGATTCCCCATCTACCATGAAAATATGAATGAACCCTTTGAGTGCCACAGAGGTATCCAACGCATTGCATTGCAATGCGTTGGATACCTCTCTGGCAGTCAATGAGTTGATAAATGAAATGTCTGTTTGACCCATGGATGCTAGAAGGGTATCAAATGCATATCATGATACCCCTAACGTCTGTGGATATGGAAATATTTGTATGGGCTCCACAACATGAAGAAAATTCTACTTTATGTTCTGAATGAGAACAGTCAGAAATAGTAAAATGTATTCTCCTTAAAGGGACGCTAATGTCCAATGAAAATGTTTTGTTGTTTTGTAGATCAAAAAATAAATAAATTATGTGGCGCAAATCCCATCTCTCAAACCTTTACAGTTTGAGAGATATTTGCATCTAAAGTTTCCCCTCCCTCCCCTTCTTCTGATATCAGCGCACTACTGACAGCAAGAGATCCCGGGCCTGGGACCAGCCGGCTGCTCTGCAGCAGAGACGACATAGCGATATTTGAAAAGAATTACTTCACTGGAACGATCTACAAAGTGTGCCTGGTTTGCAAGCACACTTTGTAGCCCATTCCAATAAAGTAGATCTTCTTAAATATCTCTATTTAGGCTCTGCTGAAGAACTGCTTTGTGTTGGCCGACACAGATCTCCTTCTGTCAGCTTTACTGCTGACATCAGTAGAGGGGGAACTTTATATGCGATAATCTCTCAAACCATAAAAGTCTGAGATCTAGGATTTGCGCTACATAATTTATTTTGTTTTAAATCTACAAAGCAACAAAACATTTTTATTGGACATTACTATTCCTTTAAAAAAAACATACCTCCCAAGTGTCCCTTTTTAGGAGGCACAGTCCCACTTTAGATCCCAATCCCTCTTGCTCTCTTTCCCACCCTGGTGTCCCTCTTTTTAGGCGATCAGGCTTTGTGGTGTCTATAATTGTGTCACATTGCTCCACAGTCATAAAACTGTTTATGTAAACTTCAGTATATGTATTTATAAAGTTGTGTAAGTGGTCTTACTTTAAATCATTTATTCACTTCCACAAAGAGGTGTCAATAGGTCATAAAATAACCACAACATTCTCGGTAATGTCCCGCCCACCAGTCGGAGGTATGAAAAACAAACATTAACCTTTTTCACAATTGAATGCACAGCACCCTAATCCTTAAAGGGTTAAACTGGAGGGAGTAAAACTGTCAATTTTTTCATACTAAAACACACACACACACACATATATATATACACACACACAATAAAAGCTGCCATGACCTATTAAATGTCATTACAATGTATATGCTTATTTGCCAGTCTTCCAGTGATTCCACCCACTTTTATATGCTCTGGATGCACAGTAACATGATCACACATAAAATAATGCAGAAATACCATACCAGCTCTTCAACAAGAATTTAGTGTCCTGACATAACTTAATCTGTTTCCAATCAAAATCCTGTGACTGAACACGCTTTGGATAAAAAATAAAATATCCTATATAATAATTCTCTAAATGTGTGTTTGTCAGAAGCTGTCATGCGCAATAGAGACGGCTGCGTGTGCTGCAGTCATGTGCACTACAGACTGCCCGAGCAGCGGCTGATAACGGAGCGGGGCTCCGAATTCAGACGGTGCGCAGAGAGGACTACTGTCTGAATTCGGATTGCCCTGCTCCATATCAGCCGCGGCGTGGGCCACAGCCGTTGCTGGGTGGCACTGTGGCCCGTGTACACGGGTTCTTCAACAAGTATGATATAAAACCATTTGCTTTCCTTTCACAATATCTAATGAGCATTGATTAATCTGCAAGGAAAAACAAAGGTCTGCCTTTGTTTCCTCATATTCACAGCAATTCAGTAATGAGAAGATCTCAGACTATTTTGGCACAACTTGCAGAGTCACTGAGAAAACTGAGCATGCTTCCTTTAACCCCCTGAGTGCCAGAGAGTTTTATAACGCATTTCATTCCTCTCTGCATCTCACAGGATTAACCACTATGCTTCTAAGCCTTTTCACCCACCAGTGCTTAGCACATTTTTGAGGTTGTGTTGCAATTTACAGTCACAGCTGGTCTGTGAACAACCCAAACACCCTACACTATTTTTTCAGCTGACCCTGCACTTTAAAAACATACTACTGGCTTCTGTATAGCAAATAAGATGACCAAAAAAGTTACTCAAAATGTAAAGAAAATGATTGAGTTTTTGAAATTGTAATTAATTGAATGGCAAACAACTGTCCTGGAGTGCATTTTTTCAATGTTCCACTAGTAAATGCTTATGGTTCTAAGTTTAGCATCAACTCTCCAAATCAGTCATTTTTATTTGTATGACTTCCAATAAAAATAGCAATTGAAAAAAGTCTAAAAATTATATTTTTATTCTCATTCTGCATTTCAGGCACCATGTAACCTGACATGCAATACATTTTTAAAAGTACACAAAATTCCAAATTCTGGGTCTGGACATTTGTATCTCTGCCCCAATCAGGTTTTTCTATGACATCACCAGAAGATGGTGCTCCAACAATAAAGTGCTTACTTCACATTTACACTCTATTTAGATAAACTTATATCCCTGAACACCATGGAATACCATATTAGGTTTGATAGACAGAGGTTTTCTGAGCAAAAGGGTACCCCTGTGGTATGAGTTCACATAGTGTAGGGGTTGTAAGGACCTCAAAAATGCACAGACCAAAACTTGCACCTAAATGTTTGAAACAGCTACAAAGAAAAAAGGCAGACTAGTCAAAATGATTTGGAAAGAAGACAATTACCCACATATAATAAATGGTCACTTACCTATCTACCCTTAGCCTAGTGCGCAAAAATATTTCCAGAATATAGAGCTAAAGTAAAAAATATGTTGTTGGTTCTTGAAGACTTTAATATTAATTGTCTGGACTCCAGGAATGAAATATTCTGTTCATTGTTTAAGACACTGACTTATCACAGCTAATCTCCTCCCCTACTTCCATAAATCTTATAACAGCCAACCATACTCTGCTAGGATTCCTACTTACTCCTTTGAGATAAAGACATATGAACACTATGGGCCATATATTCAAAGAAATAGCGAAATAGCTTTTGTCGTTTGTAACGACTTTTCAAAGTACAGTGTCGTTGGGATCATTAATATTTTCAGAGAGTGTCTGTTGTGATTGGAAATATGTCGTTTGTCCTGACTGAAATTGTCATATGTAACAACAAAAAAATGTCTTATCTAATGACAAAAATGTCTTAACTAATGACAAAAATGTCTTTGAAAATGTCTTAACTAACGACAAAAATGTCTTAACTAAAGACAATAATTCTCACATTCAGAACACATTCCCTCCTCTTTTTTTCTTAACGTACACATTTTGTCTTTTGAAAGACTTTTTTTGTCGTTAGTTACAACAAATTTTCTTTTCCTCTATATGACACTGTGGAAAAGTTTAGCCCCACCCTTGCCCATCAATTCTGGAGTTGCGTCGTACACAACGGACATTACTAGTTTTTTGTCGTATACTCTATAGAAAATATGTCGTTCATGCATTCAATGACTTATTTTTGTCTTTCATACGACAATTTTTTGTTGTTATCCCTTTGAACATACGGCCCTATGTGGGAGATTCACTAAGCAGTGATAAAGAGGTGATAAAGTGGAGATGACTTCTCCAGTTTATCACTTCTCCAATTCCGATGTTATTCTATGGAGCCAATGCACTAAGATTTCTTCAACACTGGAGATATTAGTGAATAGGCTCCACAGAATAACACAGGAACTGGAGAAGTCGTCTCCATTTTATCACCTCTTTATCACCGCTTAGCGAATCTCCTCATAGTCTACAACGGTACGCAGAAAGCAAAAGGCAAACAATCCAGAAGCAAACCAGTGGCACCAAAGACAAATATAAATCCTCCAAATTCCCATTGAATTTCTGGGCCTTTTAGCTCTCTGCCGCTATACAGCTAGACCATTCCTAACTACCATTCTAGTATTTATGACTGTCAGCAGAAGGAGGAATCTCTTCACTGAAAGTCCTATTAACATATATAACTACACACTAGTGCCTTTAGAGTGTTGCTGTTATGCATAACAGTTTACACACTAAAATATATACATGAGGTACCCACACACACTTAGATACAATCCTGGTTACCTCAGTAAGACAACATAAGATGTTAACTCTTTATTGACATTGTCATATGAAATGCATTACAACACATAGGCAGCACGGCTGGAAGGAGAACCTCCCACTTTGAATAATGTCTCAAGAAAAAAAAATATCTTTTTTGTCTCTTGAGGACTAGCAGTTTTTTCTAAAGAAGCAGTAAGTTGCCTTTTTAACCAACTCTGGATAACAATGCTTTTCCACTAAGCTAATAATTCATGTTCATAATGTGCCTGCAGCCACCTTTGGGGCTGGTTGGTCTGCGGGAAACCTGAGTGACATTTCAAAAAAGAGAAAAGGGAAAAAAGAGAAAGCAAGATAATAAATATTAACATTATTCTGACTTTTCAATTAAATCTTACATATGTTTTGACACAGATAAGAGAAGATTTTACACAACCTTCATTCTAAGCCTTGCAGTTCAGCCACTAGAGAAATGTTCTTCTTAACCTCTTTCAAAAGCATAAGCCTCCACGCACGGTTTTATAGTTCAGCTCCCCCACCACCATTTCTAACTTTCTTTAATCGTGTGAAGTCTGGAGATATTGTAGATTATAAGCTGCATGTGGTAGGTATTTTATTATCTTGCTGATCAGAAGGTACAAACTTGGTAATATTGGCATTGTTTTGATTCTTACACTTCATAGAGGAGGTTTAGTGTTAATATAAATAGCGCTGGATTACTTATTTGGACTAACTCATGCACATACATATAAAACACCAAAGCCAGAATAAAACAGTTGGGCCAGAAGGATTGCGGCCAGGGGAGGGCTGGCAACTTGTGGCCCAGGGGGCAAATTCAGTCAAGTGGCCCATTTCTATATCACTCAAGTCCACTGTCCCAGCCCTCCCACTTTTGTTAATTTTAAAATTGGCATTAATGTTGTGAAGAAAGACAACTGATACCACATAGCTTACAGCTGAAACGAGGCTACACCAGTGCGCTCCTACAAAGCTTACAATTTAAGTAATGCTACACTGCTTATACTATAGAGCTTAAAAGGGAATGGGTTATGCTACTAGTGTAGATCCATTTGGATTGTTCCTCTGTGGTGTCGTTTGTGTAGCTCCATTTCACTTGTAAGCTCTATGTTATCACTAGTGTAGCTCCATTTACAGCAGCAATTGGGAGATTTAGTGAGGAGCAGTGGCCCACCAGCTCAGACATATGACCGGCCCAGGGGGCAATTGCCCCCCTGCCCCCCAGGCCAGCCATCCCTTGATTGTGGCCCTACCAAATTTTTGAACAACTGTCAATGTTGCCACAAGTCCAAGATTTCTCAAACTGCAGCTGCTAGCTGTACTTGGACTACAATTCCAACAACAGCCCTGCTGGTTGAAGATCTCTAAATTGTTGCATGATGGGTCATTATTTGCTCCACTCCCTCAATCAACTTCTTAAGAACACAGGCCTCCTTAATGATCTAGATGGCAGACGGAATACAGGAAGGACATTTATGAGAAAAGTAATAAAAGAAATAACCCAGACAGAGACATGGCACAGGACACATGAATGGGGAGAAAGGGGGCAATCAGTGTTCTAATAAGTATGAAAAAGTCTTCAATTTTTTCCTCCGTCAATCTCTTTTGAATTTTTTAAGCTAGAAATATGAAAAAATTTAGTCCAAAACAGCTAATTTGCATCTGGTAAACTAGAATAACACAGGAGAGCAATGCATTAACCCTTTATGGACCAAAGGTGCATGTATCACATTGCAAAGCATCATCCTTTTAAATTCAGGGAGAAGGAAGTTCCCTCATGGAGCGGATTTATTGGCATAAAAATTATTACAAAATGCAAGGTTAAAGACAAAGAGATACACTTTACTTTATAACAGAATTTATCATCAAGCTGGAAAAGATAATTTGCTACTCCATTCTGTTACCACATCTTCTGCATTTCTACATCAGGCAAATGGAAGACCCAAAAAGCCTGGTAAAGATGTCCAAACTAGTCCAAGGGCCTTAAAAAGACAAGGCTTTATGGGTAAGAAGTGGTTCATTCATCAAGAAGGGATATCTTTAAATATTGCAGAAACAGAAAAATGGAGAGCTAAAGGGAGTGCCCTAGTGCAATCAAAAATGAGGACCATGTTCCACCACCAAGAACACCTCACATGTGGGTACTCACAAACGTATATAGTCTGTTAATCACATATATGAGAGACAGCAAGAAAGCATGCTGGGTAAATCTCTTGACGCAGCTACAGGACACCATAGAATCTATCTGGCTGCTAATCCTCTTCACACTCTCTCCAAGTGGTTCAAAATATCCCAAAAAACAAAACACATAGTAACGTGCCCAATAGTATAGTATTTCAAAACAGTAAAATACGAGTAAAAGATATACACCAGTATACTCATATTCAAAAAAGGTCAGCAGTGGGGGATAGCCAGAGCTGACAAACAAGCAAGTGAAGAACTCATCTTCTCCACTCTTTGAATCACAATTAGCTGTTCTATTCACTAACACCAAAATTCATCCACAAAAAATATTGTCTCCAAAAATTAGTTAAATAAAAAACAAACTATATAAAAGATACAACTTCAATGTTAAAGCCGGAGTAAAAATACAATAAAATGGCTAAGCATTTCGTGGTTAGCAACACTTTATCAAGCCAACAATTATTCTATTATTATTTGAACATATACTGTAATCCACTGTGGAATCTGCTTTGAAATAAATTATAAATAATAATTATTTCCTGAAATAAATAGTATTTATGCACCAGTGTGATTAAAAAAATATATGGTAATAAGTTCCCAAATACAAAGACAACTCCATCAACTGAATGGGAACTTTTCTACTAGATGACTAAGTGAGGCTGGCAAACCAGCTTCACCATAAGGAACTAACAGAAAAGCCTGTTAATGTAATGGTGGATTTTAAAGGGATAGTAATGTTTCATAATAAAAGCAGCTCTAATTAATCATCATAGTATTTGGACTTTGGAGAGTGTTATTTCAATTCTGTCAGACTTGTAGTTCAAGAGTAATTCAATGACAAAGTATCCCCCTCCCACCCCTTTTACTGATGTAACACTGCTCAGCCAGAGCAGAAGGGAGGTGCCCAGGTAGACTGCAGAGAGGGACAATCTTCAATTAAGAAAAGGGAAAAACCTGAAAAACTTGTCAAGGGGGGCAGGGCTTTCATTGTTCTCATCGGAAGAAGATTGTCCCCTGCTGTTATCTGTCTGGTCTAGCAACAAGATTCCACAGAGATGGCTTACACTAGGTAAAAGGGGCGGGAGGGGAAACTTTATCATTCAACTACTCTTGAACCACAAGTCTAACAGTATTGAAATAACACTCTCTCTGGCCCAAATACTATGAAGATTAATTGGAGCTGCTGTTTTTGTGAAACATTACTATCTCTTTAACTTCCTAGAAAGCTAGAGAGGTCCTCCAATGCAATGCTTCAAGGGGTTAAATGCTCCATTTAAATCTATGGTAATTTTTGGATTTTTTATGTGCCACTGTGGGGCAGATGGTTTGTGTGGCTGTCCTTGCTTGTGTCCATATTCTTGAGCCTTGGAAATATTACCATAATATCATGATCTACAGATGAGAACTATTGCAAATTCTTTCCAAATATTCTTCGCTGTCTAAAAAATTTATCTAAAAAAATAAAAACAAGAAAAATACACCACACAAGCTTTAGGTTTTACAGTGCGTGATCTGCTTCCTACTAGAACAATCTGATTTCAAGGTGATTTAGTGAATTAATATAGTCGTCAAGGAGTCTTCATAATCCTAAATTGTTTCTCCACACCAAAGTTTAATCCAAAATCTTTTTTTTCTTTTCAGTCTCATGAAAAGTCACAAGAAGACACAGCTGCATGCGTAGTGAGCACTGGAAAATGTTCCTTTACATAACAGTGAGTATCTCCCTAGAGGGATGATGTGGTTAAATTTACTTACAGATATTACAAAGGTCCTGCAGAGAAGCAGAAAATGTGTGGACAGAAATGTATGAAAAGAAATCATACTTTGGTTGCTTTGATTCATATTAGAATGATATAAAAAATGTATCTGGATGAGCCGCTGCTGAACTGCATTATGTGACTGTCCTGTTTAATAAGATGTATTAGTTTTTGGGAGTGACACGTTCCCAAAAGTGACGTAACAGGTAACAATAAACTTTTAATCACAAAGGTTTCTGTATTGTTTAAGTTTTCTATTCTTCTTACTACAACATTGTGATATTCTTTAAAGTATTCCTGTGGGAGCAGACTTAGTAAAAAGCTGAGGTCTGTACCGTGCAACCCAAAAATGGCTCCAATCTTTTTTGGGGCATAGGAGGAGACGACAGAAAGCCAGGGAAACCTTAGCTCCCCCAAAAGAATCAAACACAACAGCATAATCAAGTGGTAGTAGTCATCCTATGTAAATTCTTATACCCTCTTCAAACAGGAACGTCACCGTACACTTATATTTGGAGGGGGAGAGCCAAAAAATAGACCCGGGGCTAGCATCTAAACTGAAATTAACCCACAGGTGCAAGTTTTGAGTTCAGTCCCACAGACTGATGTGATCAGGATATAAATCATGTCCATTGTAATCTATGAGTCCCATGTGGGTGAACTGTGGGTCTTAAAAGTTTCACAGTTCACTGTCCATTGAGGGATCAGTCAGAGATTACTGGTGGTCACAATTCAGATCTCTGTTAACCTCCTCTACTGATTCCCCAGCCTGGCTTCCTCACCATGCCTACTCCCAGGGTTATCACACCTGTCCATGGATTAACTATGAACACCTTCCAATTCATGTTACAGTCCAGACTAAAACTGTTATCTTTTCTCAGATACAGCATTTAAAATGTTCCTGGGTTTTAAGAGTATTGTGCAAAAGAGGGATATTAAGCCTGTCAGTACCTCTCTGCTTAGTCTGACACAACAGTCTCTTAGCATACTTGTGGAGAACTAGATGTAGTGTCTTAAAGGGTTAGTAATGTCTTGTCGTAATAAAAAGTAATATTGTAGATAGTCAAAAAATAAAGTCATTGATGCCAGCCCGATCTCTCAAATATACGGTGATAAATTCCCCCCTCCCTCCCCTTTCACTGATGTCAGCCTCTAGCTGACAGAAGAATATCCTGGTCCCAGGGGCCAAAATACTGCGTTCCAAAAAGAAATACTAAATTGGAATGGTCTACAAAGTGCGCTTGCAAACCAGGCACACTTTGTAGATCGTTCCAATGAAGTATTTACTTTTAGATTGCGGTATTTCAGCTCTGCTGAAGAGCCCCCTAGAGTCTCCCAACTCGAATCTCCTTCTGTCATCTTTACAGCTGACGTCTGTGAATGGGGAGGGAGGGGGGAACTTTATCATTGTATATCTCTCAAACCATAAAGGTCTGAGAGATTGGACTGGCATCAATGGATTTATTGTTTGAATATCTACAATATTATGTCATATTACTATAAGACATTACTAACCCTTTAAAACAAATGTTTGTGTAAAAGTAAAAAAGAGTGTGTGCCAGACTGACCAGAACAACAGCACCACTGTACAATTTCAGGTAACTGTGATACTGCATCTAAAAATTCAAGTTTGAGCTGTAATTTTGTAATAACTGGGCACCTCCCTTGTGATCTGGCTGAGCAGTGTTACAACAGTAAAAGGGGCGGGAGGGGGATACTTTGTCATTGAATTACTCTTGAACTACAACTGACAGAATTGAAATAACACTCTCCAAAGTCCAAATACTATGATGATTAATTAGAGCTGCTTTTATTATGAAACATTAATATCCCTTTAAATGGAAATATTTCATACTCTGCTAATCAAAAGAGTAATAATAAAAATAAAAAATAAAAGTCAGACATTCCATTCAAAACAAGCGTGTGGCATAGCATACTAATACAGCAGAAATCCCAAACATAGGTACTGTTTCTTCTATGCAACATAGTCTACTGCCACTTCTGCACGCTATATCTACCACAAATATTTAGCAGTGTTGTCATGGGGTCTAACTTATGTTTATTCAGAAACCCAAGCGGGGGCCCAGCTCATCCCCAAGCTACTCTCAGCAAGAGAGCGCATCCCCCCTCTGCGATGATTTTATTCCATACATATGTTATGGATGTTTGCAGTAATGGTTACCATCCGTCTGCAATGAAAGTCTTTCAGTTCTGCCTGATAAGTGGAACTCCCCGAGAGAACATGGCATTCCACATGCACACCCTCGGAAAAAGAGTTAAAAAAACAAGACAGCAGTGTATGAGAATGTCATGCAATGAGAAACATACACAAGCCTTTCTAAACTGATTTTCCTCTTCTTCTTCGTTCCTCAGGAAGCTGACCCTTTTCTTTTGAACACAAAAAAATCATAAATCATAACTGCTAACTAGGAAAAAAATGACTTTAGGGCACATGTTCCCTTCCGTACAATCTGATTGTTACAATAGTAGCTGCAGAGAGTGTTGGTAGACAGTAAAGGGGGGGGGGGGTGAAGGGGTAAGAAATCCCCCCAACGTTGCAAAAGTTTACGACATTTTTGGGAGACCCGAGAGAAACAAACCTGAACGGAAAGATACTGTCTCATCGAACACAAAGGGAATGTAATAATATCTTTGCATAAGAAGAACTATAAACATAAGGAGCAAAAGGCAACAGGCCTTTGCTTCAAAATATTTTACTCAGAGACAATGCTCGTAATCTGTTGAGTATAAACCTTTTAAAGAATCAGGGGTGTGTGAAACGTTTTGCTTTGCAAAGAATTGTGCACCCCACTGGGCATTAAAGGTATAATAATATAATAAATCTATTTTACACTATATGGATTTCTCAAAGATTATATGTAAATAAACTTATAACTACTAAGTGAACATTTACAGTGAAAAGTTTGTCTGCGGAACATGAGTAGGCCCCTGACCAAAATAATGTTCCTTGGCCTCAATACCTCCATAATGGTACTCAGCTAGGACGCCGTTACACTTCTGTGTGTGCTACAAGTGTCAGTTTACAATGCTACTTTTTTCTACTAAAAATTTGAAAATAATATGAATGAGGGGTTTCAAATTTAGATTTAAGGAAAAAGCTTACATTATTTCCTTGAAATGACTTATAAGATGTTAGGGTACCCTAAAAATTCAGACAGTGTGTTGTGGTACCTTGACCAGAAAAAGATTGAGGATCACTGGCTATTAATGCTACATGATGGTCAGTGTCCATTGAAGTCTATGGACAAATTTGTATTTAAAACACTTGATGAAAAAAATTATTTCAACTTCAACTTCAACTGAATCCAGGCCAGAATCTGCTTTTAGAAACCCAATAAAGAATGTATTGCGTTACTTCCATACACTGCTAAAACTGAAGAGTTATTTACTAGTATTCCACTGCATCTGAAGACAGACACTACTTTCAAACAACTCCCATGTCAAAACACAATTGATGTCACTGACTTTGTTTTGCTGTTTCTTGCCTCTCTGGATAAATAAACTAGATTCAGAACACAGAAGCTATAGCTGTAGATCATTGAGAGATGGCAAAAGGGGGCCTAGATGAGTTAAAGGGATGATTAGAAGTGTTAACCCCCCCAACTCAGCAGAAGTTTAAAGGGATAGTAATACTTAAAATGTAAAAAAATGTATGTTGTAGGGTTTATCCCACTGAGTTAAACAAGAGTACTCCCACTGCTGAGAGATATTTTATTAAAAGATTATACCAGATTATAACAAACTTGACTTTTTTAGGTGTAATATCACAGTGGCCTGAAAATTTACAGTAGTGCTGTTACTACACCATCCTATGGACAGCTCTGGTCTGTAGACCATAAAACTCCATAGGATGGTGTAGCAATAGCGCCACTGTAAATTTTCAAGCCACTGTGATATTGCACCTAAAAATTTTAAGTCTGAGCTGTTACAATTTGTTAATAAAATATCTCTCAGCAGTGTGAGTACTCTTGTTTTACTCAGGAGGATAAACCCTACAACATATATTTTTTACATTTTAAGCATTACTATCCCTTTAAGACATTTTTTGGAATCCCATAATAACAAATCTACACATAAAGATACTGTTTAATATCATCAAAGGGAATATAAACAATGGTCTATATAAAAAAGAGTGAAAGGGATGGATATCCACTGCTGTACTTATGTTCACTCAATACTAATGGGCCTCATTTATAAAGGTAAAGTAGACTGGGATGCATAGGGTTAATTGATTTTGTTTACAAATTCTAGCACTCCCTACTATGTGTGAAGTAAATGTGTAATCCCTTGGATGCTACAGATGTTTCCAAACAATATGCTAAATGTTAAAAAAAATATGTATATGTGTTGCGTACCTCTCTGGCACTCAAGGGGTTAATGACCATAAACATCTTTTAGCAGAATTTTCTCAAAGCAATTTCTTACATACGAACAGATATTTTTGTATCCCTTTAAAAAATCCAAACATACACATCTTCATAAATGATACGTTAGCACAATGAATAAAATTATTTTCTATAACAAAAAACTAAAACATTTTAATAACACTATTTTATGCAACAGAAGATTTATAAACCACATAAAACTTATATTATTATTTTTTTTTTATCATATTTTGCCTTTAACAGCTATGAGTAATTTCTACGATCTGTTATTGTTACGTGAGGAAAAAAACAGTGGGATAGCAACACCATTTTCAATAATCTTCCCGGAATCCCTTTGGAAGTTGGCAACTTCACCCTTAACATAAGCACAAATTAGTCATCTTGAAAAGTCCATATTTTCCATGTAAATCTGGACCAAGGATTTGTTTTTTCTCTTTTTTTTCTGTGGTCACGCGGTTTTTCAAAGGAGACACAGGAAGCAATAAAGAAGGTTTATACCATGTAGAGGGGGCACCGTGACCCAGCATTTCACTGAACAAACTTGCATCAGGCAAAACAGCTCTTGTTAAAGGAACATTAACACAGAATATGAAATTGATTGATATAACTTTAAATATCATGAACTTATAGCTAGCATCTGTAAAAAAAAACAAAATTATGACAGATCTCTAAAATAAAATCCTAAAAGTGCTTTTTTAATGTGTATATAAACTGTCCTATTCAGAGAGAATTTCATTTTATATGTTCTGCTTGTAATAAGAAACAAGAGCTAAGGCAGTGTAACGATTGAGAGAAGTAGCCACCAATCTTGTATTCAGAAAGGCTGTTGCCATATCTTAGCCCATTTACAGACAGTCCTGAACAGTCGCTTCAGTGACACCTATAAAGATTACTATGGTAATGATTATCAAGAAGTCCTGCAAAAAGGCAAAAATGGTGCCCCACAGGGCAAAGGTAAGGCTATATTTTTATGCCCCCAGAAACAAATAGATAAATTTTGCTGATGAATGAGTATGGTTGTATGTGAAGCAATGATGTCAAGACCTCTCTGGCACTAGAAGGGTTAAAAGCCTGATTTAAATAAATTAAATCTGGGGAACGTATCTGACCCCATTGTGCAGTTGGTTTGTTCCAGAATAGGTGAACTTTTGCTTCTAGAATCCACCCCTTTATCCCCCATATCTCCCAAGTGTCCCTCTTTAGGAGGGACAGTCCCCCTTTAAGACCAAAATCCCTCTGTCCCTCTTTCCCACCCTGTTGTCTCTCTTTTTAGGAAATCACACTGTATGGTGTGTATATGTGTATCTTAGTGCTCTACAGCAGTAAAACTCACATTAATGTTTGTTTAAATGTCAGTATAAGTGTTTATAAATTCGTTTCTGTAAATAAAATACTTTGGTCTTGTTATAAATCATTTATTAGGTTACACAAGGAGGTGTCAATAGGTCATGAAATAGACTAAAAATCCTCGGTAATGCCCTGCCAGCCACGCCCCCAGCAACACCCTCTAAAACACAAGTGTCCCTCTTTGGCAATTAGAAATGTTGGGAGGTATGATCCCCTACGTCAGGGTGGAAAAATCCCAGAAGTCCCCGCTTCCAAAATTGGACTTCTGGCTCCTAGATATTTAGGCAGATTTTATATATGTTTACATAACTGGGCCTCCTCAGTGGGTCCTATGATTCTTAACCCTTTGAGTGCATTCAAAGGGTTAATGGACTCCTAAAAAAATTACCTATTGCTCCTGGGTTTTCCTTATATTTTTCACCCCTGTCCCATGTTACCAGACTGAAAGATTGGAAGAAAACGCTCTGCTTGATTAAATGGTCCTGATAAATGTCAACAAAGGAGAATAACATGCCTGCTTTTGAGGGTATCTGGTATGTCAATCTGTTGCTTTCACTCATGACTGCCAGCATACCAAGCGCTGTATCAACACTTCCAGGTGCCGCAGGTCCCAGGTGCTAGCAAGTTAGCTCCATTTAACAATGACGGCAGTGGAGACACAGAATCTTGATCCCGCGGGGATACTAAGAGTGTGCCGACTCTGCAGTATGCCAAATGGCATCATGGGCACCTGTGACACATTTAGGAGGTGACACTGAAAGCTAGGGGGGTCAAAGTGGCATTTGTCATTGCTAATGTTTTCTTTGCACATTCTACTGCAGTGCTGTGAAATTAGATCATTTGCTTGTACAAACCCCCGTGGCTCTGAGAGAGAGCTTGAGAATGTGCATGCTTCATTTTTGTGTTTTATAGGTTAATGAAAAGCAGCAACAGTGATCTCACCAGCTTCAAATGAACCCAAGTAACACCTATAGCTCTCAACTCAAGCACTTTGTTTTTTGTTTTCTTTTAAACCCCTTAAGGACTCGAGGGGTGTGTAATGTGTTGCACGACCCTCTGGTCCTTAAGGGGTTAAACAAAATGCCAAACAGTTACTCTTGCCAGAGTACATCTGAGACAGCCATTTAGAAAATGTCTATTGCAACAATCAGTTAGGTGAACTTAAAGGGCAACTATCACCAATCTGTGTATCCCTACCCCAGGGCTCAAAATTTCCACTCACCACTAGCCAATGGCGAGTAGAAATTCAGCCCTGGTGGGTATGTTATGCTTGCAGTGGTGAGTAAATTTTCAGGTCTGGCTAGTAGCAAAGGACTTCATATTTTAAGCCCTGCCCTACCCCACTGTCCAGAGCAGCTATGCCAATGAGGCCAGGGATGCACTGTGAGTCCTGGCAAAACAACAGAGTTCTGGAAATAAACCAAATATACTCCCAGTTTGGTCCTGCGGAAAGAGATTAAATAGAGAAATGGAAGTACAGTTCAGTCTAGTGTCCTGCAATAACATTTGTAATGGACTTGAAAGCCCAACACAGTGTGTGTGTGTAATGAGAAAGTATAAGCAACCCAGGCAGGGGAGGGCTGGCCTGGGGGGCAGGGGGGCAGTTGCCCCCTGGTCTGGTCATATGTCTGGGCAGGTAGGCCACTGCTCCTCACTAAATCTCCCAATTTCTGCTGTAAATGGAGCTACACTAGTGATAACATAGAGCTTACAATTCAAATGGAGCTACACAAAACACACCACAGAGGAACAATCCAAATGGAGCTACACTAGTAGCATAACCCATTCCCATGTAAGCTCTATAGTATAACTAGTGTAGCATTACTTAAATCGTAAGCTTTGTAGAAGCACACTAGTGTAGCCTCATTTGAGCTGTAAGCTATGTGGTATCAGTTGCCTTACTTCACAACATTAATGCCAATTTTAAAATTAACAAAAGGGGGTGGGCTGGGACAGTGGGCTTGAGCGATATAGAAATGGGCCACTTGAATGTATTTGCCCCCTGGGCCACAAGTTGCCAGCCCTCCCCTGAACCCAGGAGTTTGTGGATGAGAGACATACTTTTGGGTTATGTCCAGGAGCCGTTTTGTGGTTCCATTGTGTATCCTTGCGCTTTTTAATAAGTCTGCTAAGCTTATAAATGCAGAATAAAAAGCACTATAACATACTTGAGACTTGAATATGAAGACCCATCCCAGCTTCCCACTGTTTAAGCCAGAAACCATCCCCAAAACAATATGTTAAAGCAGCACAAAATTCTATTGTTCACATAGGAAACATTCGTGCAGCAACAATGTTTGCAAGATGTCACCTGTGTAGATTCTAATATTATTATATGGTTGTACTTTTCACATGGCCAGTGATCACCTCACGTGAAAATACCCATGTAAAATGCTGCAACTTGCCAGCCTTCAATGCAAAGTGCTGGAAAGTTGCAGCAGGGATGATATGCATGGTGGCTTATGTGGCCACGGTCTGTCACACAACTGGCACTGGAGTTTGTGATGCTTCTCTTAACCCCCAACAAAGGGCAGGCCCAAGAGGGTAGAAGCAGGAGACTGTAAGTTAAGAACAAATCTGTCACGTTCCACTCCCTTGACAGAAAGAGTAGGTTTCCTGACTGTATTCTCATTTAAGCTATACTTAAAGATATGTTACAATTGGAAGCATATAATAATGCTATCTGTGTACACATTACATGCACAGTGCTCATTTGGATGTCATTACCCAGAATTCTGGGCTGCTGTGGAAGGCTATATACAGTGGAGTTCAGTCCTACTAAGAAACCAACAGGACAGATTTACCAATTAAACTAGTTCAAGTCACCACTTACATAGGTTTGATTTACCGGAACACTAAAGTTTAACTACAGTTTGGTATTATTTTAAATATATATATAGCAATTTAAATGTTTCCATACGTAATGATCAGGAAGTGTTTGGTGATCAGAGCTGTCCATAGGATGGTGTAGCAACAGCACCACTGTACAACTTCAGGCCACTGTGATACTGCATCTCAAACATTCAAGTTTGAACTGTGATAACTTTTGAATAAAACAACTTTCTGCATTGAGAATACCCTTGTTTTACTCAGGATGATAAACACTACAATACATTTTTTAGACATTTTACGTATTACTATCCCTTTAATTCAGAATTCTTTTAGGGTCCCATGTTTAAAGGAAATGTAGAGTAATTCTGGGAAAACCATTAGAAGCATAGACAAAAAGAAATCCCCAGTGATTGAAGACTAGAATGGTGTGCATAGGGTTGCCACCCAGCCGGTATTTTACCGGCAGGCCGGTAAAAAATTGGCTTCTGTCCAATGATAAGTCTATGCAGTGAATGCCATGGCCGGTATTTTTTTGAAGAAAAGGTGGCAACCCTAGGTGTGCAACAAACTGGGTTAAAAAGGGATTTTTAACAAATGAATGCTATAACTGTTTTCACACATTGTACAGGACACCTTCCTAGCATTCAAGTTGTTAAATTACTCAAGAAAATTAAAAAACATTTTTAAATGTCCCCTGAGGTGCAATTGGTGTGTCCCCTTTTAATTTGAACACTGGTGTCGAGAACAAAATTTGCCTAGCTCTGCTTTTGTCAAGTCTCTTCTAAGTGGAAGCCGGATTTGATGCGCTTAGGACATGTAAATACACTCGTAAGAGACTCGTCTCTACTAAACACTTAGCGCCTTCTGTATAAAAGCAAATTGGAGTGATTCTGGAGCAAACCACCTGCACCTTAGGGGAGAAATAAAAACTCCTAAAAAGATTTAAATTGGTCTTTTAACCCCCTGAATGCTAAATATGTCTCCAATGCATTGTGAAGCATTCAAGGTGTTAAAAAAACATTTAAATCAGTGAGATTATTTAATTTTCCCCAATGATGCCATTAGTTTGCACCATTTTTGCAGGGCTCTCATCTGAAAGACAAAATGTTATATGTCTGGTAATAGACCATAACAAAGGACATACAAAGGTGCAATCATATTAGAACCCAGGGTGACAATTTTAGGCAAATGTTTACATTAGGGACATTACAATTGTCTCGAATATAATTATCATTTGAGCTCCAGAGGGGATTACAAAATTGTAACACAATGAGATGCACATTTCTTGGCACACAATGGGTCAATTCCTTTTATGCCAGGGTGACACCCACTGTATTCCCAGAAATGTGTAAGGGAAAATGGCACCCATGGGATTGGAGGAACACATGCTTAACCCTTTGAGTGCCAGAGGGGTACGCAACTCTTTGCAATGCATTCTGGCACTCAAAGGGTTAAAACACACTGCGCTTATAAAGAATAGCTTGTGCAGAAGCAAATCACGATGTTAACCCTTTGAGTGCCAAACAATTAGCTGGCTACCCCTCTGGCACTCAGTGGGTTAAATGGTGTGAAAGAGATCGTAATATCCTATACTAGTTACAAACCCCGTATACACGGGCTGATCCGGAGCGGGGAGCTCCAGATGGCTCACAGCCTGTCTGTGCTCCCGGCTCCGGGCAGCAGCAGAGGCGCTGGGTGACAGTTTGTCACCCAGCCACCTCCGCTGCTGCCCCAGATCCGGGAGCACTGACAGGCTGTCAGCCTTTCCGGAGCGCTCCACTCCGGATCAGCCCGTTCTGCGAGTCCCTACTGCGCATGTGTGGTTACGCACACATAGTGGGCGACGCATTCTAGGACTTTATGTTAAAGGATAATAATTCGCTAAATGTGGGTTTGTCAGAAGTCGTCATGCTCAGTAGAGATGGCTGAGTGCGCTGCAGTCATGTGCACTACAGACTGCCCATACCGTGGCTGATAACAGAGCGGGGCTCCAAATTCAGACCATTTCGGTGCACGGAGAGGGAACTATGGTCTGAATTCCAAGCACTCTGCTCCGTATCAGCAGCGGCACAGGCAGTCTCTACTGTGCATTACTGCACCACGGCCATTGCTGGGTGGCACTGTGGCCCGCGTGAACGGGCTCTTCAACTAGGCTCACTATAAATGAAGATCTGATTATTCCTTATACTTTTTATACCACTCTCTACCTTCGGCAATGATCTTATTGATGTAGTTTTTTGTCATTATATTTTGACGTTTCCCCCCTCCCGCCCCTTTTCCCGACATCACTATTCTTTGTTCAGTTCAAAAAGCCAGTCTGGACTGATCATGACGAGGGACAATATTGTATCAGCAATATTGTATCGTCAAGTGGGGCAGGGTTTTCCTTATTCTGATAGATACAATATTGTCCCTTGTTTCAATCTGTCAGGTCATCCGGATTTCAGATCTGAGGGAAGAAGAGTGATGCTGGTAAAAGGGGCGGGAAGAGGAAACTTTAAAATATAATTACTAAAAAACTACACCAATAAGAACGTTGCTGAATGTACAGAGCCTTATTAAAAAGTATAAAGAATAATCAGAGCTTCATGTATAGTGAGACATTACTTTCTCTTTAAGATGTTAAATGTATGTCCTCACTGCTTAGTCTGGCAATAGTCAGACTCCCAGAACACTCTGTTGGTGGAGCATTAGCTGTAGTTTCAAAACAAAAGTTCTTGTAACTTTTTATTATATACAACTTTTATTCTGAAACACTACCACCAATGCTCTACCAGAGGAGTATGCAAGGAGTCTGACATGTAAGACTAAGCAGAGAGGTCATAAAAAGTTCAAATTCTTAAACTTAAAAGGAAAGGAAATGGTGCATCTTAGAAAAAATACAATAATGTATAAGAAACATTTTACTGATTATAGACAAACATTGTTTTTATAAGTGACAGGCCCATTTTAAGAACATATTACTACTACTGCAAATTCCCAAGGAGAATTTCTGAAGACCTTCATTATTTACGTAGATGCCCAGCCAAGTACACAAATCAGTTACAATCCATGTGTTACACCTAAATCCAACTAATGAACATGCTGTTTTGATTACATTCTTGCCTACATCCCTCAATCATGTTTCCGTAATTAACAAGGGGGTCTGTTAGCTATTTTGATTTCTGTCTTTTCCATAGAAATCAACAGTATTTTTCTTTCAACATATACAGATTTATAAAGTTAGATTAAAGCACTGTATCCCTTTTGTGTCCGCTGTCATTAAGCCGAGAACTCATTTTGTTTGGGAAGTTTAGATGTGGTTTTGTTAAATAGTTGAATGTATTTTGTTAGATTGTTGGAAAAGTTAAAAGACAGACATCGCATTTCTAAATGAAGTCAGAATTGCAATGTATTTCCTCTCATCCTCATTCCATTTTTTGCTGATCCAGTGGAAGGCGGAGAGTTAAAGTAAAGATATTTATACAATGTTTCCAGTTTGTCTCATATGGGAAAGAACCCTTTACTGACCCATAACCACAGTAGATAATTCTACTCCCTATTTTTAAATGAATAGGCATAGCCCTGAATGTCCTAATGCATCTCTTTCTCTAACTCTGTTAACTATATCTACCATATCTACCATCACAATTTAGCCAAGTATGGAAATTCGTTTTTTCAAATACTTAGCTGTGAAATAATTTTTTATGTGGGAGGTTCACTAATTTTGCATATTACTGCTCTATAAATTAAAGCGGAACTTTCAGCTATTAATAAGTTGCCATGCATTAATTAAGCATATGGTGACTAGCTTGGAAATACATGTCTTAACTATAAAAAGTGGCAGATTCTAAAGAAATCTTTACTGTTTGGAGACCAGAAGCCAGGTACCAACGCAAACATCTTGTCTGCGCACCTCCGCAGTCAGTCCTGGTCTCCTGTAAAGCACTGCAGCGTACCACATGATAACCGGAAGGAACTGGCAGCGCAGGCGTGCAGACTGCACTAACCTGCCCATCAGTCTCCAAACGGTAAAGATTTCTTTAGAATCTGCCAATATTTATAGGTAAGACATGTATTTCCAAGCTAGTCGCCATATGCTTAATGAATGCATGGTGATTTATTAAGAGCTAAAAGTCCCACTTTAAACCACTGCACAACGGCAACAAAGCAAACCTCCCAAAAATCAGTAAGGGGGGATGAACAAAAAAGAGGGCACAGCATCTGATTTCTGCCTTAAAGCATGCTAAACAGAGATTGAACTTAGGAACAGATTCCTTAATACCTACATATCGACTCACAACTGCTCTAGCACACACCATCTAAGTGAAAAAACCTTTACGCCACTCCTATAGAATCATAAGGAAATGTTCTGAGCCTATTTTCTTTGCTCACATTTTCTACATAGTCTGTGTCTGAATGCAGGGGAATGACATGCCCCAAATGACCATACTCTCCCTTACAGGGTGGATTTGATTTAACCCCTTAAGGACCGGCATGCGCACACATGGCCGGCACTTGCGGACCACGGGGAATTTTTTTTTTATCATTGCTTCCAGGTTCAGGGTTTCAGGAGCGGCGTGCAGCCGCGCCGGGAGCCCTGAACTCCATGCTGTGCCAGGACCGTCATTGGTCCTTAAGTGCCGGACCACCGTGACGGTCCTGGCACGGCAATGGTCCTTAAGGGGTTAAATCAAGTCGATTTAAATCACTAGTCAGTAAGACTCAATTTAAATCATGATTTTTAAATGCAAAAACTCATTCTTGCTGGTAGTTAAAACCATCAATATTTGCAACCAGGTGAAGAAGTCATATTTAGAATATAACCTTTCAGATTAGTAAAACAGCAATATCAGAACTGATTTTAGTTTAATAGATTAATCACCCTTATTTTGAACTTATAATAAAATATAACATAAAATATAATTGAATGACTATACAGCCTTAGGTACATAACTAATCTCTATTTCATGCTGAATAACCTTTAAACTATAATGTATCTTAAATAGAAAACTATCTTTAGATAGATTTTTCCTCCAAAAGCATTTCATTAAAATAAATTTGATTTAAATTAAAAAAAATCGATTTTTTTTAATTTTTTTTTAAATCATCGATTTTTATCCACCCTGCTCCCATACTTCCCACCCTTTAAACTCTTTAAATTCTCACAGCAATTTACATAGTTGTTAATAGGGGGGCAAGACTCGCAAATTTAAGCATGCAGGGGATAGGCATAAGGCTGTCCTTAACTTAAAAAAAGACCAAGGACCAAAAAAGGTTTGAGGTTTTTACTGTAGGAAAATGGGCAGAATAGATGGGCCGAAATGGTTCTTATCTGCAGTCAGATTCTATGTTTCTATGCTTAGTGCATCTAAATGTCTGTAATGTGGATTAATCCTTAGAGCAACATTTGTACATACAAACATCATAGGGCCACATGTATTAAGTAAGTCGAGCAATTTTGGGGAAAACCAACTGCACCATAGCAGGCAAATACAATGTCATCAAATTCCTATTAATTGAAATGGAACGTTTAACCCAAATTCTTTGTACATTTGGCCCATAGAATTTCATCAGCATAATTTGAAACTCAAATTTTGTATTGGAATCTTATTTTAATAACTGTGAGCAGCGCAAAATGAATTCTGAGTCTCGTCATTAAAGGGTTAGGCATAAATGTAAGATGGGCATATTAGGTCCACACATGTTCTAATCTCAGATTGCAAGCCTGTGTTATATACACTGGCATTGTCAGGAGACATGATGCAGTCACTTAACACTTTGAATACCACAGGGGTATGCAATGCATTGGAAAGCAAAGTATTGCATACCCCCTCTGGCAATCAAAAGAGCATTAATATTTTACAAATTCCGGTCCTTTAAATAAACTACAGTTTGAGGATATCCAAATTGAGAAAATTTACCTGATGAATTTTGATTGATCTACTTCAATCCTGAAGGGATAGTATTACTTCATTTTAAGGATGTGTAAAATTGTGCATATTAAAAAAGGCACACACTTTGTAGACCGTTCTAATGAAGAATGTCTTTGGAGATAAAGCTACTTCGGCTCTGTTGAAGAGCCGGCCAATCCCAGGGCCAGGATCCCAATCTGTCAGCTAAAACGCTGACGTCTGTAAAAGGAGCGGGGGGGGGGACTTTAGAAGCTTATATATCTCTAAAGCTAGCAAAGTTTGAGAGATGAGACTGACATCTTTTCATTTATTTTTTTAATATGCACAATTTTAAACATCCTGGAAATTAAGTAATACTATCCCTTCAACCAATGAAGGACCAGTGGGGTGTACAACACATTGCTTTGTAATGCAATGCTCACCCCTCTGGTTCTCAAGAGTTAAAAACGGTATAGTCTTATAACCTGGCCTGTCAGTACTATTTGTATAGTGTTCTTCCCCACACCACTACCATAGATGGTCTTACATCTGTACATTAAAGTATTTGATATGTATAAAGGAAAAAAGTTGAGCAATTCTGAAACAAACCAATTGTACCCTGAGGTCCAAATAAAAACTCAAATTGATTCAAATGGGGCTTTTAATCAGTTGAATTGGATACATTTCAAATCAATATTTAGGAGACCTCTCTAGCATTCAAGTGATTAAAAGCAACATTTAAAAAGGTATTAGAATAATAGTGCTTCCTCTTTAAAGGGATAGTAATGTTTCATAATAAAAACAGCTCTAATTAATCATCATAGTATTTGGACTTTGGAGAGTGTTATTTCATTTCTGTCAGAGTTGTAGTTCAGGAGTAATTCAATGACAAAGTGTTCCCCTCCCGCCCCTTTTACTGATGTAACACTGCTCAGCCAAAGCAGAAGGGAGGTGCCCAGGTAGATTGCAGAGAGGGACAATCTTCAATCAAGATAAGGGAAAAACCTGAAAAGCTTGTCAAGGGGGGCAGGGCTTTCATTGTTCTCATAGGAAGAAGATTGTCCCCTGCTGTTATCTGTCTGGTCTATGGACTGCATTCCACATCTGAGAAGAGATGGCTTACACTAAGTAAAAGGGGCGGGGAGGGGAAACTTTGCTTGTGAATATCTCTTAAACCATAAAGGTTTGAGAGACAAGACTTATATCGTTCTTCATGTTTTTTTAATGCCTACAAAATAAAATAAAGTTTAAGCAGACCTACCAAGGAATCCAGGGCTGCATTGTAGGCCTAGGAGTATAAGTGGGTTTGCTGAACAGGGGTCTGAAAATAGACCCCCAGTACTTCCTCACTGAAACTCAATGGACACTGTGACTCTGTTTTGTTCTGAGAGAGTTCCCGTCACATAATCCCTCATCAGGCAGTTGCCGCAGACCAGAAGCGGACAAAAATATTAACAACTTAACTTAGAAGATAAAGAGAAGTATTAGGAGCCAACTACAACTTTTACAAAAACTGAAAGGTATTTTGTTTGGTTAGACAATAGTTAATTTGCATATGGAAATGCAAGTTAATGAGCCGTCGTATTCATGTGGGTGTGTTTATATGTTAATTTGGCTGTTCGACACATGCACTAAGCTCCAGTAGCAGCCTCTGATGTTGGAGTTCACAGTTCCAACATTGTTAACCTTAGCTGGTGATGATGGGATCTTCCTATAGCTCACTATGGAGCCAGAAGACCGTTTGCTGTCTTTACTAAACAGCAGAGACAGCCACTGTTCTTCCTTAACCCTTTTAGTGCCATAGGGATGTGTAATGCATACCACTGTGTCACCAAAAGGGTTAAAAATAAGAGAATAGCAGAGAAACTACATATCACAACTTCTCTGCCCTTCTGGACTGAATGAATCAGCTGAGCGGACAATCTGACAGTCAGCTGATTCAGGTAAACAGAGGACTCCAGGCACTCTGCAACTGAGTATCTTGTGAATTCTGTTAAGAAAATGATATGTAGAGCTCATTGGGACAACTCTATAGCACCACACATTGACCATGCAATATATACAATGAAACACAGCTTAAAAAGGGGGAAATAGTCCTATAAGCTAGGAGGATATTCACTATAGGCAAAGAGTATAGGTCAATCCAAATTTTGAAATGTTGAAGGCTAGTAATAGCTTATAGAGTGGTATAAAAAGCTTGAATACAGAAGGGAAAATTGCTACAATAATAAGATATAACTGGCACCCAAATCCCTATAACTAGTACTGATGTAAATGATGAATAATTGCAGTGAACACTATGGGCCATATATTCAAAGAAGTAGCGAAATAGCTTTTGTCGTTTGTAACGACTTTTCAAAGTACAGTGTCGTTGGGATAATTTATATTTTCAGAGAGTGTCAGTTGTGATCATAAATATGTTGTTTGTCCTGACTGAAACTGTCGTATGTAACAACAAAAAATGTCTTAACTAAAGACAAAAATGTCTTAAAAAATGTCTTAACCAACGACAAAAAATGTCCTAAAAAATGCCTTAACTAACGACAAAAAAGTCTTAAAAAGTCTTAACTAAAGACAAAAATTCTCACATTCCCTCCGCTTTTTTCTTAACGTACAAATTTTGTCCTTTGGAAGACATTTTTTTGTCGTTAGTTACAACAAATTTTCTTTTCCTCTATACAACACTGGAGAATAGTTTAGCCACGCCTTTGCCCCACCCAGTTCTGGAGTTGTGTCGTACACAACAGACATTACCAGTTATTTGTCGTATACTCTATAGAAAATACGTCGTTCATGCATTCAATTACTTATTTTTGTCTTTCTTACTACATTTTTTTGTCGTTATCCCTTTGAACATATGGCCCTATGAACATTAAATGGATGACTATCGATTATACTTGCTCCCTCTAACAAGAGGATATCTATATCACGTTATTCTCCACATGCTATAGGTGTTTTTCCTTTTCTGTTGTTCTTTTATTATCCCATACATTCTACATGACCCTAGTTTTTAATTTATTCTTTATTATTGAACAGATATTCTCATTTCCAACATCTAGTTATATTATATAGAATTTGTAGTCATTTTTTATGTATATTCTTACATCTATTTTTGTTTTATTTTATCTATATTCTAGGCTGCTTATGTTTTCATTGATACTACTATATATTTTGTAGTATTGTTATAATAAATAATATTATTTTAATACTGCTCTTAGATGTATCGGTGCTATGTTTTGTTTTGTTTGTACATATACACTGCCCAAGTGGACCCCAGGATTATTACACCTGCACAGAGTTCTGAAATAGATTGTCCTCCGCGATTTTGGGAGAAGCTCCTTATCAGTAGAGATTGTACACAGCACCATGAGCATCAATGTTGAACTTCATCTGACATCCTGATTTGTCATTTCGGGTATTCATTTTCATTCTTCATTTATCATTCGTATTTTCTCAGGACAGCAGAATATAAGTATTTTATCTTCATTGTGTTCATTTTCATATAATGGTCTTATTGTGTCATGTGCAGACTTACATGAACATTCCATGCATGTTCCCATCACAGGTATATTAATCAACAGTCATCCATTTCGTTTTCATAGTGTTCACTGCAATCAGTCATCATTTACATATTTTACATGAGTACCAGTTTTGGGGATTTTGATGCCAGTTCCATCATGTTAATTGTAGCTCTTTTTTTCTTCTGTTTTTGGGCTTTTTTTTAACACTCTTTAAGCTATTACTAGCATCAATCATTTTTGCCTATAGTGAATATCATCCTACTTTTTAATATTGTTTCCCTTTTTTAATATGTGTTTTATTGTATTTATTTAAAGTCCATGTTACATTTCATTATTTTCTTAACAAGACTTACAAAGACACTCAGTTGCAGACTGCCTTGAGTCCTGTGTTTATCTGGATCAGCTAATCAGCTGTTTCAGTGAGTACAGAAGGGAAGAGAAGCTGTGATATACAGCTTCTCTGCCAATCTCTCATTTTGGAACCCTTTCAATGCTACAGGGGTATGCAATGCACATCCTTATTACACTGAAAGGGTTTAGGGGGTGCTGAAGTTTGAGTGGATCCTCTCTGCTCTCCCAGTGGGCAAGTGGGGGAGCAAAGAGAATACTCTCAGGCGTAAGCGTTACCGAAATGCTGGTGATGAGAATCCCTTACACATCACAAACAGTTTGCAACCCCTCCATGCTAATGATTCAAATCTACCTCCACCCCCTTGCATACTTAATTCTTAGTGCATATGGCAATGTTTGTCTCAATAGCCAAGGTGATATGCTCGCCACACATCGCCAGGCACTCACATCACAATAGAACTGCCCCTTACTGCATCTACCCCAGGTTATGTCCTGGCCCTGCTGATAGGCAAAAGGGATAGTTTTCTGACCACCCCCTGAACCGCTGACAGGAGCTGTTTTGGGGCTGCACACAGCAGCCCTGGGATTTTTAACAGGTCTGCTCCCATAGAAGCTGACATAGTAAAGCACGATAACTGCCCTTTAAATCAATGGATACTTTTATTTCTTCTCTATGGTGCAGGTGGATTGCCCAAAGATTACCCCACATTTAACTTTACAGATTTGGCCCAGCATTAAATAATACGCTCTAAGTTATGATTAATCCCTTGGATAATAGTGAGGACTGCAATGAATTCCTTCGCAATGTGCTGTAGACCTCAGTAAGGAGCAATCTGATTACTACAGAGGGACAATTCTGTGGCGAGCCAGTTGCACCAAACATACATTCATAAAATTCTCAGTTATTTCAATGGGGCTTTTAACCCCTTGAATGCTAGAGAGGTCTCTGACGCATTGCAAAGAAATGCGTTTGCAAGCTTTCTAGAATTAAAGGGATTAAAAGCCTTGTTTAACCATTTGAATGCTACTGCAAAACAATGCGCTGTATACAACTCTGGCACTCAGAGGGTTAAATCCCTGTTCATTTTGTATTTCGTCCCTATGGTGCAGTTGACTTGCTCCAGGACTGCATCCTCTTTAACCCTTTGAGTGCCAGAGTGGTACGCAACGCATTGCAAAGCAATGCGTTGCGTACCACTCTGGCAATCAAAGGGTTAACCCTGTGAGTGTCAGAGGTGGTATGCAACGCACTGATTTACAATACGGTATAGACCCCTCCTGCACACAAAGGGTCTTTAAATTCCAGAAGTGCAGCCTAATATCCAAGGAGCTGACCCTTTGAGTGCCAGAGGGGTACGCCACGCATGCGTGGCCTACCCCTCTGGCACTCAAAGGGTTAACGAGCAAAATGTCTTCAATAAAGACTGGCAATCAACATGTCTAAAAGGGGAACAAAATTGAACCGGGTTTTTCTCTTAAGATTAAAGATGCCTACAGTCCATAAATAATTTTGGGGAAAGGATTTTAAAACAAAAAACATGTGTTGCCTCATTATTATAAACCACTGAAAAAAAAAAAAGACTTAGCCGGTGAAAATTATTAAAGTCGTGAAGCACTTTGATCTGCTCCCCAATGAGTGAGCATTCCTTGCTTTAGACTGCTTAGCTTACCAGCTAATGAACGGATAACATTAGCTTTTATCCCTGCTACTTTTCCTCTAACATAACCTGTGCACTAATCAGCTGTCTCTGCTAATCAGTCATCTGGTCAATGACCTTTTAACATAAATGTTTGTGAATAATGGTAGGGGGAAGAGCAGACTGGTGCCTTTTTTTGTGGGTTGCCAAGTACTGGAGACCAAAAGGTTAAATGGCAAAGCCATATCCTGCCTGGGTGATAAATCTCTAATGGGAAGGCGTGAGCTTTGACACCTCAAGATGTACTTGATTACAAAGAGCGATTTTCTTTTTAACCAGAAACAGCTTTCAGTTACACAGTCACCTCTACATTCAAATATTTGGTTATTTTTGTTCCTTTGTTGTTGTTTTTGTAATTTATCTGTTAACCTTTTGAGTGCTAGAGGGTTGAGTAATGCATTGCTTACCCATATGGCACTCAAAGGTAAATAGACAGTTCAAAAGAACACATGAAGACACATGGACAAATAATAACTGTTGTTCAATCAGTTTTGGTTGGAAATGGCAGCCTTATAGAAACATAGTATTTGATGGTATATAAAGAACCATTCGCCCCATCTAGTCTGCCCATTTTTTCATCTGTAGAAACCTCAAACCTTATTTGGTCCTCGGTCTTGTCTTATGTTCAGGATAGCCTTATGCCTATCCCAGGAATGCTTAAAGGGATAGCTCCAATTATAATAACTAGTATTTATATAGTGCTTTTCTTCCAGTGGGACTCAAAGCACTTTCAGCACAAGCTTTTGGAATTAACCAAATCAGCAGCTGAAATAACAGACTTTATTATTATCCAATCAATGGCACTCATTTATCAACCTCAGAAGAATGAAGGGCTGAGTTGACCCTGCTGGGATTCAAACCTGCAACCTTGAGGTTTGAACAGGCTACATCATCAGGGAATTTACTACTGAGCTAACTCACCAGCTAATTATTCTTTATAGTATCTGGGCCAAGGAGAGTGTTATTTCAATACTGTCAGAGTTGTAGTTCAAGAGTAATTGAATGATAAAATATCCCCTCCTGCCCCTTTTACTGATGTAACAAGATTGTCCCTTGCTGTGAGCTGTCTGGTCAAGAGACCAGATTCCACATCTGAGGGGAGGCTGCTTACACTAGGTGAAAGATATGGGAGGGGGATACTTTATCATTCAATTACTCTTGAACTACAACTCTGACAGTATTGAAACAACACTCTCCATGGCCCAAATACTATGAAAATTAATTGGAGCTGCTGTTTTTGTGCAACATTACTATCCCTTAAAACCCCTCACTGTATTAACCTCTACAACTTCTGCTGGTAGGCTGTTCCACTTTTCTCTCCCCCTCAGTGCAGTAAAACTTTCTTAACCCCTTGAGTGCCAGAGAGGTACGGAACGCATTGCTTTGCAATGTGTTCCATACCCCTCTGACACTCAAAGGGTTAAGTTACATCTAAACTTCTGTCTCTCTAGTTTTAACCCCTTAGGGTCCGACGATCCCGCGGTGTCTGGTCCTTTAAGGACCAGATAGACGCGTTCGACGTGCCGTCCCACGTGACTGATCACGTGGGGCGGCACATCGCAGGGAGGACTGAAAGAGATCACTCCGGTCTTGGAGCGATCAATTTCAGTCCACTGTATTACTCACCGCGCTCCTGGACCAGGACCGTCACTGGTCCTTAAGTGCCGGACCAGCGTGACGGTCCGGGTACGTCACAGGACGCAAAGGGGTTAAACTATGACCTCTTGTCCATGCCTAACATTTCAGACATAGAGACTTGTTCTTCATAAATATTCTTCTTAACCAGTGTGTATAAGGCACTGCATAGCAATTCTCTGCACACCCTTCTGGTCTTTCAAGAGTTAAAGGAACACTAACACCGAAAAATTAAATTTATATAATTTTATAAAAATGACAATGTATGTAAAACTCTAAATTTCAAGCTACATACCTAAAAATACAATCACAGATGTGCTTTTTAAATCATATGTAAAATGTCCTATTCTGACTCTTATTATTCTAATAAGGACAAGACTGAAAGTCAGTTGATTTATTAACCCCTTACAGCCCGAGGACGTACATGTACGTCCCAAGCGGATGTCCCAGGTGGACAGAGGACGTACATGTACGTCCCGGAAATCGTTTTAAAAAATGAAAAAAAATGTTCGATAGACGTTAAGTGCCGGCCGCGTGTACGCACGGCCGGTCACGAAGGAGTTAAAGAGTTATTTACATATGAAAATAAATGGAGCTCCTATTGCTCTACATAGGTTTTTGAAGATCTGGAGCGGTCATCAAAGGATCCTCCTCCCACCCCTTTTACCCACTTCATGCTACTCTCCAGACTAGTCCAGATGGAGCGTAGTGAGGGACAATCTTCAATGAGCATAAGGAAAGTCCTACCCTCCTTTGTCAAGGGGGAGAAGGGGTTTCCTTATACGCAGTTATGAAGATTGTCCCTTGCTACGAGTTGTCCACTACGATGACTGGATTCCATAACTGAGGGGAGGTGGGTAAGGATAGGTAAATGGGTGGGAGGGGGATACTTTATAATTAAATTACTCTTGAAATACAAATTGCATACTGTTGACATACCACTCTACATGCTCAAAAAACTATGTAGAGCAATCGTAGCTCCGTTCGTTTTCATCCGTTACTATCCCTCTAAGATTTGCACCCACCTCTATTGAATTCAAAAAGGCTCTAAACTTATATCAGCCTATTTACAGGCAATCCTGGGCAATCACTTCTGTGACACCTACCAAGAATTTTATGGTATTTTGAGCCCTGGAAAAGGCAGGAATCACTGCTCCCACAGAGCAAATGTAAGACTAGATTTTAGGCCTCAGAAGAAAAATAGGGAAGTTTACATATAATATGCTAGTATGAAGTACAGAGTAATTAAGTGTATTGAGCCCTAGATAATGTTTAGATATTACTGCTCCTTTAAAGGGTATCTGGGAGCAGACCTGCATCAATTCTACACTGTGCAGGACAATTTCCTGTCCTGAAAGATGGAGGTCCCCAGAGACCCAGGCCTGAAAGCAAAGTGGTTCAATAAGGCTGTGCATGCAACACAGGAGTCTTTGGCCGACAGCCATAGACTTTTAGTTTGCATTCCAGCTGTGAGGGTCAGTTTTCGTAACCCCCCTCCTTCCCAGCTGATAGGAGCTGTTTTGACGCTGTACAGTGCAGCCTTAAACTTATTACTAAGTCTGATCCCACTGAAAATGATTTAATAAATGCGTCAGAAATGATGACCATTAATTAATAAATTTGACATTAGAATAAAGACCTTTGAGGTCAGACCCTTCTTTCTCCTTCAGCAACCATCTGACAGACAGCCATGCTTTAATACTAATTTAGAACTAATGCGTCCTTAGGCAAAAAAAAAGTGTGTATGTCTGCAAGCGCGCACACATACACACACACAAAACCAAACACAGCACTCTCTACATCTGCATTTGGTTTGTTCCAGTTCCACAAATGACTTTTCATAAATATGAAAAACAAAATCCAAAAGTAAATTCAAATATATCATCACTTCTGTTTTCATTAGAGAATAATAAAAATTGTCCTTTAAGACATTCTTCACTCTTCATTTTGAACAATTTTATGGATTTAAACAAAGAAAAGCACCGACCAAAAAGTAACAAGGATTATTAATCAAAGCATATTTTTCAAATCTTTACAAAATGTCTGAGGGGAGTTATAAAGTGCACATGTGTACATTGTTGGGGCTGTATAAAGATACACTACATACAAAGGCCAAGTTCTAGTCTTCGTCTTAGCCATGAAAGATACAGACTAAAGAAAGCTGTAAAATTATTCACTACAATCCTCTGCAAAAACTTTTCAAGGAATGTGGTTTTGGCCAAGCCCAACACAATAAAAAGAGGCTGTGACTAATTTACTGGTCTCTGAAGTAGGGATTTATGTGTTAATTCCACAAGACATCTTTAAGAACTGTTTTCTGTTTTACAAGACAATTTTGATAGCTGAAGATTCCTTGAAGCATAAGGGCAAAAGCACAGTAATCCTATGGCAAAACAAATGCACCATATTTAAAAAAAATATTCCCCTTGGATCTTCATGCATATATCTCATTGTGACTATATTATTTATTCTGTAGCAACTACAATAAAAAAGGGTGACAGCAATGTACTCAAACTTGTGCTACAGAAAAACATATCAGAGCTCGGAAACAGGATTTTAAACTATACTCAAGTAACATCATATCAAAATTATTTAGCAATCTGTTCACATAGATAACTTTAAAAGGAAATATCCATCAAGTTACCCTAAATTGGCTTGCATTTTCTATTACAGAGACTATTCACATGAGCAAATACCACTACATATGTGACAGCCCAATAGCATGCATCAACTTTCCTACCATAGACAATAATAGCTGGGAAGCTGTAGCCTAGACGGTCTGTACCATGATTGGATTGCTGAGATATATACATTGCAATGTCCAATCACTGTGGGCTGCATATGGGCATTAACCAATAATGTACAGCTGGAGTGCTGTGAGCATGCTTAATCTTTGGCAACCTCAAGTGGTCCTGTCATAAAATGAACTATATGGGACAAAGCCTTAAGAAAGGTCCCCTTTGTCCTGCACAGATTATATCATAACTATACATGCTACGATGCTGCTTCTGTATAGAGCTGCATACATGGTTAGCAATGAATAAAGGAAAAAAAAAATAACCAGTTTATTAGATGTTTAAGAAGCAAACATGACATTACTTACGGTAATGCGGATCAATGTAACCATTCCTTGGGTCCATGGCAAAGACAGTGCCACGGTAAGGAACTGAAGGTTCAGGCAGGTGTGTTATAGATCCATGGATCTCTTTCTTTATTAATGAAGCCCTTTCCTCACTAGATGTAGAAGGCTCCTCACTGATTTTACTGAGGCCTTGCCCCCCTTGTGGCTGCATTGTGATTGCGTTTCTTCGCTCTCTGTGAAAGGTCTGTACAGGACTTTCATCCTCTGAAAGGGAAAAAAATTAAAATATCAATATACGGCAATATCAAGAAATACATTTTTAGTCACCTAATGTACTTTCCCCAGCTTTAAAATATTTATTCTTAGTGGTGTAATTGAGTGGTGTGTTTGTATTTTAATATAAGTGATTTATCACAGATAATAGATCTATCATAGATTTACAATGAATACAAACAAATTGCATTTGCTGAATTATAATGGATTGCAGTGTCTGTGGCACAGAAAATGCTTCCTCAAACTTATAAACCTTATACCGTAGTACAGAGTGAAGTCGACTCATTTGGATTCTGTCAATTACATACTGCCCAAGTGTCCTTCTTTATGAGGGACATTCCCTGTTTGAGACCCAAACCATCTGTCCCTATTTCACATACTCTTTTTAGGAGATCAGACTGTATGGTTTGTATAGAAATGCATCACATTGTTTGACAGAAATAAAACTCCCATTATTGTTGATTTAAACTTCAGTATATGTGTTTATAAATGAATCTCTTTAAATAAAATATTGAGGGATTGCTCTAAATTATGTATTCAGTTACCCAAAGAGGTGTCAGTAGGTCACAAAACAACCTAATACCTAATAACCTACCAGCTGCATCCCAGCAGCAGCACCTAAAACAAGTGTCCCTCTTTGGCCATTTGAAATGTTGGGAGGTATGCAATTCCAAAAAATAAATAACTTACACTAACTATGAGGATTCTAGCAACAATGTCACCAGTATTGGGTATTTATTATAATGAACTTCTATTAGAAACAGAACAGCATCCTATTTCATGGGTGACTTGCTGTTATCTTCTCAACAAATTGCAATTTTTAGGGGAAAACCGTATTTCATCAGTGAGCTGAGTGTCCAGAGCTACATACATTATTTGTTGAAAGGAAATAACAGACTGTTCTGTCTTGGGGTAGGTTTAATAACCCTCCCTCAAATGCAGTTGGAAGATAAGAATAAGAGGGGAGACCTGACAGGGAAGAGTGGGGAAATACATTGCACTTCTAATAATGTCCCCCCAAACCCTATTAAAGCACTACAACTACAGAAAGCAGATTATGTTGTTGTGCATTTGGGTATGTGTACATCTATGTACTTGGGTATGTGGATATGCGTGTGCCAATGGATATGTATGTGTCTGTGTGTGTGTGTGTGTGTGTGTGTGTGTGTGTGTATATATCATTTTTGGCTGTTTATCTAAGCCCATCTAAATGATAAGACAAGTCATGCCATTTAAAACAAAATAAATGTATTTAAGTGTAACATGTGTATGTACATATGTAGATATAGTCAAAATTAAAATAATAGTGTATTATAATATATTGTGTGACTTAAGATGCTTGGCTTCTATTCATCCATCCATTCAAGTCCTGACCCCTTAAGTAGCAAAGTTAGCAATTTGTTTATCTATGTTAAATTAAAATTATGTTAGCTTTTAACCCTTGTAAATTAATAATGTTCCATACTTTCCTGACAAACTTCAGTGATTGTTACACAGATCAGCAATATTAAAAGAATGTAAAAGAAGGACAAATGGCAGTGACTGTTCAGACATGGGTATACAAAAGCTGACAATTGCAAATGTGTGACCTGACATTTTGTGATAAATGAAATTACATCATCTGAATCTAAGAAAGTTATAATGAACTGTAATTGTTTGAATAAATTATGTTTTCTTCTTTGATTATAGAAACAATGTGTTTTATCAGTGAGGCTCGAAAAGAGATAAGAAAAACTGTTACATTCTACATGTGTAAATATATAACTTTTGCTTTGTTGTGAATTTTTTGGTGTATAAGTATATGTGTCATGTTTTTGTTTTAAAACAAAATACCTTCATCAGGCCAGTGAACACCATGTAAAACCATTGTTATATACCTCTACAGATGGGTAGGTGACAAAGATGGCTTCCAACATTCAGTGATGTCATCAATATTGATGTCTGCCATCATGAATAATTAATATACATGAAAACAAGCAATAGACTTTTTAAAACTTGCTCAAAAATTGCTTGTTTTCACTATGTCAAGTTTTGTTTAATGTATGAGTAATTATTTTTCATGAAGCTAGATACTGACATTGATAGTGTCATTGACTGCTTTGCATGACGGTTGATGCCTAAAGATCTAGAGCGGTATAAGGAGAATTGTATATTTTGGTTTAAGATCAGCAGGTTGATAAATCAATAACCCCCGATGCTTTCCTATTGAAGGAAGATGGGTAGAATCACTCTGTAAGGATGGAAGAATTCACTGCTTTGATCCACAAACTTCAAGTCCTTTGAGTACTTATCACAGGGATGGAAAAAGGAGCCTAGGAACCTATCATTTTTCTTCTGGCTGCTAAATTGAGTGAGTGCTTTAACCCCTTAACGACCTCTGATGGTCATAGTACGTCAAGGGTCGATCTGACTGAACGACCCATGACGTACTATGACCGTCATGGAGTTCCGGGCTCCCCCCGCAGCTGCACGCGGTTCGGGGAGTCCGGAACCGGAAAAAGGAAAAAAAAAATGTTCCGCGTTCCTTAAGTCGCGTCGCAGTGACGATCGGCAGGTCATTAAGGGGTCAAATGCAAATCTATCAGTACATCCTTTCAATAATTATATTAAACAATAACATTTCTAGTTAGCTCCTATAAAAATTGTTTTTACTTTGTTTTAATTCCTGACCTATCCCACAATTTTATTATGTATAGATAGATAGAGATAGATCGATAGATAAAAAGTGAATACATGCATTCCAACCAAGCAATAACATGCAACAATGCTACATACAGCATATAAACTACATTTCAAAAGCTGTACAAATGAACATCATGGTTTTCTGGCTGGCAAGCCTGAAGGAATAAAACAGCTATTTGTGGATAAGTTTCTTGTCTTGTTGCAGCCATATGCTGAAGATATTTCTTGGGGAAAGTAGATCGAAGATAAAAGTGCCACTAAAGGGCATATTGTGTATGCTGAAAATCAATCAGAAGAGTGGTATCCAAGAAGGACATCAATGGTATTTTAATGGACCAGCAACATAGCAACATGCAAGTACGATCAGTTAATTTTAAGGAGATTAAAAACTTACTAAAAGCTTTGTTAGCCATTTGTTTATAATATAGATAGTTTTGCAGAAATTAACCTTTACTTGTTGGTGGCACAGTATGGCACTTTATGCTAATCAGATTGTGTGCTGGGCCAGTATTACTACACAATGTGTTAAAACTGAATTTAGGCACAGCCGCACACACTGGGGGTGCTTCTAATAGCACAGAGAAGCAAAAAGGTTGGCCTTGAATATGACTGATAAGCATACTGTGAGGGGATTCTGCATAAAGAGACACACTCGGGTACCAAAATATAAAGATTAATTTCTCAAATACAATTTATCTTACAGAAAAACAGCTAGAACAATACACTGGCAGAAATTAATTAATAAAACTTTAATCAAGACACTTTGATTTGATACCAGTGAGCAACATCACAGTCAGTCAACTATGCCACCACTCCTAAAAAAACACATATTAAAATACATTGGGGGTTATGCACTAAGGAGTGATAAAGAAGTGAGAAAGTGGAGAAATCTTAGTGAATTGGCTCCACTGAATAATATAGGAACTGGAGAAGTGGTATCACTGGAGAAGTTACCTCTGCGTTATCACCTCTTTATCACGCCTTAGTGCAGTGGTTCTCAAACTGTGGGTCAGGATCCCATCGGGGGTCGAATGACGATTTGTCAGGGGTCGCCTAAAACCATCATATATTTATATTTCGATTCATAACAGTAGCAAAATTACAGCGATGAAGGAGCAACGAAAATTATTTTACTGTTAGGGGTCACCACAACTTGGGAAATTTTATCAAAGGGTCATGGCACTAGAAAGGTTGAGAACCACTGCCTTAGTAAATCTCCCCCATCGTTTGGTGAAAAGTGGAACATGAGAAAGCTGATGACATAGCCCAGTAGCTTAATGCACCAGCTTTAGAATCTGCTCAAACATCAAGGTCATAGG
This sequence comes from Rhinophrynus dorsalis, assembly GCA_037306005.1. Lineage (NCBI taxonomy): Eukaryota > Metazoa > Chordata > Amphibia > Anura > Rhinophrynidae > Rhinophrynus > Rhinophrynus dorsalis. The sequence goes on along the minus strand of CM074723.1, from coordinate 346,895,422 downwards.
TTCCCCCCAAGGTCAACTCAGCCTTTAATCCCTTATGATGTAGATAAAATGAATACCCAGCACATGTTTGAAAACAAGAGGAAATCTGATTTAACCCCTTAAGGACCATTGACGTGCCAGGACCGTCAAAGTGGTCCGGCACTTAAGGACCAGTAACAGTCCTGGCACGGCATGGAGATCAGGGCTCCCGGCGTGGCTGCACGCCACTCCGGAAGCCCTGAACCGGAACTTAATTAAAAAAAAAAAAAAAAGCCCCATGTTCCTCAAGTGCCGGCTGTGCGTATGTGCGCCGGTCCTTAAGGGGTTAAGCCTTCCTGGTTTACAACTTTTATTAAAAAATGATTTACCACCACCACTACCTATCATTTAACCCTTGAATGCAAGAGATGTTCCCAGTGCGTTGAGAAGCAATAAATGGGAGACATCTCTAACATGCAAGGGGTTAAACCTTTGAGTGCCAGAGATTGATACCTCTCTGGTATTCAGAGGGTTAATTTAGAGTGGGTATAGTAACACAATTTAAAATAATCTGGAAAATGTCATAAATATTAATAAACACATTTAATATTTTAGTGTTTTGAGGGTTTTTTTTAAGTGAACTACCTCAAAAACGACATTTCCAACTACTCAATAAGAGAGCTCTTGAAAAAGGAGAAGATAAGTAATTGTAACATCCTGGGTATTTTATTTTCATTTGACAAGAAGACAAAACAAACCACTGACACACATAAAGTGTGGAAGCAGTACTTATGAGTACCATCCCAGAGAATAAGGAGTATATACAGCAAACTTTGAGGATAAATCTGTACCGTGGATTCAGCGTTATGTAAATAGTTTATACCTCCGGTAGAAGAAGAACAGAGTATTCCCAGGAGTTGTCACTGCAAACAGTAAGTATTAACAGCTGTGACATCAGAATGTAAGGAAACGAATAAATCACGCACGTGGGTACACATCTCTTTCTTGCTGCAGTTCTATAAAAGTGAATAGATGTATACATATCCACTACGAGTGCAATGATTAAGACCAGACATCTCCCCCTGTAACCTTGGGAAAGTCTTATTTGCCTTGCCAAGCTTTAGAGTAAAAGCTCTAACTATGGTCTGTACTCAGGCAGAAAAAGAGGTGCAATTCTAGGAACAACCAACAGCATCATAGGGCAGGGGAGGGTAACATTTTAAAAGCTTTTGGCACCAGACTGAAAATTTAGCAGCCAACTACGGGTTTTAGAAGCTGGTGACGATATAAAAAAATGTACATAAAATCTTCCTAAAATTTAGGAGCAAAAAATAAAATTTCAGGACCCTGGATTTTTCCACCCCTGCCATAGATGACAAAAATCATCATATTCCGATTAATTAAAATGGGGCTCTTAGCTCCTTGAATGCTAGACAGGGCACCAACAATTAACCCTTTGAGTGCCCGAGGGGTACGCAACGCATTGCTCTGCAATGTGTTGCAAACCCCTCTGGCACTCACAAGAAGCAATGAGCTGGTGACCTCTCAAGGATTCAAAGGGTTACAATTCACAATTAACCCTTTGAGTGCCAGAGGGGTAAGCAACACATTGCGAAGCAATGCGTTGTGTACCCCTTTGGCACTCAAAGGGTTAAATCAACAGGAATTTTAATTTGTCCCCTATGGTGCAGCTGGAGAGCCACATGATACCTTTGTTCTAATATATGTGATGCTACAAAATTGAGCTATTCAATAACTGCATGGAGAAATGGGAGGATGAACTCAGGATGTCCAACTGTTACTGGACTACAACTCCAAGGCAGGCTGAGGATGATGGGAGTTGTAGTTCAACAACAGTTCAACAACAGCTGGAAAGTCACACGTGGACCAACTCAAAAAGACTGTCAGAGAGACCTGCAATGTGTAGAAACAACCAGCCTTTGACAGTAAAAGATCTCAGGAAATCATCAATTACAGTTTAGTGACTTAGGTAAAGTTCACACACCATCGTAAATCCCCCTTCTCATGGTAGAAACGTTTATAATATAATACGTGCTGGAGTCAAACAGAGAGAATAACTGGCTAGTGTTCGTCAGACTCTTGAGTCTCTGAACTGTGATTAATTATTCCTGGGAGACATGATTGAAAGCCATAATTCACTCTTCCTCCGTTTTTATCATAACATCACAAATACCATCCCTTAATTGTAGGGTGAAGCCATGGAAATGAATTCCAGGTTGCTTCAGTGTTGAATAGTTTAATTGTGGTAGGCTTTACCCATAAATAGACAAATATGCTCCAAAGAAGTGAAGTCATTTTCATAGAATTTATAATGCCAACATATGATAACCCCCCCACCACCACCACCACCACTGAAAAGTCAAAACAAGTAATTCCCAAAACGGTATTCATTTTCTTGCCTGGGAAAGCTTAACAGCTTGGGACCAAGAAACGCTGATGTAATAAGAAGAACGCAAGCAATTCTAGAACAAACCAGCTTCTCAACAGGGGGCAATTAAAAATCCCTATTGATTTAAACGTGGCTTTTAACCCATTTAATAATGAGATGCAGACCTCTCTCTCTACCATTCAAGCGGTTAAAAGCCAAATTTAAATCAATGGAAATTTTGGGAATTTTTGTTTGTCCCGTATGGTGCATCTGGTTTACTCCAGAATAATTCCAGTGATCTTCGTGGCACAAAACCCTCAAAATGTGAGATGCATTAATATGTCTCCTCTCTATATTCAGAGCTGGAACCAATTTCCTAGTGCCACAAAGGTCTAACGCCAGTGGGAGCTGTGGAGCACTGTATTCCTCTAAGCCAATTTTGTCCAAGTTCAGTCCTCGAGGGCCACCAACAGGCCAGCATGTAAGGATTCCCCTGATTAAGCACAGGTGATATTCATTTTGACTAACTCACCTGTGCTTAACCCCTTAAGGACCATTGACGTGGCAGGACCATCACGCTGGTCCGGCACTTAAGGACCAGTGATGGTCCTGGCACGTCACGTACTTTTACTCACCGCGCTCCTGTAGGAGCGCTGTGAGTAATACCGGGCACTGAAGTTGATCGCTCCAAGACCGGAGCGATCTCTTCCAGTGCCCCATTTGACGTGCCGCCCCACGTGATCAGTCACGTGGGACGGCACGTCAAACTTTCCTATGTGTTCCTTAAGGGACGGCACGCCCCAGGACCGCTGGTCCTTAAGGGGTTAAGCAGGGAAATCCTTACGTTCTGGCCTGTTGGTGGCCCTTGAGGACTGAACTTGGACAGAACTGGAGTAGAGGAATACAATGCTCCAATGCTATGCTATTTTTACATTAAGTACTAATAAGGGTCACAAGAAATGTGCATAACTTTACTCAATTTCCCTGCTCATGCTATTAGCAACGAAGTCAAGGCTTGATGGCATTTAAGTCTTAACCCTTTAAGGACCAGTGGAACATGCAAAGCACGGTGAAGCGATGCACAGCACACCCCTCTTGTCCTTAACTGTTTGAGTGCCAGAGGGGTATGCATTCCGTACCCCTCTGGCACTCAGAGGGAAGAAGGATTAACTAAGCGTGTGCCAGTATGCAATACACCATGTACAGGCACGTGGGTGGGAACCAACACCCAGTGCAGGAAATGACTTGTACACTTCCCCCAGAGAGCATTTCAATTCACCAAAAAGGGCTGAGAACTTCACTGGCATAATATGAGTTAACCCTTTTAGTGGAAGAGAGGTATGCAATATGTTGCTCTGGAATGCGTTGCGTACCCCTCTGGCACTCAAAGGGTTAAGAAATTAGATTTTGAATTTAAAAAAAGTAATCTGTATAAAACTTATGTCAACAATGCATCCTCTGTGTGTCTTGTCTATGCACTGTCTGTAATAAGTACATTCTATACCCAGTGGCCATTTGAGGTGTGAGGTAAGATAACATATGATGTTACCACTGATATATCCATGACATTCTCTGCAAACATTTTTATGTATTTTTAGGCAATTTTGAGCTGACAATTTTAAGGTGATAAATAACCCGTTTCTGGTACAAACAAAACAAGAAATAGGTACAGAGATTTTTATTTCTGGTTAACCTCTTCTTATTTGTAATTACATGTTAAAATTATAGTAATAATTAATATGTAAAATAATATATATGTTGTAGGGTTTGTCCCACTGCTTATAGGTGTTTTTTCAAAGTTATTAAGCTCAAACTTGAATTTTTGTAGTTGCAGTACGACTGTGGCCTGATATTGTACAGTGGCGCTGTTGCTACACCATCCTATGGTGATTTATGGTCAACTGACAAGAGCTGTCCATAGGATGGAGTAGCAACAGCTACTTTAAAGGAACACTAATAATATTAAACTTTCACTTACTGTACACTGGGCAGAAAATCCTAATGGCCACTATGGATTCATTATATATGTACTGGTTCTTTAAAATGAATCTTTATTTCGTTCTAGTTATCATTAGCATGGAGGTGCACATGATTCTTTGTTGTCTTAACTCCAGGACCCTAAACTGGCATGTCAAGTTGTGTCAGGTAGGATGCAAGGTGAGGTGGTTTGGTGATGCAATGTGAAATATTCAGTTCATTAGAAATGAAGAAGTATCACTTGCAAATACATTAACGTTACATATACAAGAATAGCCATTTAAAGGAACAGCACATTTCTTTTATGAAAAACCTAAAAGTTATATAGCTTGTACTGTTAAGAAAAAAATGGCCCTCCCACTGCTGTCAGTTGTTTTATGCAAAAGTTATAACAGTTCAAATTACTAGGAAGTGAATTACAGTGTGATTACTTCCCAAGAGTTTAGACTGACAGCATGACTCAGCAGTTTCTATCACATTCTATGGAGAACTGTTTGTCAGTGATTCACTTCTCACAGATAATGCAACATAATAAGCTGGAATTGGAATCTGACCACTAGAGAGCACTTCATGGGGAAATCCACTAAGGAGCAGTGTTAGGCAATCATTGGTTCTTCAGATGTTGAGGACTACAACTCCCATCATCCCTAATCAGTCAGCAGCTGTACCATTAGAGCTGTCACCACAGTGAGAGAAACCTATCAAATTCCCATATTATTCTATGAACCCTATCCACTAAGAGAGTGTTTCCCCGCATCTACTTAGGGGTGTCTAATAGGCCATGTCTAGGATTTCCCTGCTTATGCACTACTGAGTTAATTAAATGCCTGAGCCTCTGATTAACTCACCTGTACTCAAGCAGGAAAATCCTAAAGGCATTGTCTGTTAGGCTTCCCTGAGAAGAGGGCTGGGGAACACTGTACTAAGATAAAATATGGAATAAATAGATTTGTCTCACAGAGTGACTTCTCTTACCTTTCCTTCTCTTTGTGACAACTCTACTTTCAACTGTCTGGCTCAATGCATCACAAGGCAGATGGTGTTTCTTGGGAAACAGGATTCACACAAAGTGTTTCACACACTGTTGGGTGGGGGAAAGTGAAAGGTAACAAAAATATCTCTAATTCCTATGTAATTTTATGGATCCCATGCACTAATCTATGTTCAGTAAATAAGAGAGGATAAAATAAGTGTCACATTCATAGAAACAATAGGAGAGAGGTCCCTGCCCCAAGAAGCTTACAGTCTAAATGGGTAATAGGAGACAGACAACAGGGTTTGAGGGTGTCAAGTGCTGAGATTACAAGTGCTGAGATTACAAGTGCTGGGACGAAGGCAATTTCTCTCACTTTTCTCCAGTTAGTGAATGTTCCCTAACAACAGTGATTCTCAACGCTACGCCTCTGGGATCACCAACAGTTAATGTATTTAACCCTTTAAGGGCCAGAGGGGTGTGCACACCCCTCTGGTCCTTACTGGGTTACAATATCCCTTCTTGAACACAGGTGGGTAATCAGTAGCTCAGTGATTGTTTTTCATTTACCTGCTTTTAACCCTTTGAGTACCGGGAAGGCATACAAAGCATTGCATTGCAATGTGTTGGATACCTCCCTGGCACTGAAAGGATTAATTGGCATATCCAGGAAAAGCTGATGTGCTGGAGGTGCCCCAAAGACAGGGGTTTAGAATCGCGGCTCTAGAATGTAATACTGGCCAATATGGCAACGGATGGGGCTAACATGTTTGTAAATCCTGGATGCTTGAGATGTGCCAGACGCAGCACTAAGGGAGACATTTCTAGGATCCAAAGGGTTAAGTAATCTTGTCTTAAGTTCATAAAAAAAAAAAAAGCGATGAGGGTGGTTTACTAAGAATATAGTGCATCTCTGGAGCAAGCCAACTGCATAATTTGGGCCTAATAAAATATCTCATTGATTTAACCCCTTAACGCCCCTTGATGGTCCTGGCACGTCATGGGTGGATTTGCATTAAGGACCCATGAAGTGCCAGGACCGTCATGGATTCAGGGCTCACCTCTCGGCGGCACGCCATTCGGAAAGCCCTGAACCGAATGTGGAAATTAAAAAAAAAAAATGTCCATGGTCCTTAAGTGACAGCTGCATGGGCGATCGTCCGTCCTTAAGGGGTTAAAAGGGGCTTTTAACCACTGGAATGCTAGAGAGGTCTAAACACATAATGAAACTATACAGTGAAGACCTCTATAGCATTGAAAGTTTTAAAAATCCCATTTACATTAACGGGAATTGTTATGTGTCCCCGATTGTTAAGTTGATTTGACCCAGAACTGCTCCAAGTCCACTTTGCACATCACACTCAAAGGGGGTTATGGATTAAGGCGTGATAAAGAGATGAAAATGCGGAGATAACATCTCCAGTGATATCACTTCTACAGTCCCTATGTTATTCTATACAGGCTATGCACTAAGATCTCCAGAGTAGGTGAAATCTTAGTGCATTGGCTCCATAGAATAACACTGGAGAAGTGATATCACGGTAGAAGTCATCTCCTCTCTTTATCGCACCTTAGTCCATCTCCCTCACTGTGTTGCACAAACAAATGAAGTGTCTAAAAACAGGTCTTTCTACTAGTTAAAAATGGTCTAGTTAATTGTATTTTACAAATAAATTTGTGTTGTTTTAACCAATTAACTTAAAAAATATCTCTCAGTGCTGAAGATTTATTTTTCATTAGAATGACATGGAATTCTAACAGGGAGACATTATGGTACGAGTTTACCTCGTGCCGCGCATCACAGAATTGCCTTTGAAAGAGGCAGATAAAAACTTGACAGTGCACGCACTCCAGAATACAAATAGCTGAGGGATTTGCAAGACCTTTCTTTCTCTGTGCAAGCACAGAGGAGAAACTTCCCCTGTAATAATTCTGCCTCCTGCAAGTGCAGAACCACTTCAGCTGGCCAAAGACGAAAGCTGCCTAATCTTGTTCTGTTGAACTGAATTGTTCAATAAGGTTTTAAGAGGATGTGTAGACAGGCTGTGCCAAGCCAAATTATTGACAGAAACATACTGTCCGCCATGGCAACAAGTGGGAGTCTATTGCAAAAATGTAAGCAAACAGCCCACTTCTCCGGCAGCATCTGCCAAAGGATTTCGACAGCCAAACACAAGACAACTGTTACTGCTTGTCGGGGTTTTTCAACAGACAGCTATAGAGGCAAAAGAAACATCCGATCTGCCAAAATGTTCTTCCCAAATGAATAGCTTACAGTTTAAGTAAAGATACTCAGCTTTGTAAACTTTTTCTAAATATCTCCTAACTTTCTAAACCACGTATTAAGACAGACGTTCCGTGCACTTAACCCTTTAAGTGCCAGAGAGGGCCTTGGATACCTCTCTGGCACTTAAAGGGTTAATTAATAGGGTCAATGAAACAAAACTCCAGTGCATCTCCACTGGTACTAATCTCTCACTTCACCACTTCAGTGTCTGTGTGTCAGGGTATGCACTACTACAGCATATGAGCAGAGAATATCAGCCAACACGCTGCACTGTACTTCAAACATGAATGCCAGAAAACCCTCACACCTTCCCCATAGCATACCAGGACATTTCCTCTGAGCTTTTTTAGTATATAGCAATGCATTGTGCACCCCTCTGACACTGAAAGGGTTAAATGGGAACTATCACCCAAAATAAAGTCCCCCCCTAACAATTACCCATCTAGCAAGGACCTTAACCCCTTAAGGACCGGAGGTTATGGGACATTTCCATCCCATAACGACCGCATAGGGGCACTTTGACGCTCCGGTACACGTGACCTGTCACGTGTATCGGCGCGTCACTATGGGGCTTGAAAGAGATCGCTCCGATCTTGGAGCGGTCTATTTCATGCCCTATTTTTACTTACAGCGCTCCCGGTAGAGCGCTGTAAGTAAAAAGTATGTGACGTACCATGACCGTCATCGGTCCTTGAGTAGTTCAAGGACCGTGACGGTCCTGGTACGTCAACGGTCCCTAAGGGGTTAAAGGGGAACTAACACCCGACACAATCTTTACCTTCACGAAGTCCCCAGTAGCGCTAGTCGCCAGAATAATTACCTTATTTAATAGATTTCTCCTATCTTCCATGGGCGACAGGCAGGACGGAGCACGGACATCTTGCCATTGTGTCAGTCCCAGCCGGGTCTAGGAGGTGTTGCTAGGAGCCATTTGGCTCCGGCTGGGACTGACAGCGCAGACGCACGGACACCACAATGGCAAGATGTCCTCGCACCGTCCTGCCTGTCACCCATAGAAGAGAGGAGAAATCTATTAAATAAGGTAATTATTCTGGCGACTTGTGCTACTAAGCAGCTAGTTGCCAGATGGGGACTTAGTGAAGGTAAAGATTGTGTGGGGTGGTAGTTCCCCTTTAACAACTGTAGTATTAGCCACTGAGAAATTCTCCTTCTGCCGAGACTGACGGTCAGGTAACAGCACTTTAGAGGAATCTGTGCACCTGTACCATCAGTCCCTTCTGCTACCTAAAGGTACCATGCAACACCTCCCAGAAGAGGCCGGGACAAGTAGGATTTCTCAGTAACGTGGTAATTATGCTGGCTAATACTACTATTATTAAGTGCATTCCTAGATGGGTCATTTTTGGGGGGACACTTTATTTGGGGTAATAGTTCCCCTTTAACCAAGGTGTAAAGGAAAGACACTTCAAGAAAAGTCCACAGACTGTCCCATTGGCTCAAGCGGGGTTAACTCTTTGAGTGGCAGAGAGGTACGCAACGCATTGCAGAGCAAAGTGTTGCGTACCCTTCTGCCACTCAAAGGGCTAAGGAGAGAAGTTTTCACATAAGTAGCTTAATGTGTTGCCATTAAGCTGACACAGAGGTAGGTAATTGACTCCAGTGCCCAATACAGCACCGAATTGTATTCGTTCACCGGAATGTGTCTGATGTACTTGAGGCAAACCGACTTGCACCATGGGGGACAAATAAACACTGTGTGTGCTGGGTATCTCTCAAGCATTCAAGTGTTTAAAGCCTCATTTGAATCAAAGGGGTACATTTTTCAGTTCCAAAGGTACATGAGGTTTAGTTAGAATTGCTCCAGTCCTCCTTTGCCGAAGTGCTATAGTATCCAATGTATTGTTCAGTAAACTTGAAATATAAGGGTTTTTTTTTTTTGTTTTTTTTTTTATAAAATATACTGTAATTATTTTTTGGCTGTGTACAACAATGGTATTCCCACTGCAGGGAGGTTTTCCATTTAAAAGTTAATACAGCTTAAAAGTCTTTTTTTAAAATCAAGCTATAATTGTGCCTCACGGGCACCAGGAGGTGCTGTTTCTATGATTTATTACAGAGAGGTGTAGATGGTGACTCAAGCTTTCTTACAGAGTGCCGTTTGGGCACCAGCTGGCATTATAAACTATAGAATATAATGTATTGTTCAGTAAACTTGAAATGTAAGGTTTGTTTGTTTGTTTTTTTAAGAAAATATACTGTAATTATTTTTCTGCTGTGTACAACAATGGTATTCCCACTGCAGGGAGGTTTTCCATTTAAAAGTTAATACAGCTTAAACATCTTTTTTTTTTTAATTAAGCTGTAATTGTGCATTGCGGGCACCAGGAGGTGCTGTTTCTATGATTTATTACAGAGAGGTGTAGTCAGTGACTCAAGCTTTCTTACAGAGTGCCCTTTGGGCACCAGCTGGCACTACAAAAGACAAGGTTCAGCTTTAAGTGCCAGAGTGGTACGCAACCCATTACTTAGGAGTAGCCTTGTTTGGCTATTCAGAGAAAGCCCTATAACACACATTTTTGCCTGAAATAATTTTTACTGTCCCTTTAAAATAGGAAGACAGACATCAAGCATTATAAATAAGAAAGGCCCAAAAACTTTCAGAAATGGTGTATGCCTATGGTTCACACTAGTTCTGAAAGCCTGATGAAGTCTATCAATTGCAGTGCAGTGCTTAAACAGATTACTATGGTCTCTGGTGGGTTTTTAGAACTCTATTACTCATTGTAATCCTATTGTGTTTTGTTTGTACTCCGCTAAGCAAAGAAAAAATGTTTCCTAAACTTTGAGTCAAACAAAACATTAAGACACTACTAAAGACTAGTGGTTCTCCTTCCAAAACCTGAAATTAATTTTAAAAAATCCTGTATTTTCTTTAAAAAAAATTTGATTTTTGTTAGAAAAATATTGTAATCCTCATTTGCCAAACAAAACAAATATATATATTTCTTTTTTAAAGTAAAATTAGTGTGTTGTGGATTATTAACATTATTTTCATAATTTTTTATCATTCAAAGCACCGACATATTCTGCAGCCCTGTGCGATTAGAGAATACTTATGCATTACAAAGACAACACAGTTTAACTCTCTGAGTACCAAAGGGTTACACAACGCAATGCTCTGCAGTATATTGCATACCCCTCTGGCAATCAGTGGGTTAACAAACAGACATGATGGTGCAGAGGGAGCTGCTCACAACCCCTTACCAATATAGATGTTGCCAGTTTAACCCTTTGGGTGCCAGAGGGGTAATCCAACCCACTGCAACACCTCTCTGGCACTTAAAGGGTTAATGTGAAATTACAGCGTAAAAAACAAAAAAACATACATACAAGAAAAAGTTATTTAATTCATTAACCCCTTAACGACCGGAGGTTATGGGACATTTCCGTCCCATAACGACCGCATAGGGGCACTTTGACGCGCCGGTACATGTGACCTGTCACGTGTATCGGCGCATCACTATGGGGCTTGAAACAGATCGCTCCGATCTTGGAGCGGTCTATTTCATGCCCTATTTTTACTTACAGCGCTCCCGGTAGAGCGCTGTAAGTAAAAAGTACGTGACGTACCAGGACCGTCAAGGGTCGTTCGAGCACATTTACCCTTGACGGTCCTGGTACGTCAAGGGTCCCTAAGGGGTTAAGAGCCAAAGGGGTATGCAATGTGTTCAGCACCCCTCAGGCTCTGAAAGAGTTAACACAAGCTGGAATGAAAGGAAATTCATCAAACTAATTGCAATGCCTTACACGGTGTTAAATGCATTGCAAACAGGGGAAGGCTGGCAGCTTGTGGACCAATGGGCAAATACATTCAAGTGGCCCATTTCTATTATCGTTTGAACCCACTGTTCCAGACCACCCACTTTTGTTAATTTTAAAACTGGCATTAATGTTGTGACTTAAGTCAAGTGATATCTCATAGCTTACAGTTGAAATGACGCTACACTAGTGCGCTACTACAAAGCTTACAATTTAAGTAAAGCTTACCTAGTGATACTATAGAGCTTATAAGGGAAATGGTTTATGCTACTAGTGTAGCTCCATTTGGATTGTACATCTGTGGTATCATTCATGTAGCTCCATTTCAATTGTAAGCTCTGTGGTATCACTAGTGTAGCTCTATTTACAGGAGCAATAGGCAGATTTAGTGAGGTGCAGTGGCCCACCAGCCCAGACATATGACCAGCCCAGGGGGCAGCCCTCCCCTGATTGCAAAGCCTTCTATCAGTGAGGGGATTATGGGTGAGAAAATGGTTTCAGGCTCAGACTTGGGGAAGTGTTTTCATGCTAGATTTGGCTTTTGTTATTCTTCATACAGGCACTAATACAAAGGAAGGCAGCAGGTATGCACTAGCATGCTGGGCCAGTGGTAGGCAACATTTGGCTCCCCAGCTGTTGGGAACTACAACTCCCATAATTCTCATCCACAAAACAGATGGTTGGAGGTGATATGAGTTAAAGTCTCCATGAGCTGGAAAGCCAAAGTTTGCCAACCCCTGTGTTGCATAGTTTTGCAAATGAAATGCCAGATGTCCAAGGAAAAAAAAGACAATACTTACAAAGCGATCCAAAACCAACGTGGCTTACTGTCAGTTAATTCCTTCAATAACACTTCATAGCTGTGCAGATACTCAGCACTTTCTCAGGCTGTTTCACTCTCTCTCTTCTCTCTGGCTCTCTCAGATGTAGCGCTTAACCCATCAGAGGAATTAAGAGTGGTTGTGCCATGCTAAATTTAACAAGCTCATTAGTATTCTTCCTGAGTTCCTGCCTGTGAACTCTCCCTATTCAACAGTCCCTCACTAGTTTAGGGTCAGTCGGCTAATCATTAAATCAAACCAATGTCACTCGAAGACAATCAGCCTGGGAGATGGAGGGTTTATTATTTCTGGTTATGTTAAATAAACACGCTTTTTTTTTTTCATTTTGGTTTATTTTTTGTTGTTTGTTTTTGCTTTTTCAAACAAATGATCCCAAGAGAGGTCAACAGCATCTTCAAGAGAAGCATGACAAGAGCTGCTATGAAGCAAGTACTGAGCATTAACTTTAGCTCAAGTTGTGCTTAACATATTGCCAATAGCAGGGATGTACAGGAATGCATATTGTCATATAAAGTAAGGGAAATCTTTTCTTTGCCAAATTTGTGACTGCACAGAAACTGCTCATTCACCTCTCCCCAGCCAGAGAGCTGCTCAGCTCAATTCACCCCACACAAAGGCTGAAGACCAGACCTCAATGGACCGAGTGAAACATGTTCAAAACTAGGCTCTCTATTGTGACTGAATTTCTTAACATCTTTTCAAAAAGCGGAGAATGCCTTGAGGCTAAAGGAAGAAACAGGCTAATGGTGAATTGGGAATACTGAGCAAATTTCAGAGCCCTTTCCTCCTAGCTTTTGAGGTTGAAAGCAAGCTCTTTCCTTTCAAGTTTCAAAGTCCTTTTTCCTCCCGCAGTGTCACAGAAGGATTTGAAAAGAAGGTAATTGTGCTCACACTCTCCCTGATCAGAGCTTACGTCCTATTTCTGGTATTTCGAAATACTTCTTGCAATAATGGTGCGTGTAGCTCAATCCCTTAGCCGTCCTGTACTCTGCAATTGCTCATTAAATGAACAATTGCTGGTATAAAATGCCTTTTATGTTCAAGGCCTGGATATAAGATAAGCATTCCAGTACTCTAAATTTGGTTTACTAAGGAAACCCGTCTCCATCATTAAATCACAACCACTGAAGTCCGTATATGAGTGTGTCCCAGGAAAGTAGCACAGGTTGCTGTAAACCCACTACAACTGCAAACAGGAATTGATGTATTTACTTACAGCGCTACTGTGGTTCAGTTATATGTTCAAAGACAAAGAGAGGCTTACGCACTAAGAAGAACTGGAGTGACTGTGGAGCAAATCAACTACACCACAGTGGACTGAATTAAATGCTGCTTTTAACCCTTATGATTCAACTGGTTCGCACCAAAATAGTTCCAATTTCTTACCGTTCCTCAACCATGGGACTTTATGTATAAAGCTAAACAGCAATTCTAGGGTGCATCAACCGACAAATACAAATCCCCACTGATTTAACCCTTTGAGTGGCAGAGCAATGTGCAACACATTGTTCTACAACATGCTATGCTACACACCCCTTTGGCACTCAAAAGGTTAAACAGGGCTTTTAACGCCTTGCTTGCTAGAGAAGTCTCAAGCACATTTCTTTGAAATGTGTTGGAGATCTCTCTTGCATTCAAGGGGTTAAAAGATCAGTTTAAATCAATTGGAGAATTTCTTGCTACTCAACTTAGCCTTCATACATAAGCACAGTTCTCAGTACAACTTTCTTATCACTGTATATTCAGTACACACGTTCACTTGTAAGAATTAAAATTTCACTTGTATTCACCAATCAAGTACACCTGTCACCTTGAATTTTCTCACATATTTGAAAACTTCATTCATAACTGCCTACGTGTCGTGATAACCAAAAGTCCAGCAGATGAATAGTTTAGGAACCACTTACACTTTTATTTCTGGGAAAAGTGAAAGTATCCTGGTGCAGCACAGAGTTTAATTAGCATATGAAATGTCACTGAAAACCTTCATTAGCATATGAGCATCACTGAAAAGGCTTCATTATCATATGAAACATAATTGCAAATTCTTCATTAACCCTTTGAGCGCCAGAGAGGTATCCAACGCATTGCAACGCAATGCATTGGATACCTCTCTGGCACTCAAAGGGTTAATATATGAAACAACACTGAAAACTTAAATAGTATATGAAATGTCATTGGTACCGCACAGGTACTGGTAGCAAACATCAGCATATGGTACCAAGTATGTATATCTACTTAACTTTTCATTTGCTGGTCAGTGTGTAAGTAAATGTCCATTTCAGAGATTGCCACAAACTTTTTTTTAACCCCTTAACGATCGACCGCGCAGGCACACGGCGGTCACTAAAGGACCACAGAGCTTTTTTTTTTTTTTCCGATTCTGGACTCCCTGAACGGCGTGCAGATGCGGGGGGAGCCCGGAATTCCATGACGGTCATACTCGGATCGACCCATGACGTACCATGACCGTCAAGGGTCGTTAAGGGGTTAATCAGTTAAATTATCTGAGATCCAAACTAAATAGTTTTGTTTACATTGTCCCATTACCACTAGTGTAAAATAACAATGACAGTCTCTTGTCCCTATTCAAATGTAGGAAAACTACCAGCTGTCAATTATGAACACTCAGTTTTCATATGGACCTTGCTGTTTCTGTCTTGGATTGGAAGCACATAAGGTCTTTACTGCACAAAGGGTAAAACACTGCGTCCATCTCCCCAGACCATGAAAGATATGGACCTAGGTAGAGAGTCAAAGGGGTGAGTGTTCATATTGCCATTAATCCCACTTATGTCCAATGCATTTTTTATTTGGCAAATGAGGAGTCTATACATCAAAAGATACAATTATTATCTATTTTTACAAATCTTCCCTTCTTGGGGATTAAAAGGAACTCATTTAGGGGCTTTGTGGGTCTTGGAATCCCCAAATATTAATTTCTACTTACTCAACACCCTTTCTATCAGGTGGAGGTCACAGGGGAGCAATTTAATTAAATATAGGGTCATATGGACCCCCTATTATTTTTTATTTCCTCCTCACAGCTAAAAAGGTCAAGGACAGAAGGTTGGGGCTGGATAAGGGGAAAAATTACCTACTCCCTTATACAGAATTATGGCACCACCACCGTGCCTGACAGAGCTGGAGACTAGTTAGATTTCACTTCTGTACACAAAAGATTAAAGTGTTAGTAATGTCCAAAAAAATATTTTAATAGATTTGTAGAGGCTAAAAAATCTCATTGCCACAAACCCCATCTCTCAAACCGCTATGGTTTGAGAGATATTGGCAATCAGCTGTAAAGCTGACAGAAGGAGATCCGTGTGGGACGACATGACGAGGCTCTTCAGCAGAGCCGAACTCCCGTTATTAGAAATGAACTACTTCATGAGAACGGTCTACAAAGTGTGCTTGCAAACCAGGCACACTTTGTAGACTTTTCCAATGAAGTAATTATTTTCTAATAACGGGATTTCAGCTCTGCTGCAGAGCCACCGGCTCCCCAGACTGGGATCTCCTGCTGTCAGCTAGACGCTGACGTCAGGAGAAGGGGAGGGAAGGGGGAACTTTGATTGTGAATATCTCTCAAACCATAGCGGTTTGAGAGATGGGGTTTGTGGAAATGTGATTCTTGTTTTAGCCTCTACAAATCTATTAAAACATTTTTTGGACATTACTAACAATTTAATTCTCTCATGTTAGCTACACAGGCCATAGGGTAGAACCAGAATATTAGAGGGGCCCCCTAGTTGTCAATCTTTTTTCACTCAAGACACCCCTAACAGACAACCTGTAATTTTCAGAGAGACCCTGGTTGTCAATCTTTTTTCACTCAACACACCCCTAACAGACAACCTGTAATTTTCAGAGAGCACCTAGTATTTTATAGGTAGTTCTCCAAGGACATAATGAAGAGATTAAAGCATAAATACATAGTCATTCTTAGATCTCTTGTTGAAAGTGACAACAAAGAGCATATTGTGCGTAATCACTTCCATAAATATAAATTAGAAACTCAACTTTCACAGTTTTGTCAAAATCTTCATGGAAAAAGTGGGGCACCCTGAGAGGGTGCCCATGGCCCACCAAAGAACCTCCCCACAATATGTCTGTTTGTCAATAAATTACGTCACTGACATAATATTAAACATTGTTAATAGATTTATATAAGATTTAATCTATTGGCCTAGTGTATATTTGAATATACATGCACTGCTATCTTTTGCGTAAAGTCTTATCAAACAGACAAAGGCAATTAAAGTATAATGAGCAATTTAACCATAAGGTATCAGAATTATCACCTACATTTACCACTGAACATTGTTGTGTAAAAACATTGCTTTATACACTGCATATTTAAGCAATGCTCTTAAAACATCGCTACTGACTGTACATACTGTTCTTAGCGTATCCAGCATGGCAGTAGCCGACATCTTTACTGTCCCACAGGAAATAAGTATATAAAGATGTTATCTCCTTTGAGTTCATAACAAATCTTTCTAACACTCAGTAAATCCAAGTTTGATCTATAATGAGTTAATAATTCCTAATTTAGATAACACAGAAGGGTGTGTAACTTATTAAGTAAGCTCGTTTGCATACAAAATGGAAAAATTGGGTTAAATATATTTATATAGTCACACATTGTTTGTGAGGTTCAAGCTCAAAGTATAGTAACTATCTCCATTACAAAACTTTACTTCACCTACTTACTATAATCACAAGAGTCTCAATGTAACAACTATTGAACCACACACTCAGCCTCTCGGTATTCCACATATAGTAAAACAGCTGGTTTCAGGTTTCAGTACCATTGTATATATGCGGACAATGCTGCTCTGAGGATGAAACTGATGATGAAAAAAAATCACATTTTGTGGATGAAAGGCTAAATTGTTGCTGATTGCTACTACCATATGATATTATTTAAATCAAAAACATTTTCCAAAAAAACATTCTATTGAATTAAATGCAATAGTGCTTAGATGACACTGAGGCAATTTTTAAAGGCACTGTAAGTCGTCATTTAGACACTGTCACTTTTTTTCTACGTTTGCCAGGAAGGAGCACAATTACTGAAATATACTGTGGCTTATGTGGTTTGATATAACATAATTCCAGTGCTGAGTATTCTGCTGTATTATGGTTGTAGAAGTATTCTTTTACCACAACACTTAACATGTATAACAGGAAAAACTGACAAAGTCAATATTGGGACAGCAGTGTCAGCATCACATAGCCTGCAATGAAGGTGGTTTTAGGATTGTTTAATACACTAAGCCCCAGTGGAATGCACAACACATTGTGAAGCTATGAACTGCATAATACTCTTGTCCTTAAAGGGTTAAAACCAATGTGAATATGCAATTTACAAGTGCGTGTAGTATTTTAATTCATTGGAGACCTCTCTGGCATCCCTGGAGTTTATTTAAAAGCCCCAACATGTGGCTCCCCAGCCATTCTATTACCCTCTGGCAAGTGAGAAAGTAGTTTTCCTACACTGCTTCCGCTCACTCTTGTACCTGTTCCTGGATAGTTTTTCAGTGTCTGTTCTGCCTAGTAGTCCTCCTTTTCCTTGTGGGTTCACTTCCTGTTCAGTTAGTTAGCATGACACTGACAGCCTCTACTGAGACTGAGTGACAGATACTACACAGGCAAGCATAATACATACAGACAACATTTACAACTCAACATACTGTGTTAATTATATAAACCCAGTCCTTCATCTACACAGATAAAAACAAGATGGACAAGCATTTACTAAGCTGTGGTGGACTTTGAGGCTGCACCTACTGCTGTGTGCTTTATCCTTTATTGCCAGCTACTTGAAGATAACAGGTCTAATCTGTACTGTACTGCAAAAAATAAAATTGCAGTCCTTAGAACATAAAGAGAAAACTTCTGAAATTTTGGCAAGAGCTACTAGTGTAGAGGCAGACCGGCAAAAACAGAGAGATGGATTTACTCGCTGTTGCAGGGAGAGTGGGTGTGATTTGTAAACTATGACACCTACAGTAGACAGGGGCAGTTAGAAAAAATATTTTGGCTGATAGGTAAAGACAGGCATGAAATCCTACACACAAGATGAGAGTGAGAGTGACAATGACAGAAACTTGAGACAGAGACATACATCACACATTAGTTTCTGATGCAGGTCAACAGACAAAACATCACTCCAAGCACTTACAGTTCTATAATGTACTACACAGTAAGAATCACCTAGTATTATGGCTGCCAAACATGCTAGGGGAAGTGGTAAGGGTAAAGGAGTAAAAGAAGTGTATGGATGCATTGGCGATAGCAACTTTGTACTAAAACAGCAGGCAACATTAGTAAACAGTTGTACTGGTAGAAATACAACTGCTCTTTCAAACTATTTTTCCTGCTCTACCTCTCTCTCTGCTTTCACCACTGTCTCCAACAAAATATCACAGCACAGCAGAAAGTTCCAGGTTTTTATAGTACAGCTGAGGGAATTCTCACTGCCATTGAAAGCACAGGTGGAAAACAGAAAGGATCTCATGAGAAATTCATTGGTGGGAACAAAAAGGTAGAAATTGTATGTATCTTCTATGTGAGGGAATTTCCATGGGAAAAGAGGAAAAATGTGGGGTTTTGGTGAATATATCCACACAAAAAAAATACTGGGCTTTTCAGTCATGCCCAATTATTAGTTTCTAGAATATGACTCTTAGGGCCTTATATACCAACTACACCATAGGGAAAAAATACATTAAAAAAACAGGCAGCCACTTTAGAATAAAAGATATCGCTGGCTGTCTGCGCTGGCTTTCTGCCTCATAATTCCAGCACTATCCTGATTAGTGAAACTGAATGTCCTTGCCCCTCTCCTGGTCCTTCCTGACTGGTTTCTACTAGCTAAACCCCCGTTCTGATTGGGTACTGTGTTTTATGTAACATATCTGAATTCTCATCTTGAGAAAAGTGTCTGTAAGTGTATACAAGTAGTGTGGTAGTTCAATAGTCAGTTCTGGTCTCTCTGCCATAATACCAGTCTTGTCTATATTCCTGTCATTATATGGAGCTTGCTGTTACACATCACTATGAAGGGAAGCATGAACTGAGCTGGGAGGGAGGTGGGAGGAGCACTTGAGGACTGGGAAGTCCTGCAGGGCTGTGCCGACGTGATCTGGTGCCGTAGAAAGCGGAAGTGCTTAAATCACGTCTAAATTTTATGGCAAAAATCTAATAAAGTATAGAATTAAAAAAATGCCAATCTATATATCACTGTAGTAGATTAATCATATAAAATACAATATCTTGGGGGTGAAAGTTCCCATGTACACAAAACTACAGTTCATATGCTGCAACCACTCTTCCATACATTCCAATATCTGCATTCACAGTTATTATTGCATTCACGGTATTGTAACCCCATGGTAGAATGTGGCCAACACATAGTTGATTTTGAGTAGCAATAATTCCAAATGGATCCTTTGTTTGATATAGTCTCTAATAGAGAAAAAACAGAGCATACATGTGTTTAAACAAACTGCTTGTGCTAAAATCAAATAACATTTGTTTAAACATACATACCAAGTGCTTATTCGCACCCAATATCAAAGCTCTTCACAAGTTAGTCTGAGCTAGCAGGGCACTTGAAAAATCTTGGACAAGGTACTGTAATTCACAAGATCATTAATCACTGGCCAACTGCCTTTGAAATTGAACACAAGGTCTTTATTTCTTAGTTAAGAGTTGTAAGGTATTCCATCTCCCCCTTTAAATCAATTTGCATACTGCTTTTGTGTGAAAATTGCACAAAGCCTCCATTAGAGCTGCTAGTCAAGGTTTTTTTTGTGAGTGGCTAATTAGTCACATCAAAAGAGGTTACCAGAAAAAATAAATAAATGAAGTAGAAAGAAATACATCCCAGAGGGGTTGCAAAATGTTTTTGTTCTGTACATTTGTTCTTATCTGTAGGTAACAGTTTGAATTAACTCACAGGGTCTTCAAAACTAAGGGGAAAATGGATAGAGTGACTAAGCCCTTGTGGTCCCAACACATTTTGCAGCAGTGATTTTACAAACATTTTGCTTAGGAATGGTAGGGGCAAACCAAAGATTTTCTGACAGGGATTTCTAAAAAAATCAAATAAAAAGTATGCAATAACAATAATTACAACTTATTTTGTGTAATTCAGCAGCAACATATGCTACATGAGCATAAACCAGGGGAGGGTGACCAGCAAACCCTCCAGTTGTGGTAAACCAATGCATAGCCAAGGATGATGGGAATTATTTTCTAACAATAATTGCAGGCATGCAGTTTGCCCACCCCTGGCATAGACATACATACAGCAGCTAATGATACACCTAGTGGTTGATGAAGAATAGGCTAAAGAAGAACTAGAGTAATTCTGACGCAAACCAACAGCACTATAGGGGATGAATAACAATTCCCAAAATTTTAAGCCGAATTGTGATTACACTTATATTGAGCCCCAAATACTAATTACAATAGCGATATGCATATACATACTTGTATTTTCAAGAATAATGGCAGCATTAGTGAAAAATTGAACTTTTTATGCAGACAGGCAGCAGGCAACAGCACAGACATCTTGCAGAGAAGGCAACTCTGAGTCTGGTTACCTAAAGGACCACAGAGGTTGTTTTTTTTTTTTCGATTACGGACTCCCCGAACGGATTGCAGCCACGGGGGAGCCCGGAATTCCATGAAGGTCATAGTATTTCATGGGTCGACCATGATGTACTATGACCGTCAAGGGTCGTTAAGGGGTTAAGGCATCGGAAGGGACTGACAGTGCAGGATCTGGAGATTAATATAAGCATACCTGGGAACTTCCAATGGAGGGCTACCCGGAGGGGAGTCCTCTGTTCAGCAGGGGGGTGACAATAATGGTGCTAATCGCGTCAAAAAGGGGCAGGGCTTGACATGAGTTGGGGGGCAGGGCTTAAAGATGACACACAGGAGGCTGGGGAAGGAGGAACAGCGGGAGAAAAAGCAGATGTGGCAGAGTTTCAATAGAAACTCCCCACATCCGGATGAATAAGCCTCTGCCCCGGAGACCCGGTAACGCTCTGTCAGAACCGGAGTCTCTGGGGCAAATCCGGAGAGTTCCCAGGTATGAATATAAGTGTGATGATACTTCTGCTTTATATTAAAGAGGAACTACCACCTCTTAAACACTTTAACTTCAATAACTCCCCATCTGGAAACTAGCAGCTTAGTAGCGCTAGTCGCCAGAATTATTACCTTATTCAAAAGAAATATGCATTCTTACCGGGCTGACAGCAGCACGGAGCGCGGACATCTTCCCATAGTGACATCCGCATGCCTGCTCTGTCCCAACTGGGACTGACAGCGCAGGCGCGTAGACGTCACTATGGCAAGATGTCTGTGCTCCGTGCTGCTTTCAGCCCGGTAAGAATGCATATTTCTTTTGAATAAGGTAATAATTCTGGCGACTAGCGCTACTAAGCTTCTAGTCACCAGATGGAGAGTTATTGAAGTTAAAGTGTTTATGTAGTTCTGCTTTAATTTAACAGTGGCTTTTAATTCATTGAATGCTAGGGAGGTCTCCAACATACTGCTTTGCATTCAAGGGTTAAAGGACCCAAAGACGCACTGAAAGCAATGGGGGCTTTTGGGACAACAGAAACCCTCCCTTCTCAGTTTGCCCTTGAAGTGGTTAACACTGAGGGGGCTGTAGGATTTACCTGTATCTAAAACCAACTCAAGCTGCTTAAACCTGATAATTAGCTCTGCAATAAGCAGTTTAACTACAACAGTCAAGCGTGAAAACCCTTTTAAGCACAGAATATTTGTTCGACTTAGCACACTGTAGATTTGGAGGATGTCAAATTACTTCACCATTTAAATACTCTCTTGCGTTATGAACATGCTCTCAAATTTGAAATATGACACTAATTACTTTACATTTTATACAAAAGTACAATTTCCTCCAAACATACAAACGTGCACATTTAAAACAAAAGAGAATAGGAATGGCCTGATACTCATTTTATCAATGTATTATAAAGAAGTCATCTCTGAAAAGATCTTCTTAAGAGTGTGGAAGACATTTGTATAAATGTTCCAAAATATGGGAAAAAGATACTAGACTCTATAGACAGTGGTATGTGCAGTTTATGCTCCTGGCAGCCCTAAAGTAATTCAACCCATACAAACTGGGAACCATTTTTCACAGGAAACCAGAAACTATCCAAAGTGGTTCGACATTCTGTTTATGCCAAAGATGTTAGTACCTTTAAAGTAATTAAACTATTACTTCACTTGCTCTAGGGATAGAGTCTAAAAATGTCTGGCCAATCCAACCTAGATTTAACACCATTTCTCTGCAAATGCTATATGGCAGGAGTACAGGGCTTGCTGCCATTAAAGTCCTAAAGCGATCTGAGATGTCATCAAGCTTGCACTACAATGATCGTAAGCTGTAGTACATACCCTGTAGTACAATCATTGCACTGGATAATTTCTATATTTGTCCAATTGTTTTGCATTCTTCAATTGCTAATTTTCATGTTTTGGAATGGTTATTTTGAATTTAACATAAAATTAAATTGTACTGACAGGGATATGGAAAATATCCACTCTCACTGAATTGTGTGGCATTCATTTTTTGGAATTTCTTTAAGCCATAGGATGATTAGGATATTTGCTACACATTGCTTAACACCTTAAAATGAAAATGGTGTCATATACTTTTGCATATCACGTAGTCTTATCCAATATCACCATTTTTTCAAGACCCCTACAATGTGGTATTAGCCCTTTGAAGGCCACTGGTGTATCTTCTGGTGCATCCTTCTTGTTCTCAAAAGGTTACATTTACTATCCAAATAAATATGTAGCCATGTGCTAAAGAGACACTGTTTACATGCATAATTATAATCTGTGGTGAACATAAATGTAAAAATAGTAAGGAGCCTTTTCTAGGAGCCGAACAAAAGCTTTAGGGCCTGCAGGTTGCCCACACTGGGTTTAGGGCATCTTTGCCAATATGAAAAATAGTAAATACATAGCTGACAGAGAAGATGATGTATTATGAGAAACTGGAGGAAATCCAGGGCAAAGCAACTCAACAAAAGGGAAAATAAAAAAATCCCCAAACTGCCACTGATTAAAATGAGGCTTTTAGCCCCTTAAATGGAGGTTAAAGAGGTTAAAATCACCATTTTATTATGGAATATTTTTCATTTGTCCCCAACAGCGACGTTTGGAGTGTGGAAAACTCTGAGGTAATGAGTGTAACTACTATTTTTTAGAAAAGGGTGACAGACTCTTGGAACAGCCTCCCAGCAGAGATGGTGTGGAGTAATACTTTAACCCTTTGAGTGCCAGAGGGGTAGGCAACACATTGTTTTTGCAATGTGTTACCTACCCCTCTGGCACTCAAAGTGTTAAGGGCATTCAAAAAGGCCCAGTACTAATCTCAGAACCATGTAAGATTGAGCATTTTAACCCGTAAGATAGGGAAAATGGGCAGACTGGATGGGCCCAGTTGGACATCTGCCATCAAAATGTATGTCTCTATGGTTAACCTCAGCTTGTTTTAGTCCATTGGTATTAGAGTATATGCCTGAATGGAACAAGCTCCTGCTACAGTCTGAACAATTTGCTCTAAATCTGTGAAATAAACTGATTGCTTTGAAATCTTTGGAGCATATAAACGCCACTATAATCCAGCTATGTTTTTCCAGCATCTGTAACCAAGTACCCTATCAAAGAACAGCTGCAACATGTGTGTGTTGGCACAGATAATTGGCATGTGCCAGCAGGCAGCTTGTTTATTAAATATTTGTGCATGAAGACATTTTTTTGTTCCTTTATTTCCGCCGGAAGTGCCTGAAGCATTTTTGAATTAATGTATTGACACCTGTTAAAACCTCAGCTATGCTGAATGGCAAAAATTAAAGCAAATAGATGTGAATTGATTTCGACTTTGCTTAACTTTAAACATGAAAACATTTATATTTACATCTAAGCTCAATATTTTGTGTGTGTCTGTGTGTGAATGTATACATAATAAAAAGGGCTATGTTAATAACTAAAGAGTATCACTAGAAAGTCCCGTGTTACTGCCCCCTCTCTTCACTTTCTACAATTATATATCAGTGGAAAAGGGACAGACATTAACCCCTTAACAACCCTTGATGGTCATAGTACGTCATGGGTCGATCTGAGTTAACGACCCATGATGTACTATGGCCGTCATGGAATTCCGGGCTCCCCCCGCGGCTGCACGCCTTTCGGGGAGTCCGGAACAGGAAAGTGAAAAAAAAAAATGCTCCGTGGTCATTGAGTGACCGCGCCACGCCGATCAGCCGGTCGTTAAGGTGTTAATATTAGGACACTGACACGCATTCTCACAGATACAAACACACAAACACTTTCGCTCACACATTCATTCTCACACAAAGACGCACATCCCAGACAAACACAGACATAAACACACAATCAACCCTTCAGACACAATCATTCCCAGACACAAGCACATTCGGTGTTGCACAGTCACACTCACTCACTCACACAGACAGACAAAGACAAACACACACACACACACAGTCTCATGTACAGGCAAAAAACTAAACACAGACATACTCTCAAAGATACAGAGTCTCATAAACTCATATTCACAGTCTCAAATCTATATAAGCAGACACACAAGATACACATACATACAAATACACTGTCTTAACCCCTTAAGGTCCATTGATGTGTCAGGACCGTCAAGGCGGTCCGGCACTTAAGGACCAGTGATGGTCCAGGCACAGCATGGAGTTCAGGGCTCCTGGAGCAGCTGCACGCCGCTCCGGAAGCCCTGAACTGGAATTTAAATTAAAAAAAAAACAAAAAAAAAAACCCCGTGGTCCTCAAGTGCCGGCCATGTGTGCATGCACTGGTCCTTAAGGGGTTAAACTCGTACATGCATGCACAAACACACACACACACACTGCGTCTCATAAACTCACACTTACTTATTTGCATTGGCCCTTACAGATGAATAGAGAAATAAGAGGAATTAACATAAAGATGTAAAAAGTCTTCCCTACAACAATGGAACATGGGTGATGGAGCAACCAGAGACACTATCTACAGTCATGTGTTGGCTCTAACTGCTTCCCATGATGCTGTTCAGATCACTTTCCTAATAACTATTTTAGGAGCCTCCTACTTATTTTGCCTCTGCCTTGTATTGTGCATGGGAATGTGGCCAAATGAGCAGAAGGTAGTGGTAAATTCTGCATAGTTGTATTTAAAGGGCTGCAGACATTTCAATACATAGAGCCCAGAGCAGGAAAACCAGCCAGAAATTGGTGGGCTGGACTTCATACATATTATGCAAGCACATCCACTGTCACAGCTTGTATAATCATGCTGGTGTCCAGTTGCCACTGTTATATTGTAGACAGTTCCTCTATATCAAGTACCCTCCGCTTATTTGTCAACAACTCCCAGGCTTACCAAAGGCTGAGAAATTATGGTATAGATGATTTGCTCCAGAATTACCTTTAGCTTCTTCCATATGGACCATAAGCCCTTGAAGACTAGAGACAAAGAAATTATTTGGATGCTATCCTAGCATCCAATCAACTGCCAATCAATCATGTTAAACCTTCCTTATGAGATACCCCACTGTAACCAACTTGTTTCAGTCTAAAGAGAGAGTGACACAATGAGAGAGGTAAAGCTCACGCTGCCTTTTCATCCTGACTACACCAAGACCCACAAAAGCAACATAAAAATACCACGGCCCTGCCGCATGAACATGTTATGTAGACAGTCTTTTTATGTACAGCATCTACCAACTTATTACCCGACACAAACTATGTCTTACAACAGCAATAAATATTTTATCTCAAAACCATGCTGGTACAAAAGACAGCTGATTAACATTTCTTTTGCGAAGATGCACTGCACATCAGAACAGCTTAAAAAAAGGGAAATCTACATTTAAATAGGGAAACACAATAAAAGGGTAGCACAAAAGCCTCCTCAAGACATTGACTTAGAAAAAGAAATAGGTGAAAGGTTTGATTTATGTAGACTTTAAAGAGGTACGGAATTGCCTTTGTTATGGCACATTTTACATCGCCCATTCCCCCACACCTTATTTCAAGGTGGCTAAGGAAGGTGCTTTTCAAAGAAGATGTAAAACCTCCTAATAATAACCCCCGATTTACTTTACTAGGGCCTGAAAATTCTAATGGCCCTTATTACGTTTGCCTTTTTGCCTTTGTTCAAGAGATAAGACCTACAATCCGTACTAGATGTCAGGTCCATGGAGGCGGACATGACAGATGCTGGCATTTTTATTTTTTTTTTTAAAGTAAAGCCTACTTAGCTCTTTTACAGGGCAGTGCAATACATTGCACAGAAATGCTCTGTACACTCCCTAGTCCTTAAATAATTAACCCTTTGAGTGCCAGAGAGGTATCCAATGCACTCAAAAGGTTAAGATTACAATGTGCAATGGACAGAATTTATGTTCTATGGTTCTGCTAGCAACTGCCATGTGTGTCTTCATGGACATGACATCCAGTACTAAATGAAGATGTTATCTCTTGAGCAAAGGCACAAAGACAAACTTATGGGGGCCATTAGGATTTTCTGGCCATAGGAAGACAGGAGGCGTTATTTCTCATTTAAGTGCAAGATCAAATATTTTGGCTTTTTCAAATGATCTTTTCTTTTTGTTAAATTATTTTACCAGGAAGGATACAATAAGATTTCTCTCATATTCAAGTATATCCTGGACTCATTTTGTCTACCTCAGAAGGGTGAAAGGCCGCGTTGACCTTGCCAGGACTAGAACCTGCAACCTTGAAGTTTGGAACAGATTGAATTATCTTTGATGATGTTAAAAATGCATCTTACAGTCATTTTTGCACTGTATCTTTCAAGGGACTAGGAAACGTATGTCCTTTCATAAGAAGTCTATTATTTCTTATTAACAGTGTGGTTGCAATGCCTTTTGTTAAAGGGCTGTCAGAATAAAGTGTGCTTGGGCGTGATTAAACAGTGAAGCCAGGTTTGTTCTCACTAATTTGATAAGGATTGATTGATCTTTTAAGAAATAAATAGAGGGAGTGAAATAAACATTGACTACATGATTTGTCACTTTTGCTTGTTTTTTGTACTGGCAACATTACTAATCAGGGTATGTTACTGATACATCATCCCAGGATATTTAGAAAAATGTTCCACCCAACACAAGTGGGATTTAGTAATATTAAAACACTAACATTGCAGCTCTAATTTACTAACTGGCTAAAAATCTGTTTTACCAACAATTTAAAGGGCTAGTAAACTTTTAGCTTGACTTTGCATATTCTGTAACTTTTTAATACCTAAAGTTAAAGGGATAGCAATGTTTCACAAAAACAGCAGCTCCGATTAATCTTCATAGTATTTGGGCCATGGAGAGTGTTATTTCAATACCATTAGAGTTGTAGTTCAAGAGTAATTGAATTATAAAGTTTCCAACTCCTGCCCATTTTACCTAGTTTTAGTGCCTCCCCTCATATGTGGAATCTGGTCCTGGGATCGGACAGCTTACAGCTAGGGACAATCTTATTACTGTGAGCATAAGGAAAACCCTTGCACCCTTGACAAGTTTTTCAGGTGTTTCCTTATGCTCACTGAAGATTGTCCCTCTCTGCAATGCTTCCGGACAGTCTTGCTGCTCTGAGGTAAGCAGTGTTACATCAGTAAATGGAGCAGGAGGGGGATATTTTATCAGTCAATTTCTCTTGAACTACAGCTCTGACAGTATTGAAATAACACTCTCCATGACCCAAATACTGTGAAG
Organism: Rhinophrynus dorsalis; assembly: GCA_037306005.1. Lineage (NCBI taxonomy): Eukaryota > Metazoa > Chordata > Amphibia > Anura > Rhinophrynidae > Rhinophrynus > Rhinophrynus dorsalis. Next base: position 346,867,393 of record CM074723.1, on the reverse strand, counting down.
ATTATTGTAGCTGCTTTTGTTGTGAAACATTGCTTTCCTTTTAAATACAGTTGTAGAAATTCTTAACCCCTTAAGGACCAGCGGCCCAGGGAAGTTATCTTCCCTTAAGGACCACTTTGATCCTTGCTGACGAGTCGATACGCATGTACTTTTACATGTTCCAGCAGCGTGACGAGAGGGGGTCTAAGAGACACCACTCCGGTCTTGGAGCAGTCAATTTCAGACCCTGTTTTTACTTAATAAAAAGTATGTGAAATGCCAGGATCATCACCGATCCTTAAGGGATAAAAACAGTGACGTCCTGGCACGTCACACTGTCCTTAAGGGGTTAACTGCCATCTTTCTGAGTTAAACCATCTTAATCTGATGAGTAACTTCCATTGAATTATTTACTTTACATGGAAAGTTACAATAAGAGGTGAAAAAAAAATTTATATATATATATAAATATATATATATCCTATAATATAATTTGCTAGGGTGCTAAGCTCCCTGTGTGCGTAAAACACACATGCGCAGTAGAGACTGCCCGAAAGAGGCAGTCATGCACAGTAGTCATGTGCAGCAGAGACTGCCCGAAAGCGCCAGCCCCCAGTCCGAGGCACGGCTGATCCAGAGCGGGGTGCCCTGAACGGCCCACTGCCCGGCCCCAGGGCAGCAGCCGAGGCTGCTGGGTGGCACCCTGGCCCATGCACTCCGGCCTTCAATACTAGTAAGTATATATATATATATATATATATATATATATATATACATAAAAACGAAGATGGAAGCACTCACGCTTAAATGCGACTCTGGCCTGGGTGCTGTTCTCCACGGCAGGATACACAGAACATGTTCGAAATAAGAACGCACACACAGGACTTCGATATAGTGTTGACATAAATCCAAATTATTTAATGATCAATGTTTCGGCTGCACTCAAGCAGCCTTTCTCAAGATGTCTGTACAGTGAATGGTGCTCCCCTCAAATACCCTTTGAGCGATTTTCGCTCCAACACCGGCGGCTTCGTGACGCCGTGATGTCATCCCTACCCCTAACACACCAGTGAACTTACTAATTCATAAAATACAATATATTTGAATATATTGTATTTTATGAATTAGTAAGTTCACTGGTATGTTAGGGGTAGGGATGACGTCACAGCGTCACGAAGCCGCCGGTGTTGGCGAGAAAATCGCTCAAAGGGTATTTGAGGGGAGCACCATTCACTGTACAGACATCTTGAGAAAGGCTGCTTGAGCGCAGCCGAAACGTTGATCATTAAATAATTTGGATTTATGTCAGCACTATATCGAAGTCCTGTGTGTGCGTTCTTATTTCAAACATGTTCTGTATATATATATATATATATATATATATATATATATATATATATTAGTCTAAGAGACTTTGTAATGACATTACACATCTACACTGATCAATGGAAAAGGAATACACCACCAGCCCCCATTGTTAAGCCTGATCTGGCTGTGAAGTTGCTTTCATTGCACATCAATTTAACACACTAGTGGGGTTGAGAAATTGGGGAGGAAGCAGACAGTTATTCTAAGATTAAACAGCAGGAACTACTTATTCAATGGCATTCCACAAAGGTTTGCTTAGGATACAAAGAAGGAAGGCAGCAAGCAAATAAAGAGGAGATCATCCAGCTATTTATATGGATACTACTTATAACCGTAATTCTAGTAACAGACTCTCTTAAAACAGTCCTCTCATTTCTTTCTTTCCAGTAGGGTGTTATCAGTATGGATTTGAATAAGCTAATTGAGAAGTTACACAACAATTCTTTGTTTACACACCAATAAGATAATGAAAAGTACAAATGTAGCAAGAGATGTTCCGTTTCCTTCTCATTAGAAACTAGAGTCATTGGGGTTGTTACATTGTACTTTATAGGTTACTGGTGTAAAAGACCGTGTACACGGGCCACGGTCCAGGTAATGTTAACTAGAGTGCCAGAGGGGTTCGCAACGCATTGTTCTGCAATGCACTGCGTACCCCTCTGGCACTCAAAGGGTTAAGCGGCCACTACCTCACTGCTTCACGCGATGCAGTCTTGCGTAGTAGAGACTGCCTGAAAGCACAGAATGCTCCCAGCACAGCACAGTCTATACTCCGCATGACGGCTTCTGACAAACATTCAATCAAATTATTATATAGGATGCGGTATTTAGCTTCCCAGAGCTCTCCATCCGCTTTATCAGGTGCACAGTTTTGTTATTGTACTAAAAAGAACCAGGGCAATTCTGGAGCAAATCAACTGCACAACACGGGACAAATAAAAAAACCCTAAATTTCCACTGATTTAAATGAGGACTTTAACCCCTTGAATGTTAGAGTGGTCCTCAACACAATGCTTTATATTGTTTTAATTTCAAAAGCAGCAGCAAATTTACCTTTGTGTGTTATCTGTTTACATGCATTACCGTTATTATTCTAAATAAAGATTGTTTTGCTTTACCGTACTGACTCCTGGTTTATTCCTGGGAACCGTGACACCCAGCTGCCCCAGGGAGCGCGTTCACGCAACCTCAGTATAATGGTAACCGGAACTTGCTGTAACGATAGAAGAGATCCACACCACACAGAAGGGACGCATGAACTTGCTCCCTGGGGCAGCTGGGAGGGAGGTGGGAGGCGAATTAAATAGCACTGGGAAGTCATGAAAAGCTGTGTCGAAGATTCAGTGTGATGAACAATGCAGAAGTGCACAGCTTGAACATTAAAGATCTTAAAAAGTACGTAAATTTAAAAAAAAAAGTTTCCTAATACTAGTTACATAGTTAAACATATGGTAAAAAGTGTTTCAGATGTGAATGTTCCCCTTTAAGTAATAGTCTATAAAATGGTATACAAATGGCGCAGGAACATAGAGATTGATCTGGCCATATCCACTAATCAGAATGTGGGTATGGCCAGAACAGTTGAGGCACCCCTAAAAAAGGTGTGGATCCAGGCAGTTGCCTACTTTGCCTATTAGGAAATCCGGCCTAAAAGGGGTGCCAATGAGTGGATGCATTAAATACCCTTCTGGCACTCAAATCTCAAATAATGTTTAAGTAAATATCCAAGACTTTTCATGTAACCATCATTACTCTTTAATACATAAAACTTAATCAGAGGTAGAATTACTAATATGAAATATTACACTGAAGTGCTTGAATAAAAAAAACATTAAAAAAAAATATCAAAACATGGGTACCAAAGCAGTCTCTAACTGCAGAACTTCTTTGGCATTTATAAGTGAACAAGCATGGTTTAGAATACCATTGGGGTGTCTGTTGCTTTGGAATGCACTGAACACCGCTTTGGCACTCAGAGTGTTCACCAAGGGAGGGCTGGCCTGGGGGGCAGAGGGGCAATTGCCCCCTGGGCTGGTCATATGTCTGGGCTGGTAGGCCACTGCATCTCACTAAATCTCCCGATTGCTGCTGTAAATGGAGCTACACTATTGATACCTCAGAGCTTGCAATTGAAATGGAGCTACATAAATGATACTACATAAGTAGATCCAAATGGAATTAAACTAGTAGCATAAACCATTTCCCTTGTAAACTCTATAGTATCACTATGTAAGCTTTACTTAAATTGCAGTAGCGCATTAGTGTAGCCCTATTTCACCTGTAAGCTATGTGGTATCACTTGACTTACGTCACAACATTAATGCCAATTTTAAAATTGACAGAAGGGGGTGGGCTGGAACAGTGGGCTCGAACGATAATAAAAATGGGCCACTCTAATGTATTTGCCCCTTGGGCCATATCCTAGTGTTCATTAAACATTAAGTGCAAAGACTGACCAAAATCCTAGACCTCAGAATCTATCCATTGCATTCTCCTATGTGCATGCTGTGTCCTTTAGGATAAAGTTATGAATCATATCATTATGAGCCAAAAGCAGTTTGAGTTCTTCCAAGACAAACTTTATGAAAAACCCTTCCATCCCCAAAAATATGCTTCCAAAATCCTTCAGTCAAACTCGGCCCATAATTGCTTTACTGCCTTATCATAAGGAGGTTCATTTGCATTATCTGTTATCTATAGATACTCATCCTTGTCTATAAACAGAGTTATCAATCCCATTCAGGGGCTGGCTCGCAAATTGAAGTTTTCTCTAGAGGGAATCAGCTATAAACAAGCCTGAGGCAATCTCCTTTGACAGTCAGTGGCAGCCCTTAGGAAGTAACTCTGCTCATGATTAATAGTTCTGTTCTGGTTTGCATCAAACTTTTCCTTTCTAGAGCTCCTGTTCCATCATACAGGAATTCTGCAGATGTTCTAAATTTCCATTCAAGATGCAATCAGTCCGCCCTCTGCTTAGGTGTATCTGATTCAATTTATATGCTGAATTCATGGTAAGCATTAAAACAAATTCCCTCCCTGTTCTCTGTGTTATTTCAGTTTTGTGTGTGCTGAAAAAGAAGGCATTGTCAAAACACAGTGCACCCTACACACAAAAAGAAAAGTGGTGGAATAATGGTGCAAACCAAATGAACCACAGGGGACATATACAAATTCTCTTCATGTTAATAGGGTTTTAAGAGCATTATTCACAAAGGCTGTAAGGAGCAATGCTGGATCAGGCTAACTGTACCACTGGGGACAAATACAACTTCCTACTGATTTTAGCGGGACTTTTAACTCTTTCAACGTTAGATATTTCTCCAACGATTTGCTCCACAAGTCGTTGGAGACCTCTTGAGCATTCAAGGAGATAAAATTCCCATTTAAAACAATTGGGTATTGGGGATATGTATTTCTTCATGAGGTGCCTTTGGCTTGCTCTAGAGTTGGTCTTCATTTATTTTCTGAAAAAGGCCCTTAACCCCTTTAAAGGTCTTCACGTCAACATGCACAGGGGACCTTTCAAGCCCTCAAAGGGATAGTAATGTTTCACAATAAAAGCAGCTCCAACTAATCTTCATAGTATTTGGGCCATGGAAACATTTATTTCTTTACTGTCAGAGTTGTAGTTCAAGAGTAATTGAATGATAAAGTATGCCCCGCCTGTCCCTTTTACTGATGTAACACTGCTCACCTCAGAGCAGCAAGCCTGTCCGGATGGATCACAGAGAGGGACAATCTTCAGTGAGGAGAAGGAAAATCCTGAAAAATCTGTCAAGGGGGGCAGGGTTTTCCTTATGCTCACAGTAAGATTGTCCTTTGCTGTGATCTGTATGGTGTCAGGACTGGATTCCACATCCAGTAAAAGGGGAGGGAGGGGGATACTTTATCATTCAATTACTCTTGAACTACAACTCTGACAGTATTGAAATAACACTCACCATGGCCCAAATACTACGAAGATTAATCGGAACTGCTGTTTTTTGTGAAACATTACTGTCCCTTTACAATAACACCACTTTTAGTTTGTGCATAAGTTCCACTGAGGCTGATTTACTAAAGAGAAATGGAGCAATTCTTGGCCAAAACAATGGTAACATAGGGGGACAAATTAACCCTTTATGAGTGCCAGAAGGGTATGCAAAAGCATCACACTGCAATGCACTGGAGACAGCTCTAGCACCCCAATAAGTTAAAGTGGACTTTACACCCCTAAGACAAGTTTAGGTTGACAAATAATTAACCCTTTGAATGCTAGAAGGGTATGCAATGCTTTGCATACCCCTCCGGCACTCAAAATTTCGATTGTAAGCTCATTGGTATCCCTAGTAATGTTCCAGTTCCACTGTGAGATAGTGGTATCACTAATGTAGTACCATTCAATTGCAAGCTCTGTGGTATCCTTTTAAAAGGTTGCACGCTCTTCTGCGTTATAAAATTGGTGACATGAGATTATCCTTTTAAAAGTGAACCAGCTCTGTAATATCATAAGTATACCTCAATTCACTTTTAAGCTCTGTGATATCACACAGTGAAGACCCCAGCATTGGACAACCTAGTTGAACATGCTCTTAATTTCCAGGATTTAGATGTTGGTGGTTTAAAAAGTCTGCAGCCACGTTTTCCATACCTGGGATGTGAACCACTGAGACGGCTTGCACATGAGTTTCAGCCTGCTGAAGGTGCTCCCAAACCTCTCCCCAAGAGGACTTGTTTCTGGTTGCCCCTTGGCAATTTTTGTAGGAGACCACTGTTTCACTGCCTGATTGGACCCTCACTGGTGATCCCACCAGCACACGGGACCAGCACTGAAAAACTAAGTAAATGGCCCGTATTTATAAATTGTTGACTGGAAGAAGACTCTCCCCCAGTCTAGCTATCCTGTGCCATTAGATGACCCAGAGTGGCTCCCCAGCCTCTCAGGTTGGCTTCCGTGGTGACCAGCATCCATTCTGTTAAGACAAATGGATGTCCCAGAGTTACATGGGGAAGGTGGAGCCACTAGCGAAGGTCCTCCTTCCTTCTTGGAGACAGGGACATGGCATGGACATGTGAGAGCCTTGTCTTTACCAGCACCCGAGGATGTTTAATTGCAGCTCCCTGATGTATATTTTGCTTTATGGATGTAATATCCAAAACACAAGCATATTTATAGCATTACGGATAAGATTTGGTACCGTGTTAGCTGTAGAAATTCAGGAGGCAAATTTAGTCGTTGATACCTTTATTGGCCAACTAAGCAGATTTAGGATGCAAGCTTTCAAGACCAAGTAGGTCTCTTCCTCAGGCATGTTATCATCAGGGCTCAAAATTTCCACTCGCCAATAGCCAATGGCAAGTGAAAATGTAGCCCTGGCGAGAAGAAAATTCAGCCCTGGTTGGTGTGCTATGGCTTGCAGTGGTGAGTAACTTTTCAGGTCTGGCTAGTAGCAAAGGACTTCAAATTTTAAGCCCTGTTATCATGATAACATGTCTGAAGAAGAGACCTAAGAGGTATTGAAAGCTTGCATCCTAAATCTGCTTAACTAGCAAATAAAGGTATCAACGACAATATTTGGCTCCTGTATTTATAGCATTAAATTTGGAATGAGCACTTGAATATGAATATGACACTCATTGTCCAAACCATAAATTAACATTTAGCCTTAAAGGGATAGTAATACTTTGTTTCATCTTTATTTTATTTTGCAGGCATTACAAAAAACATGAAGAATGATATGTCTTATCTCTCAAACCTTTATGGTTTGAGAGGTATTCACAAGCAAAGTTTCCCCTCCCGCCCCTTTTACCTAGTGTAAGCCATCTCTTCTCAGATGTGGAATGCACTCCATAGACAAGACAGATAACAACAGGGGACAGTCTTCTTCCTTTGAGAACAATGAAAGCCCTGCCCCCCTTGACAAGTATTTCAGGTTTTTCCCTTATCTTAATTGAAGATTGCCCCTCTCTGCAATCTACCTGGGCACCTCCCTTCTGCTCTGGCTGAACAGTGTTACATCAGTAAAAGGGGCGGGAGGAGGATACTTTGCCATTGAATTACTCTTGAACTACAACCCTGACAGAATTGAAATAACACTCCCCAAAGTCCAAATACTATGATGATTAATTAGAGCTGCTTTTATTATGAAACATTACTATCCCTTTAATGTGTGCTAAGAAAAAATAAATAAACACATAAATAAATTTTTAAAAAGAAAAGTATTTGCTTGTGTATGTATGTTTACGTTATTTATTACTCAATTGTGTTACAAACAAAAATACCAGACAATAGAAAGGATAACCATCAATCATGTGTTCACATATCCAGTAAACACTTTCAATGGCTGAATAGCATTTTAAGACCTATGTGATATGGACCAAAAGAAAATTAAAAATAAGTAATTACTACACAGCTCCATTTTTAAGCTTTAGCAGTGGAGAGTTATAAAATAAAATATGCTAATAGATTTGATGTGATAAGGAAGAATACATGCAAAATGCTGCAGAACTTCTGTTCCCTATCAATCACCAGTGAGCAGTGACATCATTAAAGCCTTTGATCACAGATCTTCTTTCAAGCTCTGAATAGGGAATGAATTGACCCATGCTAGCAGAGAGAATGGAGAAACACCTAGGAAACAATTCAAAGTGAAACAGGAGACGCTCGTAACATTTCCCTTATGAAAAACTATCCCTACCTTAAAAAAAAAACAAATTCCACAACAGGAAAAAAACAGAGAAAGTTGTGTGTGTTAATTAAGCAAGAAACACTGTAAGAATATGTTTATTTTCATTTTATTGGCGCTAATTGCTTCATGGTGCTATTGATTTGCATGGGCTTTTAGGCCTCTAAGGTTCCTCACTTTGCTTTTTACATAAAGTTTGCAATAATATTATGGACACTTTTTTGTACAATTTTTGGTCCTGTTGACATAAACTTGCCTCAGATAAGGAAATAGTTAAAATGTTGTATTTTCAGTCATGCGTCTCTTTTTTATAGCTAATCTAATTGTTAAATTGCAGTAGGATATATTGTATTATCCACCTCATCAAATGATCAATGAGTTCATTAATAAGACTGATAACAAAACTGTCATGTCATCGACAGTGTTATGAAAGATGATCCCGGCTTCCTTTTCCAAACGCCAAGGTCTAACATTCTCTGTGGCAGCTCTGAGCCCATTCAATATTTTTCTCAGACAGAGAAAAGTGAAAATCCATTTTGAAACCAATTTCAATTAGGATCTGAGAGCTGTTATCACAGGTGTCTCAGAATAGGTCCGTTAGGGGAAATGTCGCCTATCCATTCTGGAATGAAACCTTATCGGGGTTACAAATATGGCTAAGGACAGTCTATCTGTAAATTACTTTTCATCCAGGGTTAACTCAGGCTTAAGTTCTGTCATGTGCGATTCTTTCCATCTTCTTGCAATAATCTAATGACTAACTAGAAAGAAGCTGCATGCAAGCAGCTTTTATTCTTGCTCGGGCTTTCCTTCCTACAGTGTTAAAATGCAAATAACCAGAAGCCAGACAAGCCAACTTACTTAACTACATCACTGAAAGCTTTTATAGCTTATTATGGGGAATAAAAGACTTGCATTCTAAAGTTGGTCTCCGCCCCTCATTGCATTCCTGGTGATTTTTCAATTGTAAACTCCGGGGCCCAAGTTATTTCATTAATTCAGCACCCAAGTAGTGAGGCTTTTCTCTCAAATCTTTCAGTCTCCTTTTAGCAAATTATCCCATGACGGTGGATTTATTCAGTCAAAGACCCCCGGACTTTGAGAGGCAACAAAAGAATCAAGAGACTTTCTGGTCCACCTGCCTGGCGAATGATGAGGCAGGGAAAAGCCTCCCCCAGAGAAACCAATCAAACCATTGTGTGGCACAGTCAGAGCTTTTCAACTGTCAAGCCAGGAGAGCAGGAAAGGAGATGAAAGAACTCAGAATGAAACTACCATTTACACAACCATGTGGGAATGGTCTCCAAAGATTTAATAATTGGGATCAAACTTAACTTTCCACATTTAGAAAAAAAACTGTATTAGTCAGTCAGGTCCTGAGAGAACTTCTTTCTGAAACTATGACTGCTTTGTGTTACCCTATGCCACAAAAAGTCGAAGAAAAAATAAACAACAAAGGGGTTATTAGGAATTTGTCTTTGCTTATATTAAGTATCATTTCATGCAAATCACCTGCTGGTCTATGCAATATTCATGTATGTTATATTCAAATTCCAGTACGCTTTATAAAATAATGTTATAAACTACCTGTGTAAAATATGAGTTGCACTTGGATGACACAGCTACCCATTAACCTAGATGGATTATCTTATAATGTGCATTATAGTATAGGAAATTAAATATCAAAAAGGCACAAAAGATAACGAAAAATAAGATATAGATACTTTGTTTTTTACATATTTAAGCAACATTCCATAAAAATTATGACAAAGCAGTGAGGATAAAGACATAGATATACAATTTTATCAGTTACATTTATATTAATATATTTTTTAAAAATGCATGAAAGTATTCAAACTCACAAAACAAGCAGATATGCATGAAAACATTGATTTTTTAAATGTTACAATTTTAATACATTACAGCCATTTGACTACAGTTATAGAGAAAGGTATTTTGTAAAATGTGAATTAACCTTCAGCTGAACAATACCATGAAGTTGGGAAAAAACTTGATGATAGCCCCAAATACTATTGCAACAGAGCTGTGTTGACCAAATTAATTTTAATTCCTATGAAAAACTCCTGTGTATAGCATTGTTTTTTTTACCTCTAGGCTATTTTACACAACTCCTTCTAGAATGTGGTGCAATAGGGAAAAAACATACTTTTTTTTTACACTTCAGCCACTTCAAAGATACTATGCAATTTCTTAGCGTATGCAGTACCTAATGCCAGCCAGAGAAAATGGTACCCCAGCGGAATTGGTTGACATACATAATATAATAGTGGGCATTAGAACCAGAGGGGAAACCAGCGTATGTGGGGATCTGTGACTTCAGATGGGCAGTGGAACCAGACTTGTGGGCCTTACTGTATGTGGGGATCTGTGATTACCAGTGGGTAGTGGAACCAGAAAGGGGGATCAGACAGCATATGTGGGGGATCTGAGACTATCAGTGGGCAGTGGAAGCAAGCAGGTGGATCAGACAATATATGTAGCGCTCCCCCCAAACTATTTATCTCCCAGATGATCACGCTTGGAGATCAGTACACGTGATGCTGGACAGCAGTGTGCTCTCCTGCTTCATTCGTATCTACATTTCCATGTGGGAGTGGGCTGAATCAGGGAGAGCATGTAATCGGTGACGTGGGGATGCTTTCACCAATCACACCTACTTCCACTTCAGGTAGGAGTGAAGCAGGCTGAATCAGGGAGAGCATGTAATCGGTGACGTGGGGATGCTTTCACCAATCACACCTACTTCCACTTCAGGTAGGAGTGAAGCAGGCTGAATGAGGGAGAGCATGTAATCGGTGACGTGGGGATGCTTTCACCAATCACACCTACTTCCACTTCAGGTAGGAGTGAAGCAGGCTGAATGAGGGAGAGCATGTAATCAGTGACGTGGGGATGCTTTCACCAATCACACCTACTTCCACTTCAGGTAGGAGTGAAGCAGGCTGAATGAGGGAGAGCATGTAATCAGTGACGTGGGGATGCTTTCACCAATCACACCTACTTCCACTTCAGGTAGGAGTGAAGCAGGAGAGCATGTTGCTCATCTGCATCACCTGTACTGATCTCCCAGAGCAATTGGATGGGAGATCAATAGTTGTGGGGGTCATGAGGACCCAATACGGTCTGAATAATAATTAATTGAAAAAATGAAAAAAAGTGGTCTGGGGGGGAGTATCTGTGACTCCAGCCATGTGTGGTGTGCAGACTTGGCCATGCAGGTATTCAATCTCTTACCCCTAACATGGCTAGCACTCAGTGGGTTAAACGAACACTAACACCACCTAATAAACCCCTCTATCTTAATCTGTGCAGGAAATATTAATGCTCACTATGGGTCAATTCTTTTTGTACTGATTCATTAAAGTTTATCTTTACTGAGGACTGGACTCGTTGTTGATGAAGCCAGACATGAATCTTTGTTGCAGACCTTGTCTCAAACCCTTGAGTGCCAAATGGGTGCACAATGCATTGCACACCCCACCGGCACTCAAAGGTTTAAGTCTTCTCTCAGCCTTCACTGGGAGGAATTTGAAGTCATTGACTGCAACAAAATATCATGGCTACCACCATGTTCATGATATCCAGTGCTTACTAAATACTACATTTGGAGAACCAGTACACACAAAATTGATTTTGGTGGCTATTAGGAAATCCTGCACAGATTAATAGAAACTGAGGTTTATTATTATGAAGTTCTTTTAAGAAGTAGTGCCCTGTAAAAGTACATCATACTGAATAGAATAATCGGTTAAAGGGATAGTAATGTTTCACAAATTAATCTTCATAGTATTTCAGCCACAGAGAGTGTTATTTCAATACTATCAGAGTTGTAGTTCAAGAGTAATTGAATGATAAAGTATCCCCATCCAACCCCTTTTACCTAGTGTAAGCCTCCTCCCCTCAGATGTGGAATCCGGTCTCTTGACTGGACAGGTTGCAGCAAGGGACAATCTTCTTACCTTGACAGGTTTTTCCTTATGTTCACTGAAGATTGTACCTTGCTATGATCCATCTGGACAGTCTTGCTGCTCTGAGGTGAGCAGTGTTACATCAGTAAAAGGGGTGGGAGGGGGAATGAAGATTAATCGGAGCTGATTTTTTTTGTGAAACATTACTATCCCTTTAAATATGATTTTGTTTCCTAACGAAGAATGGATAATGGTTGCACTAACTCCTCAAAATCACCATTTCCAACAAAGTTCAGAAAAAGAAGTACTTTTTACTCATATGTCTGGTGTCATTTTACATTATCATTAAGATAATCTTTCATATTTCCAGCTACTTTCTAAATACTACCCCTTGCCATACAAAGGAGCCGGTGTTTTAAGTGAGCATACGTTTACAATCAGTGGGGTTTTGGCAGGGTAACAGGTTAATGAGGGATATCGGGTTACAACATGATGAAGATGGGTTAAAATACACACAAAAGCAGGTCAACACCTGGCTTTCAGCAAAAACTTAAAGATCTGCAGGCTTTAATGAACCAACTTAAATATAAATGATATATGCTGTTACGCATGACCTTTCAATACCCCTGCTAAGGAGGTTTTATGGTAAAAGAAAACTATGATTTTAACCCTTTGAGTGTCAGAGAGATAACCAACTCTCTGATCCTTAAAGCAGAAGTTTCAGATATTAAAAAGTCGCCATGCATTCATTAAAGGAGCAGTAAACTTTTTTATGAAAAAATATATATTGTAGGGATTTTCCTATTGAGTAAAATAACAGTACTGCCACTGCCAAGAGATTTATACTTCCAGAGTTATTACAGTTTAAACCCATGTTTTTTTACATTAGCAGTGCCCTCTAGTGGTCAAATTCTAATTAGATTTCCTGGTAGATTCTAAAGGAGAGGAAAGTCAGAAAAGTCAGAGACATACAATTCTCCATAGAATGTGATAGAAACTGCCTGTCACTTCATGTCAGTTAGAACTATCAGGAAGTAAACACAGTAAATTCACTTCCTGATTATTTGAACTGCTATCATTTTTGAATAAAACATCTGACAGCGATGGGATTGACCTTGTTTTATTCAGCAGATTCATAAAAAAAAAAGTTTACTGCTCCTTTAATCATATGTCGACCAGCTTGAAAATACATGTCTTAACTATTAAAAGTGACAGACTCTAAAGAAATCTTTACCATTTGGATACTGACGGGCAGGTTAGTGCAGTCTGCATGCCTGCGCCGTCAGTCCCTTCCGGTTATCATGTGGCATGCTGCAATGCTTTACAGGAGACCAGGACTGACGGCGCAGGCGCGCAGACAAGATGTCTGCGCTGTTACCTGGCTTCCGGTCTCCAATTGGTAAAGATTTCTTTAGAATCTGTCACTTTTAATAGTTAAGACATGTATTTTCAAGCTAGTCAACATATGCTTAATTAATGCATGGCGATTTATTAATAACTGAAAGCTCCTCTTTAAAGGGTTAAAAGCTTCTTTTGAAAGAAAATAAAAGACCTTATTTTACATACTATGGGGATAAAACTCAAGCATTCTCTTTTAATACCCCAAAGCAAAACTGGATACAAGTGTGATAAACACCCCCATACATGTCAAAATAAATGATGAATCTATAACAGCCGACTGTTATGAAAGTAATAATAATGAAATGCATGCCATCAGAGCCAGGATCTGAGCAGTTTTAATTAAAATACTTCCCTTGGCTGAAAAGACGAGCTTTTGTTTGAAGAGATAAAGAGTTTGCACTTCATGAATGAAGTTAGTGTCATGAATGTAAAAAATCCTTTACAAGCGATAGTGACATGTATACATATTCATTTAAGGGAAAATGGAAACTGGATGTAGTAAGATCCATAGCTTACCACTTTTCCAGTAGCTGTGCTAAAACAAAAGTAACATGGTTTGAAAAGACCTAAAAGAACACTAACACCAAACAAATGAAAAAGGTTGATGTAACTTTAAGATATCACACTTCCAGCATCTGTAAAAATAATTTTTTCATATATTGTATCCATCGAGTATAATCCTAAATCTGCTTTAAACGTATGTAAACTGTCCTGTTCAGACAGAATTTTTCTATTTACATTGCATGCTAACAGCTAATATCGGTTAACTGACTGAAATTCATGCATTCATGTATTGTGATCTCATCAAGGAGATTTACACAAAGCCCTGGGCAATCGATGGGAGCCCTGGTTAAGGCATACATGGGTGTGCCCATAGAGCATATGTAAGGCTACATTTTTTTTTACAGATGCTAGAATTAATATAGGTTATTTAAGTGTATTTAACTGAAGTTCGTTGTTAGTGTTCCTTTAAAGGGATAGTAATGTTCCACAAAAACAGCAGCTCCAATTAATCTTCATAGCATTTGAGCCATAGAGAGTGTTATTTCAATACTGTCAGAGTTGTAGTTCAAGAGTAATTGAATGATAAAGTATCCCCCTCCTGCCCCTTTTACATCATGTAAGCCACCTCCTCTCAGATATGGAATGTGGTCACTTGACCGGACAGCTCACAGCAAGGGACAATCTTCTTACTGTGAACATAAGGAAAACCCTGGCTCCCTTGACATGTTTTCCCTTATGCTCACTGAAGACTGACCCACTCTGCGATCCATACGGACAGTCTCGCTGCTCTGAGGTAAGCAGTTATATCAGTAAAAAGGGCGGGAGAGGGATTCTTTATAATTCGATTACTCTTTAACTACAACTCTGACAGTATTTAAATAACACTCTCCATGGCCCAAATACTATGAAGATTAAATGGAGCTGCTTTTATTGTGAAACATTACTATCCCTTTAAGAAGAAAGCAATTTTCAGATGTTATGCTTGTGCCCTGAGGACTGTATCATAACATGATGAGAATTAAGCTAACTAATCAGCATTCATAATCACTTACTGCCAGAATGTCAGTTACAGGCAACCAAAATTACCCAAAGGAATGCATGTGTCCTTTGTGACCACCAAAGCACCACAGTTGCACTGTTAGAAGCACTTGAGGACTGTCGGCCAATATCCCTGGACTACTAAATTAATACAGTCTCTCTCATACAGTGGATATCATAGCCTTTATGAAAGAACAGATTGTTGGTACTCACCATTAGATGTTGTGCTGGAGGCAACGGCTTTCTCACTGACGTCAGTTCGAGTGTGACCTTTGACTAAGGAATTCTCAACTTTTTTCTTTTCACTTGCTGTAGTGCTTTGGGACTGGGCTTCCATGTTGTCTTCTCATTACTTCCAATCGCCTTGTCCAAAGACCTGAACAACACAAAAGCAAGAAACATGTGTTAGTCATCTATGTCTATCTTTGGTACCTGTAACATATGCTAATTTATTTTGTTTAAAATGTCTTCTTTCATGTTGAAACATTCATATTGTTTGTGTGAGGGAGGGCCACGGCTACTAAAATGTATCAATCTGTCAAGAACGGTTCCACATGGTTCCACACAAACCATCTGAATACAAACAAGAGCCTAATATATTTGTTTGTCTTTTCAAATTACATCACAAGCAAAATCGTAGATTGCAAACATAATTTAAAGGAATGCTAACTGCTCCTAAGTATAAGTCTCTCAAATATCCTAATCTGATCATAAAACCCTAATGGCTACTACGAATCAATTCTGTGTGGACTAAATCTCCAGAAAAAAATATTTAAGTAGTAGTGGATAATATCATGTCCATGGTGGTAGACATGATTCTTTGTTGAACAGTTACTGTTAGTCAACCTCCTCCCACTGAAGGAGTTGAGTCCTTATATGTAAAGTGGGCCATTCTTTGACAAACCAGTTGTACTATATGGATAAATAAAATTCCCTGTTGTTTTAACCCGAGTGCCCGAGAGGTATCCAGCACATCACTCAAATGGTTAAAGGGTTAGTAATGCCTGTATTTAAGTTTATTCAATATTGTAGATGATAAAAAATAAAGTATATAGAGAAAGTCCCATCTCTCAAACCTTTACGGTTTGAGAGATATTCACTGCTACAGTTCCCTCCCCATCTCCTGACGTCAGCGCTCTACTGACAGCAGGAGATTCCGGTCCTGGGACCAGCCGGCGGCTCTTTAGCAGAGCCGAAATACTGAAATTTAGAATAACTTCATTGAAATGATCTACAAAGTGTGCCTGGTTTCAAGCACACTTTGTAGACCATTACAATGAAGTAGTTCTTTTTAAATATCGCTATATCGGCTCTGCTGAAGAGACTCCTTGAGTCGTCCGACGTGGATCTGCTGACATGAGGGAGGGGGGAACTTTTTTGACAAATATCTCTCAAACCGTAAAGGTTTGAGAGATGGGACTTTCTCCATATACTTTATTTTTTAACAGCTACAATACTGAATAAACTTAAATATGGGCACTACGAACCCTTTGACTGGGGATTTTACCCCTTGAATTCAAGAGAAGTGTCCACGGAATTACTTTGCAGTTCAAGGGGGTAGATGCACTAAGGTGTGATAAAGTAGAGATGACTTCTCCAATGATATCACTTCTCCAGTTCCTATGTTATACTATGGAGCCCATGTACTAATATCTCTCAAACGTTAGGGATCTTAGTGGATAGTCTCCATAGAATAACATAGGAACTGTAGAGTTTATCACAATGGAAATCTCTACTTTATCACCACTTTATCACACCTCGGTGCATCTCCGGCAAGGTGATAGAAGCCCGATTTAAATAACTGGGAATTTTGGCCACTTTGCAGTACTGCTGGTTTACTGTGGAATTAGTCCACTTTGACTTTATACAGAAGCCAATAGAAAAAGAAGCAATTCTGCGGCAAACCAACTATACCACAGGGGAGAATAAATAAATCAGGATAATTCAGTGGGAACTTTATTTATCCCCTATAGTACAGTTGACTTGCCAAAGAATTGCTCTTCTTCTCTTGTGCATTGAGCCTTATGTATAACCCATCCAACACCAGAGGGAAGCACAATGTATTGCATAGCAATGCTTTGCGCGGTGTTGCATAGCAATGCGTTGCACCTCCGGCACTGAAAGGATAAAGACATGGTGAAACAAGTCTGGGGCATACAAACTGTACTATAGGGAAAGAGCCACAGCTTCTATTGACTAAAATAGGTCTTGATGCGACTTGAATGTCAGAAATGACTCCAGCACATTGCAAAGCAAAGTGCTGGAGCTCTGTCTAGCATTGAAAATATTAAAACCCTTTCTCAATCAATGGAACTTGTGGTTTGTGATATTATAATTTCTCCATTTTGCCTTCATCCAAAGACCCTTTCTGTAATATTATGCTTACAAATAGTAGATAACAAAAATGCAAAGTAAAAAAAAACATAGTCTCATGTAACATGAATATTAACCCTTTGAGTGCCAGAGAGGTATGCAACGCATTGGTTTGCAATGCATTGCGTACCCCTCTGGGACTCAAAGGGTTAAGTAATTAATAATGATTAGTTATACATTTTGTTACTGAATAGCTCCCCTATTCCCAAACTTAAAGATCCACTAAACTGTGATGTCTGGTGTCACACAGAGACTGTGCACTGCCTATTAAGATGCATCTCTGAAGTCTTATTAACGTGTCAAACAGCTGGAAATCCCTCCATATACACACATTAATTTAAATACCTTATGCTATGCGTTCACACTGTTTCACAACTAGGAAAGAGGACAATGTATTTAAAGGGATAGTAATACTTTGTTTTATCTTTATTTTATTTTGTTGGCATTAAAAAAAACATGAAGAACGATATAAGTCTTATCTCTCAAACCTTTATGGTTTGAGAGATATTCACAAGGAAAGTTTATGCTCCCGCCCATTTTACCTAGTGTAAGCTATCTCTTCTCAGATGTGGAATCTGGTTGTAAGACCGACAGGTAACAGAAGGGGACAATCTTCTACCTATGAAAACAATGAAAGCCCTGCCCCCCTTGACAAGTTTTTCAGGTTTTTCCTCTTATCTTAATTGAAGATTGTCCCTCTCTGCAGTCTACTGGGCACCTCCCTTCTGATCTGGCTGAGCAGTGTTACATCAGTAAAAGGGGCGGGAGGGGGATACTTTGTCATTGAATTACTCTTGTACTACAACTCTGACAGAATTGAAATAACACTCTCCAAAGTCCAAATACTATGATGATTAATTAGAGCTGCTTTTATTATGAAACATTACTATCCCTTTAACGATAGTCTAGAACTCAACAAAAGACAATGGGTTAATGTATGAATTTGTTAGAAGCTACCACCGCATGGTGGTAGCTTCTAATGCCACTGGCTGCACCCATAGGTATAAACACTGAGAGATTCACTGTGCCATCGTGATGGTGGCAAAGCTGTCTATGCCATTTTAATCCAAAGAGTAGATTTTGGAGTTGAATAGATAAATGCCCCTGGTAAACTGACCCACTGGCCTCCCCTTGGTGCAAGCAGCATTAAAGGGAGGCTTCTTGGCATAAAAACGTCAGTAAATTGACATTAAACAGGACGAGGGACTTAACCCTTTGAGTGCCAGACCGCTACGCTACCCCTCTGGCACTCAAAGGGTTAACAGAGATTTCAGCTCCTAATTTAGAGGGAAATTACTGTTCTAATTCATCACAGGGTAGATATACACACGATAGTCTAGAGAAAGTCATAAAACCGTATTTCCTATGCAGTTTTATATACATTAGATCATGCCATGTTGTAATCCAATAACCTAACTAAAATATTTTTCCAAAATAGTAGCTAATGTGGTCTGATTTATATATGTTATATACTTCATCTCTATGAAGCTTTTCATGACACATTTCACATGTGCCATTACCCCCCTCATTGACCATTGAGACTTGTTGTGAGCTCTGTTCTCTGCTTCTCTCTTCTTCACAATGACAGTAAGGAAGAGAGATGCAGTGAAAAGCGATAAAAGCAATCACATTTGCGGAACCAGCGGGGAATGGCTGAAACTGACTGCTGGTAGAAGGTGGAGTTGTAAAGAAATGTTCAAGAGAGATGGTCTGCACCCGTCACACAGAGGAACTGAGGTACTTGGAGAAGAGTTCAGGTGTTTCTTGGAGAGGCATTTAAACTAGATGGAGGGGGCAGGAATTTCATTGAGAAGATTGATTTCTGTCCCCGAACAGTTTTGGTGAACCAGGGTTCTGAGTTTGTTAGTGTGATAGATACAGATGTTGGTGCACAGGAAGTTGCTGGTGCTTTACATACAGATGTTGGTGAGGTAGATGATGGTGCGGTAGATAGAGTTGTTGTTGGTGATAAATGTAATGTTCTTCGTGTAATGTGTACTAATGCTCGCAGCTTAGGCAACAAGCTCAGCGAGCTAATATCAATAGTTTGTAGAGATGACTTGGACTTGATTGTAATAACAGAGACATGGTTCAGGGACTGTAATGACTGGGAAATAGCCATTCCGGGATACACGTTGTATAGGAAAGATAGGGCTGAGAGAAGAGGGGGTGGGGTAGCCATTTATGTTAAAGATAGCATAAAATCCACAGCGATCCAGAATTCATGTAAAGAGTTGGAGACTCTCTGGATCTGTCTGCAGAATAAAAAGGGATCAGTTACAAGAATAGGTGCAGTCTACAGGCCTCCGGGGCAATCTGAAGAGCAAGACAACATGCTAGTGGACGAGATTACCCAAATGGCAGTAAAGGGAGATATAGTAGTTATGGGAGACTTCAACATGCCTGATGTTGATTGGAATATCCCTTGTGCGTCCACATGTAGAAGTAGGAGCATCGTAGAAGCCCTGACGGGGATGTCCCTAAAACAGCTGGTGAAGGCGCCAACTAGAGGGGACAATATCCTAGACTTAGTATTCACAAATGGAGACCTGGTATCTGAGGTGAAGGTGGGAGAAAATCTAGGTTCCAGTGACCACCAATGTTTGTGGTTCGGAATCCAGACTGACTACGAGAAATCCCATTCTGCAACCAAAGTATTGGACTTTAGGAAGACGAAGTTTGAGGATATGGGAGAATATGTAAAGAAAGAATTAAAAGGGTGGGATAAAACACCGAGAGTGAGTACTCAGTGGAAGACACTCAAAGAAGTCCTCTTAAAGGCAACAAGATTACATGTTAGACAAATTAGCAAGAGGAAAAGAAAGAGAAATCCACTATGGTTTACTAGAGAGGTAAGAGCTATAGTGAAAGATAAAAAGTCTGCCTATAAGAGATATAAAGAGACTGGAAGTGAAGCGGACAGAGAAGGGTATAAAACTATACAGAAGAAGACTAAACAGATGATAAATGCTGCTAAAGCCTCAAAAGAGGAAGAAATGGCCAAATCTGTTAAGAAGGGGAATAAAACCTTCTTCAGATATATCAGTGACAGGAAGAAGAAAAACTGCGGGATTACAAAAATTAACAACGGAAAAAATCAGTTTATAGAAGAGGAAAAGGCGGTCGCTGACCATCTGAATAACTACTTCTGCTCAGTTTTTTCAGACGGCGGCCCTCATAATCAGAAAATGGCTGAACACAGCATTGCCTCTAGTTGTATAATTTTAGCCCCAGTGTTTTCAGAGGCCGATGTTCTAGAGGAACTTGTCCGGCTAAAGTCAAATAAAGCGATGGGTCCGGATGGAATCCACCCTAGAGTTCTTAAAGAACTCCGATCTGTCATAGTTGGCCCCCTGACTAATCTGTATAACCAGTCCCTTCTTACGGGAGAAGTTCCTGATGATTGGAGAATGGCCAATGTTGTACCCATTCACAAGAAGGGTAGTAAAATAGGATTTTAGTCTTACCTGTTAAATCCTTTTCACTTAGTCCATACAGGTCACTGGTACCATGGGGATGTGTAGTCCCCTTTAATAGGCAGGAACAATTATGCAAATAATTTGCAAGGGGCGGAGCCTCCCCTCTTACTTAAGCCACCTTCTGGCCAGAGCCACCCATATTGATTTGAGACCCTAAACTGACCCCAGGTAAGCAAAAAGAAAGACTCCTGTGAGCATGCCCGAACGGTCTCCCACTGAATGCCACAGGAGATCCAAGACTGGTCCCTTGACAGGGTGGGAGACCAGTGACCTGTATGGACTAAGTGAAAAGGATTTAACAGGTAAGACTAAAATCCTATTTTCACTGTCGTCCAATACAGGTCACTGGTACCATGGGATGTACAAACATTGAGCTGATCCAGAGGCGGGAAGTAAGGCAAGGACCAGGCGCAAGGCCCAAGTCACTAGAACTGTTAACCAGTTGATAACATAGCCCAAACTGTAAGTGTCAACGGACACCAACCAAGGGAACAATCCCTGAACTTAACACAGCACACGGAACACGAGCCAACCGGGCTCAACAGTAAGGAAGCACTAAGGATCACAGAGCGGAAGACCTACACAGGCAAGACTGCCTCCAGGACCTTCCTTCCAAAGCTGGCATCAGCCGATGCCAGTACATCAACTCGGTAGTGCTTAGAAAAAGTGTGCACAGAGGACCAAGTGGCCGCTCTGCACAGTTGATCAGCAGAAGCTTGATTCTTGTAGGCCCAGGAGGCCCCAATAGATCTGGTGGAATGGGCAGTCACCCTGAAGGGAACATGCTTATTCCTCAACTTATAGGCTTCACGGATGGTAGCCTTAATCCAAGAGGCAATGGTAACTTTGGAAGCCGGTCTTCCTGCCCTAGGCCCCTCAGGAATGACGAATAGAGCGTCAGACTTCCTGATAGATTCGGTGCGGTGAACATAAAACTTGAGGCAACGCACCACATCCAACAAATGGAGATCTCTTTCCTTGTCAGATGAAGGATTAGGGCAGAAAGAGGGAACCACAATCTCCTGATTGATGTGAAACTCAGACACAACCTTGGGTAAGAATTCCTTGGTAGTGCGAAGCACAGCCTTATCCTTGTGGAACACCAGGTAAGGAGGTTTACAAGACAATGCCTGTAACTCTGCCACCCGGCGTACTGACACAATAGCCAAAAGGAAGGCCATCTTCCAAGTCACAAGACGTAATGGAATGGAAGCCAAGGATTCAAACGGTGGTCGCTGAAGAACTCCCAGCACCAAATTGAGATCCCACTGGGGAGCAGGACTCTTGAAGGCAGGTCGAACATGAGTCACACCTTGGAAGAAGACTTTCACATCAGGAAGGATGGCAATCCGTTCCTGGAAAAACACAGACAAGGCAGAGGTCTGAACTTTGAGGGACTCAGACTGAGCCCCTTGTCCACACCGTCCTGCAAGAAGGCCAGGACAGTGGGAAGATGGAAGTCAAGAGACAACTGCTTGACAGAGCACCATGTCACGAAAGTTGACCAAATGCGATGATAGATCTTGGAAGACACAGGCTTACGAGCACTGAGCATCGTCGACACCACAGAAGGAGAAAAGCCTTTCTTAGCTAGAATCGAGGATTCAACCGCCATGCCATCAAACGGAGAGAGTGAACATCCTCTTTCCACAGATACCCCTGAAGAAGCAGGTCCGGACGGGCTGGAAGTGGGATTGGATCCTTCACTGACATGGCCATCAATTCCGGAAACCAGGACTGGCGAGGCCAGTTTGGAGCAATCAGGATGACAGGACAACGTTCTCTCTTCAACTTCTGAATAACTCTGATCAATAGAGGAAGAGGGGGGAAGATGTAAGCCAGGGAGAAGTCCCAAGGGATCGACAAGGCATCCACCGCTAGAGCAAGGGAGTCCCTCAGACGGGAGCAAAACACCGGAACCTTCCTGTTGTGTCTGGTAGCCATCAGATCCACCACTGGCATCCCCCACCGTTGAGTGAGCATGTGAAACACCTCTGGGTGAAGAGCCCATTCTCCGCTGTCGACGGAGTGACGACTGAGGAAGTCTGCCATGACGTTGTCCACGCCTGGAATATGAACTGCAGAGATGACAGGCACGTGATCTTCTGCCCAAGACAAAATATCCTTGACTTCCCACCAGGCGGAACCGCTTCTTGTGCCGCCTTGTCTGTTGATGTAAGCCACCGCCGTGGCGTTGTCGGACTCTACTCTGACTGGAAGACCGGTCAATTGAGACTCCCAGTGCCTCAGGGCCAGCCGGACAGCTCGAAGTTCCAGAACATTGATGGAGAGCATGGATTCCTCCAGACCCCATTTCCCCTGAGCACTGAAGCGACCCCAGACTGCACCCCAGCCCCGAAGGCTGGCATCCGTTGTGACTGTGGTCCAATGAGGAACTAGAAAGGATTTCCCTTTCAAGAGATGAGAGAGATCTAACCACCAGTGCAGACTCGACTCGACATGAGGAGGAAGAGAAACAGACAGATGTTGATGATCTGGATGATTCCTGCACGTCTGGATCACAAATCTCTGAAGATCCCTGGAGTGGGCCATGGCAAATGGTACTGCTTCGATCGTGGAAATGAACTTCCCCACTAAGGACGACAACTTCGGAACTGGAATTTCGTCCATGTCCAGAATCCCAGCCACTCTGACGGCTATCTGGTGAGCCACGTCCTCTGGAAGAAACACCATGCATTGGCGAGTGTCGAACAGGAGACCCAGGAACAGAAGCCTCTGAGAAGGAATCAAGTCCGACTTGTCCAGATTCAGGATCCATCCGTGACGGTTCAGGGTGTGCATGCACCTCTGCAACTGCTGGTGGAGAAGCTCCGCTGAGGAGGCCTTCAGTAGGAGATCGTCCATGTAGGGTGTCACTCTGATCCCATCCTGATGGAGCACCGCTATCAAGGAGCCCAGCACCCGCTGGAAGACTTGAGGAGCTGTAGTCAGTCCAAAGGGGAGCGCTGTAAATTGAAAGTGTCCCCTGTGGCAGGCAATCCTGAGATACTTCCTGCTCTCTGGATGAATAGGGATGTGAAGATAAGCATCCTGAAGGTCCAGGGAGGCAAGAAACTCCCCTGGAGACATTGCTGCAATCACAGAGCGCAGGGACTCCTGGCGGAAGTGGGAAGTCACCACATAGGCATTGAGATCTTTGAGATCCAAGATGGGACGGGCTCCTCCGTCCTTTTTGGCTACCACAAACAGGTTGGAATAAAATCCTGAACCTGTGTCCCCCTGCGGAACCGCCTCCAGGACCTCTTTGTCCAAGAGATCCTGAATAGCGTCGTCGAACAGACGCCTTTTTGAGGGTTCCTGAGAAGGACGAGTAAAATGGAACCGAAAAGGAGGAAGGGAAGAGAAAGGGATCCTGTATCCCTCTGACACCACCTGAAGAACCCATGGGTCCGCCACTGACTCCTCCCAAGTCCGGCGAAAGATGCGGAGACGACCGCCTACAGCCGGATGCGGACCCGGGTTCGGCGAGTCATGCCGAAGCAGTCTTGGAGGTCTTGGCCTTGGAGGCAACTTTGGGCCTCCAGGACTGTTTGGGCTTGGAGGAGGAGCGCGTAGTGGGAGGACCCGTTTGGGCCGAGGAGCGTGTCTCAGTCTGAAAGGAACGAAAGGACCGATTGCGTTTGGCTGGAAACTTTTTCTTAAAGACTGAGGGTAGAAGAGTACTTTTACCGCCAGTAGCCTCACTGATCATTTCTTTGAGCTCAGAGCCAAAGAGCAAATTCCCCTGAAAGGGCAAGGAAAGCAAGGCTTTCTTAGAGGCTGTATCAGCAGACCAAATTTTCAGCCAAAGAGCGCGTCTAGCCACCACAGAAGAAGTGGAGGCCCTCGCCATCATGCGCACAGCATCAAAAGCAGCATCAGCAACATAGTTCTGAGCTTCAGTGATATTAGCAAGAAGCTGCAACTGTTCAGATACAGGCGCATCCTGGCGAACCGCTTCAGTCAGTCGTTCAGTCCAGGCTGCAATAGCCCTATTAACCCATGCCACAGCAAAGGTGGGGCGCATGGCAGTGCCAATAGAGGCAAAAATAGATTTAAGAGAGAGCTCTAATTTCTTATCCGTCCAGTCCTGCAAGGCAGAGGCATCTGAGACAGCCAAAGCAGTAGATTTGGATAGTCTAGACACAGGAGCATCCACCTTGGGAGGATGAACCCATTTTGCCAGCTCCGCTTCGGGAAAAGGGTAAAGTTTGGCAAACTTTTTGGAGACAGAGGAAGATCTATCAGGATTCTTCCATGCCTCAGAAACCAGACGGGCAAGAGTAGGGTTAGTTGGAAAACAAACAACAGGTTTAGATGGCTTTTTCTGAAAAACATCAGTAGGATCATAAGTGGATTCCTGAGTCAGAGGAAGGTTGAGCGTATTCAGAACCGCTCTGATCAGACCCTCAGCCGAAACTTCAGGGTCACACTCATAGGGGTCCCCAATGGACCTGTTAGATTCAATAACAGTACGTTCCTCAGCATCAGAATCCTGTAAAAGTTCTTCTTCAGAAGAATCAGTGATATCAGGAGCTCCCTGTGGCTTAGGCAGGGAGGTCCTGATAGTAGAGGGGGTCTGCCAGACCTGGAGAGCCCCCTGTACCTGAGAGGGAAAGAGTTGAAGCGTGGATCTGAGATCCCTAGTGGCAGCTTTAAACTCCCTCACCCAAGATGGCTCAATAGCGTGGCTGGGAAGCCCAGGGTTGCTATCTTTATCAGTACAATTAGGGCATAGATCCCCCACATTATCGCAATCCAGCCCAATGTGGCAAGAGGAGCAAAACGCCATGGGGGTAGAAGACCCCCCAGCCTCCTTAGTCTTGGGTCTAGCCCCTAGCTCCAGTGAAGTAGACATGCTCACAGCGTCAATATACCCCACAAAAAACACTATCACCCAGAAAAGTGTTAAAGATTAAAGTTTCACCCCAGAAAAGGTCTAAAAACGGACTTATCTGGCCAGCGAAGGGTTAATCTGGTGAGGAGAGAGAAGGCTCGGTCCCTGCGTAGTGTACTCGCCTTGGAAAAGTACCACAAAATGGCGGCCGTCATGACAGCCAATCAGAAACAAGCGCGAGCTAAGCGCTCATGGGAAATGTAGTTTTCCCTATGCAAGTACCCCAAACAGTGCCCGAAGCCCCCCTGAACCCCCTACATTAATAAAACACCAACCGGATGATAGAGCAGGAGCCTAGCATTAAAATGAGCCCACTCTGAAGTTGCTGTGACAAGCGGTTTCAGAGATATGTCCCAAACTGTGAATTCCCATAGAGAGTAAAGGAGCTCTGCTGCTGAGCGGGAAAAAGCCGCGCTTAAAGGCGCGGAACACCATTTTTAATAAAGTTTAGTAAAACATTAAAAAGTGCCCAAACAAGCATGAAATACATGAGAAACATAAATAAATGAATACCCAATGCTCCAAAACTCAGAGAATAACACAGAAATTGCATAAATAGTGATAATGCAATAAAAACACCCTATGAGTGCTGGAGTGTATTAAAACTCCCAAATACAAGCCCATCAAAGGGACACTGTGGGGACAAGTGGACCTTCAGCACTCAATGGGTGACTCACCTTTCTCGCAGACTTCTGTCTTCAGGTGACCATGATAGGGAGGGAAAGAACCAGAGGTAATTTCCCCAACAGGGGAGCTGCTTAACACAAGCTGTCCCCTCTTCAGGTATAGGTCCACAGAAATCCCTGGAAGCTGCACCAGCCACTTTGAAGAGGGCAATTCACAGCCATGGTCACCCTCCTAATGGTGGTATTCCATATTTGAATAAAAAATAATAAAACTCTAAGAAGCATAGCTGTTCTCTGCCTGGTGTGCAAGCACACCAGGAACAAATCAATATGGGTGGCTCTGGCCAGAAGGTGGCTTAAGTAAGAGGGGAGGCTCCGCCCCTTGCAAATTATTTGCATAATTGTTCCTGCCTATTAAAGGGGACTACACATCCCCATGGTACCAGTGACCTGTATTGGACGACAGTGAAAGAAGAAGCTAGTAACTACAGGCCAGTCAGCCTGACATCTGTAGTGGTAAAAATGATGGAGACTCTTCTAAAGAAGAAGATAATTGACCATCTAACAAAAAACAACCTGATGGACCCAAACCAGCATGGCTTCACTGAGGGCCGATCCTGTCAGACTAATCTCATTGATTTCTTTGACTATGTAACTAAAGTGCTGGATGAAGGTGGTGCTGTGGATATCGCCTACCTGGATTTCAGTAAAGCTTTCGATACAGTTCCCCATAAAGAGCTGATAGATAAATTATCAAGAATTGGACTTAACCCCTGGATAGTTCAGTGGATCTGCAGTTGGCTGAAGGACAGAAACCAGAGGGTTGTTGTTAATGGAGTGTATTCTGAGCAGAGACTGGTTACAAGTGGAGTGCCACAAGGATCTGTTCTGGGCCCTGTTCTGTTCAACATGTTTGTAAGTGACATAAGGGAAGGCTTGGCAGGGAAGGTTTGCTTGTTTGCTGATGACACAAAAGTGTGTAATAGGGTTGATGTTCCAGGAGGTGTCTGTAATATGGAGAATGATTTGGCACTATTAGATAAGTGGTCAAAACAATGGAAACTTCAGTTCAATGTTTCCAAATGTAAAATAATGCACTTGGGGAAAAGAAACCCTCAATCTGACTATCGTATTGGCAGTTCTGTGGTAGCAAAGACTTCAGAAGAGAAGGATTTGGGGGTGGTCATCTCTGACAGCCTCAAGATGAGTAACCAATGCAACCAGGCGGTGGGGAAAGCAAATCGTATGCTTGGCTGCATAGCTAGAGGTATAACAAGCAGGAAGAGGGAGATTGTGATCCCTCTGTATAGAGCTCTAGTGAGACCACATCTGGAATACTGTGTACAGTTCTGGAGGCCTCATCTGCAAAGGGATATAACTAAAATTGAGCGGGTTCAAAGAAGAGCTACAAAAATGGTGGAAGGTCTAAAGCATAGAACTTATCAAGAACGACTCAGAGATCTAAATATGTATAGTCTGGAGGAAAGAAGAGAAAGGGGGGACATGATTGAAACCTTTAAATATGTTAAAGGACTGAACAAGGTTCAGGAGGGAAGTGTGATTAATAAGAATCTGAATACAAGAACAAGGGGGCACAATCTGAGGATAGTTGGAGGAAAAATCAAGAAAAACATTAGAAAATATTATTTCACTGAAAGAGTAGTAGAAACTTGGAACAAACTTCCAGCAGAGGTGGTTGATAAATCCACAGTAACACAGTTTAAACATGCCTGGGATAAACATGTATCTATCCTAAGATAACAATAAAGGAATACTAAAGGGCAGACTAGATGGACCAGGTGGTCTTTTTCTGCCGTCAATCTTCTATGTTTCTATGTTTCTATGCTACGGCATGATCACAGTATGTCCTGAAGCGCGCTGTGATCATGAAGTATTGACGTGCCAAGACTGTCACCCATGCTTAACCCTTTAAGGTCCTGCACTTATGGACCACTGGGCATTTTTTTTTTTTTTTACAATCCAATTCAGGGCTTGCCCTGAATTCCATGACGTGCCAGGGCCGTCACTGGTCCTTAAGTGCCGGACAGCCGTGACGGTCCTGGCACGGCAGTGAACGTTAAGGGGTTAAAGGACAGGTTCTTGTGACTGTCCTGCCACATCACTTGTCATTAACAGGTTCATAATCTTAAATAAGTTCACATTTTATCATGTAATAATCACAAAACCTATGCAAATTAAGTTAATTGATGTGCTAGAAGCGCAATAACCCATTTGGCACAATTATTCCAGCTAAAATAATGTAAACTATTACTCTTATTTTAAGGCCGCATCAAAGTTCAACATACTGCAACTTTACTTTGTTCCCACAGTAACACAGTAAAGCTGCATTAAGGACAGACTGCAAGTCAGTCTTTGGGGCCAATGGCAGATCTTTCACACAAAATGGCTGTCAGTTAATACAAATAATAATAACAATACTGGCGGACCCTAACCTGTGCCAACTGTCAGACACACCCATTCTGTGTCCATATCGGCAGTGGAACACAGAAGGTTAATGAAACAATACCGGTGACAGACCTGCCTCTGGGGGTTGCAACAGTTTTAACACCAGTGTTAAAGGGCCTTAAAGTTGCATCAGCTCATTACAACATGTATGAAATTGTGAAATAATAGAAATTAAACATGATACATCAAAAGTTGTTTTTTGCAGCCTAATTCATCCATAGCAGACACAACAAACCCTTTTTCATTGTTAGGAAATGCAAATAAAAACTGTAGTAACTTCAGAAGGGAAGCATTTTAAAAAGTGTGACTGATATTAGTCACCGTCTTAAATGATGAACAATAAATGTAAATAAACTTATTTTTAAGCATTGCTATCCCCTTAAGAGTTACTTATTCCTTTTATTCCATATAGAATTCACAAAAAATACCATAATATATATCAGTTACAAAAAAATGCCTTAATGCAATAAAAACAAAATCACAGTCCAAATGTTACTTTACACATCTCTGCAAATATAATTTATATAATTTGCCCTAGTACTTTGGTTCTCAAACATCAAAATGAGTTGGAGACCCCTACTAGTGTCTAAAGAGGTAACATTATCTACAGCACATGTATATGAATGCTATTTGGTGCTAGCAAACTTAAAGGGATAGTAATACTTCGTTTTAACTTTATTTTATTTTGTAGGCATTAAAAAAACATTAAGAATGATATAAGTCTTTTCTCTCAATCCTTTATGGTTTATGAGATATTCACAAGCAAAGTTCCCCTCCCCTCCCCGCCCCTTTTACCTAGTGTAAGACATCTTTTCTCAGATGTGGATCAGGTTGTATGACAGGACAGATAACAGAAGGGGACAATTTTCTTTGTATGAAAACAATGAAAGCCCTTCCCCCCTTGACAAGTTTTTCAGCTTTTTCCATTATCTTAATTGAAGATTGTCCCTCTCTGCAGTCTACCTGGGCACCTTCCTTCTGATCTGGTTGAACAGGGGGGGGATACTTTGTTTGTGAATATCTCTTAAACCATAAAGGTTTGAGAGATAAGACTTATATCATTCTTCATGTTTTTTTAATGCCTACAAAATAAAATAAAGTTAAAACGAAGTATTACTATCCCTTTAAAGGAACACTAACACCTACAATGAACTCAGGTTATATACATTTAATTGTCTCATACTTCATGCTAACATATGTGAAACTTTTCTACATGTTTTCTGAGGCCTAAAATCTAGTCTCTGAGGGAGTAGCCAATCCTGCCTTTTTTAAGACTTCCATCCATTGTTCAGGATTGTCTGTTAATGGACTTAGATAAGAGCAGTGAGCACTAATCAATTAACTGACATTAGTTGTTAAAGCTCAATAAAACAGCACAAACATTAACCCTTTGAGGGTCAAAGGGATGTCCAACTCATTGCAATGCACTAAACACCCCTTTAGCACTCAAAGGCTTAAATAAACACTCTCCTAACAGGACAATTTACACATACATCAAAAGCAAGTCTAAGATTATGTTTTAGGGATGTAACATATGAATAAGTAATGTTTACACATAGTAGCTATAAGTATGTGAGAGTTATAGTTATATCAACCTACTTCATTTTAACCCTCTGAATGACAAGGAGTGTCCATTGAATTTTAAAGCAATATGTAGGATACCCAAGACTAAATAAGGCTAAATAATTACATTAAAATAAAAAATATGATGTATATAAATGTATCTGAATTTCTTACAAGTGGCTTGGTTATAATGCTTATCATAACAGCTGTTTAACATAAAACACAACTGTACTGTGTGAAATGCTTCAATCGTCCACATGCCAGTAGTCACAGACCCCTATATATACTTGTCTGCCTCACAAACCATCTTCCACTGATGGCATACACTTATTTTTGTTTCATGGAAAATAGGGTGTAATGTAAGAAAGCAGAGCTTCGCTATTTTTTGAAAGCCATAAATGGATACACTATTTGTCATTTCTCACACTTTGAAGCAAGAAACATACCAACACTTTAGAGCTGAATAGCACATGCTCCTAAATAAATGGCGACGTAAGGACATGTTTATAAATTGACCGCAAAGTTAGCCATACGTATTAAAATATGTGCTAACTGCTTTGCTGAATTAGGAGCAATTGCTATTCCAGTCACAAAATGGATATTTTAACCACGCCCAGTTTTTGAAAATCATTCACTAAAACATACCTCCCAAAATTTCAATTTGCCAAAGAGGCACACTTGTGTTTTTAGGTGGTGTTGCTGGGGGCGTGGCTGGTGGGCGGGGCACAACCGATAATTTTTAGGATATTTCATGACCTATTGACACCTCTTTGTGTAACCTAATAAATGACTTATAACAAGACCAAAGTATTTTATTTACACAAACTAATTTATAAATACATATACTGACATATGTGAGCTGTACTGCTGTGGAGCAATGTGATACACTTATATACATACCACACTGTCTGATCTCCTAGAAAGAGGGACATCAGGGTGGGAAAGATTGACAGAAGGATTTGAGTCTAAAAGAGGGACTGTCCCTCCTAAAGAAGGACACTTGGGAGGTATGCTAAAAAAGTGCACATACTCGCTAATTCATAAAAAATAAAGTACAATTTCAGAGCTAATCATTTTTCCATCAAAATTACATCATAAATAGTGATTGCATGTGTTTCTTACATTCCACCCATAGTTTGAGAACCACTAGTACATTGATGATTCCACAAGTTGTGAATCCAGGGAATGAGTTATTTACAGCAATTGCCTGGCTATGATCTGTAGCTTAACTTGCATTATTGCTCAAGTGTTAGCGTGAAAGAAATCAATTCTCTGAGCAAGCATAATGTACCACAAAACAAAGTAAAGCTTAACCTCTTCACAATTGGATGAGCTTGCAAGCAGTAGGACTTCCATCACTATTGAACAGAGCGTGGCTGTTTATTTTTTAATCTTCTGCACAGTAGAGAAATATACGGCATGTCCAGTTACCAGTTAAAAGTGTTCTGCAAAAAATGCACGTATAAGCAAATCAGAGATAAGAGTAGAAGAATAGGACTAGCTTCTTATCACGCTTAGAAGATAACTTTACCGAAAAAGCAGAGAATTACCATTCACTCTCTTCTCATACTAAATTCTACACTTTTTAGAAACAGTGAATATTTGATTAGGGACAATTTTTCATCCTATAAGAACAGCGTGCTGCACCGTATAATGTTGCTGAGTATATTATGCACACCATCTCTTTAGTTTGCACTAAATTCTAACACATTAAAGGGATAGTAATGTTTCATAATAAAAGCAGCTCTAATTAATCATCATAGTATTTGGACTTTGGAAAGTGTTATTTCAATTCTGTATCCCCCTCCCACCCCTTTTACTGATGTAACACTGCTCAGCCAGAGCAGAAGGGAGGTGCCCAGGTAGATTGCAGAGAGGGACAATCTTCAGTTTAGATAAGGGAAAAACCTGAAAAACTTGTCAAGGGGGGCAGGGCTTTCATTGTTCTCATAGGAAGAAGATTGTCCCCTTCTGTTATCTGTCTGGTCTATGGACTGCATTCCACATCTGAGAAGAGATGGCTTACACTAGGTAAAAGGGGCGGGAGGGGAACTTTGCTTGTGAATATCTCTCAAACCATAAAGGTTTGAGAGATAAGACTTATATTGTTCTTCATGTTTTTATAATGCCTACAAAATAAAATAAAGATAAAAGTTGTTACTATTTTAACCCTTTAGAGTGTCAGAGAGATATCTAATCATTGCAATGTAATGCAATGCATTGGATACCTCTCTGGCACTCAACAGGTTAAAGTTTCATGTTCAGGAATACCTTTTGAAAATAAAGTTTCTATAGTTTGCCTAAACAATAGGCCATGCTGCCCTTAGATTAACGTGGACCTGTAAACATTGCTGTAGACATTATTTAAAAGAGAACATTCACCTCTTAAAAAGTTTTTACCATATGTTTAGTTATTAAAGTAGTATTAGGAAATGTGTTCAGTTTTTTAAATCTACATACTTTTAAAGATGTTTAATCTTCAAGTTGTGTGCTTCCGCATTATGTGGCACGCTGAATCTTAGGCACAGTTCTTTATGATTTCCCAGTACTACTTAATCCTCCTCCCAGCTACCCTTCTGTGTGGTGTGAATTGCTGAGGATGCAAGCTCAGTATAATGATAACTGGAGCTTGCTGTAATGATAGAAGTGAGTCACACCACACCAAGCTCCAGTTATCTTTATACTGAGGTAGCAAGCGCAGTATAATGATAACCGGAGCTTGCTGTAAAGATAGAAGCGATTCACACCGCAAGTTTGAGCTGCTATAACTTTTGAATAAAACACCTTTCAGCAGAAAGAGTATCTTTGTTTTACTCAGGAATATAAACCTTACAATATATATTTCACTTCATAGTAAGTGTTACTATCCCTTTAATACGTAGCTGAGCTTTGAACTTTCATGCAGGGCTGGGGTGTACAAACTAGGACTTAACAGTTGCTGGACTAATCATTCAGTCATCCTCAGTTGATCAGTGACTATCTGAATATGATGGGAGCTGTACTTCAGCAACTGTTGCTTAAAGGGATAGTAACACTTCGTTTTAACTTTATTTTATTTTGTAGGCATTAAAAAAACATGAAGAATGATATAAGTCTTATCTCTCAAACCTTTATGGTTTATGAGATATTCACAAGCAAAGTTCCCCTCCCCGCCCCTTTTTCCTAGTGTAAGCCATCTCTTCTCAGATGTGGATCAGGTTGTATGACAGTACAGATAACAGAAGGGGACAATTTTCTTTGTATGAAAACAATGAAAGCCCTTCCCCCCTTGAAAAGTTTTTCAGCTTTTTCCATTATCTTAATTGAAGATTGTCCCTCTCTGCAGTCTACCTGGGCATCTCCCTTCTTATCTGGTTGAACAGGGGGGGGGATACTTTGTTTGTGAATATCTCTTAAACCATAAAGGTTTCAGAGATAAGACTTATATCATTCTTCATGTTTTTTTAATGCCTACAAAATAAAATAAAGTTAAAATGAAGTATTACTATCCCTTTAACCCTCACAAAGCCATTGCACAAACATTTCTGATTGATCCCCAGGCAAGGCCCCAGCAGACAATTCATTCCAGACCCTGCAGTTAACCTAATCCATCTCATACCAGGCCTGTTTTCCTTTTAGGATCATACAAGTGATTACTTTGTCAGGTTACCATTATGTTAATCCCTTCACTGCACTGATGAAAGTTGGTTGAAATGCATGTAACTTCAATATTACAAGTGTTTTGACTCTACCCAATCCTTAGCCTTTTTTTGTGGGGGGAGGATGTCATTTAACAAGCAAGCGGTTTTGTAAAATTAAAAGAAAAAAACTTTTTTACATGATAACATTACATAATTATGCCGTGTTATTTTGTTTAAAATGCGATCCTTACTAAATGCATTTTGTATAATATACCTCTAGTTGTGTCATATATATATATATATATATATATATATATATATATATATATATATATATAGTAGGAGAGTGTGCAAATTACTCACATAATTCTTTGACATCTTTCATGGCTCCCTATTCAGCAAAGCATCACTTACAGAGTCCTTCTCACCTTTAATGCTCTCCACACTGCTACCCCTCCTTACATCTCTTCCCTCATCTCCTCTTATGTTCCTAGCCATCTCCTTCGCTCAGCACACAAAGCACTTCTTGTGGCACCATCCACACCCTCTGCCTTCTCCCATCTCAAACCTTTCTTGCTTTCTGCTCCTTAACTATAGAACTCCATACCCCTTTCCCTACGTCTTGAACAATCCCCCTCTGTCTTTAAGTCTATCCTGAAATTTTATTTTCTGGAGCACTAGGACCATGCACTACCCTTGGGCAAACTCAGCACTTGTGGTCTCCGCACTTGACACCCTCATACTCTGTTGTCTGTCTCCTTTTACCCATTTAGACTATATGCTCCTTGGGGCAGGGAAATCTCTCCTATTGTTTCTATGAATGTGGCACTTATTTTATCCCCTCTTATTTATTGAAACATACATCTTTATTGTAAGGCACTGCGTACACTCTGTAGCTCCATATAAATAAAGATTTACATACATACATACATTAGTGAGTATGTAAGTTTTTTAAACCAATAAGTCTTATGGCCAGTATGGAGGTAAAACACTTGAGCAATTTTAGAGCCCACCAACTACATCATAGGGAAAAAATAAAAACTCGCCAAATCTGAAGTGATGGCTCACTTGGGAAACCCTTTGAGTGACAGAGGGGTATGCAACATTGCGTGCCCCTCTGCCACTCAAACGGTTAATGCACCAGCTGTAGAATCTTTTCATATCTGCAGGTTGCAGTGCTGGTAAGGTCAGCTTAGGCTTTCACCCTTCTGAAGTAGACAAAATGGCTACCTAAGACATACCTAAAAATGAGAGACAGTCTCAATGTATCATTCTAATCCTGGTTAAACGGATCGAAATACCTCTAATAAAGTTGATTTACAAGTCTTCTTTATTGTTATTGTAGCACATAGCGCAATATTTCATTACTTATATGTTTGTAGTTCAAGCGCTATTCAAGCTGAAAGAATCCCCACCCCTTCTGGCCGCCTCCCATTAGATCTGGAATACAGTCGTGGGACTGAACGGATGCAGAGAGGGACAAGCTTCACTCAGTAAGTATAAGGAAAACCCCGCCCCCCTTGATGAAGGACAGCAGGATTTTCCTTTTGCTTACTGAAGATTGTTCCTAGCTGCACTCCATCCAGACCAGACTGAGAGGCTCAGTGATGCAGGGAAAGGGGAGGGAGGGGGATCCTTTCAGCTTGAGTAGTAATGAGATATAGCGCTATGTGTTACACAATCATCCCTTTAAATACTTTCACATTAAATATCTCAAAAATGTAAACAGGAATTTTAAAACCTGAATATTAGTCAAGTCTCCAATTCATTAAAAATAAGAGCACTGTACACCTCTAAAACATTAAAAGTCCCATTTAAATCAGTGAGAATTTGTAGCCACCCCCCTCTATTTTGCAGTTTATTTGCTCCAGCATTGCTCATCTTTTGCTTACTGCATAAGGCCCTACAAGCTAGTTGCTCCTCACCCTGCCTCTTCAATAAACAAGTCTTTTTGCAGCAGATTTACACAGTGACCACTTTATCAGGGGGGAGGGACTTAGATCTGTATCATTGCTCACAGACAGTACAGTGTGTAAACGAGATCACAGCAACCAATGCTAACTGAAAGATATGAGAGAATGTGGTGATTCAAATATTCTCTAGGACTTTGAATAGCAACCTTCTTTCACTCCTACATCAACACATACCAACAGAATTAAAACTGTATTATCATCTAATAGCCTCCATTCAACAAGTCTACTCCTGTTAGAGCAGACCTGTTGTTCTAGCCTGAGCCACCATGTGAAGCGTTACTGAGCAGATAAACAGCCAATACTAAGGTCAGAAAACTGATGCTCAACATTTGTCTCAACGATCCCATTTTGTAACAGGACTACAAGACATGGATGCCTCTTAATTCAGGTTCTGACTTTTGCTGCCTAAAGGAACTTCTTTACTGCAAGGAAAAGTGTTTAGGTCAGCCCCCATCAGCAGCAGAGGGCAATATTCTGACCATGAAAACAGATGATAGGAAATATTTTTGTGGCTACACAGGGCAGCGCTGGGCTCCCATAGGATCAGACTTAGTAAAACAATGACAGCCAACTAAAGATATGGTTGAAGTAGGGGCTCACACCTCTGTTAGTCAAGGTGATAAGCCACAGGATGTTACTCTTTTTTTATAATACCTCTTTAACCAATAGAGGACCAGATGAATGAGAAATGCATTGGAAAGTAATATATTGCACTCCCCACTGGTCCTCAATGGGTTAAAGAATGGATGTTTAATTTGCACAGTTGTAATATTTGGATTTTTTTAGAAAAAAATCAATACAAAATAGAAAGAATTCATTTAAAAAGTTGTAACCTTTTTCACCAACATCACTGCTTATTACTGTTTACCTAGATCATGCCACATCACAAGACAAACAAAACTTCAAAGGCCCAGATAAACTATACAAGCAATGTTATCACAAAATAAACAATGTCACTGGAAATACCATGACTGTGTATCACACCCTTACTTGTATTGGTAGTACATTCCAGATGAACCTGATGCCTTCATAATACATATTCTGCATAACTTCTACACAAATCATAAAATAGCAATTCTGTATAACAAACGTTTCAGAACACAAGTGAGTATTTAATTAGAAACACAAATATGACATTTACAATACAGCCAAATCTACCACTATTCAATCACAAAAAATCTTTTGTTAAAGCCACAGATACATTCTCACTGAAACACACAAAATCTGGGGAATACTTAAAGGGATAATAATGTTTAATTTCTCAAGCAAGATCGAGTATTCTGTATTCTTTTTTATAACGATGTGTAGCAAGAAAACGTTATTAAACGCTGCCATTTTTCGTTTACAGTGTAATAAAGTTTCCCCCTCTCGCCCCTTCCACTTACCTCAGCAGCCTCAGCAAGCCAGCCTGGACAGAATGCAATGAGAGACAATCTGCTTCCAGCATAAGGAAAAACCTGCCCTCCTTCATCAATGGGGCAGGCTTTCCCTTATACTGAAAGCGGAAAGATTGTCCCTCGATGCAGCACGTCCGGTCTGCGGACCGGATTCCAAATCTGAGGGGAGGCTGCGGAAGTGGAAGGGGCGGGAGGGGGAAACTTTTATTACACCGTAAATGAAAAACGGCAGCGTTTAATAACGTTTTCTTGCTACACATCGTTATAAAAAAGAATACAGAATACTCAATGTTACTGGAAAAATTAAACATTACTATCCCTTTAACTCTATGCCCCCATGTGCTTTGCTGATGATATGAGACATGCAGTTATTTAACTGCTACTATCCCTGGTTCTATTTATACAATTTACTAGCTTTAAAAAAAAAAAAAACAAAGTATGCAGTGTTCATCAGAGCCATTCTCCCTGTTTTAATGAGAATCCATAGGCTAGTTTGGCCAGTAGGTCTGACTAAAGTTTCTGATAGGTCCAAATGGGAAAATCACTTTTTTAAGCAGTTTGGTACTCCATAACTACACAACCAATTTCTATGAAACGTAGGTTTGAGAAAACTGCCAATCTGACCTGGAATCCTAGAGCTCAGACAATTTGACTGCTACAATCAAAATTTATGCAAAAATTAAATTGTCAAATAACATAGAACAATTCAAACTTTACTATAGAAGTCCTATTGGTCTTCTGTGAAAGAATAAATTCAGGGTCATATGCACATAGAAAGTGGAAAAAAGTTAATGCAAACCAACTTTACTATAGGAAACAAAAATCTCCATTGATTTGAGGGTTTTAAAACCGTTGAACGTTGAGAGGTTACCAGTGCCCTGCAAATCATATGTCGTATAGAACCGAGCATGAGGCAATCACACAGCAGACTTCATCATGAAACATTTTTACACTGCAGATGTCTGCTGCCAAAATGAAACAATATTCTATAAAAGTTGCTGTTCAATAATGCATCTTTATCCACTGAGACTAGAAGAATGATGTACTAAGAACTGGAACAAATCTGGAGGCATACCAAATGCACTTCATATGGCAAATAAAAATGTCCATTCATTTAAATGGGGTTTTAAACACCTTAAATGCTAGATAGGTCTCAAATGCATTGACTCAAAGAACTGGAGATATATATATAGCATTATTTAGCTTAAAAGCCACATTTAAATAAATCTATCAGGCTCTAGATCAGTGGTTCTCAACCTGTGCCCTCAGTGGCCACTAACAGGCCAGGATTTGAGGATTGCCTTCTTAGAGCACAGGTAAGTTAATCAATGTGAATGAGCCTCTGACCAACATACCTGTGCTCTAGCAGGGAAATTCCTAAGTCCTGGCCTGTTAGTGGCTACCATAGTGGGAACTCTTTAGTTTACCAAGGAGACTGGGGTTTTGACTCGGCATTACCGGATCTCCGGGGCAGAGTCTGAGTCCCCAGGATGTGGGCAGTTTCTTAAAAAACTCTGCTCATTTGTGCTCCTTCCTTATTAGTTCCACCCACTCCCCGCCCATTTTTTCTCCTTTCCCAGCCTATTGCCTATAGTTTTACAACTTTCTGAAGCCCCACCCCAAGTCGTGATTAAGCCCCACACTCCTTAGACACAATTCACGTCATTTGTCCTCCTGAATGGCACCACATGCCTCCCCCTCCGGGGAGGCCAGAACAAACAGTTCCTAGGTATGGTGGCAACTGAGGGCACGGGTTGAGAACCACTGCTGGAGATGTCTAAAACACCTTTCTGCTCAACAACTTGAGAGGAAAATGTCCACATACTTCAGAGCAGCTCATGCTCTACATGTATCATACATGGATATGTGTGATTGCTTTAGTGACTACTGACACACACGCCACCATCATTAAGGCTTTAATGTGAGCAATGCCTAAATGCCACTCCTAAACATGTACAAAGAAAAGAATCGTTCTTATACAAAGGTCTTCTACTGATTCTCAGTACATGGTGAGAAACAAAGAGTAGTGGAACTCCACAAAACACTCATACATTTCGCCACTGCCCACCCCTTGAACCAAGCAGAGTAGTGTATGGTGTAAATATGCATTAGGAAAGCACAATCCTAAACAATCCAGCCAATTGTAGTGGAATTCTATTTGTACATCCCCACTTGTATTCCATTTAACTGATCATTGTAAAGGTAGCATACATTTTACCAGAGAACATACCCATGTTATTTTTAAAGAAAATTCTTGTGCAGCAGCAATAAACTAACGTGTCTACAAATATCTGCCAACCAGTTACAGGAAGAATTATCACTTTTCAAACACAAAGCATTCCAGGAGTGACAGAGTTTGGTTACACCCACTCATCCACACCACAAGATCTGCATGAGATAATTTTAGGATGACATATGACAGCTGCATTTATAACCTGATTCCTTCAATTCTTTTTCAAGCTTCAATACCTGTATCCACAAAATAACTTTCACGTGAGAATGTAGACAGCAATTAATCTCTACTTTGAGGAAAGTAGCAAAAGAATTGGATTCTTTTCTTGGGAAAAACAACTGAAATTACACATTTTGTTAAATTTTTTTGTATATAAATTATGGTTTTCTTGACAAATTCCCCAAATATGTTTTGTTTCCTATTTCTTCTTACAAAGTTTCCAGTCATTCCCTTTGACCATTTATTTATCAAGCTAAGTATTTATTTTGGAGAAATGGAGAGGTAAACTAACATTTTTGTACGGTTTCCAAGAACAAGTGAAAGTTCTTGACGTTACTTAAGCATTGTGTCATCCGAAATTAGACGTCCCAACATATTTTAGGGAATTTTTAATCTTTTAGGTGACTACATGAACTTTATTCTTTTGCATTTAAAAGGATTAAAGCAGCTCCAATTAATCTTCATAGTATTTGGGCTATGGAGAGTGTTATTTCAGTACTGTCAGAGTTGCAGTTCAAGAGTAATTGAATGATAAAGTACAAGGCTATACTTAAGGCTAGTTGTAACCTTCCTCTTCCTGTTTGTGGAGAAAGAATCCACATTTATATGTTATGTACCCAGAACTGACTTACTCCTCACTGGCCATCTGACCAAAGAAATAAACTGTTTTCTTTCTGTAAAAATAGAACTGTTGGAAGCCCAAGGTGATGCCCCTTCAGCCTGGAGGACCCTAGCGAATGCCCGGGTATGCCCATATGCTAAAATGCCCCTGGCTTCAAGACTATATTTTTAGGCTACAATGTATCAAATATGAAACCTGGAGATATGTGAAACTGATGGGAGGGGTAATTTACCTGTGGTTACTCCCACCCCTATACCATACACACACACACCATCATCTCCACAGCTAATCTCTTCCTCATGCTTTCCCTTTACCCATATCCTTCACTTTTGGGGTTTTTCCACCCCTACTGTACTTTTTGTAATGAATTTTCAATGTACAGAAAAAAAAAAACTAATTTTAAGAGTATCTCATTTTTGTTCTTAGACAGGACTAGGTTATACTGCTTTTTATAAGACAATATGTGCAAAGTAAAACATTTAATGACGGAGGATTTCTCATTGTAAGCTGGAGCAGTCTCTGGCAAATGAGACTGCTCCAGCTTACAGGGAGAAAGCCTCTATCATCATCGTTGGAGGCTGGATAGAGGGAGGGGAGCAAAGGAAGAATAACAGACAGGTACAGAGCTGGTAACTGCAGTCTGTCCAGAAGCAGGATACAGGGAAATCTTTTCTTATTAAATTCAGCCAAATAGCGATAAAAAAAATACACTATTCCTCATATGAGCTATATAACCAAACTTTTAAGATAAACTTCTATAGGAGGTGATAGATCCCCTTTAAATGCTTCAGAACTCCACACCTTCATTGACAGTCACACATCCACAGACAAGATATTCAATTGTTGCTTTGTTCTCCCCTCTACTCTATTACTGAAATTCTCTGGAACTCCAGGAAGTACTTCAGGGAATCCTGGAATTCCATGGAGCCCAATTTGAGAACCACTGTGATATTAAAATGAACCCAGTATTTACCATGACACAACTCACTTTGACATGTACGATTATCATCGCCAGTAAATTCAACTATAATGTTCAGATGAGCTATATATAATCATCACAAAACAGAACATACAGATAGATACAAACAATCCTAACAGGGCAGTAAAGTTATACAGTAAATGCCACTGGGCATTTGAGAGTTCCAAACTGTTGGTTGATCTTTGCTGCCCTGGATGTAACCATGATATGATAACAAACTAAGCAAACACAATCAGTGATTGCATATCTCTTTTTCCCTCTATAATTTCCTTTACTGATGCTAATGCTGGGGGTTCTCATGATTGGCAGCATACAAAGTAATAATTTCACAGTGGTTTTAGTGGATTCATCATGAAAAAAGCTACTTGGTTACACATGAAGCGCTTTTACTATATTGCCTTTCTACAGTATTAAAGTGGACCTGACACATATTTTAGTCTCATTAAATGTAGCTATTTAAAGTGCCTATAACATGTGCTATCTCAGCAGAGCTTTGTTCCCTGACCTGGACAGATAAAACATGCATAACGGGTCCTGATGGCCTTCCGTCCTCTTATTATCACTGTTTCACACAGACCCTTGTTCCACGGTTGACTTCCACATTCAATGTGATTCTTTTGGGGCATAATTGGCCTTCCCAATGCCTCACAGGTCATATTTCTCTAACCCCGAAAACCGACAAGGATGGGATGCTTTGCAGTAGTTATAGGCCTATATCTCTACTGAATACAGACTTGAAACTCTTTGCCAAGCTCCTTGCTGATCGCCTAAAGCCATTTCTTCACTTAATAGTTGAAGAAATAGTTGGGTGGGAAACTCAGGATAACATTATTAAGACTTTACTTCTGATACAAGCCTTCTCTGCTTCATCGCTACCTTCTCTGCTTCTCTCTCTAGATGCAGAGAAGGCTTTTGACCGTGTAGACTGGTCCTTCATGTTTGCTGCTCTCCAGCGATTTGGACTCCCAGATAGGTTCCTCACAGCTGTCTTCCCCTTCAGCTCAGGTTCGGGTGAATAGCCTTCTCTCTGACCCCTTCAGCATTTCTAATGATACACGGCAGGGTTGCCCGCTTTCTCCCCACCTGTTCATTCTTGTATTAGAACCTCTCCTCTCCAGGATTCGTTTGGAAGATTCTATTACAGGCATTCACATTGCGACTAGTGAGATCAAGTTGGCGAGCTACATGGATGATGTCCTCTGCTCAGTGTCCTTTCCTCTGGACTGGCCTTCATTTCTGATACTCTTACTTGGTCCGACTGCCCCATTGCAGACCCTTTGGGCGAACTCCTTCCATCCAACCAACTATAAACTAATGCTGAGATGGTATAGCACTCCCTCTAAGTTGGCTCGGATCTTTCCGGGAGTTTCTCCTATTTGCTGGAGATGTGGTTTGGCAGAAGGCTCTCTGTTCCACATCTAGTGGTCTTGCCCAGCTTTATTGTCATTTTGATCTGGTGTGGCCTTACACCTACCTACCCTATCTGGTCTTCACCTGGCACTCCTCAATCCCTTCTGTTTTCACTTTTGCCACAAAGAACCCTTCCCTACCCTAAACATAGTGTCAAATTATGGATAATGTCTGTCACTGCGGCAAGAGCTTGCATTCCTCAGTATTGGAAATCCACTACTCCACCATCTTTATGAGACTGGAAACTAAGTCTCCATAAG
This sequence comes from Rhinophrynus dorsalis, assembly GCA_037306005.1. NCBI lineage: Eukaryota > Metazoa > Chordata > Amphibia > Anura > Rhinophrynidae > Rhinophrynus > Rhinophrynus dorsalis. Next base: position 346,824,392 of record CM074723.1, on the reverse strand, counting down.
ATCCTGGAGATGGAACGCCTCTTTTACTCTCCCAGAAGCACTATCACATCCTTCCAAACTATATTTTCTACCTGGCTGACTTTCACTTCTGATTAATGCTCTCCATGTCCATGTATGCTTCAGCTTACAGTGCAATCCCCAACAACCCACCCCTTTTTTCCCCTCCTTTCCCCTACCAGCCATTTCTTCCCTCCCTGATACTTTCTTTTTCCCTTCTACCCATTGTTCTATCTTCCGTCATCTCTATATTCTACTATATGTTCTTTCTTTTTATCTCCTTACTCTTTCTTTAAGTTACTATTTGTCTCTCCCGATTAGTTACGCAGTAGCTTTTCTTTTTACCCACAAAGCTCCTCTCCTTTCTACCTACAAGTATCCTATGCTGTGCGTTTTTGTCCTCTACTTCTTTCTCTTATATTTGTTTTGCCACATGTTTACTACAATAAACATCTGATTTCATTTGATTGTTACCTCACTTTATACTTTGTTACTTATGTACTTTTGAGAGACCAGAAAACATCTCTCTCCACCTTCTTCGACTTCTAGACCCTATCCGCTTCTACCAAAGGTGCTGTAATAAATTTATGGAGAGTAATAATTATTCAAATCCTTACGAGACAGAAGATCCAAGTAAGAGAATAATTTGGAAAGGTAATAGGTACTCTTTAAAGCCTGGTTCTTACTGGGCATAATCTCATCATAAGCACCTCAGCAGAACTGCAGAATTGATTCTACACCCACCTCTGTGTATACAAAACAAACAGTTTTCACCTAGAGACTAAATAGCATCAGCCAACAACAAAAGTCCTTGTCCTGGTGATACATAAAGTAGAGAATGATACTGGGACATCTCTTGAAGCATCATGAGTCAAATACTATACTCCCATTGTGATGTGTGAACTGAATAAGCAAAACCCTTTCAGCATTGGTTAAGATAAGGCCAAGTGTGATTCAGGCTTCATAAAAGCAGCTTTGCTTCCAAGTTGTTTCTTCCAAATTTGTGCTGAAACTGACAACACAATGAGAAAGAATTCCTATTGGGCAGAGTAGGCAAATGCCCAGAGCTCCAAATTCTAAGCCTCTCAGCTGTGCTAGCAAGGGCATGGTTGATGGGGCTAGGGGAGAGGGCGGGTGGCCATGGGTAGATGTGAATAATTAAAACTGTTTTTTTTTGTTTTGTTTTGTTTTTTTAGCAAACTAGGACTACTCAGTCCTCTAATCATTGTATCTTTGACATTTTAAATAAAGGCTGTAGGTATTATAAATGCCACAAAGTTAATCATTCTACGTTACAGGAACAATAAAGCTAACAGTTTCCTTCTTTTAAAATAAACTATATGTTTCCTATAGAATACAACAGACATCATTAGTATCCTCAAGAATCTTACAAACAGAAACACCAATATTCTCTTTAGAAGACTCCAAATGAACTGCTCCTAACAGCTGCTCCCGCCAAACAGCCACGGCTGTAGTCACCTATGCAGCAGCAAAATCTAGACATTAGGCAACCCCTGACAGTGCATAATTTGCCTTAAGAAGAGAATCCAGGCTTTGTCCACCTAATCCTTGAAGCTGCTGCATCTGCAACCGGCAATTCTGTGTTCTTAGAAAAGTGAGAAATAGAAGGGTCAATTGCAGGTGGATTAGCCCACTGCTGTGGCACAGCACAAGTGAAAGGATATAAAAGAGAAAAGCACTTGGGGATAAATAGTTTCTTTCCAGGCAACTTCCACTTCTCGAGGGCCAGGGAATGATAGGGAAGGAAAAGTATCACAACATGCATCTGGTGATGAGGAACTCAAATATGAGGCCTCAGAAACCTTAAGGGTCTCCAAACCACCCAAATAAGACCCACAACTGATGTTTCAGGGTCTTCCTCAAATGAATCCCCAGGGTTAAACATCTTCCTCCTCAGTTTTCCCTTACCCCAGTAGAGGAATCCCCTACACCAGGAGAAAATTTCCCCATCAAAATGTCTTTTGGGGGAACAGGATGGTCCTGGTTTCAGTACTCAAGAACCCTCTTAATAGATGAGGGAATAATAGTTTTAACCCAAGCAAGCTCTTGTTCAGAGTAAGAGGACCCCGTGTTTGCTGTGTAGGAGGCTACAGAACAAGAGGGTCAAAATGCACCAGCAATGAAAATACCAGACAAGAAGAACTAGGGGTTACTTAAGAATCCCCCTGAAACTCTGGTTGTCTAAGTCTTCTCCATGTCTCCCGTATGCTCAGTATTCATGACTCAATGATCAAAAAAATACTTAATAAGAATGGTGTTTGTGGGAGCATAGCTGCCTGTCCAATGTTAGCCAAAGTTCACTCAGGTGATCCACAAGCCTTCTGAAACTGATGAGCCAAAGGAAGCAACTGTTCACCCCAAAGAGAAATGATATGTTAAGCAGAAAAGAAGTTTAAAGAGAATAACCTCATCCCAACCATAAAGCATGGTCTGATTGTTTGGGGCTATTTTGCTGTCTCAGTATCTGCACAGCTTGCTATCATTGACACAACCACAAATTCTACAGTGTATCAATTTACAGTAATACAGGTTGAATCAAAGAGCTTAGAATCAGTATGGATACGGAACCATCAGATCTTTTATTGTGTAGAATTGACACAAATATAGATACAAATTGAATCACAGAGCTTGCAATCAATAAGGTTACTGAACCATCTATAGAACTTACACAGTAATAAGATGCATGCTAAATCACATGTTTTGCAATCAACAGGTAACTTGATTAATCAGTGCTATCATTCTATAGAATTGACCTACATAGCTTACAGTACAGTTACGGATCAAATAAAAGAGTTTGCACAAATAAAGACACAAGCCTATCAGGGACTGAAGCTATAGAACAGAACTAATATTTACAATACAGATACAGACTGAATCACATATTTTGCCATTGATTTATAATCCATCAGAGTTTACAATCTATAGAACCTACCCATATAGATCACAGCACTTATACAAAGTATAGTACAGGACCTGACATCCCAAGAGTCTATCCCAGATTTAAACTAGGGCCAAATGTGGTTATTGAAGAGAGCACCATCAGGACCATCGGTACGGATGAGGGAGAAATAAAAGAGTCCCCGCAAGCTGTTGTCAAGCTCTTCCCTGCCAGAGTGTTAGTCAGTAAGCGCATGGCAGGTCCATGATGGAAATTAAAAGTTCTTCAAGAAAGACCATGCAGGGAGTGGCTTGACAACAAAAGGCGGGACTTTGCTCACCATGCTGCCGTCAATCCATTCCATGTCAGTGTGTCTATCATGTAGGCTAGAAAGTCAATCTGCCAACTGGCAAAGTTATATATGAGGGACTCCGCCACCACATGCATTACTAAGACCATTGCCAGTCCAGTGCTGTGATCAGCATGGATCCAGAAACAAAAACATGTGATTTTCACACTTTTGTGTGTGTGTGTCTGCAAGATGTCAAATCCTTGTATAATTCTGATTAAAAGACAGAAAAAGTGAAGAAAATCTCTACTTATTTGAATATATATCAATAGGTATGTTTGCAAATCTTCCATGACTGCAATGACTACTGTGACTGGCTTTGAAATACAATTTGTTCTTTATTGCTATGAAAACTACATATGTTGTGATAGCAAAGTGCTTTGAATTTTGTAAAGCATCAATGACCCCATATTATGTGTTTGCGCTAATTAACACGTAATATAGTGTTATCAATATTATTAAATTATATCAAACCTAAATTGAAATGAGTCATCTGTTTTAACCATATACCACACAGTTCCTCTATTTTACTAGTCTACATAATTTAAAACTTGCAATTTCTCCTTGGAAAAAATCCTCAGATTATAATACTTTTAGTATCCAAGGACTTGTCCTTAAGAAGTCACAGAAGTTGGCTCACAGAGCAAGGCAGTGATTAAGACTCCCTGGAATGAAATACACGGTGGGTGTGAGAAAGGCGTTTCATAAAACAAAGCACTGAATCCATCTTAGGAAAACTGTGTTACTTTAGGTAGGAGACATGTCTGTGACACTAAACACTTTTCAACTCTTCTATAGGCTTAACATTGACTCCTTTCTAGATCTGAATTTGGAGCTGTGCCCATACTTGTTGGCTTTTTGAATTTCAGATAAACTCGGCCTGTCAGATTTTCAGATAAGCTTTGGCAATTGCTGTGGTGTGTTTCTGGCCTTACTAGCACTGAAAGACATATAAAGCAGAATCATATTTGATTTTATTTGCATACTGGTTAAGATGTATTAAAACCTGAATACAATTTTTAGCAAGTAAAAGCACTCCTTTTTTAATGGATTCTGTGGTACCTATTTATCACACAGAAAAGTTGCAGAGTTAAAGGGATAGTAATACTTCGTTTTATCTTTATTTTATTTTGTAGGCATTAAAAAAACATGAAGAATGATTTAAGTCTTATCTCTCAAACCTTTATGGTTTGAGAGATATTCACAAGCAAAGTTTCCCCTCCTGCCCCTTTTACCTAGTATAAGCCATCTCTTCTCAGATGTGGAATCCAGTCCATAGACCAGACAGATAACAGCCAGGGACAATCTTCTTCCTATGAGAACAATGAAAGCCCTGCCCCCCTTGACAAGTTTTTCAGGTTTTTCCCTTATCTTAATTGAAGATTGTCCCTCTCTGCAGTCTATCTGGGCACCTCCCTTCTGCTCTGGCTGAGCAGTGTTACATCAATAAAGGGGCGGAAGGGGGATACTTTGTCATTGAATTACTCTTGAACTACAATTCTGACAGAATTGAAATAACGCTCTCCAAAGTCCAAATACTAGGATGATTAATTAGAGCTGCTTTTATTATGAAACATTACTATCCCTTTAAAGAAGTGCCATAAAATAACACTAATTATAGAGCTTCTATATTACGGTTGAGCAACCTGGTGGTCTCTAGCGTTTGAGGACTACAATTCTCATGGACCAGCAATTGACTGGGGACAATGGCAGCTCTAGTCCAAAAGAGCTGAAGGGCCTTAGGTTAGCCACCCTCATTGCTACACACAGGAGAGCTTTCTCACCATGTTAATCATCCCCATTATTCATCACCAAAATCTGAAGGGTCACATTTAATGCTTTGCAATGTGTTGAGAACACCTCTTGCTCTCAATGGATTAACAATCATTTGTAAATTACACAGAAGTCTGCATTACCCCTTTTTAAATAGGTGCACATTTCACATATTTCTAAATAATAAATTAGCAAGATAGTACTTTTTGCTATCAATACAACTTTTTCCCTTTCTTTTACAGTTTTGAAGATCTGCAAATAACTACTAAATATTTATCAAAAAAATAATATTAGTGACACAAGTTTTACAGCAAAATGTTTATGTCTTTATATTTCAATAACGCAAAAATTATGTAAAGGTAATTAATTCATGCGATTCTTAATAAATACGCAGCAAAAAAATTGATATTTGCTGTTCTTAAAGGGATAGTAACAATTGCAAATTACTAATCCCCATATTGTAGCTTTGTTAAAAGGAAACTTATTGCCCCCAGTGTCATCTCTCAAACCCTTATGGTAACATAGTAACATAGTAGATAAGGCTGAAAAAAGACATGCATCCATCAAGTCCAGCCCATGCCAATAACACTCCTGTTGATCCAGAGGAAGGCAACAAAAAAGCCCTCTGGAGCAATTTCTAGTGTAGGTGTGTGTGTGTGTGTGTGTGTGTCTCAAATAGTTCCCTGGCTCAATATTCTATTTGCTTTGAAGCCATCTGTCATAACTGTCAATATTGTTCTGTGCTAGATAGGCATCCATTGCTTTTTTGAATGCAGTTACATTATCTGCAAGCACAACATCCCGAGGCAAAGAATTCCATAGCCTTACCGCCCTTACTGTAAAGAATCCCTGCCTGTGTTTTAGTCGAAAGCGCCTTTCCTCAAGTCTTAATGGATGACCTCTTGTTCTTAGCTCAGCTCTTTGCATAAATAATTCATTGGATATTTCTTTGTATTGACCTTGAATGTATTTGTAAATGGTAATCATATCACCCCTTAGACGTCTCTTTTCTAATGTAAACAAACCCAGTTTGGCTAGTCTCTCTTTGTAACTCAGATCCTCCAATCCCTTTATCAGTTTTGTTGCACGTCTCTGCACCTTTTCCAGTTCAGCAATGTCTTTTTTTAGAACAGGCGCCCAAAATTGTACTCCATATGCTACATGAGGCCTAACCAAGGATTTATACAGAGGTAGGATAATATTAGCATCCCTTGCTTCTACACCTCTTTTTATGCAGGCTAGTACTCTATTTGCTCTTGCAGCAGCTGAGTGACTCTGCACACTGCTGTGAAGACTATTGTCTATCAGTACACCTAAATCTTTCTCTAATGAGGATTTCCCAAGTTGTTTCCAAGTTGTGAGAGATGATATCGCTCAAAGTTCCCGCCTACCTCCCCCTTCCCTGACTGAACGCTGACTGCAGGGGAAGTTGTCGTATGACAATTTTATGTGCATCAGACGGCTCTGCAGCTGAGCCGAGATCGCGTTTATAAAAAAGAAATCTTTCGCTGAAACGGTCTTCTACATGTGCTTGGTGTGCAAGCACACGTAGAAGACCGTTTCGGTGAAAGATTTCTTTTTTATAAACGCGATCTCAGCAATGCTGCAGAGCCACCTGATGCAAGTAATACCGGATATCCCTGCAGTCAGCGTTCAGTCAGGGAAGGGGGAGGGAGGGCAGAACTTTGAGCGCTATCATCTCTCAAACCATAAGGGTTTGAGAGATGACACTGGGGGCAATAAGTTTCTTTTTAACAAAGCTACAATATGGGGATTAGTAATTTGCAAGTATTACTATCCCTTTAAATATTTTTTGCAGTTATGCTAATATTTTTCTTCTGTTTGCAAACATTTTGAAAGGAAAACACAGCTTTTAGAATTAGCAAGGTATTGATACACATGCTTCTATCTGTGCAGGAAAGGCTTCCACACTCTATCAGGGAATCCACTTATCAGTGAGGCTGCATGAACAGAACAAGAGAAGAACTCCATCATAGGGACAATAAATTATACTCCTAATTCTCACTGATATAAACAGGACTTTTAATCCTTTGAGTGCCAGAGGGGTACGAAATGCATTGCCCTCTGGCACTCAAAGGGTCAATCCTCTGAATGCAAGTCCACTTGATCGAACAAGATGTCAGATTCTGCCCTATATCAGGGTCGTTTTTCTAGGCCGAATATCTTCCTAATGCAAATAGACTAAATGACAATCCAAAAATTCTCTGTTTCAGGGTATTCTTTCCTCTTTATATCACACAACATTTAGCAGCTCTTACTCCCAATGTCTAGAACGGTGTTAACTGAGGCAAGGTCTCGTTTCAAACCAACAGTCTCATGTGGGATTACCGTACATGTGTTCAGAATCGGTATAATGGTACAGGTGCGTTCAAAGAGCTTTCCCTTTTAGCTCAAAATCACAGTGTTACAAAAAAACTGAAGAGCTGCACTTCAATGCCAAATCAGCATTCATAAAAGCAACTTTATTGTAGTGCATTAATAAAAAACTATCAAATTGCCTCCAAAACAAATTATTTCTTAACATACAAATTTACCATATGGAGACACTGCAAGGTAGATGTGACAATGTAGCATCTCACCAATCAACGCGTTTTACATATCTTGCACGCTTAGTCATGATCAGAGATTCCTTCCTTCCTTTTTGCCTTTTTTAATTTGTGATGTATTAACGAAGCACCAAAAATTTGGCTTAATGTTACAAAACTTCATTTAGCAAGCTACGGAGGAGGTGTTTGGGGCTTACTCATATTAAAGACTCATCGATCGTGGTGTGTATGCTCCGGTATGAACTAAAGTGATCTTACACTCGAGTTTAATGCATACTCCCAAAATAAAGCTGATTGAGTTGTACATTGTAAATCATGAACAAGAGGTGAACACAAACAAAAAATGACTTTAGTAGTCAAAATTATAATGCAAAATAATTCTCACTCAAGTACTCAAAAGTATGGATATGATTTTCGGAGAACTTAATTACACGACCCCTATGATTTGCTCTCATCGACAAATATCAGATAACCAACAAAGCACAAGGGAATTCAGGTTTTTGCCTAATAATTATAGAATAACATTAGACTATTCGAAACCAAGGGGAAAAAAAGTCTTATGGCATGTCTTATGAGCCATTAGCAGTGTGTTTATAAAATGTAGTCTACATGGCAGTTCACACTTTCCATGCACAGAGAATCCTACAGCTGTCTTTTCTTTTCCAAAGAACGTCATTTATAAACATTTGTGGTCAAACTGCCAAATGTCTTAAACCATATGTTTTGTAAGTTACCTTTTCTCCTTGTAGGCTTCCATTTAGCAATAAAAGGCTGGGGGAAAAAAAGATCCAGGATGGAGAGAGAAGACTGCATATTTGACCCTTTTGGCTCAACAGAGGTCTCCATCCCCTTAACCTTTTGACTGCCAGAGGGAGTAAACAGTGCAATGCCCTGAAATGGGCTGGTACGCCCTCTGGCATTCAAAGGGTTAAACTCATATAGGCAGCAACATTTACCTCTAGTTATAATAATAATAATTAATACATTTTAATACATTTCAAATTGCCCTTCCCTAATGATGTCCAAAGCACTTTACAATCTTACTTTTTAAGCATTCTCACTAATTAGGGGTTGCTTGAAATGTAATATAGAAGCCAAGGACCCTCTTGTATGTTTTATTTTGACACCAAAGGGCCATACCATATGCACAAAGACAAAAGTGTACAATCCTGGGGCAAACCAAATGCACCATGGTGAACAAACAAAAATTCCCAAAGATTAAAATAGTGTTAGAAACGTATCAAATGCATTACAAAGCAATGCATGGGAGATGTCTAGAGCTGCAAAGATTTATCTATTAATTCAAATATTCAATGAAAAATGTTAGGTTGATTCATATTTTATTATATCGAATAATCATCACCTTCAATGAGGTGAAGTTATGCGTGTTTCTGGTTATGTGTTGTGCATTCACATGCACATTTATTGCTATGCCCTCACTCATTCACAGTTATGAACATGTACTCCTGTTTATGGCCATGCACATTCACAGCAATTGTGCATGTGAATGCACAACACATAATGCGCATACTCATTCACGGTTATGCACAAACGCATTCAAAGATATCAGCATTCACATTTATGCACATAAGCATTCACAGTTATGAGCATTCATGGTTATGCACATACGCATTCACGGCTATGGACATACACAACCCATGGTAATGCACTGCCCTCTTCCCATAGGACTGAAACAGTTGTGTCAGTGAGCTGGGAGTTAATATAGAGATAAGACAGAAAGTACATGCATGGAGTACATTAATTAGCATAACATATAGCAATAAAAATAAAAATCTTTCTGAATAAAAAAATGTCTAACGGAACATAAAGGTGATTTTGAAAGCTCTTTTGAAATCATTACCAGTTGTTTTTATGTAATATTGTCCCTTTAAAGAAGCTATGCATAGTTACAAGATAATATCCCACTAATATCAACATACACTAAAATATAGGTTTGTGAAATAAACTCTTATTTATTTAACTGTTAAAGGGACAAATACACAAAGACAAAAGTAGAACAATTCTGGGGTAAATCAGCTGATCCTCAGGGGACACGTGAAATTGAATACTGTTAAATAGGACTTTAACCCCCTGATTGCTAAGGATGTCTCCAACCTTAGCATTCAATTTAACTGTTCAAGGCCCAAAGGGGTGTGCAGCAAATTGCTTTCCAGTGTTATACACACACCCTTCTGGTCCTTGAATGGCAAGTAACACCTCATAATAAAAAAACACACTTACCTTACTCTGACCAGATAATCCTATGACCTCTATTAATTTTGCTCTTGTGCCTTGGTTCAAGAAACAGTATCTTCAATCAATCCTCGTTGTCATGTCCATGGAGAAGGACAATAAAGTTGCTGTCAGTTTTTCAAACTGAAGCAGGCAGACTGCATGACCCTACTTAACCTTACTTAAGCCTTTAAGGACCAGAGAGGGGTGAGCAATGCATTGTGTAGCAATGCACTGCATACTCTTCTGATCCTTAAAGGGTTAAAGGGATTGTAATACTTAAAATGTAAAAAAAATATGTTGTATGGTTTATCCCCCTGAGTAAAACAAGGTAACTCCCACTGCTGAAAGGTGTTTTATTTAAAAGTTATTACAGCTCAGAGTTCATTTTTTTAGGTGCAATATCACAGTGGCCTGAAATTGTACAGTGGCACTGTTGCAACACAATCCTATGGAGGATTATGATCTATGGACCAGAGCTGTCCTTAAGAAGGTGTAACAACAGCGCCACTGTACAATTTCAGTCCACTGTGATATCGCACCTAAAAAAATTAAACTTTGAGTTGTAATAACTTTTGAATAAAACACCTTTCAGCAGTGAGAGTACCCGTTTTTTTACTCAGGGGGATAAACACTACAATATATATTTTTTACATATTAAGTATTACTATTCCTTTAAGATTCCCTATGATTCTTAAAGGGTTAAGATAACCATGTACAGTGGGCAGAATGTGTGTCCTGTGGTCCTGCTACCATCTGTCCTGTCAGCCTCCCTGGATTATGACATCCACAACTGACTGAAGATGTTCTCTCTTGAAAAAAAGAATAATGCCAATATTTAAAGGGGAACTTTCACCTGATAAAAATGTTTTACCATATGTTCAAACACATAAGCAGTATTAGGAAACATTATGCTTAGATTTTATTTTTATGTACTATTAAAGATATTTGATGTCCATGACGAGCACTTCCGCATTCAGCGGCACAGTGCATCTTCAGCACAGCTTTCAAGACTTCCCAGCACTATTACAGCCTCCTCCCACCTCCCTCCCAGCTGCCCCAGCGAGCGTTCACGTTTCACTTCGGTGTGGTGTGAATGGCTCCTACCGTTACAGCAAGCTACAATTAGCATTATACTGAGGTTGCAAGTGCTCGTCTTGGACATCAAATATCTTTAATAGTACGTAAAAATAAAATCTAAGCATAACGTTTCCTAATACTGCTTATGTGTTTGAACATATGGTAAAAAAATTTTATCAGGTGAAAGTTCCACTTTAAAGGGGCCATTATGTTTTTCTGGCCATAGATTTAGACTGTAAGCTCCTTGGGGCAGGGATCTCTCTCCTACTGTTTCTGTGAATGTGTCACTTATTTTATCCCCTCTTATTTATTGTAACACAAGTCTATAGTAAGGCGCTGCGTACACTATGTGGCGATATATAAGATATAAATACACACTTAGTACAGTAGGTGAGAGGGTTGCTATTAGGTGACGTTGCTTCCTATTTAAATAGTCACATCAATATGAATTTTTATGTCTTCTCGTTGGTGCAGTTGGTTTGACTCAGAATTTCTTTACACATATAGACAAAAATGTGTAAAACATGGAGTGAAAAATGTATCTGGATTCTAAACTTGAAGACATTTTAAAAATAACTGTGTACTGTGGTGCACAGTAATAAGGATTGTGAACTGGAAAGAAGTGAAAGAAACAACCATTTCCCACAATCCTTATTGATTTAAATGTGCTAACATCCAAGTGGTGAACCCTTTGAATGCCAGAGGTGTATGCAAAGCATTGCTCGTCTGAAATAATCAATGGTAATTTGAGGAATGTTTATCTATCCCCATGATGTGTTGGGTTTTTTCCAGAAATACACCAGTTATTCTGTAAAACTTTAATGCACAACATGGAATAATTTTTTAACCCTTTCAGTTCTGAAAGGGTTAATTAACCCTTTGAGTGCCAGAGGGGTACGCAACGCATTGCAAAGCAATGCGTTGCGTACCCCTCTGGCACTCAATGGGTTAAAAGTTTGAGCTACATTCCTAAACTTAAATTACAGTCTGAACAGGGTCTGAAGGGAAGGTATTTAAAGAGGGGGGTTGACATCCTTTTAAAGCTATAGAAAGGAGCTGAGTAGAAAAGGAGGATTATGTTGAGTGATAAGGTGGGGAGGGGACTTACCTTGGACCCAGCTAGGCGGAAAAAAACAGCAGTAATTTTACAAGTCAGTGCAGTATGCTTTCACAGTCATACTGGTGTGAAGAACTGAGATGCTGGATTGCCTGAGGGCAGTACTAAAACACAGATGACTAATGACTCGGCTGTGCAGACAATGAATTTGGGGGTTGAAAACTAACAGGAACCTTGTAGTATCTTGACAAATGGACTTTCACATTTTCATTCATTAAATAACCTCTGAGCACAAGATTGGCTCAAGTCTCCTGGGTAATGAGCTGGCACATGTTATTGTTTAGCAAAGGGATATGACTTTTTTCCCCCACTTTTAATTAATGAACTCACACCACATTGTTATGAAGACAGACTGACATGTCGAGTATCGATATGATCGATTTTTATCTTTACTTTATGATGTATTTGATTTGCCCCGAGTTATTCCCTTCTCTTTTGAACATATCCCTTCAGAACAAAATTAAGAAAGGTAAATTTATAACCTAGAAAAAAAAAGGGAATGCAATGCTTTCGATACCCCTTTGGTTAACCTTTTGAGTGCCAATGTATCGCTCACCCTTCTGGTAAGTTTTAAACAGTCTTACAATCTATAGAGGTGATTTATCTGGCCATGAAATTAGAACTACAGCTGTTAAAGGGACATTATTACAAAGTGATGAAATATTATGCAATCCTAATCAGAACACTGTGAAGGTTCTAAAATCGTTCAGAATAAATGTGGACAGTGGCTACAGTTTGCCTATGGTTGTTATTAGGCCTGTTAAACTGATAAGGACAGTGATCTGAGATAATCATTTTAAGAATAGAACCCACCCTTTCCAGTTCATATAAACATTTATCTTCTATTTTTTTACCTCAATAATGCCATTTGTTAAGAGTGTACACAGGGCTCAAAATTTCCACTCGCCACTAGCCAATGGCTAGTGAAAATTTAGGCCTGGCGAGTAGAAATTCAGCCCTGGTGGGTATGTTTTGGCTTGCAGTGGCGAGTAACTATTCAGGTCTGGCTAGAAGTAAAGGACTTAAAATTATAAGCCCTGGTGTGTATAAAACAGGACAGTTGAACTGGTCATGCACAGGTGCCTACATATAAATAGGACACATAGATTTATAACAGATTCTTGGGGCTTTGCACCAAAAACAATTTTTTTTGCAAATGCTGACAAGGAATAAATTATATTTAATAGAGATATGAACAATATTAATTTTCAAGCTTTAACCCCTTAACGACCAGCTGATTGGAGCGTCATGGTCACTTAAGGACCATGGAGCAATTTTTTTTATTGATTCCGGACTCCCCAAACGGCATGCAGCTGCGGGTGGAGCCCGGAATTCCATGACAGTCATAGTACGTCATGGGTCGTTAACTCAGATCTACCCATGACGTACTATGACAGTCAAGGGTCGTTAAGGGGTTAAAGTCCCTTGAAAACAACATCTTTGTCCGATAAGAGTTTCATATTCACTAATTCTTGTGCAGTTTTTTTTACATCATAAAATATCTAGTCATTTCTCTAAGATGAAAAGTGGGGAGCAGAAGTTACACTGTATTTAATGGGGAGGCAATGCTGGGTCATGCAGCTGAGATACTTACATAAATGAGCCCCTGCGTACCTAGCGTTTCTCACAATGCATCACATTTACCAAAGGAAACACACACACACATTACAGCAGTTCTTAGCTGATGGAAACAGTGTTGCGCAATTTTTCTTCCACATATTTGAGCTAAAAATACATGTTCTCAATTTTATAACATTCATCTGGATACAAACGTATTTGCTTAAAAGTCAACATCCCTGTTTAGTTATATGTAAGTGAAATCCCTTGGAGCAGTTCTGGAGCAAACCAATGTCATAAGGCACAAATAAAGATTCCTCAAATTCCTATTGGTTTCAATTGGGATTTTAAAGGGGATGCTTCACCCCTAAACATCCTATTACATAAAGTGGTAGAATGCATCGCCCACTGTGAGCCATAACCGCACATGTGCAGTAGAGAGTCTCTACTGTGCATGTGTGGTTTCTCACACAGGGAGTTTCGCTGTGAGCCGTCTGGAGCTCCCGGCTAAGGATCAGCGCGTTCGGCGAGTCTGCATGAATGCAGTCATGCGCAGTAGAGACTCGACGAACGTGCTGCCCCGCTCCGGACAGCTCACGTCCTGTCTGTGCTCCCAGCTCCGGGGCAGCTGGGTCCACTTTAGCCCGTGTATACGGGCTTTCATACTAGTGTTTGTCTAAAACATTAGTTTATATAGCGATTAGATTGAAAACTGTTTTAATTTTTTTTTTTTTTTAATTGTTATTTTGCCCAAATTAAACATTAAAAGATTACCCTGTGGCTTCCTTTCGGAGAGACGGCAGTTACCTGCTCTGTACCGCAGTCTGTCACTCTTCCTCTGCTCCCCTCCCTCAATCCAGCCTCCACCAATGATGGAGGCTTTCTGCATGTAAGCTGCAGCGATCTCATTGGCCAGAGACCACTCCAGCTTACATGCAGAAAGCCTCCGTCATCGGAGGAGTATGGATAGAAGAAGTGGAGCAGAGGAAGAGTGACAGACTGAGGTACAGAGCAGGTAACCGCCGTCTGTCCACAAGGAAGCCACAGGATAATCTTTAGACGTTTAATTTGGGCAAACTAACAGGGTTTTTTTTTTTTCTGTACAGAGACTAGAAGGTCAGTTTACTAACAGGAGGATAATTCTGGGGCAAACCAACTGCACAGATGGCACAAAATGAAAGTTCACTTAATTCCCACTAATTCAAATGAAGTAATTTAACCTATGGAGTGCTAGAAAGGTATCCAATGCATTGTTTTGCAATGTTAGAGATCTCCCTATTATTCAAGGGGTTAAAACATCATTAAATGAATGAGCATGTTTATGTGTACCTATGCTGCAGTTGCATTCCTCCTGTTCTTCCTAGTACATCAGCCTCAATGTGACCTGTGTACATATTTACTCCATTTAGACTGTAAGCTCCATAGCGCAGGAACCTCTCTCCTATTATTTGTATGAATGTGACACTAATTTTATCCCCTCTTATTTATTGTAACATATGACGCGATGCAAGAAACGTTCGCATTGGATGAAGGAATTTTTGTGCGCAGATAGATTTTGTGCATGTTCTAACCCAGGAAGCTAAACACCGAACGTTTCTTGAATTGCGCGTAAAAAATTCCATTTTACGACAACACTACACAGACGTGTAAATTCATTCGCAATAGCAGTTCCTGCATTAGGCGCATTTGCTATTCCACTCACACAGATTCGCTAAACTTAGCCACGCCCACAAAAAAAATATATGCAGCCATTTGCTAATCTTGAATTTTCATGCGCAATTCAACAAAATCATGCGCAAACCTATCCCTAGTGGTTTTCACACAGGAAACAGCGATTGCGCACGTTTCCTGCATCGCGCCATTAGTCTATTGTAAAGGTCTGAGTACACTGCGTGGCGCCATTTAATAAAGATTATATATACATCTGTGACTATATTTACTCCAGTTTCCAAACTGATTTAGAGAGAATCATCTGTGAAAGACAGCAAACGTAACCACAGCATTCCTCTCCAAACTTGTAATAGAGGCATCAAATCCATCAAGTTTTTTTTTTCTTTTTTTTTTCTTTTTATTTTCTCTTAGCATAATAAGACATCACATTTGAAAATAGTTATTTTGGCTACATTCTCTCTCACTCTGTCAGGAATGAAATATCTAAAGCTTCTTTAAATTAACAGGGGCCACTTACTGCAGACAGCATTGCCTATAGCAGCTCCTAAAATCTTCACAAAGGGATCTTAAAGCAGGAAGCTTAGTGAGCTCATAAAATTGTTGTTGGAGCCAGGAACACATAGCATATTTAATCTGCAAACTGTGCGAGTCTACAATGATTTCAGCGAGATCTGAGGCATGCCCTGAAGGTTTTCTGGGACCTGGGATTAGGGCGCTGATAAGAACCTCTGCTGCCCCCAGACATGCTATTTCTTCTGCACTTAAACACAAATGCATGGAGACATTTGACTGCTGCTTAGCATTGCCTCTCCAGCCATATAAAAGCTTTGCAAGTTCCTTTTGCTGTCAATATATCAAAGTTAGACACAGGAGAAGAAGAAAGAGGGAAAAAAAAATCATCAAAGTGTAAATTTTCATTGAAAGTCCTTGCTAGGCTACATACGGCTTTATTTCTCAGACCTATCGAATACCTGTGAAAATTAGAGAGGGGGAGATGATAAGGCTGTTAGAAGTATTGGGAAAGTTTGCATTGGAAGCCCTATTGGTGTTGTTTTGTTTTTTTCATTCATTGTTTTTGATTTAAAGCACAGCAAGCTAGTTCTCATGCACAAAAGGCACAGCTTTCTGTTTTGTTGTCTATCAGTAACCCAGAAGCTTTATGTGTATGAGAAAACATTAACCCCTTGGGCAATGTCCTGCGGTCTTTACAACAAGCTTCCAAACAAACTCTCCACCTGATTAACCTCTTTAGTGCTGAAGGTGTTTGAAATGCATTGAAGTTTTGCAGGCTTTCAACATGCCATGTGATTAATCCCTCTATTGCTGCCAGGCTCTGCAACACATTGCTTTGTGGAGTTTTAAACATGCCCTGTGATTAGCCATCCTGCAGTGCAGAGGTCTGCAGTACAATGCAAACACTGACAGCCCACGGCACAAACGTGATTTGACCCCTTTGGTACCAAACAGGCCCTGCAGTACATTGCAAAATCAGAAGAAAAACATGTCTTAGATCCTAAAAAATCAAATGCAAAGACTAAAGAATATCAATTTTAACCATACCAAAAGGATTCTTCAAAAGTAGGCCTTGGGTAGGGATT
Source organism: Rhinophrynus dorsalis (assembly GCA_037306005.1). NCBI lineage: Eukaryota > Metazoa > Chordata > Amphibia > Anura > Rhinophrynidae > Rhinophrynus > Rhinophrynus dorsalis. Next base: position 346,807,552 of record CM074723.1, on the reverse strand, counting down.
TACAAGCCTGTCGAAAAAAAAAAATGCAATAACTTTGAGGATAATCTACCACAGTCTGAACGTATTAACATTCCAGGGTGAAGGTAGTCCTGAGTTCTTTTTTTCACACTAATTCGCTGTCTGCTCAGCCTTATGTTTGCTTGCACGCTACCTGCCTATAAAATGCCAAAAGGAAGCAGTATCATGAAACTAGCTGACCTTATAAAATTCATTTCCTTCAATATTGTGCATGTCATTGTTTCATTATTACTTTAATGCAGAAAATGATTTTTTTTATTTGTATTTATTTTTTTGTAATAATGCTGGATGTAGCATATGAGAATGCATCTTTTACCTGTTAGTTGAATTACCTGTACAAAAATTCCAGCATGCAACTTTGTTGTGTTAATATAAAAGTGATCATAGAACAGAATTGTGGAAATAAATAATCGTGGCATTTGTTTAACTCTTTATGAACCCGAGGAGTTTTCAACACATTGCAAGGCAATGCTTTGCAAACACGTCTGGTTCTTAAAGGGTTAACAATAAAAATGGAGCCACTGCACAATAGCTATTAAAAAGTTTCTATGATTCAGATTAATATGGTAACTCCTTTTGGGGATCGACAGGTAATACCTTTCTAGAATCCAAGGGGTTCATTTTCTAAACTTTGTGCTTTGTGCCTTTACACGTTCGCTCCATTAAGATGTATGCTCTTGAACTGAGAAGGCACTGTGTAATTCATAGTAAAAAATAAATGCATTTTCCACTTTAGCTACAGTGAATACTCTCAATATGGCCAAGTGTTGCAGACACTAATTAACTTAACAAACAATAAAAAAGAGCCAAGTTCAGCTAATATATTCCTTACGTTAACCACTAAAATGTACGTATCAACCACAACATGTATTATAAACCCCTTGAATGCTACATTATAAGGTGAAAGCACTGGATAAGTCTCTAGTGTCCAAGTGATTAAAATGATCGATCGTAAAGTATAAATTTGATTATATCAACCCTTTGAGTGCCAGAGGGGTACGCAATGCGTTGCGTACCCTTCTGGCACTCAAAGGGTTAATGGATTCTACTTGGGTTTGTAAAATTAAAATATCAGATACAATAAAGCTGTTATACTAAGAGAAACTGGAGCAATCTTTGTGCAGAACAATTGCACCAATACTAACAAATAACATTTCTCCAAATCTCCATTGATTTAAATGTCAATTGTAAGCCCTATGGTACAATTTGTATGTCCCAGAATTATTCCAATTCCACGTACACCAGCCACAATGTGTGCTGGGCCCTCCAGCCATGAAATGGGTTATAAAAATTGTATTACATAAATAACTGTTTAAATGTTCACTAAGTATAACATATAGGAAATTTTAGTCCTAAATATAGTTTTCATTTGTATATTACCCTCACTAATATTATCTAGCATTAATTGTCCCAAATATTCTCAATAACTCCTTATTTCAGAGATCAATTTCAATATGTTGGAATTTGTCTAATAACTTGACTTTTACTCTCTGACTGCCAGTGAGGTGCACAAAGCATTGCTAAACAATACGTTCCGCACTTCTCTGGCACTCAGAGGGTTAACTCTGAGGCCACGTTTTCTTATGGAATTTGCGGATCTTCAGAAACAGAAAGGCTTCGAGGGGTTTCGTAGCACAGAGTTTTCCCTCTATCAAAAAATTCTTGACAATGCTAATTTAGCAAGTGTAAGGCCACTGTTAATTTTTAATAAAGAACCTAAATGAAATAATTATAAAATCAATCAATGCGGCACCTTTCCAAATTATAAAGCAATTACATTAAAACTGGAAATGAATACTTCAGAGCAACGCTTTTGCATTCCAATTATTAATCTCCAAATAAGCAAACAAAACCATGAATCCTGGAAGATGAATGAATTCCATGTTTCCAATTATGAAGACTGGCCATGCAAAAAAAAAAAAAAAGTAACAGTACAGAATGAAAGAAAACAGGAGACTGGCACCTTCTTAAAACGTTGTCCCCTTAATTTCCATTAACCCCTAGAGCTGCACTGTATTCAATACCAATAAAGAATGTTCATCCTGCAGAAACCAAGACACTGATGTACTAAGAGGCAAATACATATCCCCACAGATCGAATGGGGCTTTTAACCCCTTGAATGCAAGAGTTTAAAAGCCCTATTTAAATCAGTGGCAATTTTGGGGGATGTTTTATTTGTCCCCTATGGTGCAATTGATTTGCTCAAGAATTACTCCAATTGTTCCAAGTACACTGGCCTGCAATACTTTTCATCTAAAAACCAGTTGTTTGCATTGAAATAAAGTGTGTTACAACTTCAGAGCAGATCTGAGTGTCCCCTACTGTTTAAGGGGCCATATGTTCAAGAGAAAAGTGGATTAATTCTGTATAAAACCAACTGCACTGCAGGGGAGAACTAACAATTGCAAACATTAACACTGTTTTAAATAATAAAAGGGAATTCTATCCCCTTGAATGCTAGCGATGCCTCCAAAGCATTGCTTTTTATGGAATATTAACCCCCTGAGTGCCAGACGGGGTACGCAATGCATTGCAAAGCAGTGCATTGCGTACCCCTCTGGCACTCAAAGGGTTAAGTTTCCCCCTGTAGTGCAGTTGGTTTACTCCAGAATATCTCCACTTTCCTTGTGAACATATGGCTCTTAACCCTTTGAGTGCCAGAGAGGTATCCAACACATTGTTTTGCATTGCATTGGACAGCTCTTTGGCATGCAAAGGGTAAACAGTAAAAGCATATAATTCCGTCTGACATCAGCTGTTACTTGTGCTATTGACATGGAGCCATATACAACTTAATGTAATTTCTTTTGCTAAGCCTGTCACATAGTATTCCACTTCAAGTTAGGATTTTTGCAGAGCATTTTATGAACAATACAACTGATGTTTTTTAACTTAAAACACTTTGCAGTGCTGACTGCCAGAGGGGGTGAGCAATTCAGCTTGCCCTTTTGGCATTGAAAAAGCAATAGAAACAAAAGAGCAGCTTACCCCTTTGAGTGCCAGAGACGTAGGCAATGCATTGACCACCCCTCTGACATTCAAAGAGTTAAAATGGCCTGTAAAATGAGTAAAAATCTAATATATAGCAATACATGTGCTTACAGGAAACCTGGAAAGATGGGTTAACCTGTCGTATTTCAGAGATCCAATTAAGTTGCTTTGCATACCTGTATGCCAACAAATTGGTTAAAGTTTGCAAAGCAATGCACTGTGTACTCGTCTGGCACTCAAAAGGTTAAGAAGAACACAGCTACCTTTAGCCCATACGCACAAAGTAAAAAAAGAAATTATTGGGGGAATCAACTTACTGAAAAAATAAAAACTATCCAAATTATCCTTGATTTACATGAATACTTTAATCCCTTAAAGGCTAAAAAGGTCTTCACTGCATTACTTTGGAGACCTCCCTTGAATTCAGTAAGGTAGAAGCCCAATTTCTATCAGTTGATTTTTGTTTTATTTCTTTCTTATGATAGCTTGTTTGCCCCAGAATTGTTCCTCATTATCTTGTGTATATAGCCCCTAGAATACAGTTATTGGTTGCTCAATAAGCCTGGGCTCCAAATGCAATTCTCATCCACCTCTGTCAAAAGCTCCTAAAGTTTTTACCCTGGCTTATGGGAAGTTTTACAACAGCAGCACACTGAACATCATTTGTTTTGCACTTTCCTTTGAAAAGGACATGGGCAAACAGAATAAAGTACACATGCTACCAAAACCCCAGCATCCGCTTTGCTCCCTTTTCTGTCTCTCAAAGGTATTTATTTAAAAGGTGTAGATCAGTTAATCCAGTCTGGTTTGTGGTGTTTGGAATATTTACTTTACCTCTCTCTCATCCCTGTCTCTTACCAGTTAGAGAAAGTGAGTGTCTGGGGTGATTCATCTGGCCTAGAGTCCTTGTTTGCCCCTTTTAGAAAGTGTTTGGATCTCTGTCTACAGGAAGCTGGGGCATGTTTTAATGAAGGGACCCTGAGGCTGGTAATTTTAGCAGGCTGCAAAACAACAGATTTTTACTGCAAACAGACCCCCATCCCCCCCTGCACAAAACTGACTTAATGAAATATATTTTACCTGTAACCTGGACTACATCCAAGCCTTGAAATAATGCTGCTCCAAAGTCATGGACTTTGCAACAGTGTATAGTGTTTTAGATTTATTTGTGACCTGAAACTGCTCCACCATACCACCTATCGATAACACATTTAACTCTGTCAATGCTGTAAGCAATGCACAGCACACACACCTTCAGCACTGTAGGGTTAATGTTTACATTTTGAAAGCTGCTACTAGGACACATGGTCAAGTTAACCCTTTCAAAACCAAAGTGGTGTGGAACTCATTGCTTCACAATGCACTCTGCACGCTGAAATTCTTAAAGGATTAGAAATGTCACCATGTGTGTATTAAAGAAAACATCCAATTTCAGGTGCCTTTTCTGTGGTACATAAATTGCAATTGTTTTGCTTCAGATTTACAAAATGTTTGCCTTGATACATATACCCACTGGGCATCCCTGTATTGACTTGCTAAGTGTATTACTGGGTTTATATTCAAATTCCCTCCATTAACTTTATTGGGATTTTTAGATGTAGTGGGTCATATGTGTGTGAATGCGAGTGGTTAAAACAACATATTGAGCAGCAATGTGTTGTGCACCACTCTGGAACTCACAGGGTTAAGTCAACAGGAATTGTTACGGTTTGGCCCATAATTACTTCACTTACGTCTTTCTGCTTATACCTCAAACCAGTTATAACTTTTCCACGGGAAATAGATCTAGCCCATGCATTTATATAAATAACTAACTCTTACTGCACAAAACTTTTCAGCTAAAATGTAAGGAGTTTCTCTCCTTTTGTGTTTTTTGAACAGCTGGAAATTTCCTTTATATTAAGTAACAGAAATCCAACATATTTCCCACTGCTATAAACTGCTGAAACAGTAAACTGCTGGAGAAAAACCACAGCTTGGATAAGTGGTGCATAATATCCCTTCCTCCCAGTCCAGATGTAAGAAGACGGTGCTGGAGGATACAAAGTTTTCAGCCAAGACTAGGCTGGCATGCAGCTGAACTTTTTAAAGAGTTAGGACAGTCAGTGAGGAATAATCAAGACTTGCACAGTTTAGGGGGGAAGTTGTATCCACTCATTTTTACAGTGTTTACTAAGTGCAGCAGGGGACTTTGCAAACACTTTAAGGGTTAAGTAACCATTTCACAGTCCAAAACTGTCACTTTTGCGCATGGAGGGCATCAAAGTGTGAGAGATGTCTGATTAACTCCTTGGATGTTAGAGAGGTTTCCAATGCATCAGAAACCTCTCTAACATTTAAGCGGTTAAAAGCATGTCACTCAAAAGTGTTATTAATAAAGCTATACTGTAGCAAAGGTAAAAAGCCAAAAGTGGGGCAATTCGGGCCCAAACCAACTGCTGAATTTGCAACCGATAAACTCCAACTGACTCAATTTTTTTAACTATTTGAGTGCCACAGGGGTATTGGCAATGCAATGGATACCCATCTGGCAGTCAGATGGTTAACCCCTTATATGCATATGTATCTTGTTCTTTGTTTTGAGTTTGGTGCAGTTATTTTCCTGTGTTTGTGTGTATATATCTGTGTCCACAGACATACAAATGCATGTATCAGCATGCAGAGATTTATGTTGATATAAAATACATAACATACATATTTTCAGACCTGACTATAAATACTAAATATTTGTTTTTTTGTAGGGTACCCAGCGTTGCCTAGCACCAGCAATTTTTCTCCAAAAATAAATCAACATCCTAAACACATTATATATCATGTGTTTATAAAAATGCATGTGGTTTGACACCCAATAGGAAGTCTAGACTGAAACTTAGAAGAAAGTAATTCAAAATAAACTTTAGACTGTATGCAAAAATCTCAATTGGACCAGTTCTAAGGCAAACAATCAGCACAGCAGGGAAAAAATAAATATTCCCAAAAATCTCCATTGCGTTGCAATGCGAATGATGCCCTCTGGCACTCAAAGGGTTAAACGTGCTGGGGGTGCCAGAGAAGCACGAAACGCATTGCTAAGCAATGTATAGCGCAGCCTCTTGCACGCAAAGTGTTAACTGCTTACATGCTACCTAGGTTTCCAACTTATGGCTTTCATGGGGTTAACCCCGTTAGTGCCAGATAAGTACCCAAGAGGAGTAACTCTTTGAGTGCCAGAAGGGTAAGCAACGCATGTTTCCCTCTGGCACTCAAAGTGTTAAATGTTCCATTGAAATCTATAGGCAATGTAACGTGTCTGCTGCAGTTTGCCTCAAAATTGTTCTGCTTTTCTTTGTGTCCTGAGAAGTACATAATGCAAAAGTTCCCATCACCAAGCTCATTTAGTGATCCGATGGGATCAGGAAAGTTTCCCTCTCTCTGCAACAATCGCTGATCGTAAAACAAAGGACACACACACAATACAAAATAAACTTGTACAAAACACATACCTTCTAGTCAAGCACCTCAAAAGTACAAGCAGCACCCCCCTTCCTCCGAGCAAGGAGCATATATCCCTGACATGAGCTGCCCAAGCCCCCAGTGTCAAGAGGAGCCAGTAAAAGGTGCCCCCAGCTGATCTGCCTGCCTCTTACTGACCACTTGGCTTTTCTCCCTTTTCTTTGCAGGCTCCTGCATCAGTTTCAGAGATCTTGTAATCCGATCCTTCTTCTGACTCACTCCTAGCAGCACCACACTGACATTTCTGATTTTGTTTTATTTCAAATGTTAAAGAAGTCTTAAAGAACCCAAAACACAACTGCAGATCATGCCAGTGCACATGCATTAGATACTCACGATTTCAGTTCCAAGTTTCTCCGCTGGACTCTTCTTTCTTTTACTCTCACACATGCATTTTTTTTTCTTTTCTTTCTCGACCTCCTTTTTTCTTCCCTCCTCCTCTTTCTTTCCGAGTCCAAGTTTTACAGATGTTGCTTCTTTCTCTCACAACTTGCACAGCTCTTTGGGAAAGTCAGATTGGTCACAAAATAAATGCAATGTAACTGTAGGTAAGTGGGCTGTAAAAGGGAGACCGATGTCAGTGCACCATTGGAGGCAGCATGATTAATAGAACTGATGTTTCACACCATTTTGATCATTCTGCACAAGATATATGTATGTTCACTTATTTTTCCTCTTCACCAGTCTCATAAATCCAGTAAAAGAAAGCCAGGAGGGAGTGGCATAAGTTGGGAAGGAATGAGTAGGAGGTGCGGTAGGAGGTATGTGTGTGTATGTATCCCAGGGAAGGAGCTGCCTCCCTTGTGGCTTGCTCTGTAGTGCGTGTCAGTGAATGGGGCCGTGTGTGTGCTGACCAGAATGCACGGCTCTTGGACGGCCTTGTGCAGGAGAGACACAACACGTGTGGCAGGACCCCTCGCCTCCCGGGCATTCCAGCTCCCACTCAGCTCTGAGCCACAGAGCGGTCACTCCCACTGAAGCCGGGCGGGGGAGGGAAGAAGGAGGGAAAGGAGAGGATTGGGACGGCTGAGTAGTCAAGCACACAGCAGGAAAGCCGTGCAAGACGTACCATATTTACTATACTGCTGGCTTCATATATATTCCAAGTTTAAATTAAGTTTAGACTGTTTAACATATAACAGATGTTCTGCATTTTTTATTACAGTTTTAATATTGTGTTATTATTTCCCACAGTGCTTCTAACCCTTTTAGACCCAGAAGGATTGTCTGAGTATACATGGTATGTTAACCTTTTGTGTGCCAGAGAGGCACGCAAAAGGTTAATCTATTGCATGCTAGATACATCTCAGTTATACATGGGGTAAGAAATCCATGTTCTGCGCCAAACACGCTAAAATGTGGGCCTGCTGTACAACAAATTAATAAAGTACTTAATTCAGTTCATATTTACTACCAAATTGGGCATTTGTGGAATAAAGCAAAACACAGAACTCCATTTTTAGCAAACTAAAGAGCACTTTGATTTAATTTGGATTTTTAACCCCTTGGTTATAATAGAGGTCTTCACCATGTTGCTTTGCAGTCTCTAGTATCCAAGGGGTTAATTTCATAACTACTGTGCGGTTGGTTTGCCTCAGAACTGAACTTTATATCGACTTGTGAAAACAATTACTTTTATGTTTGTTGTATCAACCAAACAGACAAGTTCAGTTATAGGATCCAAAAGTGGTCATGTATATAAATTCCATGTTAAAATAAACATTTGAATCAATTTATTGTTGCAGTGTCTCCCTATTATCTATATACTATGATATCAACTGTGAAAACATCTAAAGATCTATTTTGTAAAACTTGTTGCAATAAAGTTGATCTCTTTAGCTAGGCCTCACACACAATACTTTCAGCTCACAAGGCTGCTCTCTACTGAGCAAAAACACTGCAGGAATTAGAATATGCAAGGGAAATTGCTGGAGTATGTTTTGTGTGTTTGTGTTCCATACTTGGCAACATTTCAAAACATTTCCAAGGAAAACTGTTCACTAGGCTAACACATGGCAGTTTCACTAGTGGCAATAGAATCACGCAGAGCATTGCAACAGAACAGCACCTTTATATCAGCATTGTTGTTATCCACACCAAAAAAAAACAAACAAACATTGAATCATATAAATATTATTAACACATGATGGGAAGCAAGTAGCTCAAGTGTTTGAAAGGTTTTATAGAAGAGTCATTTGTAATGTTTTACGCTAACCAAAATATTTGATAGCTGTGTCCATATTAAAGGGATAGTAATACCTAACCCTTTGAGTGCCAGAGGGGTACACAATGCATTGCTTTGCAATGTGTTGCGTACCCCTCTGGCACTCAAAGGGTTAAAATGTAAAAAACAAATTATGTTTTAGGGTTTATCTCCCTGAATAAAACAAGGGTACTCCCACTGCTGAGAGAGATTTTATTAAAAAATGATAACCGCTCAAACGTGAAGTTTTTAGGTGCGATATCACAGTGGCCTGGAAATTTACAGTGGCGCTGTTGCTACACCATCCTATGGACTGCTCTGGTCCATAAACCATAAATCTCCATAGGATGGTGTAGCAACAGCGCCACTGTAAAATTTAAAGGCCACTAAAAAGGCCACTAAAAACTTCAAGTTTGAGCTGTTATAATTTTTTAATAAAATATCTCTCAGCAGTGGGAGTACCCTTGTTTTATTTGGGGACATAAACCCTACAACATATATTGTTTTACATCTTAAGTATTACTATCCCTTTAAGCAGGGCTTATAGTTTTAAGTCCTTTGCTACTAGCCAGACTTGAAAAGTTACTCGCCACTGCAAGCCAAAACATACCCACCGGGGCTGAATTTCTACTCACCAGGGCTAAATTTTCACTCGCCATTGGCTAGTGGTGAGTGGAAATTTTGAGCCCTGCCTTTAAGTATACATATATTGTTTAAAAACAAACATTCAACACATATAAATAATACATAATTGCTAATTAGATCTCAAAAGCACAGGGTGAATTTTCTTATGCAATGTTCTTCAATACTGACAACAAAACAAAGAATGAAGCCAAGCCAAGGATTGTATGCTTTGCTAAGGCAGTATAAAAGGACCTCAGATAAAACGTAGTATATCACACCCATTAAAGCCTTAAAGGGATAGTAATGTTTCATTTTAACTTTGTTTAATATTGTAGGTATTAATAAAATAATTAAATTGATGTAGGTCCAGTCTCTCAAACAAACCTTTATGGTCTGAGAGTCATAACCGGAGTGGGGAAGTTTAGCCGGTTATATATCTCAAACCATAAAGGATTCATAGACCAGGCTTATATCAATGTAATTATTTTTTTAATACCTACAATATTAAACATTACTATACCTTTAAGTGTAAAAATATAATACCCCCAAGCTCCAGTGACAGAACATGTCATATCACACACTCCAAAGCCCCCTGTAATAAAAAGTCATATCACACATCCAAAGACCCTCTCTGATATCACGTACACACACCAAAGCTCCTGTTATAAAACATACTATATCACACACCCCAAAGTTATATATGTTATATGTTAAACTTTGCCATATTATTATTAATTATTTATATAGTGCCAACTTATTCCACAGCACTGTACAATAGGGAATAGATATACAGAGATAATAAACAGTACAAATGGAACATGGAAAACGAAAGTATAAGAGGGCCGTGCTTGTGAGAGCTTACAGTCTAGAGGAAGGTAGGTTGGACACAGAAGGAGAAAGTGCTATGTGGTGTAAGTGCCTCCTGCCACATGAAATGCCAGTCACTGAGTGGGGGAAAGAAGTACAGTAGTCTAGGGAAGCAGTGTTTCTGTTTGGGAGAAAATAATGTGAAAAATTAAGTCGTGATGGGGATGTAAGTGGAAGGGTGATTTTAGAAGGGAATGAGAGTGAGCAGAATTTGTATCGGCTGTTGGTCTGACCTTGCTCTTAACGGTTATGGAGGTAGCTGATAGGCTTCTCTGAAGAGGTGAGTTTTCAGGGAGCATCTGAAGGCTGGGGGAGAATCTGATGGGACTGGGGAGGGAATTCCAGAGCTCAGGTGCAGCACGGGAGAAGTCCTGTAGGTGAGAGTGGGAGGGTGTAATAAGAGCCCTAGAGAGGAGTGGTCCTGTGTAGAGCAAAGATGGCGAGTGGGAGTGTATTTAGAAATAAGTAATAAAATATAGGGGGGGTGCAGTTTTAGTAAGATCTCTGTAAGATAGCACCAGAATTTTGAATTTAAATCTGTAGTCTAATAGGACTCGGTTTAGGGGTTGTCAAAGGGGAGTGGTGTTAGAGAAGCGATGTGTGAGGTAGATTAGTCTTGCAGCAGAGTTCATTATGGACTTTAGTGGGGTTATCGAGTAAGATGAAGGCCAATTTGGAGTGAGTTACAGTAGTTGAGGTAGGACATGATGAATGTTTGTATTAGAATTTTAGTAATATCCTGGGTGAGAAAAGGTGACATTCGAGAGATGTTATGGAGGTGGAGGCGGCATGATTTGGAAATTGACTGAATATGGGGAATGAAGTATAGGGCTGAGTCAATGGTGACCCCTAGGCAGTGTGATGTATGGGTTGGTGTGATGGTGGTGCTGTTAACAGTGAGGGCAATATCTGGGGTAAGGCTGGCTGGCGAGGGCAGGGGAAATTATAAGTTCAATTTTGCTAAAGTTAAGTTTGAGATGACGGGAGAACATCCAGGAAGATGACATAGAAATGATAGTGAAACACAAAGGAGTTTATTAGTTTGTCAAGGGTTGATGTGTAGATTTAAAAGAGCAAGGGGACCAGGACGGAAAACCTTGTGGTACTCCAACAGACAGTGGGAGGGGTGAAGAAGTGGAGCCAGAGTAGGACACATTGAAGGAAGTTGTAGAGATATGATGAGCACCAAGAGAGGGTGGTGTCACAATGATCTAGGGAGTGGTGAGCTTGGAGAAGGAGTGGGTAATCCACTGTGTCAAAGGCAGGTAACAGCAAACAAAAATAATGTGACGAGCGCACACCGAGAAAGAGCAAAATAAAGTAGTTTGCTTAAGGCGTGTGTGGCCTCTCAAGTCACGTATTTCACTCCCATGTGCCATTGCAGAGAGAAAATTTCCATATTCATATCAGTCTAGTCCCACCCACAGGCAGTCCAGCCCCGAAATGTCAGGCAAATCCTCTCCGCACGAGAGAAACAACACAACCCCAGACGTACGTTTCAGTCTATGTGGACCTCGTCAGTGGGATACAGCTGTTCCCCCTAGGCACACAGAAGCAAGGGCCCATGCCTGGGATACCCTTCCACTTAGGGAGACAACAAACCAAAAGAATGTGACGAGCACACACCGAGAAAGAGCAAAATGAAGTAGTTTGCTCAAGGCATGTGTGGCCTCTCAGATGCTGCTCAAGTCACGTTTTTCGCTTCCATGTGCCATTGCAGAGAGGAAATTTCCATATTCATATCAGTCCAGCCCCGAAATGTCAGGCAAATCCTCTCCGCACGAGAGAAACAGCACAACCCCAGACGTACGTTTTGGTCTATGTGGACCTCGTCAGTGGGATGCAGCTGTTCCCCTCTAGGCACACAGAACCAAGGGCCCATGTGTGGGATACCCTTCTACTTAGGGAGACAACAAACCAAAAGAATGTGACGAGCACACACAGAGAAAGAGCAAAATGAAGTAGTTTGCTCAAGGCATGTGTGGCCTCTCAGGTGCTGCTCAAGTCACATTTTTCGCTCCCATGTGCCATTGCAGAGAGAAAATTTCCATACTCATATCAGTCTGGTCCCACCCACAGGCAGTCCAGCCCCGAAATGTCAGGCAAATCCTCTCCGCACAAGAAAAACAGCACAACCCCAGACGTACTTTTTAGTCTATGTGGACCTCGTCAGTGGGATGCAGCTGTTCCTCTCTAGGCACACAGAAGCAAGGGCCCATGCCTGGGATACCCTTCCACTTAGGGAGACAACAAACCAAAATAATGTGACGAGCGCACACCGAGAAAGAGCAAAATGAGGTAGTTTGCTCAAGGCATGTGTGGCCTCTCAGGTGCTGCTCAAGTCACATTTTTCTCTCCCATGTGCCATTGCAGAGACAAAATTTCCATATTCATATCAGCCTGGACCCACCCACAGGCAGTCCAGCCCTGAAATGTAAGGCAAATCCTCTCCGCACAAGAGAAACAGCACAACCCCAGAAGTACATTTCGGTCTATGTGGACCTCGTCAGTGGGATGCAGCTGTTCCCCTCTAGGGGCACAGAAGCAAGGGCTCATGCCTGGGATACCCTTCCACTTAGGGAGACAAAAAAACCAAAAGAATGTGACGAGCGCACACCGAGAAAGAGCAAAATGAAGTAGTTTGCTCAAGGCATATGTGGCCTCTCAGGTGCTGCTCAAGTCACGTTTTTCACTCCCATGTGCCATTGCAGAGAGGAAATTTCCATATTCATATCAGTCTGGTCCCACACACAGGCAGTCCAGCCCCGAAATGTCAGGCAAATCCTCTCTGCACGAGAGAAACAGCACAACCCCAGACATACGTTTCACTCTATGTGGACCTTGTCAGTGGGATGCAGCTGTTCCTCTGTAGGCACACAGAAGCAAGGGCCCATGCCTGGGATACCCTTCCACTTAAGGAGACAACAAACCAAAAGAATGTGACGAGCGCACACCGAGAAAGAGCAAAATGAGGTAGTTTGCTCAAGGCATGTGTGGCCTCTCAGGTGCTGCTAAAGTCACGTTTTTTTCTCATGTGCCATTGCAGAGTGGAAATTTCCATATACATATCAGTCTTGTCCCACCCACAGGCAGTCCAGCCCTGAAATGTAAGGCAAATCCTCTCCGCACAAGAGAAACAGCACAACCCCCGAAGTACGTTTCGGTCTATGTGGACCTCGTCAGTGGGATGCAGCTGTTCCCCTCTAGGCACACAAAAGCAAGGGCCCATGCCTGGGATACCCTTCACTTAGGGAGACAACAAACCAAAAGAATGTGACGAGCGCACACCGAGAAAGAGCAAAATTAAGTAGTTTGCTCAAGGCATGGGTAGCCTCCCATGTGCTATTGCAGAGAGAAAATTTCCTTACTCATATCAGTCTGGTCCCACCCACAGTCAGTCCAGCCCTGAAATGTCAGACAAATCATCTCCGCACAAGAGAAACAGCACAACCCCAGCCATATATTTCAGTCTATGTGGATCTTGTCAGTGGGATGCAGCTGTTCCCCTCTAGGGGCACAGAAGCAAGGGCCCATGCCTGGGATACCCTTCCACTTAGGGAGACAACAAACCAAAAGCATGACATTTCTGAGCTGGACTGTCTGTGGGCGGGACCAGTCTGATATGGATATGGAGATTTTCTCTCTGCAATGGCACATGGGAGTGAAAAACATGAGTTGTAGCACCATTGAGAGGCTACCATGCCTAAGAGCAAGACACTTTATCTTGTTCGTGCTCGATGGGTGCTCCTCACAATTCTTTGTCTCTCTAAGTATAAGGGTATCACAGTCATGAGCCCTTGCTTCCATGTGCCTAGAGGGATTCAGCTGCACCACACTGACAAGGCCCCCATAGGCTGAAATGTACATCTGTGGTCATGCTGTTTTGCTCGTGCGGTGAGGCTATGCCTGATATTTCTGAGCTGGACTGTCTAGGGGTGCGTTGATATGGATATGGAGATTTTTTCTCTGCAATGGCACATGGGAGTGGAAAACATGAGTTGTAGCACCATTGAGAGGTTACCATGCCTAAGAGCAAGACACTTTATCTTGTTCGTGCTCCTCACAATTCTTTGTCTCTCTAAGTATAAGGGTATCCCAGTCATGGACCCTTGCTTCCATGTGCCTAGAGGGATTCAGCTGCACTACACCGACGAGGCCCCCATAGGCTGAAATGTACATCTGTGGTTATGCTGTTTCGCTCGTGCTGTGAAGATTTGCCTGATATTTCGGAACTGGACTGTCTATGGGCGGGACCAGTCTGATATGGATATAGAGATTTTCTCTCTACAATGGCACATGGGAGTGGAAAATATGAGTTGTAGCACCATTGAGAGGCTACCATGCCTAAGCGCAAGACACTTTATCTTGTTTGTGCGCGATGGGTGCTCCTCACAATTCTTTGTCTCTCTAAGTATTATGGTATCCCAGGCATGGGCCCTTGCTTCCGTGTGCCTAGAAGGATTCAGCTGCACCACACTGATGAGGCCCACATAGGCTGAAACGTACGTCTGTGGTTATGCTGTTTCTCTTGTGCAGAGAGGATTTGCCTGACATTTCGGAGCTGGACTGTCTGTGGGCAGGACCAGTCTGATATGGATATGGAGATTTTCTCTCTGCAATGGCACATGGGAGTGAAAAACGAGAGTTGTAGCACCATTGAGAGGCTAACATGCCTAAGAGCAAGACACTTTATCTTGTTCGTGCTCGATGGGTGCTCCTCACAATTCTTTGTCTTTCAAAGGCAGGTAACAGGTCCAGGTGAGAGCAAGTCATTGGCCACTTTAGTGAGAGTAGTCTCAGTGGAGTGATGTAGATCTACCATGGCATAGGAGCAGAGATATTTAGTGAGCCAGTTATATACAAGTCATTCGAGGAGCTTGGAGGCAAACGGGAGAAGAGAAATGGGCCGGTAGTTTGAGAGTGAGTTTGAGTCCAGGGAGTGTTTCTTTAAGGTGGGTGTGATTACTGCATGCTTGAAAGAGGATGGGAAGGTACCAGTTGTCAGAGAAAGGTTGAATAAGTGAGTAAGGGTTGGAGTTAGTAGAGAAGAAAGTTCTTGAGTGAGCTGAGATGGGTTTGGGTCAAGAAGGCATGTGGTTAAGTTTGAGCATGTAACGAGAAGGAAACCTCATAATCGGTCACAGCTGAAAAGAAGCTAAGTGTGTATGTGGGAGAGGTGAGAGGGCTAAGCTGGCTGGGTGGAGGTTGAAGCGATGAAATTTCATGTCTGATAGAGTCGATCTTGTCCTTGAAGTGGGTGGCAAGATAATAGGCAGAGAAGTTAGTGCAAGGTGCTTGTACTGGTGGGTGTAGAAGAGATTTAAAGTTTGAGAAAAGAAGTTTTGAGTTAGAGGAAATATTAAAAATTAGAGTGGAAAAATATGGCTGTTTGACAGGGAGAGGACAGAGCTATAAGAACAGAGAATGAATTTGTAGTTTATAAAGTCAGCTGAGGAGCGTAATTTCCTCCAGTGCCTTTCCTCAGTGTGTAAGCAACTTTGGAGGTATCGCATTTGTGTTGTATGCCAAGGTTGTAATGGGGTTCTGCAGGGATAGAGTAGAGTTGCAGGTGCAGAGTGTCAAGGGCTGTTGTGAGGGTGCTGTTGCAGAGAGAAATAGTTTATTTAGGGCAATTAAGTGTAAAAATGGGGTTGAGAAGATACTGCACTGATTTGTATATTTGCTGCAGATCAAGAGCATGCAGATTTATCTGCAAGCTCTTGGTCATGGCGGGGAGTTGGATTTGCACGGTATGATGAGGTTGCCAGTTAGGAGGTAGTGGTCAGAGAGGGAAAAGGGAACATTAGAGATGTTGGAGACAGAACAGAGGTTCATGAAGACCAAGTCAAGGGAGTGACTGTCACTGTGTGTGGGAGAGATTTTCTACTGTGATAAACCAAAGGAGGTAGTTAAGGAGAGTAGTTTGAGGGCAGAGGTGGGTGTGTGGTTATCTACAAGGATGTTGAAGCCTCCCAGGTTGAGAGTGGGGACATCAGAGGACATGAAATCTGTGAGCCAGGAATTAAAGTGCTCAAGGACAAGGTGGTGCAACGCTCAAGGGGAAAGGAGAGAAGAAGTGAAATGTGAGGGCTTTAAAGTTAGGGAAGGAGAGAGAGGAAACAGAATTGATTAAATGAAATATATGGTTAGAGGACAGCAGAATGCCTACTTCACCTCCTGTCTGTTTCCAGCCTTAGGGGTGTGGGCGAATTGTAGGCCTCCATGTGAAAGTGCAGCAGTGGTGGAAGTATCTGATGATGTAAGCAAGGTTTCAATGATGGCCAGGAGGTTTAGAGAGTGCATCGCACACCCCAAAGTTCCCTATGACACCACATCACACACCACAAAGCCCTCTTTGTTGAAATATACTATATCACACACCAAATACACTGTGACAAAATTAACTCTATCACACACCCCAAGCCCCCTTTAATAAAACATATCACACATCCAAAGCCCTCTGTGCTAAAACATACCTTATCACAAACCACGAAGCCCTCTGCAATAAAACATACTATAACACACACCCTAAAGCCATCTGTAATAAAACATACTATATCATACCCCCATGCCCCCTGTGATAAAAACAAATCATATCACATACCCCAAAGGCCTCTGTCATAAAACATAACATGCAACACGTCATATCATACACTTCAAAGCCCCTGTATAGGCTTTGAAAGGCTTCTGTGATAAAACATGTCATATCACACACTCCAAAGTATTCTGTGATTAAAACACGTAATACCACACCTCCCAAAGACCCCTGTTTTAAAACATATCATATCACACATTCCAAAGCTCCTTGTAGTAAAATGTGTCATATCACACACTTCAATATTCTCTTTGATAAAACATTTCATGTAACACTCTCAAAGTGTGATAAACATGTCATATCACACACTCCAAAGTCTCCTGTGATAAAACATAAATCATTTCTTTCCTTTTTCTAGTTGACAGACACTCCTTCCCTTCTTCTGAGGGACTTCAACTGCTATGTGGATGATCCCTCAGTCTCCTGGACATCCCAATTTGTTTCATCTACCTTTCAACTATACCAGTGGACAGCTGCTCATAATCACAAGGATGGTCATTTCTTAGAACTTGTGTTCACTACAAGCTGTGCACTTTCTGAATTTGTCAAAACTTACAGTTCCATCTTGTCTTCGTCTCTGAACCTGCATGCTCCTCTCTCTCTCTGACTCACACCTGTAAAGCTAATCCACGGCCGTGGCTTGATAAAAATACCAGCTATCTCTGCTCCTTTACCCATTCAGCTGAACGACTCTGGAGAAAGTCAGACAGTCTGAAAGACTTTCTCCACTACAGATTCCTCCTTTCCTTCTCTATTCACAATTTCTTAATACAAAAATCCAACCCCACCTCTTCTTCTCCACCTTTGACTATCTCAGCCCTCCATCTGCCTCCCTCCCAATCTCTATACAACTACAGGGCTTTGACAACTTCTGCCAAGGTAGACTCCATCTGGGAAAATCCCCCCCCCCTTGTAATTACCCTCCAATCCTCCCTAGTTCTCCTCCTTCCACGTTGGACTCTTTTTCTCTAGGAGTTGATTAACCTGCTATTCTCCCCTCCACGCGCACTCGATCCACTTCCCTCTTACCCACACTAATCCCTATGCTCTTACAGATTTTTAACTCCTCCTTTGCCTCTACTACTTTTCATAACAACTTCAAATATGCCATAGTAACACCCATCCTCAAGAAAAATTTCCATGACAGCACCACACCCTCTAGCTGTTGACCAGGTTCTCTCCTGCCTTTTATGTCTAGCCCACTCCCACCTGCTTCACTTCCTTAACACTCACAACCTGCTCAATCCATTACAATCTGTCTTTCACACTGCTCATTCCAAAGAAAATGCTCTCCCAAGAGTGGTCAATTATCTGAACATTGCCAAACTGCAAGATCGCTGTTCAACAATTATCCTGCTTGTTCTCTCAGCTACGTTTGACACTGTTGATCATGCTCTCATCCTCCAAATTCTTCACTTCTTAGGCATCTGTAACATAGCACTGGATTCATAGTCCTCTTATCTAACTGACCGATCCTTCAGTGGCTTCACTGCCTCCTCTCCAGCCTCTCCTCTGCACTTCTCTGTTGGTGTTCCTCTAGGAACTCCTCTGTTCTCTGTTTACACAGTAACACTTGGTAGTCGTATTAACTCATTCGGACTCAGATATCACCTCTATGCAGATGACACCCAGCTTTATTTATCTGCATCTCGACTGACTTATGATATTCAATTTAAAGTCACAGCTACACATGACAGTAAATTGCACTACCATAAATCCAGTATCAGAGGCACGGTGCCTAGGGCTGATAATTGACACTGCTCTCTCATTTTCTCCTCATATTAACACCATTGCTGAATCCGGCCACTTTCACTTGTGTAACTAAGCAAAAATCCATCCCTTCCTCTGTTCCTCTGGCGCCAAAATTCTTACACAAGCACTCATCCTATCCCATCTGGACTACTGTATCCTTCTTGTTCTCTGTGGCTTTGGTCCTCCCTGCTCCATACACTTCAATCCATACAGAATGCTGAAACATGAATTACCTTAATGTCACCTAGGTTTGTCCCTGCCCCCCCCCCCCTTCTCTCTGATAGCTATATATTAAACTCTTCAGCATTTCCACTCTGACCTCCCAATATACACCATCCCTCCACTTACAATCAGCCAATAACATTTTTCTCTCAGCTTCTTTTGTGTCTACAGCCCTCTCATGTATCAATCCTTTCTCTAACATTGCTTCTTATCTGTGGAAGCCTCTACCTCCCAGCCTGCACCACTGCACGTCTCTTATGGTCTTCAAGTCGCATTTAAAATGACACCTCCTCAACAAAACTTCAACAAGCTAGAAGGCACTGACTTTGTACATCCAAGACTCTTATAATTTATCTACTTTATGTATGTGTCCCCTATCCCGAACAGAACGCTAACACTATATTTCACCCTTGACCCTTACATACTCTGTACTTCAGATTGCAAGCTTTTGAGCAGTGACCACTACTTCCGGTGTTTCACCTTGTATTGTCTAAACGCCTATATTGTAATGTGCTGAACACATTTGTGGTGCTATATAAATAATCATATTCATTCATTCATATCATATCACACACCCCAAAAGCTTCTGTGATAAAATATGTCATTTCACACACTCCCACACATAATACATTAAAACCCCAGTATCATATGTAATTAATAAAACATATAATCCCATAGCATTCTACAGCCCCTCTAAATTCCCATTTATATAAATGTTCTTTTTTCCCATTGATTGCTAGAGTGGTATTTACCCATTGCTTTGCAATGCTGTTGTATCCTCTCTTGGATCCAAGCAGGTAAAAATCCCATTTAAATCAATTGAATTTTTATTTGCCCACAATGGTGCAGACATTATGCTTTGCATAAGGCCCAACAGTTTTACTGTGCTTACTTCTATCTAAACAATCTGAATTGAAAATGTGAATTGTTGCACTATGTTGTGTCTCCCAGCTGGAAAAGTCTTATCTGTATCCTTTCCAGTCCATTTCCTTTCTAGTATTCACCATCCAGCCCATTACATTTAGTTACGAACCCATGAAGTTTCAGTATACATCCATCCACATCCATACATTCCTCAACATATTATCAAGAGCATGGACTAACGTCTTTGGGTTTCTTCATGCAGTTTTCATAACTGGGAGCTTCAGCTCAGTCAACAAATAGAGAAGTCTGATGAAGACAAGACAAGAACTCATCTCTTGGTTATGAATATACCTTACTCCACTGAGACTTAAAAATAAATTTCACTCACAAACAACTAACTAAGGGTGGAATTTTCTTTTAATATGATATTGGACAGTTACAGTCAGCTGGCTTGACTACAAGGGCTGCATATGTTGCATTGAATATCTCCAAAGAGTTATGGTTTGAAATTATAAATGTGGTTTTGCAAAAATTAGATTAACCTATTGGTTGCTAGACAAGCCTTCAATGCACTGCTTCTCAATGCACTGAAGACAGGTGAGCAACAATTTAATTTTAATAATTTAATTAATAGAAATTTATCATATATATATATTTAAAAGTGAAATCTCTGGATGAGTTTCTGCACCTCTGGCAGACACACCCAAGGGAGGCAGTTAGAGAGAAGTTATGTAAATGTATAAACAGGGTTCAAAATTTCCACTCACCACTAGCCAATGGCGAGTGAAAATTTGGCCCTGGCGAGTAGAAATTCAACCCTGGTGGGTATGCTATGGCATGTGGTGATGAGTAACTTTTCAGGTCTGGTTAGTAGCAAAGGACTTCAAATTTTAAGCCCTGGTATAAATACTGTTTTCTGCAGGAACTAGACACCAGCCCCTGCCATGTCTGAGTTCTGGAATGATTGGACCCCTTTCCCACTCCTCCCCAAATCACTGCAGGACCCCCATCTAATCTGTTTCCTTATCTCTCTCACTTAGTGTTTCTTCCAGTAGGAGAGTGAAACAAGGCTGGGGTGGGTCCAGGGTGCAGTCTTGGATCTGAGTTAGGACTCAGCTAGGGCTCTTCTTTGGTGTATAGAAGTCCAAGGCTGGTACATTAACAATCTATCATCACTCCTCCTTTACTTAAAACCTGTCTGCAAAGCAGAGGCAAAAGTAGAGTGTGTGAAGCTACCAGATCTGTGCAGTGCATTATGGGTCTTGGAAGACATTGCCATTGGTGCCCATGATTTGAACTTGCTCTGCGGGTTGTGTGTTAGGCTCTGGATGTCAGAATATTTTGCACCCCTTTCAATTTAAATAGCCTATGAACTATGACAGCATTAAATAAATTAATCTGCATGCGTGTGAGGAACAGGTGTATAGAAGGCCATTTTTAGAGTAGGGCAGAAAGTGCAATCAGCAAAGCATGTGCTTTACACAATCAGTAGTATTTGATATGTTTAGTGGATATCTCAGTTTCCCCAGTACAAATCTATACAAGAAACTAAACTAAACATGTAGGGGTTCTTGTAGAATGTTTACCTGATAACACAGCATGAACTTAGACTAAAAACTAGGGATGGGTGAAAAGTCAGTTACATTTTCCGCAGGACTTTTCACAAAAAAAACAATGATTTTCCTTTTTTTTCACAAAACCTCCCACCCGTAGTCAATACATAAAATTTGCTCCCTGCCAATAAATTTTCAGTGATAACTTTGCTATATTTTGCTTATGTTTTCTATGAAGTAAGATATGAAGTGGATAAATAAATAGCTGAAAGTAAAAGTTTTGAGTCCTACAGCAACTAATGCCTTGAAAAAAATTGTTAGCAAGCTGAGGGCATTTGTCCTTTGCCCACAACACTAACTTCCTGCTTAAAGGGATAGTAATGTATCACAAACAGCTTTGATTAATCTTCATAGTATTTGTGCCATGGAGAGCATTATTTCAATACTGTCTGAGTTGAAGTTCAAGAGTAATTGAATGAAAAATTACCCCCCTCCTGCCCCTTTTACTGAATTAACACTACTCACCTCAGAGCAGCAAGGCTGTCCAGATGGATCGCAGCAAGGGACAATCTTCAGGTGAAAACCTGAAAAACCTGTCAAGGAGGACAGGGTTTTCCTTATGCTCACAGTAAGAAGACAGTATCTTGCTGTGATCTGTCTGGTCAAGAGACCAGATTCCACATCTGAGGGGAGGTTGCTTACACTGATTAAAATGGGTGGGAAGAGGATATTTTATCATTCAGTTTTTCATGAACTACAACTATGATATTATTCAAATAACACTCTCATGGCCAAAATACTATGAAGATTAATTGGAGCTGCTTTTTTGTGAAACATTACTATTACTTTAAGTAACATTGGCACAAACATCCCTGCAGTTTGGGATATTTCAGCAGAGCACATGCAATACCTGACATCAGTTTTTTAAAGCCTCTCTGTACAACAAAAGAAAAGGGCAGTATGTCAAACGCCAACATTTTGTTTAGTTTACTATTCCATAGGTGTACTTTTGCATTATTTTTTACAAGTTTTGACTTCTTTCTCAGAACTTAGTGAGTGTGGAATAGCAGTACATAGTAGAAGAACTTTGTAACTTTATTGCTTTAATGACATGGAGTTGGTATGTGTAGACACTGAATGACTCTTGTCATCTACAAAAACAAACTCTGCAGCAGGAGCAAAAAATATTGACACACTGTCTGATACATCAACAGCACTTCTATTATGTACTCCAGAGCCCCGGGAATGGTTAGGACTACTTCTGCTGCTGCTAGTTGTGACACCTCTGACCTGTTGATGGTGTGTCTCCCAGTCAGACCTGTGGTTGTGCTTCAGGTGGGAACTCATTGAGGAGGTGACTAGGTGGGAGCCTGCTTTTCCCCTGCTCACATGTTTACACAGACAACATGCTTAGCTTTTGGATCCTGAGTGACATATCTCCATGAACTTCATAGACTGTGAGCTTCCTGAGAAACTTCTACTATTGCTACTGGGGTTAGATGTTGCTGAAATTGTTCTACTACCAGGGGTCACCATTGCTGCACTTCCAAGAGCAGTAGGGGCACTCATTAAATTCTAAGGCTTTGGATGCTGATAGCCTTTGTCGTTGCTGGTTACTCAGCACTATTAGTGTGTGTGGCTGATTGGAACTTGGAAGCAGTGATAAAGCTTATGATGACTGACAGGATGACTGTGTCTTTTTGGAATCTTTGCTTGTCCAGGGTGAAACTTTCCAACTGTTTTCTCAAACCATTTATAGACAGGCTTAGTGCTCTTTTTGAGTGATGAAAGATTGAGCCTTTGCCTTCTAGATAATGTTCTGGCTATATAATCATTTCTTTCACTCTCAACGTCATCTGCATCTGAAGAAGAGAAGGATGCTGGAGGGATATATTCTAGAGCTAAATCATCATTATCATCAGTTATTAGGTCATCCTCAGCATCACCTGCTTCTTCTTACCAACAACTTTTATATTTCTATTAGAGGTCTCAACCTATTTCTTTTTACTTTTCCCCTTTGAAGGATTTTCACATCATTCCCTACTACTTTTATACTTGTTTGTCTCTCTGTCAGATGCAGCAGTTGGTTGAGTTGCTACACCTTTTGCACTATGCCATCAGCACTGGAATGCGACTCATTGTCTTCCTTGGTGCTTTTAGATGGTTTATTAACAGTACTAGTGCTGGCGGTGGTGGAACTTTTGGTGGAACTTTGACCTTCTACATCGTCCTTGGGAACATAGGGAACACCATCATTTACTGCACATGCCGCAGCAACCATGATGGTAGTTTTTGGACTACCACTTTACTCACATGTCCTTGCACTGCTCCTAATCCTTTCACCCTAACACTTGTGTGTTTGCTGGACATGAAAACATGTGTTTTCACTGTAGAGTACACAATAGAACTGATGGGGTTTGATGTCTTGCCTTGGATCAAAATGCTTGATCTCGTCTAGTATCAGTCACAGCTCACATCAGAGTCCCTGTCTCTGTCACCTGTCATTTTTTTAAATTGTATTTATTTATTTTAATTAACTGTCCCACCATTCCTATCATTGTCAACAAAAAAACACTCCCTATTCAACTGCTTCTTTCCCCAAAAACACCCTAGGACAGAGAAAAGAGTCAGATCAGGAAGAAACTTGGATCATGGTTGCCTGTGTCTTTCCAGTTAGTTACTCAACATTTAGGGGTATTTGGGCTAATACTCCTTTGCTCTCTTATCACACCCCTAGACTCTCCTGACACAGAGATAACAGGAAGATTAGGACATAACTTGGACTATTGCTGCTGGTGTTTATTTGTTCATACAAAATGTGGGGTATTTGGGCTAAACCGCCTTTGCTGCCTTGTCACACTAGCATACTCCACTAATACAGATATAACAGCCAGAGCAGGAGGAAACTTGAATCACCTCTTCCTGTGTGTTCACATTCATTCATACAGAATTTTGGATTATTTGTGGTAATTCTCCTTTTTTCTCTTTTCATACCCCCAGACTCACCTGACACAGGATAACAGTCAGATCAAAAAGGAACTTGGATCACAGCTGCCTGTTTCTACTCTGTCACACAAAATTTCAGGGTATTTGATATAAAACATCTTTGCTTCCTTCTCACACCCCCAGCCTCCCCTAGTACAGAAATAACAGACAGACCAGGAAGGTAATTGGGGTGATTTTCCTTTACTCCCATATTACACCCCCATCCTCCCCTGACACAGTGATAACAGTCAGATCAGGAAGGAACTTAGATCACAACTGCCTGTATCGACTTTGCCACATAAAGCTTGGGGGTATTTGGGGTAAACCTCCTTTACTCCCTTTTCATACCCCCAGACTCCTGATGGACAGAGATAACAGTCAGATCAGGAAGAAACTTGGAACACGATTGACTGTGTCTTCCCAGTCAGTCACACAGAATGTGTGACTATTTCAGGTCAAACTCCTTACTCCCTTCCTGACCTCCAGAATCGCCCAGACTCCCCTAATACAGAGAACAGATTTCCTGCCTATCACTCCCTAAACTGAGCTTTAACTCCACTATTTTAGCCTGTCTCCCTAGAACAAAATATGTGCTGCTTTATCTTCCACTCCCAAACACAGAATGTCATACTGTGAGAACCTGACACCCTTTTATATGCCATCGGGAAAAGAAGAGAAACTTGCCATGTGGTGGGGAGAAATTCTTTCCGTTGATTACAATGCAATGAGCTAGGCAAAAAAACCTAAACAACGGTCGCAAAATATTTCACTCTGGGAGAAAAGTGTCAATTTTCACCTGTTTCTCTTTTTGAGGCAAAAGCTATTGTCCATCCATACTAAAAACTGAAAGTAAAAAAAAGAGGTTGGGGGTTAGCACTTACCAGAGTGAATAATCGAGCTATAGAATCATAATTTTTATATCACTGGAAAGATGAGAGGCTATTGAGTATAGATGGAGCCATGATTTCTGTTCAAAAAATGGCACCCCCCAACCCCCGCAGCTTCAGTGGGTACATGCTAGGTGCAGCAGCAGTTCAATGGCAGCCAATAGCAGGGAGGCAGAGAGAGACACAAACTGGAGTTTAAGGTAAATATTTCCAAAAACAGTTTATTCTGTTGGTGTTGCATGTGCTGCTGCTCTACTTCCCACTGGTAGTCACAGAGTCACATATTATATTTTCTGATGTTCCAGCCATTTTCCACAGTTCACTGGTAGTATAAAACTACACATACACTGTCTGACACCCCATCCTTTTCCCACTGTACAGTGGTAGACACAGTATAACATAAACACTGTCTTAAACCTGATCCTTGTTCCACTGTACATTGGTAGGCAGCCACAGAACAACAAATACACATCCTGCTTCCACAGTACTGTTCCACTTTTCATTGGTAGTCACATAATGAGATATGCACTGTCTGCCAACAAGTCTTGTTCTACTACCCACTGGTAGTCACAGAACCACATATAGTGAGTCATACATTGTAAACTGGAAGTTCAGGGGTGTCATGTTGGAGACCCTCATGGCACCAGCAACTACTTACTTGTATAGCAACATTTTACAAATGGGGAGAAAAAGATTCACATTTTGAGTTAATCTCTTATAGAATCTAAACGGAACTTGAGTAATTCTGGGGTAAACCAACTATACCTTAGGTGATAAAGAAGAATGATCATCCAGGTAAATGGCGTTTTTAAACCTTTGAATGCTAGAGATGTTTCCAGTACATTGTGAAGCATATAAATTTATGAAATTTTGGAAATACATTTTCTTTATTGTATTGCAAAGCAAATAACTGAATACTTGTTAAAGGGATAGTAATGTTTCATAATAAAAGCAACTCTAATTAATCATCATGGTATTTGGACTTTGGAGAGTGTTATTTCAATTCTGTCAGAGTTGTAGTTCAATAGTAATTCAATGACAAAGTATCCCCCTCCCTCCCCTTTTACTGATGTAACACTGCTCAGCCAGAGCAGAAGGGAGGTGCCCAGGTAGACTGCAGAGAGGGACAATCTTCAATTAAGATAAGGGAAAACCTGAAAAACTTGCCAAGGGGGGCAGGGCTTTCATTGTTCTCCTAGGAAGAAGATTGTCCCCTTCTGTTATCTGTCTGGACTTACAACCAGATTCCACATCTGAGAAGAGATGGCTTACACTCGGTAAAAGGGGCGGGAGGGAGAAACTTTATCCTTCAATTACTCTTGAACCACAACTCTGACAGTATTGAAATAACACTCTCTATGACTCAAATACTATGAAGATTAATTGGAGCTTCTGTTTTTGTGAAACATTACTATCCCTTTAAGCATTCAAGGGGTTGAAAGCCACATTTCAATAATCGAGAGTTTGGGGAAATTGTATTTGCCCCCTATAGACAGTTGGTTTGCTCCAGAAATACTCAGTTTCTCCTTTCAACATCAGCCTCAGGTTTCAGAGACCTGCTTCCTGTTCTACTATCCATTAATAGTTGCAGAACCTCGCAGACAGTGTTTGACACCCCAGCCTTGTTCCACTACCCACTGGTAGCCACATTACCATAAATAAATATTCTGCTTCCCCAGCCTTTTTCCATTTTACACTGGTAGCTACAGATACATACATACATACATGGTCTGACACTTCAGACTTGTTCTGCCATCCACTGGTAGTCACAAAGCCAAACACGTATTGGCTGATACCCCAGTCTTATCTCACTGTCAGCTGTTAGCGACAGAACCAAACACTGTCTGACACTTCAGTCTTGCTTCACTGTCTACTGGTAGTCAAGGACCACATTACACTGTCTGACACCCCATCCTTGTTCCATTTTCTACCACCACTTACTTTTTTATTTTCCTTTGCCTCTGAAATAAAGCTGCAGTATACTGCAGGTTTCATGCAATAGTTCAATGTTCTGTTTCATATACTGATACCAGGCTCTGTTTGTCTGGGTTGATGCTCTTCTGCTCTGTTATTGTGTAATTGTGTTATTATCTGCTGGTCTCATATAATGGTGCAAAGATCTTTTATATTTCGTCCTGTATTATGTGGTGCTAACTCAGAAGATATTTTTTTCTGGAGGGGGCACCAATGTGATTTAAAGTCAATAAAAAATATTTGGCATGAGGCATATTAACTAGAAAAGGCCCTGGATGTATAAAGAGATGTTTGGGCAAAAGTCAGCCAAGACATTATTGTTTTTGGCAGGGGGCACATATGTACTTGTATTTACTATCCTAATTTACTATGTAACTTAATTACTGCCTCCATTGAGTACCAGATTTCCAAAGTAATTATTTTTCAAATAGTTTGATAAATAGGCTCTGTTGAAAAACATTGTAAAGCATTTGCGCACTGAAGACATTTCAGAATGCTTAGTGCATCTCACTTTGAAAATTAACATAACACCTACTGAAGAGCTCCGTTCAACAACCATAGCCATGTGCTATTTTCCCCAGATTCATAATTCCATTGATTTATGAATTTGCAGCCTTTTAAAATGACAGAAGCTAAAAAGAGCAGAGAAAGTGGTTGGGGATCTGCATGGAAGGACACCAGTAAGAACATATCAGTGTCAATTTATAAGCTGCTTTCATTCAGCTGCAAAAGGAAGACTGGAAACAATGAGACCAACAGAATTATGAAGCTGATGAAAGTTTTACATGTCTACTGTTGTTAACCTCGTGGATGCGAGTGAGATCTCTAGTGTAGAGGAATGCACTGGAGATCTCTCTGGCATTTGAGGGATTAAATCATGTTCTTTATTACCAGAACACATTGTATTTAAGTATTAATTTCCCTATAATTCTACCAGTTAATATTTAGTCACTTAAAATGGCATAGCATGTTTTTTTTTTTACGTTTCAAAAGCTTTATTGAAGAATAGTGGAATTTACAAAAATGCAAAGCCATCAAATGATAGGTAAATATCAAACAAATTCCATTTGACAAACATCCGACCATTAACATAAAGCATGTCCATAAAAGCATGAAACACATGTGAGTGCATTCAGCGCTGGCAAAAAGAAACCATACGACTAAGATCAGTTATAGTCTGAACTAGAGTCAGCTCGATGGATTCAAAATATGAACATTATAGTAAGTAATGACAGGATGCAATACAAACACTAAGAAATAGTACACTGATAATAGGGAACGACCCTATATGAAAAGGCTAAGGTTAGAAGTATAACATGTCTGCTGAAAATGATAAAAAGACCACACTTTACTTGTAAACAAGTGCTCTTAGGGCTTATAATGACATAGATATATGAAATTCTAAATATCAGCTCAAGTAATGAGCAAGTGGTCTTAGGGCAGAAGTAATGCTTGGACAGAATGTCAGGGCAACTGACCCTGTAACCTGCCAGAAAATCACGCAGTGACCTGCTCGAGGTCCTTGGGGGGGGGGGAGTTACATGCATGAACTGAAAATTACAAGAAGTTGAGACACTAGTCTCCACATTGAGGGGACAGTTAAAAGTACCGTTTAAACCATAACTGAAAATTGAACGTGAACAGGCGTTATTCACATGTCAAATCAAGTAACAAGTAACAGCTCAGAATCCTGTATGCGACTATACAGCATAAAATGAGAGTACTTAGAGCAATTATTAGATGCATAATGCATTTACACATATGTCGTAGGGAACAAATAGTGATGAGCGAGCATGCTCGGCCGAAGCTCGGTTCGGCTCGAGCATCGCTCTGCTCGGCACATGGCGGTACTCGTACGAGTACTGCATGTGCTCGCCCGCCATGTTCGGGTCTCCTCCCCACACGTTTCGCGGCTGCTGCGCAGCCAATAAACATGCGGGGAGGCTCTGACATCAGTGTAATGCCAGCAGCCATGTTGGCTGCTGGCATTACACTGATTGGCTGGCCAGAACCCGTGATCGGGTGCTGTATAGCACCTGACCAGCGAGTTCGGCTCAGTCTTAGCCAGGGAGAGATGAGGATAGGAAGGGAAAGTCAGTGTAGGGAGAAGAAAAGTGTGTTTGAACAACATATAAAGAAAGACCCAAAAGTCCTTTTTAGGACTATTGTGTGTGGGGGCAGGAGTTATATTTTGTTTTGGGGGGCAGAGTTTAAAAAAAAAAAGTCACATATTCCGTTCACTGTGCCTAGCCGCAGATTAGCAGCACATTCTGTTTAGTGTGCAAAGTTGCAGATTAGCAGCACATTCTTTTTAGTGTGCAAAGTTGCAGATTAGCAGCACATTCTGTTTAGTGTGCAAAGTTGCAGATTAGCAGCACATTCTGTTTAGTGTGCAAAGTTGCAGATTAGCAGCACATTCTTTTTAGTGTGCAAAGTTGCAGATTAGCAGCACATTCTGTTTAGTGTGCAAAGTTGCAGATTAGCAGCACATTCTGTTTAGTGTGCAAAGTGTAAAAAATAAAAGTCACATATTCCGTTCACTGTGCCTAGCCGCAGATTAGCAGCACATTCTGTTTAGAGTGCAAAGTTGCAGATTAGCAGCACATTCTGTTTAGTGTGCAAAGTGTAAAAAATAAAAGTCACTTATTCTGTTCACTGTGCCTAGCCGCAGATAAGCAGCACATTCTGTTTAGTGTGCAAAGTTGCAGATTAGCAGCACATTCTGTTTAGTGTGCAAAGTGTAAAAAATAAAAGTCACATATTCCGTTCACTGTGCCTAGCCGCAGATAAGCAGCACATTCTGTTTAGTGTGCAAAGTTGCAGATTAGCAGCACATTCTGTTTAGTGTGCAAAGTGTAAAAAATAAAAGTCACTTATTCCGTTCACTGTGCCTAGCCGCAGATAAGCAGCACATTCTGTTTAGTGTGCAAAGTTGCAGATTAGCAGCACATTCTGTTTAGTGTGCAAAGTGTAAAAAATAAAAGTCACTTATTCCGTTCACTGTGCCTAGCCGCAGATAAGCAGCACATTCTGTTTAGTGTGCAAAGTTGCAGATTAGCAGCACATTCTGTTTAGTGTGCAAAGTGTAAAAAATAAAAGTCACTTATTCCGTTCACTGTGCCTAGCCGCAGATAAGCAGCACATTCTGTTTAGTGTGCAAAGTTGCAGATTAGCAGCACATTCTGTTTAGTGTGCAAAGTGTAAAAAATAAAAGTCACTTATTCCGTTCACTGTGCCTAGCCGCAGATAAGCAGCACATTCTGTTTAGTGTGCAAAGCTGCAGATTAGCAGCACATTCTGTTTAGTGTGCAAAGTGTAAAAAATAAAAGTCACTTATTCCGTTCACTGTGCCTAGCCGCAGATAAGCAGCACATTCTGTTTAGTGTGCAAAGTTGCAGATTAGTAGCACATTCTGTTTAGTGTGCAAAGTGTAAAAAATAAAAGTCACATATTCCGTTCACTGTGCCTAGCCGCAGATAAGCAGCACATTCTGTTTAGTGTGCAAAGTTGCAGATTAGCAGCACATTCTGTTTAGTGTGCAAATTGTAAAAAATAAAAGTCACTTATTCCGTTCACTGTGCCTAGCCGCAGATAAGCAGCACATTCTGTTTAGTGTGCAAAGTTGCAGATTAGCAGCACATTCTGTTTAGTGTGCAAAGTGTAAAAAATAAAAGTCACTTATTCCGTTCACTGTGCCTAGCCGCAGATAAGCAGCACATTCTGTTTAGTGTGCAAAGTTGCAGATTAGCAGCACATTCTGTTTAGTGTGCAAAGTGTAAAAAATAAAAGTCACATATTCCGTTCACTGTGCCTAGCCGCAGATAAGCAGCACATTCTGTTTAGTGTGCAAAGTTGCAGATTAGCAGCACATTCTGTTTAGTGTGCAAAGTGTAAAAAATAAAAGTCACTTATTCCGTTCACTGTGCCTAGCCGCAGATAAGCAGCACATTCTGTTTAGTGTGCAAAGTTGCAGATTAGCAGCACATTCTGTTTAGTGTGCAAAGTGTAAAAAATAAAAGTCACTTATTCCGTTCACTGTGCCTAGCCGCAGATAAGCAGCACATTCTGTTTAGTGTGCAAAGTTGCAGATTAGCAGCACATTCTGTTTAGTGTGCAAAGTGTAAAAAATAAAAGTCACATATTCCGTTCACTGTGCCTAGCCGCAGATTAGCAGCACATTCTGTTTAGTGTGGAAAGTTGCAGATTAGCAGCACATATTCCATGTAATATGAAGAAGGCGGGTAAAAAGGGACGGGGAAGTGGACGTGATCCTGATAGTTCAGGGCGCGGGTCAGGACGCGTAGAAACTGTGCCTGGTGCCAGAGCACAAGAAAAAAAGACATCCACCATACCTAGCTTCATGTCTCAGTTTACAGGGCGTCGCAGGACATCACTCTCGAGGTCAGACCACTGCGAACAGGTGGTCGGTTGGATTTCAGGTGATACTGCTTCCAGTCGGTTAAGCACCACCCTGTCTTCCACCAAGTCCACTCTCAGTAGCCAAGAGTCTGGTCAACATAATCCTCACCCTGATCATCCTTCCTCCCACCATAGAGGGTCTGGTCAAAGAAGTGATCCCACACTGGGATATAGTGAGGAGCTCGTCTCATCACCAATCCTTCATTTGAACCTCTCTCCAAGCACGCTTGCAGAGGAACATGAAATCTTGTGCCCTGATTCACAACCTCTAGAGGGTACCCAATCACAAGAAGATGACAGAGGGGAACGGCATTTAAGGTCAAAGGAAGTGGATGATGATGATGATGAGACACAGTTGCCATCAAGTCAACCACTATTACTGTCTCAAGACCTTGATGAGGAGGATGATACACAGTTGTCAATGACTGAGTATGTGGTGGGATCAAGAAATGAGGAGGATGATCAGAGTGAGGAAGTGGAGGAGGACTTGGTGGACGATGAGGTGACTGACCCCACCTGGGAAGGTGTAGAGCCGAGCGATGACAGCAGTCCTGAGGGTGAGCCATCTGCAGCACCGCAACAGGCTGGAAGAAGCAGTGGTGTGGCTAAAGAAAGAAGGCGGACCGCACCAAACCGGCCCGCAAATGTTCCACGGAGCACCTCCTTGCGTAAATCTCCCTTGCCAAGGGCTAGGTGTTCCGCGGTATGGCGTTTTTTTAAGGAAAGTGCAGACGACAAAAAAATTGTAGTTTGCAACCTGTGCCACACCAGAATGAGCCGAGGCATGAACACTAGAAACCTCACCACCACCAGCATGATCCGACACATGGCATCCAAGCACCGTAATAAGTGGGAGGAACGCCCGGATCGCCAATCTGTGTCTGCAGGCCACACCACTGCCTCCTCTTCCCCTGTTTTCGGTGCCGGCCAATCGCCTGTCGAAGGCGCAGGCCCGCATACCTCCCGCCCTGCACCTGTACCATCTGAAGCACCATCAGCGACCACATCCACTTCCCTGTCCCAGCGCAGCGTCCAAATGTCGTTACCCCAGGCATTTGAGCGCAAGAGAAAATACCCAGCCACCCACCCACAGGCCATAGCACTAACCTCACACCTTTCCAAATTACTGGCCATCGAAATGCTGCCATTTAGGCTTGTGGAGACTGAGTCCTTCCGCAGCCTGATGGCAGCAGCTGTCCCTCGGTACGCAGTCCCCAGCCGCCACTACTTTTCCCGGTGTGCCGTCCCCGCCTTACACCACCATGTGTCCCGTAACATCACCCGTGCCCTGACCAACGCAGTTACTGGGAAGGTCCACTTAACGACTGACACATGGACAAGTGCTTGTGGCCAGGGACGCTACATTTCCCTGACGGCACACTGGGTGAATGTCGTGGAGGCTGGGAGCGACTCGGACCCTGGGATGGCACAGGTGCTACCCACGCTGAGGATTGCGGGCCCTACCTCCATCAGGATTTCCGCCAGCACCTACGTTATTGGCTCCTCCTCCTCCGTCTCCACCTCGGAATTCTCTGCGCGCAGCGCCACTCACCCATCAGCCGGTAGCTGGAAGCAGTGTAGCACTGCAGTGGGGAAGCGTCAACAGGCCGTGCTGAAGCTGATCTGCCTTGGGGACAAACAGCACACGGCCTCAGAGCTGTTGCAGGGGATTAGTCACCAGACCGAGCAGTGGCTCTCGCCACTCAACCTGCAACCAGGCATGGTTGTGTGTGATAATGGGCGTAACTTGGTGGCGGCTTTGGAGCTCGGCAAGCTCACACACGTACCATGCCTAGCGCATGTATTTAATTTAGTGGTTCAGCGATTTCTAAAAACCTACCCCAATTTGCATGATCTCTTGACCAAGGTGCGCCGCGTGTGTGCACATTTCCGTAAGTCATCAACAGCTTCAGCCGGCCTGTTGAAGCTGCAGCATCGCTTACAATTGCCAGCTCACCGGCTGCTGTGTGACGTGAGCACGCGCTGGAACTCCACCTTCCACATGTTGGCCCGGCTTTGTGAGCAGCAGAGGGCAGTAGTGGAGTACCAGCTGTTACACGGTCGTCGCCTCTCCGTTCAACTTCCTGTAATCAGAAGTGAGGAGTGGGAATGTCAGACCTCTGTGAGGTTTTACGCAATTTTGAGGAATCGACACAGATGGTGAGCGGCGATAACGCTATTATCAGTGTAACCATCCCACTTCTGTGTCTACTGAAACGCTCGCTGCTCACAATTAAAACCGACGCTTTGCATGTGGAAGAGGTGGAAATGCGGGAGGAAGAGCTTACACAAGGTGATAGCCAGAGCACCCTCACTTCGTCTTCTCAGCGACAATTGGAGGAGGCGGAGGAGGAGGAGGAGGAAGACACGGTTGCCTCCGCTACAGAGGGTAGCCATGGAACTTTAGTTCCATCTCTTCAGCGTGGGTGGGCAGAAGAGGAGGAAGAGGATGAGGAGATTGAGAGTCATCCTCCTGGTGAGGACAGCGAAATCTTGCCTGTTGGTACTCTGGCACACATGGCTGACTTTATGTTAGGCTGCCTTTCCCGTGACCCACGCGTTATATGCATTTTAGACAACACGGATTACTGGGTGTTCACCCTTCTGGACCCCCGCTACAAAGAGAATTTCTCATCTCTCATTCCTCCGGTGGAGAGGACAAGCAAAATGGTGCAATACCAGAAGGTTCTTGTTGAAAAATTGCTTCAAAATTTTCCATCTGACAACGCTGGCGGCAGAGTACGTGCTACCTTAGCCAACCGAGAAGGGGAGAAAAGGGGAGCACACAGCAGTTCCGACAAAGGCAGGGCAACACTCTCCAAGGCGTGGGACACCTTCATGACACCCCGCCAGCACCCTCACCCTGATGCGCAGCCTAGTGTCACAAGGAGGGAAAAGTTTTGGAAGATGGTGAAGGAGTACGTAGCAGACCGTGTCAGCGTCCTCAATGATCCCTCTGTGCCTTACAACTACTGGGTGTCCAAGCTGGACACGTGGTATGAACTGGCACTCTACGCCTTGGAGGTGCTGGCCTGCCCTGCCGCCAGCGTTCTGTCTGAGCGGGTATTTAGTGCTGCTGGTGGCATCATAACAGATAAGAGTATCCGCCTTTCCACCGAAAATGCTGATAGGTTGACACTTATAAGAATGAACAAGGCCTGGATTTCCCCTGACTTCTCCACTCCACTGGAGGAAAGCCCCGGGGGAACATAAAGTGACTTTATATATGTTATTTACAATGATGGGAATACTCTGTATTCCCATTCACCCCTTCCACCCAAAAAACGGGTATATGGTTGACTCTCTTCCATATACCCTGTGATATAATTTTTATATAG
This sequence comes from Rhinophrynus dorsalis, assembly GCA_037306005.1. Classification (NCBI taxonomy): domain Eukaryota; kingdom Metazoa; phylum Chordata; class Amphibia; order Anura; family Rhinophrynidae; genus Rhinophrynus; species Rhinophrynus dorsalis. The sequence continues at coordinate 346,772,767 of CM074723.1, read as the reverse complement.
GGCCAGCTCACCAGCGGGCCCTGTGATATAATTTTTATATAGGGCCAGCTCACCAGCGGGCCCTGTTTGACAACTTTTTTTATAGGTCAGCTCACCAGCGGGCCTTCTTATATAATGTTTTATTGGGTCAGCTCTCTAGCAGGCCCTCTCATATAATGTTTTATAGCGTCAGCTCACTAGCGGGCCTTCGCATATAATGTTTAGGATGGTCAGCTCCGCAGCACACCCTCACCCATAATGTTTTAGATGGTCGGCTCAGCGCACGTTTCCCTCTTAATCATGGCCCCAGTTCCGAAAAATCAATGAAATTTTTTGCAGAATTTGCCTCTGCGCACGTTTCCCTCTTAATCATGGCCCCAGTTCCGAAAAATCGATGAAATTTTTTCCAGAATTTGTCTCTGCGCACGTTTCCCTCTTAATCATGGCCCCAGTTCCGAAAAATCGATGAAATTTTTTGCAGAATTTGCAGATGATATACAAGTAAATATACAGCAAATACTGTTTGGTAACAATTTTTCGCCTAAAGTCGTTTTTATCTTCCTTTTTGTGTGTTTTACGGTCAGTCTGTAAAAATGGCTACGGGCGAAACATCGTTCCCAGCAGCGACGTTGGAGTCCAAGATGCATCCAGACATCCTCCCTATGCTGTCCCTGAACCATTTCTGTGGTGTTTTCCATCATTTTCTGCCCTTTTCCTATGGACCAGGCACCCTCCCCTCATCAGAGCAGGGGGTGCCTGGTGTAATGCTCGAGTCCTCCCATTGACTTCAATGGGGCTCGGGTGCTCGGCCGAGCACTCGAGCCTCCGGGGGTGCTCGGCCAGAGCACCCGAACACCCGAGCATTGGGGTGCTCGATCATCACTAGGAACAAAGATGCAAACAACTGAAAATCTCTAGATTGATGGTGAACCAGTGTGAGATAGTCCGGCAACCTAGCAGCAGACACCAGCAGAATAAGATTAGCAAAACAAGTGATATACACACAACCAATAAAGAGCGGAACCCTATTTACATATGAGTAGTAGTACCCCAAAGAATATTAACTATCCCCCTAAATAAGCTAACTTCCCTTCCCCAAAACATTCTCAATAATCAAAAAAAACCCCTCAAAATACTAGAACCCGGCTAATCCCCCGGGCCCTAGGGGGATCATCCATTTATCATTGGACAAACAGTCAATCTTGGGGGCGCTGACAAACCATAGGAGGGTACATGAGCCATCGATCCATAAACAAAAGGGTCTGCATACATAAAAGTGCATAACAGAATGATGAGGACATGGAGTATTGCCAAACGAACCACCGTCAGCCGCTTGAGTGAAGCCAGCAGGCACATCTTAATGTCCTACATCTGGACTGCAACCAAAGTACGGAGAAACAACGATCCGAGAAGAACTCAACAAATGAAGGGTGCTGATTCCCAGAACCTATGTGTAAATGTCCTAGCAGGACAGTGGAAAAAATAGTCGGAAAGAGAGGTAGGTGATCCTCCAGAACTCCTTCGGCCTCCCACGTAAGTAGCATCACAGAAAACAGCCATCGCTGAGGGACCTGAAGACCTCCCAGGCACCGGATCAGGAGCAAGTCCAAAGCAGCTATCAAAGGCCTCCCATACCCAATCATAGGCATGGTGGAAACATACAGAACACCACTCCCACTCCAGTCTCCCTGGACGGCTTGGCAATCAATGAGATGAATATGGCCCTCAGTATGGCTGCGCAGATAAGATTCGGAGTACACAGTGTAGGGAACTGGTACAACAGTGTTTCGGTCCAATATAACAAGGCTCTGGTCCAACCCTCCAGAATCTGGTCTCAAGCTCGCTAGTTCATCTCTCAGCACAGCTCTGAAGTTATCCAGTATGGCCTTGAGGTCGTCCTTTGTTGTTAAGTGCTTAATGTCCTCTTTTGTTCAAGGCTTTCCAGCCTCCATAGTGTGCCGACACGATGGGAAGGCCTTTTGCCACACAAGCAGAGGCCAGAGAATATTTGGCTCCCCAACAGTATTATTACAGCGTTGTCCACTCTAAAATCTCCCAGAACGACGTAGAAAGCAACATCCACCAAAAATAGTTGTAATAAACGATATAGAAGCAATTATGCCAGCTAAAGTAGTGTCTCAGCCTCAGAACTATTCAAGATGCGTCCATCTCCCTAGGCAGCTTGCTCTACCCCCGGCATAGCATGTTTATATACCATAAAAGAGGTGTATACACTTTAGCCCATTTAGGCCTCGATTCAATTCCTCCATCGCCAAAAAAAAAACCCTGGCATTTTTCCAAGCACTATAAGCAATTCAATTACCAGAGCTATGAACAAATACTGGCACAAGAAAATGGACGTTGGGCTCTAAAGTTTGCACCCATTTGAAACCATTAAAATGAGTTTCCCATTCCCATTTATTTCCATGCGTTAGGCAGAAACCTGCTGACGCATTAATTGAAAGTGAAAAAATAACCCTAAATGACCAGTGGATGCATTGATATGGGGCCCTAAGCCCCATACCAATACATCCGAAGTATGAAAAAAATGTGTCAGATGTTAGTAGAATTAACCCTATGAGTGCCAATGGGATATGATTACTGCACTGGCACTCACCAGGTTAATCCAAGTAAGTTAAAAAAAATCCACTGTAAAGAAACACTTACCTGTAATCCTGATGTCAAATGGGCTCTTCAGCACCCTCGTCAGCTACACTCAGTTTTCTTCTGTCATATTCTATCTTCCTTCTTCTTCTTTCTCTTCATCTCCTATCTTCTTATCGTCTTCTGTTTTGTAAAGATGTCCCTGTAAAAAAAATAATGTCCACATTAAAATTGTTTTTTAAAAATATGTTTTCAAGTGATGTATTCGTAAACCCTTTGAGTAGCGTGGGGTACGCAACTTATTGCAGAGCAATGCTTTGCGTACCTCTCAGGTACTCAAAGGGTTAAATCTGTGCCAGCATTCCAATAATAACAAATAATGTTGGGTCTAATGGGAAAAAATATTGTCCAAATCCTTTTAGCATAATATTTTTTCCCCATAGTAAATATGTGTATCCATTCCAAATACAAAATATCCCCAGGCAGTTCAAATGTTAAAGATTCTGCTGCTGTTGCTGGTAGTGGTAGCAGTATTGCCCGAGAATCTCTGTGAAAACAATTGAACAGAGACTGTTTTTTATATGGCCAGTCTGTTCAAAATAGTTCAGCCTATCATTGGCTGGTATGTGGACTTACGCACCTCCCAGCCAATCAGCTTTTAGCAAGTTTCATCACTACCTCCCAGAAGCTGATTGGCTGGGAGGTGCATAAACACACATCCCAGCCAATGGTAGGCTGTTAACCATTTTGAATAGAGGCCCGGAAGGTATCAAGGAGGGGTGATTTTTTACCCTGCGATACTGCTGCCACTGCTGGTGACAGAGGCAGAGGCAGCTGCATCTTTAACACTTTAACTGCCTGGGGATATTTTGTATTTAGTATGGATAGACATTTACTATGGGGAAAAATATTATTATGCTAAATGGATCTGGACAATATTTTTTTCCCATTGGACCGAACATTATTTGTTATTTTTGAAATGCCAGCAAATATTTAACAAATGCATCACTTATAACAGATTTGTAATGTTGACTTTCATTTTTTAATGGGTACAGCTTTATGGAACAGAACAAGATCAGAAGAGAAGAAGACAGAATATGAAAAGATAGAAGATGAAGAGAAGGAAGATGAAGAAGAAAGAAGAAGAAGAAGGAAGATATAAGATGAGAGAAGTAGATGGACAGTGGATGAAAGGTAAGTGTTACACAGACCTGGGTGTTAGGCTACTGTTAGGGGTAGTATTAATTCACTTCCCTGTTAGGTGTAGTGTAGGGTTAGTGTTTGGGAGGGTGACTGCGTGTTTGAGCTCAAGTTCGTTGCTTGACAAATGTGTCAAGCACTGATCATTAGCCGTTTTTCTTTGATGTTCCCATTACTCAGAATATTTAGCCTGAGTTTTAGGAACTTAAAACACACAATGAACGTTTGTCCACAAGTCATTTTCTGTGGTCAATCGTTGTGGTTTCAGTTGGTAGGGCAATTGAATGGCTCCTGTGATACATTTTATGTATGGGCTGTTAACCTTTTTCTCCCTAATGGGTGTTTTAGCTGGGTAAATTGAATTGAGACCTTAATGTCTCAGTCGAGACTGAAAAAGCCAAGCACATGGAAAATCTACAATCAAAATGAACACTTTTGTTTTTCCAGTGGATAATGCTTGCATTAACAAAACAAACAACCAGTTTCCAAATCCTCTTCCTTCAGTCATATTTAAGTATTCGTGGATTATTTTTAAACTAAACTGATGATTTAAAATGATGCCAAGCCATGCTATTTTTCCAGTTTTGTTCTCCATATGGCTAATTACTTATGCAGGCTACATTTTTAATAACAATGCAAATAAGATGTGCATCTATACCCTATAGTACATGTTAGCTGTCTGTTGACTCTTACTACAGTCAAATTAAACTGTACACTGTTGTTTATTATCTGCAGGTACTACAAAATATTTCTCCCATATAATTCTCATTCTCCCTAAATAGTTTCCCATTTAGTGTATATATAGTATGCTTAATTCTATAACCCAAATGCATAACTTTGCATTCAGTTATATTAACCCTTTGAGTGCCAGAGGAGTATGCAATGAGTTGCAAAGAAATACATTGCGTACCCATCTTGCACTCAAAGGGTTAAACCTATATGAGCTAGAGAGGTGTGCAACACACTGCTTCTCAATGTGTTGTGCACAAAAAAAACACTCATAGTGTTAAACATCATCTGCCATTTGTTTTCCAATTCAGGAAGATTTCCAAATATTTCTGCAGAGAAAAAAAATCCTGTTTGGTGTGTATTTCCTTACAAAGTTTATTATCACCGGCAAAGATTGAGACACTACTTTCAATATCATTAATAAACAAAAAAACAACACAATCACTGAACCCTGAGGCATTCCACTTACAACATTTTAGATAAACCTGGCAAGGTTGCATTTATAACAATTCTTAACATGCTACCATTTAACCTGTGTTCTGTTTTTGAAAAACCTAAATGTACCACATCAAGAGCAATTCCCTTTCACAGAATGCAAGTAAATGTGTTTGATATGATATACAGTCGTGTTTAAAAGTTTGCATACCCTGGCAGAAATTGTGAAATGTTGGCATTGATTTTGAAAATATGACTGATCATGCAAAAAAACTGTCTTTTATTTAACTCCTTAACGACCCTTGACGGTCATAATACATCATGGGTCGATCCGAGTTAAAGACCCATGACGTACTATGACCGTCATGGAATTCCGGGCTTCCCCCGCGGCTGCACGCTGTTCGGGGAGTCTGGAATCGAAATAAAAAAAAAAAAAAGCTCCGTGATCCTTTAGTGACCGCCGCGTGCCTGCGTGGCAGGTCATTAAGGGGTTAAGCATAGCGATCATATGAAGCCATTTATTATTACATAGTTGTTTGGCTCCTTTTTAAATCATAATGATAACAGAAATCACCCAAATGGCCCCAAGCAAAAGTTTACATACCCTTGAATGTTTGGCCTTGTTACAGACACATAAGGTGACACACACAGGTTAAAATGGCAATTAAAGTTTAATTTCCCACACCTGTGGCTTTTTAAATTGCAATTAGTGTCTGTGTATAAACAGACAATGAGTTTGTTAGCTCTCACGTGGATGCACTAAGCAGGCTAGATACTGAGCAATGGAGAGCAGAAAAGAACTGTCAAAAGACCTGCGTAACAAGGTAATGGAACTTTATAAAGATGGAAAGGGATATAAAAAGATATCCAAAGCCTTGAAAATGCCATCAGTACTGTTCAATCACTTAGTAAGAAGTGGAAAATTCAAGGATCTCTTGATACCAAGCCAAGGCCAGGTAGATACAAAAAAAATCCCACAGGTAACCTCAGGAGAAATACAGGCTAGTTGCCAGAAAAAATCCTTTACTGCGCCAATGCCACAAAAAAGCCCAGTTACAATATGCCTGACAACACCTTGACACACCTCACAGCTTCTGGCACACTGTAATTTGGAGTGGCAAGACCAAAATAGAGCTTTATGGTCACAATCATAAGCACTATGTGTGGAGAGGGGTCAACAGGGCCTATAGCAAAAAGAATACCATCCCCACTGGTGGTGGCTCACTGATGTTTTGGGTGTGTGTGAGCTCTAAAGGCATGGGGCATCTTGTGAAAATTGGTGGCAAGATGAATGTAGCATGTTATTAGAAAATACAGGCAGACAATTTACATTCTTCTGCATGAAAGCTGTACATGGGACACTGATAGACTTTCCAGCATGACAATGACCCTAAGCACAAAGCCAAGTTGACCCTCCAGTGGTTATAGCAGAAAAAGGTGAAGATTCTGGAGTGGCCATCACAGTCTCCTGACCTAAATATCATCGAGCCACTCTGGGGAGATCTCAGATTTGCGGTTCATGCAAGACGACCAAAGACTTTGCATGACCTGGAGGCATTTTGCAAAGACGAATGGGCAGCTATACCACCTGCAAGAATTCGGGGCCTCATAGACAACTATTACAAAAGACTGCATGCTTTCATTGATGCTAAAGGGGGCAATACACAGTATTAAGAACTAAGGGTATGCAGACTTTTGAACAGGGTTCATTTAATTTCATTTGTTGCAATGTTTTGTTTTATGATTATGCCATTCTGTTATAACCTACAGTTGAATATGAACCCCATAAGAAATAAAAGAAATGTGTTTTGCCTGCTCACTCATGTTTTCTTTAAAAATGGTACATATATTACCAATTCTCCAATGGTATGCAAACTTTTAAGCACAACTGTATCCTTCATAAATCCATGCTGACTCTTACTAATAGTAATTCTGGTCATCATCTAATCCTGAATAATATCCGTTAGCAATCCTGCTAGTATTTTATCTATTATGGATATCAAAACTACAGTTTTATAATTTCTAGGTTAAATTTGCTTCCTTTTGATATACAAAATGAAACCACTGCCGTGGCTTAATAAGGACACTAGCTTCCTCCGCTCCCGTACTTTTCAGCTGAAAGACTCTGGAGAAAGTTGAGCTCTCTGGCAGACTTTTTCCATTACAAATTGATTTAACTCTGCTCTGTCCCTGGCTAAAAAACTAAATATTTTCACAACTATAAATCCAACCCTTGATTTCTTTTCTCTACCTTTGACTCCCTCCTCCGCCCTCTATCTGTCTCCCTCTCAAACTCTATACAGCCACAAGACTTCTTCAAAGCCAAGGTAGACTCCATCCAGGAAAATATCCCACCTTGTAAATACCCTCATATCCTCTCTCATTCCCCTCCTGCCATTCTGGACTCTTTTTCACTAGTCAAGGTGGAGGAATTGACTAACCTGCTATCCTCTTTTCCATCCACTACATGCGCACTTGATCCGCTCCCCTATCAACTCATCCAGTCCCTCTCTTCCACGCTAATCTTTATCCTATTTTTTACTCCTCCTTTGCCACTGCTACCTTTCCTGACAACTTCAAACATACCATAGTAACACCCATCCTCAAGACCAATTCCTATAGCTATTGACCGGTTTCTCTCCTGCCTTTTGCCTATAAGCTCTTGGAATGCCTAGCCTACTCCCGCCTGCTTGACTTCCTTAATATGCACAAACTGCTCGACCCTTTACAATCTGGCTTTCCCACTGCTCACTCAGAAGAGTGGTCAATGATATTCACATTGCCAAATCACAAGGTCATTTTTCAATACTTATCCTTGTTCTCTCAGCTGCTTTTGACACTTGATCATGCTCTCCTCTTCCAATTGTTTCACTCTTTAGCACTAGATTGGATATCCTCTTATTTAACTGACTGGTCCTTCAATGTCTCCTCTGCCTCCTCTTCATCCTTTCCTGTCCACTACTCTGTTGGTGTTCCTCAAGGTTCTTTTCTAGGACTGCTTCTGTTCTCTCTTTACAATAACACTTGGTAATCTTATTAACTCATTCAGACTCAACGTACTTCAGATCTTCAGTAAAGTCACAGATTGCCTTTTGGCTGTCTCAGACTGGATGCTCCTAGGCACCTCAAGCTCAATATATCTAAAATGGACCTAATCCTTATTCCACCAGGCCTGGCCTAGTAGTGCCCTTCCAGGTGACTGTAAATGGCACTATCATAAATCCAGTATCAGAAGCACAGTGTCTAGGGGTGATAATTGACACTGCCCTCTCATTCTCTCTTCATATTAAGATATTTGCTAAATCCTGCCACTTTCTTTTGTGTAACATAGCTAAAATGCATCCCTTTCCTCTGTTTCTGCACAGCTAAAATTCTTACACAAGCACTCATCCTTTCCCTCATGGACTACTGTAATCTTCTTTCTTGCCTTCCTTCCCTCCTCCCAACTCTGTTCTCTTTAATCCATACAGAATGTTGCAGCATGAATTACCCTATTTCCACCTAGATTTGTCCCTGCTCCGCTCCTCCACAAATCTCTCCAATGGCTGCCTATCAAACTCTGGATAGCTTACATAATTTTGCTTCTCTCATTCAAGACCCTTCTCTCCTCTACCCCTTCCTACATTTCCACTCTGATCTCCCACTATACCCCATCCCACCACTTATGATCAGCCAATGACAGTCTTCTCTCAGCTCATTTTGTTTCTACAACCCTATCACTTATCAAGCCTTTTTCTCTCATTGCTCCTTATCTATGGAATTCTCTGCCTCCCACCCCGCACTATTGCAACTCTCTTATGGTCTTCAAGTCATGCTCAAAACTACTAGTCTTTAACGAAACTTAAATATCATTTAAAACACTGACTTTGTACAACTAAGGCTCTTATAAATTATTTATTTTATTTTTGTCCCCTATCCTGACCAGAATTCACTTGACCCTTATGTACTCTGTATGTCTTCCATTACCACTTTAGATTGTAAGCTTTCAGGCAGGGACCTCACTTCCAGTGTTTCACTTTGCAAAGCACTTGTAACACTGTATTGTCTAAACTCTTAAATTGTAAAGCGCTGCATACACTTGTGCACTATATAAATAAACATATTCATTCATTCATTCAATACAAATAAACAGAGTAGTGTGTGATCATCGGTATTTGTACTACACCTACTACCACATGAGTACACATTTTGAGTGATACTGAAAATTTACCTTTTTGATCAATATAACTCCAGTGTTTAAAAATGAATTGATTATAGAACATTAATCCTTTTAATGCCTCAGAGCTGTTCCCTAATACCATACAGTGAACTCTATGAACTTATGGACTTTTCAGTACGTAAAACTGTTTTGCACATGAGCATGTCTGTAACTCTTGAACCTAAATATTACAGGGAATTCTTACATTTTAGATCAAAGGGCCTTGTGTGGGATGTATAAAAAGCCTTCTTAGTGTATACTTAAGATTTGTTGCTAAAATTCACAATGTCTGGTCATATTTATAAGGAGGTAAAGTCATGTTTATAAATATGTCTGAGAATATTCTGAGAAAATTTGCACCTGCGAATATATTTTCGCAAACATAGCTGTCACTGTATACTAGGGTGACCAGACCTTACCTTTAACTGGGGACACATATGAAAAATGCATAATGCCGGGCTGCTTGATTTCAGTGCAGTCCTGAAACATGCCTATTTCCTGTGTGTCCCCGGTTAAAGGTGAGATCTGGTCAGCCTACTGTATACTTACATTAAAAACAGGTTATACCTGGAATTAAGATTTAAACCCTAAAACTGCCTTTATTTTTGGCGAATTATCACATTTCCTTATAAATACACTGGGACACAATTCTTATGTGCCCAAGACCATTTCTACTGCACTTTTCAAAAAAGGTCAAGCAACTGGAGTAAGCCCTTAGCGAAAATGGCACTAGATGTTTATACATATACTTATGTCGCTTTGAGACACTTTTACAGACACTTTCTTAAAAACTCCAGTTTTATTCCTCTCCTCCATTATCCCATACATTTTATGTATGTGTGAAATTTGGGGTAATCCTGTTTATTTGATTTTACTGCAGGTGTGATTAAAAAATGTGAGAAAAAAAGAAAAAGACAGGTAATATAATCTGCAAAATTAAAGCCAAATTCTTAATTCTGTTTAAAAGTTATATCTGTTTAAATATTGGTATTCAAAGTGGACTGGTCATAATAAGATAAGTGTAGTTCATTTTAAAGAGAACTTAAAGCTTCCTATATGTTGTGCTACCAATTTTTTACTGAGATTAACCTTTATTTGTTGGTGGCACAGCTGACACTTTATGCTAATTCATCTTTATGTTTGCCCAGTATCACTACACACACACACACTGTGCTAATCTAGACAGAGCACACATTCTGGGCTCTTTCTAATAGCACAGCAAGTTTGGCTTTGAATATAACTAATTAGCATACCATGCAGGGAATTAGCCTAAAACGCTACAGTGCCACCAATATATCAATGTTCATTTTTCATAATATTTATTTTATAGAAAAGTGGCTAGTAAGATATATATATATATATATATATATATATATATATATATATATATCCCTTTGAGTACCAGAGGGGTACGGAACGCATTGCAAAGCAATGGCACTCAGAGAGAAATATATATAGATTTGAAGTCTCTGTAAGTCAAACTAAACATGTACAAAATTTAAATGAACAAGTTTTACTAAGACTGTTTCTATGGAATTAGACTTAGTAAAAAGACTGGGGCTTCAGTGTGCAGTCCATAAAGCATCCTATCATCTCCTATCAGCTGTTGGATGAAACCTATCTCAGAAACTTGTGGCTCTCAGACACAAACTTTGTGGGTTGCATGCACTGCTGTCATAGACCCTCCATGGTGGGCTATCTAGTCCAATATATTGGGACTGTGGGGACAGTATTCTGCAGGATAGGAAACTAAACTGCTAGACTGAAACAACCAACCTAGTGTTATGGCGCTATTCAAAACTCTATGTAGTATTTTTCACAAATTATCCAGAACAAATGTTTTTTATATCAAAAGCCCACGTTCAAAGAAGAATTATTTTGAGAGAGTTCAACCACAGTTATATTTAGTCAATTTCAAATTCCATAGAGTGCTAATCCTTTTCTGATTTGCCCAGAGATCTCCTTAATTTCCAAACGAGTGGCAATCCACTTTCTTCCTAAATCTCTTAATGGTCGCTGCTCCTTCAAAATCCACCGGTGGAGAGTGAATACTTCTCTACAGAAATAAAACAAAAAGAGAAGGGCGCAGACCCTCTAAGAGCAAATCTGTATATATATCAGGGTAATTATACCCCCTTAAATGTATATGCTCACCAGAACCTTGATTGATAACAGCATATCTGGGATCGAATACTCGAGATTTCCTTCGTTGGATTTAGCACTCTTAGCAGTTTGAAGATGTTTAAAAATAAGTTTTATTAATATAAAATTCCAATTAATAATAATGTAATTAAAAGTTAACACCCCGACGCGTTTCGTATCATTAAGATACTTTCTCAAGGGTAAAAATAATAATATACAGTTTTATAGATAAACATTAACATTACCTTTATAGATGTTGTCCCAAATTCACTTTGTGCCGATAGCGTGTACAACTGACACGCAATTACAATTGCATCCGGTTTCTCCCTTCACTTCCTGCTAAGTAACGGAACCAGTAGCTCAGTTCCTAGCCTGCGTTTCAATCATGAAACGCACGCTCGATATAGGTTGCTAGGTGACTGGGAACTTGCTCATCTATTGTGCCTCAGTTCTTAGCCTGCGTTTCAGTCATGAAACGCACGCTCAATGTAGGTTACTAGGTGACAGGGGACTTGCTTCGTCTATTGTGCCAAGTCCTTCCTACTCGATCTCGAGCCTGATCATCGTCCCTAGAACATACGTTCGCTTGCAATTGCTAAGCTATATAGAGAGCCCTGATAGTTCCTAATTCACCTCTACTCATATTATTAAAGCCACTAATAGCATTCCCACCTACAGAACTTGAAAATCAATTCCCCCATCTATAAGATGGAATGGAAAGTTCGATGACAAATTTGATTTTTAAAAACTATCATGTACTCAACAATCAAATATTAAAACTATTACTACACTGTATATTCTCCCATAGAGAAAAGTATACATTAAGTATCATATTTAATCATTAAGTCATTAAATTCTTATTATCCTGTTAGGGAATATGAAGTGAAAGGGAGAAATCAACATGTAAATATATAAAATTTTTTATATAAATTGTCTCACCTTTGATGTTTACATTCACATATTGAATCTGGGAAAACATAATTACAATTTACATACCATTAAATAAAATACAAATATTCCACATCACTTCTCTATAATATTTCCTATTATCTACAATATGATGACACTTGCTTTAATTGACCTTATTCATATACATCTATCTTACTTATATACCTTTATAATTAGACAAATTCTGGCTTAACCCAAGTTCTACATGTTAACATCCATATATACCCATGTTTTCAAGATAAACACCATAGGTCCAATTCTTCATTAAGACCTCCTGGTGTTAGGCAATTAAGAGTATGTATCCAGAATGTTTCTTTTTTACATAAAACTAAAAATCTATCAACTACAGACCGAGGAACATAATCTATGCCTTTTACTGAGAAATTCTGCAGGCCCCCATTTGGACACCTACTGAAATGCCTGGAGACACTATGTTCTTGAGAACTTTTTTGAATATTCCTCCTATGTTCCCCAAGCCTTTCCCTAAGTGTCCTTGTTGTTCGGCCCACATAATTTAACCCACATCCACAGGTAATAAGATATACAACAAAGGATGTACCACAATTGATAAAATGATCAATCGTGAACATATTAGTAGAACCTATAGTTGAAAACGTTTGAACTTTGTCATCCATATATTCACAATTTAAGCAAGATTTTATCTTACACCTATGGTTACCTACAATCCTGTTCTGAGTTATACCTGTTATTGGTTTTTCTACTTTTAACTCTTTCGGTTTGCTTGGTGCTATAAAAGATCGAATATTTCTTGCTCTTCTGAATATTATGGAGCTTTTTTCTGGTATCTCTTCACATAATAAGGGATCTTCTTTAAGAATACCCCAATTCTTCTCCAGAATATTCTGTATCTGTTTGGCATATGAATTATATTGCGTTATAAAGGAGATCTGGTGTTTCTTATTTTCACCTTTCCTTATTCTTGGCACTAATAGATTTTCACGATCTAGACCTCTCGCCCTGTCAACAGCCTGATCTAAAAGTTCCTGATTATATCCTCTTTCAAGAAATTTATTCTTTAAAATATCACCTTGGACTTCAAACTCCTCCAATGTACTACAATTTCGTCTTATTCTGTTCAATTGCCCAAAGGGGATATTCTTTTTCCATTTTTCCAAATGGCAACTCCGAGCATGCAAATAATTGTTTTTAGATACTGGTTTAACATATACTGTACTCAGAATCTTATCTCCTTCTGTGTATAGTTTTAGATCTAGAAACTTAATCTCAGTATCATTAATCTCCGATGTAAATTTTATACCTTTTGTGTTGTTATTAAACCACATAATTAATTTGCAGAGCTCTTCTTGTTCACCATTCCAAATGATCAATATGTCATCAATAAATCTGCCATAGAAGACCAGGTTCGTCCTCCATGGGTTGCTGGACCATACCATCTCATCCTCCCAGCAACCCATAAATAAATTTGCATAGCTCGGGGCGAACCTGGTCCCCATGGCTGTCCCCCTTGTCTGTAAATAGAATTTTTTCTGATACACAAAATAATTATGATATAGAATGTATTGCACTCCTTTCAGAATAAATTCTTTTTGTAATATCGGTATACTTAGATCTTGTTCCAAGAAATACGCAACTGCATCTAGGCCTTGTTTGTGTCCAATTGATGTATACAATGATGATACATCCAATGTTGCCCATACGTATTTACCAGGAAGCCAATTAATACCTGATAATTGGTGTAACACATGTTGAGTGTCCCGTATATGTGATTGGAGGTTTATTACATATTTTTGAAGGAAGAAGTCCAAATAAGCAGACAGATTTGAGGTTAAGCTATTTATACCAGAGATAATAGGTCTCCCTGGGGGATTTTGAATTTTCTTATGTATCTTTGGTATGTGATAAAAGAATGGGGTACTGGGTTGTTGAATATACATATAGTTATATTCATCTTTACATATTATATTCTTTTGAAGTGCTTCCTGTAGAAAGACTTTAAATTCTTTCAGAAACAATTGTGTAGGATCAAAATCTAATTGGCAATAGGAACTAATATCCCCCAATAACCTGTTTCCTTCTTGGAGGTATTCCTCTGTATCCTGAACTACTAGAGCACCACCCTTATCTGCTTCTCTTATTGTTATTGCATTATTGTTTTTCAGTTGTTGTAGAGCCTTCCATTCTCTCCCTGTAAGATTTTTAAACCTTTTATCTTTTGTTCTTTCAATCATTTCTTTGTAGTCTTTTAACACCACTTTGTAAAAAGTATCAATACAAGGTCCCTTATAGTTTATTGGGTTGAATTTTGATTTTCCTTTAAAATTTGTTCTCACAAATTCATTTGTATCATTTTCGGCCACTTCTATTTCCATTAGATTTAGATTGGACTGTGAAGGGACTAAAGCAGTTGGTTCCACATAATTATCTTTTTCCTTTTCCTTTTTTATTTGTTGTTGTTTAAAAAATCTCTTTAGAGTTAATTTTCTTTGAAACTGATTTAGATCTACAAAGAAATTAAAATCATTTGGTTTCTGATCGGGAGCATAGGCTAACCCTTTTTGCAATAAAGTAACTTGATCTACAGTAATTATAGAAGAAGATAGATTAACAATACCATTATTTACTTCTCTTGGTAAGATTGGTCTACTCTTTGGTTCTTTATGTTTCTTTTTTCCCCCTCTGCATCCCCTTGTTCTTCTTCTTCCTCTCTTTTCCTCCTGTTTTGATTTTGTGTATTCACATTCTCCCATAGTGTTAAGATAGGATTTTTGTGTTTGCTCACTGGTTGTGGGACTGAGTCTAAAAAAGACGCAGTAGATGTAGAGGGCTTGGGGGATAAATTATCTATATCTAACTCCACTCTCTGTTGTAACAACTCTTCACTGTTTATTGTCTGTAGGGTGGAAGTTTTCTTTTTCCCTTTTGAAGTTTTGCCTGACGCCTTTGTCCCATTTTTTAAACCCTGTTCCCCATTCTCTATCTCATTAACTAAATCCTCCAGAGAATCTTCTTTATTTAATATTTCATATTTATTCTGATTCTCAATCTCTAATTTTCTTTCCACATCTAAAGCTTTTTGTACTATATTAGTTGACTCTATTTTATTTGAAGTGTGTTGATTATTAGTATTCCTGTTTCTATTTTGTCCAAATTTGGCATTTTGGTAATGTTTATTATCTTTATTCTGATTCTTACTCTTTTTATAAAAACGATTTTGACTACTTAAAGTAAAATCCTGATTGCTGTAATCTCCCTCATCTCTTTTCAATTTATTTAATTTTCTGATCTTTAGTTCATTTTCTAATTTATTCACATTCTCATTGGTAATTTTATCCAGGGCACTGAATTCCTTATACGTGGAGAAATGTTCTATACTTTGATATGCTGCTTTAATTTTCTCCTCTATTTTATTTAATTCCTGTTCCCTGTAGCCAATTATATGTCTAATAAGATCAAATGAACATTTTTCTAATATTTGATTCCACTTGATATTAAATTCTCTATCTTGGAAGGATGAAGATTTATTAATCCTTAATCCTCTAGGAATAATTTCCTTATCCAAATAGTTTTGTAAAAGGACTACATCCCACCAATGTTTGAGCTCTTCCTTGAGAGCATGTTCTAATGATAAAAAGTGCTTTTTTAGAGTTAAATTCTGATCATTCTCAGTATTAGGTCTGTCTTGATCCTTTGTTAAAAATATTTTAACTTTTTCCTTTCTAACTTTTCGTTGTTCTAATGAGATACAAGACATTTTTGTATATAAACTGTACCACAATGAGTTGAAGCAGCCACCACAAAAAACCACCAAAAGTCACCAACTGAAACAACCAACCTAGTGTTATGGCGCTATTCAAAACTCTATGTAGTATTTTTCACAAATTATCCAGAACAAATGTTTTTTATATCAAAAGCCCACGTTCAAAGAAGAATTATTTTGAGAGAGTTCAACCACAGTTATATTTAGTCAATTTCAAATTCCATAGAGTGCTAATCCTTTTCTGATTTGCCCAGAGATCTCCTTAATTTCCAAACGAGTGGCAATCCACTTTCTTCCTAAATCTCTTAATGGTCGCTGCTCCTTCAAAATCCACCGGTGGAGAGTGAATACTTCTCTACAGAAATAAAACAAAAAGAGAAGGGCGCAGACCCTCTAAGAGCAAATCTGTATATATATCAGGGTAATTATACCCCCTTAAATGTATATGCTCACCAGAACCTTGATTGATAACAGCATATCTGGGATCGAATACTCGAGATTTCCTTCGTTGGATTTAGCACTCTTAGCAGTTTGAAGATGTTTAAAAATAAGTTTTATTAATATAAAATTCCAATTAATAATAATTAGTGATGAGCGAGCACCCCAATGCTCGGGTGTTTGGGTGCTCTGACCGAGCACCCCCTGAGGCTCGAGTGCTCGGCCGAGCACCCGAGCCCCATTGAAGTCAATGGGAGGACTCGAGCATTACACCAGGCACCCCCTGCTCTGATGAGGGGAGGGTGCCTGGTCCATAGGAAAAGGGCAGAAAATGATGGAAACACCACAGAAATGGTTCAGGGACAGCATAGGGAGGATGTCTGGATGCATCTTGGACTCCAACATCGCTGCTGGGAACGATCTTTCGCCCGTAGTACGCCATTTTTACAGACTGACCGTAAAACACACAAAAAGGAAAATAAAAACGACTTTAGGCGAAAAATTGTTACCAAACAATATTTGCTGTATATTTACTTGTATATCATCTGCAAATTCTCCCAAAAATTTCCTTGATTTTCAGAACTGAGGCCATGATTAAGAGGGAAACGTGCGCAGAGGCAAATTCTCCCAAAAATTTCCTTGATTTTCAGAACTGAGGCCATGATTAAGAGGGAAACGTGCGCAGAGGCAAATTCTCCCAAAAATTTCCTTGATTTTCAGAACTGAGGCCATGATTAAGAGGGAAACGTGCGCAGAGGCAAATTCTCCCAAAAATTTCCTTGATTTTCAGAACTGAGGCCATGATTAAGAGGGAAACGTGCGCTGAGCTGACCATCTAAAACATTATGGGTGAGGGTCTGCTGCAGAGCTGACCATCCTAAACATTATATGCGAAGGCCCGCTAGTGAGCTGACGCTATAAAACATTATATGAGAGGGCCCGCTGGTGAGCTGACCTATATAAAAATTGTCAAACAGGGCCCGCTGGTGAGCTGGCCCTATATAAAAATTATATCACAGGGACCGCTGGTTAGCTGGCCCTATATAAAAATTATAGCACAGGGCATATGGAAGAGGAGGAGGAGGATGAGAAGATTAAGAGTCAACCATATACCCGTTTTTTGGGTGGAAGGGGTGAATGGGAATACAGAGTATTCCCATCATTGTAAATAACATATATAAAGTGAGTTTATGTTCCCCCGGGGCTTTCCTCCAGTGGAGTGGAGAAGTCAGGGGAAATCCAGGCCTTGTTCATATTTATAAGTGTCAACCTATCAGCATTGTCGGTGGAAAGGCGGATACGCTTATCTGTTATGATGCCACCAGCAGCACTAAATACCCGCTCAGACAGAACGCTGGCGGCAGGGCAGGCCAGCACCTCCAAGGCGTAGAGTGCCAGTTCATACCACGTGTCCAGCTTGGACACCCAGTAGTTGTAAGGCACAGAGGGATCATTGAGGACGCTGACACGGTCTGCTACGTACTCCTTCACCATCTTCCAAAACTTTTCCCTCCTTGTGACACTAGGCTGCGCATCAGGGTGAGGGTGCTGGCGGGGTGTCATGAAGGTGTCCCACGCCTTGGAGAGTGTTGCCCTGCCTTTCTCGGAACTGCTGTGTGCTCCCCTTTTCTCCCCTTCTCTGTTGGCCAAGGTAGCACATACTCTGCCGCCAGCGTTGTCAGATGGAAAATTTTGGAGCAATTTTTCGACAAGAACCTTCTGGTATTGCACCATTTTGCTTGTCCTCTCCACCGGAGGAATGAGAGATGAGAAATTCTCTTTGTAGCGGGGGTCCAGAAGGGTGAACACCCAGTAATCCGTGTTGTTTAAAATGCGTATAACGCGTGGGTCACGGGAAAGGCAGCCTAACATAAAGTCAGCCATGTGTGCCAGAGTACCAACAGTCAAGATTTCGCTGTCCTCACCAGGAGGATGACTCTCAATCTCCTCATCCTCTTCCTCCTCTTCTGCCCACCCACGCTGAAGAGATGGAACTAAAGTTCCATGGCTACCCTCTGTAGCGGAGGCAACCGTGTCTTCCTCCTCCTCCTCCTCCTCCTCCTCCTCCTCCGCCTCCTCCAATTGTCGCTGAGAAGACGAAGTGAGGGTGCTCTGGCTATCACCTTGTGTAAGCTCTTCCTCCCCCATTTCCACCTCTTCCACATGCAAAGCGTCGGTTTTAATTGTGAGCAGCGAGCGTTTCAGTAGACACAGAAGTGGGATGGTTACACTGATAATAGCGTTATCGCCGCTCACCATCTGTGTCGATTCCTCAAAATTGCGTAAAACCTCGCAGAGGTCTGACATCCATTCCCACTCCTCACTTCTGATTACAGGAAGTTGAACGGAGAGGCGACGACCGTGTAACAGCTGGTACTCCACTACTGCCCTCTGCTGCTCACAAAGCCGGGCCAACATATGGAAGGTGGAGTTCCAGCGCGTGCTCACGTCACACAGCAGCCGGTGAGCTGGCAATTGTAAGCGCTGCTGCAGCTTCAACAGGCCGGCCGAAGCTGTAGATGACTTACGGAAATGTGCACACACGCGGCGCACCTTGGTCAAGAGATCATGCACATTGGGGTAGGTTTTTAGAAATCGCTGCACCACTAAATTAAATACATGCGCTAGGCATGGTACGTGTGTGAGCTTGCCGAGCTCCAAAGCCGCCACCAAGTTACGCCCATTATCACACACAACCATGCCTGGTTGCAGGTTGAGTGGCGAGAGCCACTGCTCGGTCTGGTGACTAATCCCCTGCAACAGCTCTGAGGCCGTGTGCTGTTTGTCCCCAAGGCAGATCAGCTTCAGCACGGCCTGTTGACGCTTCCCCACTGCAGTGCTACACTGCTTCCAGCTACTGGCTGATGGGGGAGTGGCGCTGCGTGTAGAGAATTCGGAGGTGGAAACGGAGGAGGAGAAGCCAATAACGTAGGTGCTGGTGGAAACCCTGATGGAGGTAGGGCCCGCAATCCTCGGCGTGGGTAGCACCCGTGCCATCCCAGGGTCCGAGTCGCTCCCAGCCTCCACGACATTCACCCAGTGTGCCGTCAGGGAAATGTAGCGTCCCTGGCCACAAGCACTTGTCCATGTGTCAGTCGTTAAGTGGACCTTCCCAGTAACTGCGTTGGTCAGGGCACGGGTGATGTTACGGGACACATGGTGGTGTAATGCGGGGATGGCACACCGGGAAAAGTAGTGGCGGCTGGGGACCGCATACCGAGGGACAGCTGCTGCCATCAGGCTGCGGAAGGACTCAGTGTCCACAAGCCTAAATGGCAGCATTTCGATGGCCAGTAATTTTGAAAGGTGTGAGGTTAGTGCTATGGCCTGTGGGTGGGTGGCTGGGTACTTTCTCTTGCGCTCAAATGCCTGGGGTAACGACATTTGGACGCTGTGCTGGGACAGGGAAGTGGATGTGGTCGCTGATGGTGCTTCAGATGGTACAGGTGCAGGGCGGGAGGTATGCGGGCCTGCGCCTTCGACAGGCGATTGGCCGGCACCGAAAACAGGGGAAGAGGAGGCAGTGGTGTGGCCTGCAGACACAGATGGGCGATCCAGGCGTTCCTCCCACTTACTACGGTGCTTGGATGCCATGTGTCGGATCATGCTGGTGGTGGTGAGGTTTCTAGTGTTCATGCCTCGGCTCATTCTGGTGTGGCACAGGTTGCAAACTACAATTCTTTTGTCGTCCGCACTTTCCTTAAAAAAACGCCATACCGCGGAACACCTACCCTTTGGCAAGGTAGATTTACGCAAGGGGGTGCTCCGTGGAACATTTGCGGGCCGGTTTGGTGCGGTCCGCCTTCTTTCTGTAGCCACACCACTGCCTCTTCCAGCCTGTTGCGGTGCTGCAGATGGCTCACCCTCAGGACTGCTGTCATCGCTCGGCTCTACACCTTCCCAGGTGGGGTCAGTCACCTCATCGTCCACCAAGTCCTCCTCCACTTCCTCACTCTGATCATCCTCCTCAAGTCTTGATCCCACCACATACTCAGTCATTGACAACTGTATAACATTCTCCTCAACAAGGTCTTGAGATGGAAATAGTGGTTGATTTAATGGCAACTGTGTCTCATCATCATCATCATCATCCACTACTTCCTTTGACCTTAAATGCCGTTCACATCTGTCATCTTCTTGTGATTGGGTAGCCTCTAGAGGTTGTGAATCAGGGCACAAGATGTCATGTTCCTCTGCAAGCGTGCTTGAAGAGAGGGTCAAATGAAGGATTGGTGATGAGACGAGCTCCTCACTATATCCCAGTGTGGGATCACTTCTTTGACCAGACCGTGTATGGTGGGAGGAAGGATGATCAGAGTGAGGATTATGTTGACCAGACTCTTGGCTACTGAGAGTGGACTTGGTGGAAGACAGGGTGGTGCTTTACCGACTGGAAGCAGTATCAGCTGTCATCCAACCGACCACCTGTTCGCAGTGGTCGGACCTCGAGAGTGATGTCCTGCGACGCCCTGTAAAATTACACATGAAGCTAGGTATGGTGGATGTCTTTCTTTCTTGTGCTCTGGCACCAGGCACAGTTTCTCCACGTCCTGACCCGCGCCCTGAACTTTCAGGATCACGTCCACTTCCCCGTCCCTTTTTACCCGCCTTCTTCATCTTACACAGAATATGTGACTTTAATATTTGAGTTTGAAAACTTAACAGTATTTCTTACTATTCTGCAACTGTGCAGAGTACACAGAATAGGCTGCTAAACGGCGGTGAAACACACTGAATGGAATATGTGACTTTAATATTTGAGTTTGAAAACTTAACACTATTTCTTACTATTCTGCAACTGTGCAGAGTACACAGAATAGGCTGCTAAACGGCGGTGAAACACACTGAATGGAATATGTGACTTTAATATTTGAGTTTGAAAACTTAACACTATTTCTTACTATTCTGCAACTGTGCAGAGTACACAGAATAGGCTGCTAAACGGCGGTGAAACACACTGAATGGAATATGTGACTTTAATATTTGAGTTTGAAAACTTAACAGTATTTCTTACTATTCTGCAACTGTGCAGAGTACACAGAATAGGCTGCTAAACGGCGGTGAAACACACTGAATGGAATATGTGACTTTAATATTTGAGTTTGAAAACTTAACAGTATTTCTTACTATTCTGCAACTCTGCAGAGTACACAGAATAGGCTGCTAAACGGCGGTGACACACACTGAATGGAAAATGTGACTTTAATATTTGAGTTTGAAAACTTAACACTATTTCTTACTATTCTGCAACTGTGCAGAGTACACAGAATAGGCTGCTAAACGGCGGTGATACACACTGAATGGAATATGTGACTTTAATATTTGAGTTTGAAAACTTAACAGTATTTCTTACTATTCTGCAACTGTGCAGAGTACACAGAATAGGCTGCTAAACGGCGGTGAAACACACTGAATGGAATATGTGACTTTAATATTTGAGTTTGAAAACTTAACACTATTTCTTACTATTCTGCAACTGTGCAGAGTACACAGAATAGGCTGCTAAACGGCGGTGATACACACTGAATGGAATATGTGACTTTAATATTTGAGTTTGAAAACTTAACACTATTTCTTACTATTCTGCAACTGTGCAGAGTACACAGAATAGGCTGCTAAACGGCGGTGATACACACTGAATGGAATATGTGACTTTAATATTTGAGTTTGAAAACTTAACACTATTTCTTACTATTCTGCAACTCTGCAGAGTACACAGAATAGGCTGCTAAACGGCGGTGAAACACACTGAATGGAATATGTGACTTTAATATTTGAGTTTGAAAACTTAACACTATTTCTTACTATTCTGCAACTGTGCAGAGTACACAGAATAGGCTGCTAAACGGCGGTGAAACACACTGAATGGAATATGTGACTTTAATATTTGAGTTTGAAAACTTAACAGTATTTCTTACTATTCTGCAACTGTGCAGAGTACACAGAATAGGCTGCTAAACGGCGGTGAAACACACTGAATGGAATATGTGACTTTAATATTTGAGTTTGAAAACTTAACAGTATTTCTTACTATTCTGCAACTGTGCAGAGTACACAGAATAGGCTGCTAAACGGCGGTGAAACACACTGAATGGAATATGTGACTTTAATATTTGAGTTTGAAAACTTAACAGTATTTCTTACTATTCTGCAACTGTGCAGAGTACACAGAATAGGCTGCTAAACGGCGGTGAAACACACTGAATGGAATATGTGACTTTAATATTTGAGTTTGAAAACTTAACACTATTTCTTACTATTCTGCAACTCTGCAGAGTACACAGAATAGGCTGCTAAACGGCGGTGACACACACTGAATGGAATATGTGACTTTAATATTTGAGTTTGAAAACTTAACAGTATTTCTTACTATTCTGCAACTCTGCACACTACACAGAATGTGCTGCTAAACTGCGGCGAAGCACACTGAATGGAATATGTGACTTTGATATTTTAGTTTGAAGACTTAACAGTATTTCTTCCTATTCTGCAACTCTGCACAGTAGACAGAATGTGCTGCTAAACTGCGGCGAAGCACACTGAATGGAATATGTGACTTTGATATTTTAGTTTGAAGACTTAACAGTATTTCTTCCTATTCTGCAACTCTGCACAGTACACAGAATGTGCTGCTAAACTGCGGCGAAGCACACTGAATGGAATATGTGACTTTGATATTTTAGTTTGAAGACTTAACAGTATTTCTTCCTATTCTGCAACTCTGCACAGTACACAGAATGTGCTGCTAAACTGCGGCGAAGCACACTGAATGGAATATGTGACTTTGATATTTTAGTTTGAAGACTTAACAGTATTTCTTCCTATTCTGCAACTCTGCACAGTACACAGAATGTGCTGCTAAACTGCGGCGACGCACACTGAATGGAATATGTGACTTTGATATTTTAGTTTGAAGACTTAACAGAATGTGCTCTAATCTGCAACTTTGCACACTAAACAGAATGTGCTCTAATCTGCAACTTTGCACACTAAACAGAATGTGCTCTAATCTGCAACTTTGCACACTAAACAGAATGTGCTCTAATCTGCAACTGTGCACACTAAACAGAATGTGCTCTAATCTGCAACTTTTCACACTAAACAGAATATTTTTTTTTTTTTTTTTTGTTTTTTTCCCCCCACACAAAATAACCTGCTGCCCCCACACACAGTAGTCCTAAAAAGGACTTTTGGTTCTTTTTTTTCACAATTTTTGTTTTTTTCCTCCCTACACTGCCTTTCCCTTCCTATCCTCAGCTCTCCCTGGCTCAGACTGAGCCGAACTCGATGGTCAGGTGCTATACAGCACCCGACCACGGGTTCTGGCCAGCCAATCAGTGTAATGCCAGCAGCCAACATGGCTGCTGGCATTACACCGATGTCAGAGCCTCCCTGCACGTTTATTGGCTGCGCAGCAGCCGCAAAACGTGCGGGGAGGAGACCCGAACATGGCGGGCGAGCACATGCGGTACTCGTACGAGTACCGCCATGTGCCGAGCAGAGCGATGCTCGAGCCGATCCGAGCATCGGCCGAGCATGCTCGCTCAACACTAATAATAATGTAATTAAAAGTTAACACCCCGACGCGTTTCGTATCATTAAGATACTTTCTCAAGGGTAAAAATAATAATATACAGTTTTATAGATAAACATTAACATTACCTTTATAGATGTTGTCCCAAATTCACTTTGTGCCGATAGCGTGTACAACTGACACGCAATTACAATTGCATCCGGTTTCTCCCTTCACTTCCTGCTAAGTAACGGAACCAGTAGCTCAGTTCCTAGCCTGCGTTTCAATCATGAAACGCACGCTCGATATAGGTTGCTAGGTGACTGGGAACTTGCTCATCTATTGTGCCTCAGTTCTTAGCCTGCGTTTCAGTCATGAAACGCACGCTCAATGTAGGTTACTAGGTGACAGGGGACTTGCTTCGTCTATTGTGCCAAGTCCTTCCTACTCGATCTCGAGCCTGATCATCGTCCCTAGAACATACGTTCGCTTGCAATTGCTAAGCTATATAGAGAGCCCTGATAGTTCCTAATTCACCTCTACTCATATTATTAAAGCCACTAATAGCATTCCCACCTACAGAACTTGAAAATCAATTCCCCCATCTATAAGATGGAATGGAAAGTTCGATGACAAATTTGATTTTTAAAAACTATCATGTACTCAACAATCAAATATTAAAACTATTACTACACTGTATATTCTCCCATAGAGAAAAGTATACATTAAGTATCATATTTAATCATTAAGTCATTACATTCTTATTATCCTGTTAGGGAATATGAAGTGAAAGGGAGAAATCAACATGTAAATATATAAAAAAAATTTTATAAATTGTCTCACCTTTGATGTTTACATTCACATATTGAATCTGGGAAAACAAAATTACAATTTACATACCATTAAATAAAATACAAATATTCCACATCACTTCTCTATAATATTTCCTATTATCTACAATATGATGACACTTGTTTTAATTGACCTTATTCATATACATCTATCTTACTTATATACCTTTATAATTAGACAAATTCTGGCTTAACCCAAGTTCTACATGTTAACATCCATATATACCCATGTTTTCAAGATAAACACCATAGGTCCAATTCTTCATTAAGACCTCCTGGTGTTAGGCAATTAAGAGTATGTATCCAGAATGTTTCTTTTTTACATAAAACTAAAAATCTATCAACTACAGACCGAGGAACATAATCTATGCCTTTTACTGAGAAATTCTGCAGGCCCCCATTTGGACACCTACTGAAATGCCTGGAGACACTATGTTCTTGAGAACTTTTTTGAATATTCCTCCTATGTTCCCCAAGCCTTTCCCTAAGTGTCCTTGTTGTTCGGCCCACATAATTTAACCCACATCCACAGGTAATAAGATATACAACAAAGGATGTACCACAATTGATAAAATGATCAATCGTGAACATATTAGTAGAACCTATAGTTGAAAACGTTTGAACTTTGTCATCCATATATTCACAATTTAAGCAAGATTTTATCTTACACCTATAGTTACCTACAATCCTGTTCTGAGTTATACCTGTTATTGGTTTTTCTACTTTTAACTCTTTCGGTTTGCTTGGTGCTATAAAAGATCGAATATTTCTTGCTCTTCTGAATATTATGGAGCTTTTTTCTGGTATCTCTTCACATAATAAGGGATCTTCTTTAAGAATACCCCAATTCTTCTCCAGAATATTCTGTATCTGTTTGGCATATGAATTATATTGCGTTATAAAGGAGATCTGGTGTTTCTTATTTTCACCTTTCCTTATTCTTGGCACTAATAGATTTTCACGATCTAGACCTCTCGCCCTGTCAACAGCCTGATCTAAAAGTTCCTGATTATATCCTCTTTCAAGAAATGTATTCTTTAAAATATCACTTTGGACTTCAAACTCCTCCAATGTACTACAATTTCGTCTTATTCTGTTCAATTGCCCAAAGGGGATATTCTTTTTCCATTTTTCCAAATGGCAACTATAATGACAACATCTATAAAGGTAATGTTAATGTTTATCTATAAAACTGTATATTATTATTTTTACCCTTGAGAAAGTATCTTAATGATACGAAACGCGTCGGGGTGTTAACTTTTAATTACATTATTATTAATTGGAATTTTATATTAATAAAACTTATTTTTAAACATCTTCAAACTGCTAAGAGTGCTAAATCCAACGAAGGAAATCTCGAGTATTCGATCCCAGATATGCTGTTATCAATCAAGGTTCTGGTGAGCATATACATTTAAGGGGGTATAATTACCCTGATATATATACAGATTTGCTCTTAGAGGGTCTGCGCCCTTCTCTTTTTGTTTTAAACTGCTAGACTTCAGTTTTGCAGTTTAGTCTCTTCCTTTGGGATCAATGTGGATGCATCAGGTGTCTCCCTCAGACCCACAATGTGCTCCCATCATTCCCTGACAGCTGTTGTACCATCCCACTAAAAGACAGTACAGTGGGACAAGGATGGGGTCAGTATATATGGTTTTATTGCTACTGTGGGACAAGGTGGGGGGGTCAATATGTGTAGTTCTCTGGCTATCATTGCAATCAGTCAAGGCAGGGGTCACTGCAGAAAAAGTAAAAAAAATCACTTTCTCACAGGAATTCATGCTGAAGGAGAAAGTTATGTTTCCCTCACTTTTCTCTTTTTGCACAGATGCTTTCACCATCCCTTGGATCTAATTTCAGCAGAGCTTTCGTTTCTGACTTGGTCAGATATAGAATACATAATTAGTCACCCACATCTACATAAAACCACATGCCTTTAACCTTCTTAGGTTGCTAGACCCTATCAGTTTTTACCAGAGAGCTGGGATAAATTAGTAGTGAGGACTAATCAAGCAAATACTTTTAAGATGGAAGCTCCAACTGAGGGAAGCATTTGGAAAGATGATAGGTCCTCTTTAACAGTAGTGCAAAGTGAGCAGTTGCCCAGAACCCTCCTGTGAAAGCCCCCACCCTCTTAAAATCTGTTCCAAAGTTTAGAAAAACAATAACTTTATTTATGTTCAGTGTTGCTAATTTATGCAGTATTATACCCATAATAAGGGGATGTACTAATATGATTCCTTGCTGAAAACAGGAGGTGGAATCAATTCATCAGTGCTATTTTTGCCTAACACTAATTTACTAAGCAACCTACACCAAAAATTATGCTGTGTATACCTTTAGTGTTAAGAGGAGGGAGGGAAAGTACATAGGCATTCTGGGGTTTTCAATTCCTCTACATCTTGTTTAAAGTTATTTATTAAAAAGCGAAAATGGAAAGTGATGTAACTTCACTCCATTTTCATGCCCATGCTATAGGGTAGGTGTTCAGGTCTTGCTCACTTCAGTGTTTTAATGGTGGCAGAGTGTGTGAACCGATATGCACTGAAAGACTCATATGAGCTATTTCACACTCCAGAGCAGGTTATAAATAGGAATCCATTGCTGAAAGTGTATTTCCCCCAGAAATTTCAGTCAAAATAAATATCTGTGTTTTAGGAAATGAAAGACTGTAACTTACATGATGTCACAAGAAGTTGACATGGGATTTAATCCGGCTTCTTTTGCTTCAGAGTCAATGGCTAAGCCAAGTGAGCCACTCCCTCTTGCAGTAAATTGAAAGGAAAAGAAACAGATAGGGGTGCCTCATAGAGTTATCTTATTTCCCCAGTGGATTATAAATCTAAATAATAAACAGTTGGATAATTCTGAAGTACTCAAACTGCGTTCAGTAACATTATTCTTATATTCATCAAATGCATAATGAGACATAATGGATAGTATGTCTAATATGTCTAATAAGACAGAGTATAAAGCAGTTGTGCTAAGAGGATATTTGTGTGGGAGGTGCTGTCATTTAACTTTTCACATTTCGTTTTTTATAGTATTTTCATATATACACTAAAAATAAATTGCCCTGAAAGAGCTAAGCACTCGAGGATCCTTAAAGTGGACCTTCTGTTGTAAAAATCATTGAGAACGTTCAGCTTTATTTCAGTGCATTCATTAATTTACACAAAAAGAAATGACAGCCGTGCCCAAAGGACCCTCTCCTTCTGATTCTAAATCCCATTTACATCCCTTTTCATAGATAAAGATTTTGTTCACAGCTACCTCCTTCATGATCTCAACCAAGAATGTAGAAGCAGTTTTTGTAGACTATTCTAGAAGGGTAATTCACAGACGTGAATGCAATAAAATTCAAATCAATAGTAATTTTAAAGTAACAACTATACTTTCACTTTGATTTTTTCAAACAGCTCATTTTACATATGCAGTATGTTATTAATCTTATATATAGTTAAGCTGCAAATGTTGCAGTTGTTAGTAATGGCATACATAAACAAAAAGTATTATTGTAGGTATTGAAAAAATAAATCCATCGATGCCAGTCCGATCTCTCAAACCTTTATGGTTTGAGAGATATACCGTTTTAAGGTTTTCTTCCCCCTCCCCTTTCCCTGATGTCAGCTGTAAAGCTGACAGAAGGAGATTTGTGTCGGCCGACTCGAGGCGGCTCTTCAGCAGAGCTGAGATAGCTCTATGTCGAAAGAAATACTTCGCTGGAACAGTCTACAAAGTGTGCCTGGTTTGAAAGCACACTTTGTAAACTGTTCCAATTAAGTATTTCTTTTTAGATAACGCTATTTAGGCTCTGCTGAAGAGCCACCTGCCAGTCCCGCCAGTCCCCTTCTTCTGTCAGCTAGATGCTGACATCAGGGAAAGGGGAGGGAGGGGAGAACTTTATTACCTTATATATCTGAAACCATAAAGGTTTGAGAGATCGGAGTGCCATCAATGGATTTATTTTTTCAATATCTACAATAATACTTTGTATTTATATATGCCATTACTAACCCTTTAAGTTTTCATATACAGAATTTTCAGTCTAAATCATAAAATTCCATTAAGAAAATTCTATACTTGAGTGTTTAACTAAAAGAGTTAAACACTCGTGTCATTTACAGACACTTCAAGATAGAAGGAATTAATTGCCTCAGAGCTTTACTGATACCATTAGACTGGATGGTGAAATTGGATCTCAGAGATCCTTACCTTATAATCCTCATGTCACCACAACACCAGAATTTCTTTCAGTTTCTATGGAATGGGGAAAAAGTGGCAATTCACTTGCCTACCCTTTGGCCTCTCATCAACCCCATGGTGCTTCACAAAACTTTTGAATCCAGTAGCTTCTTTCCTAAGAAGCAGGGGAATTCAAATGATTATCTAGATGACATGCTCATCATGTCTCAAAATCCGAATGTGCTGTAGGATCAGCTTCACTGTCAGTTATTGACCCAATTCAGATTCCTTATGAATTGGGAAAAATCCATAGTAGTTCTGAACCAATAGATAGAATTCTTGGGGTTTATAGAAAACGCCTTAACATCATCTCTTCTTCTTCCAAAGATTAAATTAAAGATGATTTGAAAGGAGATTCAAACTATGTTAATAAAAAATTTCATTTCATTGAGGACGACCTCAAGAATTGTGGGACTCTTATCAGTCTCAATTCTAGTTATTTTCCCAGATTAAAAATGTTCCATCTTCAGAGAGGTTTGAGTTATATGGACATGGTTCAACTTTCCTTAGAAGTGCAGGAAGAATTAACATGGTGGTTAAACCACATTGAAGCTTTGAAAGGCAGGACGATTTTTGGCATGTCCCCAGATATCATTATAGAATCGGACACCATCTCTTTGGGCTGGGGAGCTCATTGTGGAAGTCTTACCACATGAGGCAAATGGTCAGATCAATTGTTTAGTGTTATTAGCAGGATAATTCGCGATCAGGAGTTTCTCCAAGGACATGACAAATTGTTGCATCCTCTACAAGATGGACAATGTGTCTGCAGCCAGGTACATCAATCACCTGGGAGGCAACAAATTGAAAAGTCTGTCCAATGTGGCTAAGGGTTTCTGCCATTTTTGTATCAACAGAGACATATCCATTCAGGCAGAGTATCTACTAGGTCTCTCTAAAGATGATTCGAAAGGAGATTCAAACTGTGTTGATAAGAAATTAAATTTAATTGAGGACGATCTCAAGAATAGTGGGGCTCTTATCAGTCTCAATTCAAGCTATTTTCCCAGGTCCTCTGCATTACATAGCTCTTCAAAAGTTAAAAATTCTCCATATTCAGAGAGATTTGAGTTATATGGACATGGTGTTTAAACTACATGTAAGCTTGGAACGGCAGGGCAATTTTTGGCATGTCCCCTGATATCATTATAGAATTGGATGCCAGCTTTGTGGGCAGGGGAGCTCATTTTTTGTCTCAACAGAGACATATCCATTCAGGGGGAGTATCTCCTAGGTTTCTCCAATACCATAGAATATGACATTCAAGATGTCTTTTGGACTCTTCACAAGTCAGTTTTCAGGAAAATCTATTTCTGCTGGGGTCCCCTACAGACAGATCTCTTTTGCATCGAGACTGAATACTCGACTGCAAAAATGTTTCAGTTGGAGAAGTGCTCCAAACGTGGAACGATTCCAGGAATTACGCATTTCAGCCTTTCTCAATGATTCCCGAGGTCATTCTTCATGTCAGTAAATAGTGTGCCACCTTAGTGATAATCACTCCATTTTGGACAGCTCAGCCACGATTCCCTCTATTCCTTGAACTCAATCATGTTACAAATCTTGCTGGTCGACACAGACATGTTGGTGCTTGGAACAGAATTTGCTTCTTACAATTTAACCTCTATTTTAAATTTTGGCTCTGCTTGTTTTCAACAGGCAAAGCATATAGAACAATCAGTTGTTATAGGTCTTCTAGTTCTGCAGGTCCTTACCATATAGATAACCTCTGATGAGTCAACATCCCCTAGTTTGTAAACACATGAAAGGCATTAAGTTATCTCGTTGTCCTACCACTGCCAGATATAGCAGTCTCTGGGATGTTACCATCGTTCTTCGTTTCCTTGTGTTTTAGCCAGAGAATGATAGATTAACACTGAAACAACTTTCAGCCAAACATACTGTATTACTCTGTTTAATCTCATTCCATAGAATTTCAGATGTTAGAGTCCTAGATATAACTTCACGTTCTTTTGTTTCAAATGGTGTAATCTTCCACATTTCTAGGAGCACTAAAACTTTATACAAATTTTCTATCCTTCCATTTCACACAAACCTAAGCTTTGTGTTGTACAGTGTTTACAGGCATATGAATCAGCTACTATTAATATCAGCAAAACAACAAAACAAACAAGAGCCTATAGCAAGCAATATAGTCAAATATTCCTCTATTGATAGTAAAGTAGAACTTATATGGCTGTTGATGTGTTCCTAGGGGAAATGTGAATACATGTGTATTGGAGTCTAAATGTTCTTATACAATAACAGATCAATCTCTTTTACTTTAATTTTGTGTAAATTCCTGTTGGGAGAAATCAATATTATTGATTGTAGTTTTCAAAAAATTGAAAATTGTGTTCTTATTTTCTGGTCCACTTGTTGTAAGTTCTTGATGTGTTGGGGTTCTTTGCAGCTGTCTATTCCCAGGGATATATAGAAAACACAACATTCGTGCCTGGAGAGTGAATGGGTTAAGATTGTCCAGATGGGTTGGTGATATTTATCCCAAATATAGATAGGAAATACACTATATGGTAGTTGGTATAAATATCACCAACCCATCTGGACAATCTTAATCCATTCACTCTCCAGGCATGTTTTGTATTATAAACAATCTATTCACGCCCCAATTTTCCTTTTATGACATACTCACTACATATCTATACTTAGTGGATTCTGGTGCACTATCTTTTGCGTTTTACTATTAATATCAGACCTGAAAACACAACCCATTTATTAATTTCACTCAAGAAACCTCACCTCCCTGTATCTTTGGATAATCCACTTTTCCTTAATTTTATTTTAAACCAATTTCTTATATTTCTTCTAATGTTATTAATCAGCTTTAAACTAGCATAATAGGAACCTCCGTTTTTGTAATAAAATTCTAGGATTTTCCTAACTCTGTGAAAGAAAGTCAGGATATTGTGAAAGACATGGAGATGAATATTACCCCCCCCCCCATGTCTATCCCACCCTATCACGGATTTCTTTCTCCTTTTTAGGATAAATTTTCACCTGTTGCGTCCTATCATTTTCTATGGGCTCCACAATTCTGAGACAAGTTTGGTATTTACAAGTTGATCCTTTTATTCATCAAGGAAAGAGGATATGTACCAGACTGCAAGTGTCTTATACTGCAGGCTGTTATGTGATTGGAGGAGGACCATGTTGAGGTGGAGTCTATGTCAAACTATATATTTGTATTGTTTTCAATGTCTCTTTTTCTAACATGTTTCTTGCTGCTGTCTGGAGTAGAAAAGAAGCTAAAGCATAATATTCGCCTCTGTGTCTTTAATAAAACCCTGACTTTCCTTCACAGAGTTAGGAAAATACTTGAATTATGAACTATAAACTAACTAGTTTACAAGGGCCAGAGGGGTGCCAGAGGGGTACACAACGCATTGCTTTGCAATGCGTTGCGTACCCCTCTGGCACTCAAAGGGTTAAGAGGCCAGTCCTGCGCTACGTCCTGCCGCCGACGCAGTCATGCACTGTAGAGACTGCCGAAAGCACAGAATGCTTCCAGCACAGAACTCCCAGCATTCTGAGCGTTCGAGCAGTCTCTACTGAACATGACAGCTTCGGACAAACATCCTAGCAAATTATTATATAGGTTTTTTAAAGGGATAGTAATACTTCGTTTTAACTTTATTTTATTTTGTAGGCATTAAAAAAACATGAAGAATGATATAAGTCTTATCTCTCAAACCTTTATGGTTTATGAGATATTCACAAGCAAAGTTTCCCCCTCCCGCCCTTTTTACCTACTGTAAACAATCTCTTCTCAGATGTGGAATCCAGTCCATAGACTGGACAGATAACAGAAGGGGACACTCTTATTCCTTTGAAAACAATGAAATCCCTGCCCCCCTTGACAAGCTTTTCAGGTTTTTCCGTTATCTTAATTGAAGATTGTCCCTCTCTGCAGTCTACCTGGGCAGCTCCCTTCTGCCCTGGCTGAAGTGTTACATCAGTAAAAGGGGCGGGAGGGGGACACTTTGCTTGTGAATATCTCTTAAACCATAAAGGTTTGGGAGATAAGACTTATATCATTATTCATGTTTTTTTAATGCCTACAAAATAAAATAAAGTTAAAACGAAGTATTACTATCCCTTTAAAAGGCTGCTGATAAAAATATACCAATAGCTATATGTGAATCTGACACACTACTAATGCACTATAACAAACATTTGAAAGGGTTACTAATATAGATATGTACAATGCATTGCAACATAAAGAGTTGGACATCTCTGTGGTACTCAAAGGTTTAAATATGCGTAAGGGGTTAATATCCTATGTATCAAAGCAAAAGTAGAGTAATGTGGGATTAGAATTGTACCTTATGAATGAAACAAAAAGTCCAGTTGAAACCACTTGATTTTTTTTTGTTTTTGCTATATAAGGTGCATTTGTTTTACACGAAAATTGCTTGTTTACTTTAATATATAGGGACTTATGAAGAAACTGTGGCGCAGTTCTGGGGGAAGACAATTGCCATTTATTTTTAAAGGGATAGTAATACTTAAAATGGAAAAAAAATATGTTGTAGGGTTTATCCCCCTGAGTAAAACAAGAGTACTCCCACTGCTGAAAGGTGTTTCATTCAAAAGTTATTAATTTTCAAATTTGAATTTTTTAGGTGCAATATCACAGTGGCCTGAAATTGTACAGTGGCGCTGTTGCTACACCATCCTATGGAGATTTATGGTCCCGGGACCAGAGCTGTCCATAGGCTCGTGTAGCAACAGCGCCACTGTACAATTTCAGGCCACTGTGATATTGCACCTAAAAATTTCAACTTTAAAATTAACAACTTTTGAATGAAACACCTTTCAGCAGTGGGAGTACTATTGTTTTACTCCGGGGGATAAACCCTAGAACATATTTTTTTTTACATTTTAAGTATTACTATCCCTTTAAAACTAACCCTTTGACTGCTACAGTCTTTAATGTTGACTGTCTATTAGAGTTGCCCTCAATCTGGGTGCCATAGCACTTGTGTCTTGGACAACAGCTTAGGGATCCATGTTCAGCTATAAAAACTTCGATAAACACGGGACTTCTTTTTCAAATGTATATTTATGTTAATCGTTATACTCATCATGCTCTTTTTTGTATTGCTGATTGTGAGAACTAAAAATAACTTGTACTTGTACCCATGATTGAGCCCTTGTCAAATCACCTATAAAACATAGGTTTTCCTTGAGAATTCTACACCAAACACAATAGTAATAAAGACACCTTAGAATATTCTTATATACCTTACACCTTGCTTCAGCTGTTTTGGTTTAGATTGCCTAGTATTGTTTGATCCTAAAAGGGTTTTGTTTTGTACTGTTAAAACCCTGCTGCCACTAACTATATTACTATTGTTATTGAAGCTCTCCATCTTTCTCATATCAAATTGTTCTCATTACTCCTTTGAAATCCAAGTTTTTTTTAGCACTGGTTACCTGTTTTCAAAAAACCCGCACTGTCACAACACTGTCAAGTTTACGAGCACACCTTTCACTGGAATCAATCTTTATTGCAATCATACGATTTCAAAACACGCACACACCTCAAGGCTTATGAGCCACCTCCGTATTTAATTGTTAAAATTCTGTATACTAATCCCACAGTATCTAAACCACACGGTTCTCTTCTTCTGAGATTACCACTATGGATCTCAGATTAACCCCTTTACCTTATTCTTCCTCATTCCCCCACACTCCTTTCCTCTCCCCCATCCACACCTCCCATGCCACCACCGCCCTTTTCTTTTTTTCCCCAGACTTGTACCTGAACAGCCTATGGGACGCCTTACTATTTTCTATACCTGTAATATACAAAAATGTATAATTTTAATATAATAACAGTCAATGATAAGGGTTTGAACAGGCCTGAGAAGGGAGTTTAACAGGTTAGCAGCCAACATTGTAATGGTCCGGATAACACATCTCCAAACAAACCCCCCCCAGAAATATCACAACAATAAATACCCAATCTCGTACTTTTCTTCAGAAACAAAGAAGAAACAAGGCATTCTTATCAGGGCATCCTTAAAGTGGATGCTTTTAGGCATTCTTATCAGGGCATCCTTAAAGTGGATGCTTTTAGACCTTAAAATTATACAAAATGGTCAATACATTCTTCTTAAAGGCCTACTACACAATAAACCCATTGTCTTATTGAGTGTCCAGATATAATTTCTTCCAAGATTTCTTAATCTTTGCAGACACTCCTATCATTCTTGGAGGTGATCTTAATGTTGCTTTACAACCCTTGTTCAATTCCTCAACAGATTTCTCCCACTTCAAACTCTCTTTTCTTCATCAGTTGTGCCTCAAGTTAGCAAACCTAAAGCTCTTGGACTCTTGGAGAACCCTACATCCTCACGATAAAGACCACATCTTCTACTCCTCATTCTTCATGTAGCAGAATTGATTATCTATTTCTTTCCCAATCTCTCTTACATTATCTTCAATACTCAAGAGTCAAATCTGTATTGTGGACCAATCACTCTCCAGTCTTTTTGTACCTATCAGTTCTGGATTTTCTTGATCTCCGAAGACCTTGGAAACTAAACTAATTGCTCCTTCAAGATCAGTCATCATTCCAATCCATCAGCAAAGCATTGAAGGAATACTTCATTTTTAATGCCACTCCAGATGTGTCTTCCCCTCTGATCTGGGAGGCCCATAAGAGTGTAATGAGGGGACACTTTAAAAAATTGGTGGCAAGCAAAATCATGAAAAATGGAATCACATAAATTCCCTGATACATACATTTTATCTTTGGAAGCAACTCATAAAAAACAGACTACACCATTGACTTATACTGAACTTACTAAAAAAAATAATTGAACTCATTGTTGTGACAGAATGTCACAAAATTGTTATGTGGATTAAGCATAAAAATGATATTGCATGGAACAAATGTGGTAAGTTTCTTGCAAGCCTAGTAAAGAAATGCCTCCTTCTTAGTTCAGTCACCCAAATACTCAACTGTAAGGGGTCTCCGGTTAAGTCATTCCCTGCAATAGCAAATGCATTCCCAAACACAACAAAGATTCATCTCTCTGTAGCAACTACAGACCCAATTCTTTATTGAATGTTGACATCAAAATCCTTGCTAAACTATTGGCTTCACCACTGAGACCCCATCCCCCCTCCTAATTGACCCAGACCAAAGTGATTTTGTACGGGATAGAGAAACGAGGCATAATACTACTACGGCCATATCACTGATGCAACTACCTCTCAAGAAAACACTTCCTCTTCTCTTACTTTCTACAGATGCTGAAAAAGCATTTGACTGATTGAGATGGTCTTACCTCAAGGTAGTTTTACAAAATATTGGTCTTGGACCTAACTTGCTCTACGCTGTTATGAGCTTATACTCGGCCCCATCAGCGAGAGTGAAAGTCAGTAGAATCTTTCCAGACCCCTTCACGATTACCAATGGCACACATCAAGACTGCCTACTCTCACCATACTTGCACTAGAACCCCTACTAATGCTTTATAGCTTAATTCGTGGCTATACTTTTACTTTTAAAACAGCGGCCTTTGCGGACGATATCCTGATTTTCATTTCCTGTCCACTGGACTCATTCCTTCCACTAATATCAATGTTAGTGGAATACTACCACCTCTTCCAAGCTAAGATTAATTATACTAAATCAAAAATTCTTAATCTCAACATATCCGGCAACACTATGCTTGACTAACTCAGAGGTATCCTCCTACATCCCCACCTTTTTTGTCCCCCCCCCACCATATTATGACCCTTTTTCATTAACCTAACTGTTTAACCTATCCCCCTTTCTGTCCTAGTATCCACTCTCCTCTCCCCTATGAAGCTGATCAGTATTTGCAGGCACACACTCAAATCACTCCCACCCCACTTTGCTCTTGTTTTCTCATGAAGAAATAATCACCCCTTAGTAAACGCATATTACGTTTTGTATGTTGTCTTCAGCTGAACATGATTTTGTTTACTTTTAACCATGAGGTTGTATGCACTGTAACATTGCATGTGCATAGATAAACTTTTAAGAAATTTGCTGCTTTTACCATGGAAATTCCTGCTCATAAAAAAAGCCATAACATTTCTGCCTTTTCGCTAACCCCAATAAATTTCCCTTAAGAACTTGACTGTTTTCCACCAGTGTTTTCAATGGCCTAAGAATTTCTGCCATAATACTCGTAAGTGTCAGACTTAGTGTGGTTCTATGGATACAGCACTGTGGGACAAGACTGGGGGGTCACACTGTGTGGTTTTATGACTACCAGCAAGGCCGGGCCTTACATAGGTCCCGGTGGGGCCATGGACCCAGGCGGCACTCTGACAGCGGTGGAAATTTACCACCCCAAGGCAAGTTATTTCGTGCACAGCATCTCCCCACTGCCCGCACTGATGACGGCTGGGACTGTGTCACATGCAGAGATGCCATGTGGAGCAGGCCTGTGCAAGTTTAAAACTGGCACCCAGACTGACGAAGAAAATCCCAGCATGGACCACACTGCTTCTCTGCATGTGACACGGTCCTGGCTGTCATCAGTGCAGGCAGTGGGGAGACTGAGTAAAAAGCATGAGAAGAGCCAGACAAGCAGAGAAGAGAGGGAACGAGCCAGAAGGAGAAGAGAAACAGGCAAGGGGGGAGGAAGAGGCACAAGGTGGGAAAAGAGAGGCACAAAGGGTGAAAGAGAGGCACAAGGAGTTAAAAAAAGAGGGGAAAAAAAGGCACAAGGGTTAAAAAAGAGGGGAAAGAAGAGGCACAAGGGGTGTAAAAAAGGCAAGGGAGTGAAAGGTATAAGGGGTGTAAAAAGGCAAGCAGGGAGTGTACAGGGCCGGATTTATAATTAGGCAGAGTAGGCATCTGCCTACAGGCACACCCCACAGAGGGGCGCCTGTCATTGGGATCATGCTGTGTTTTTGGTTTTTTTTGTTTTTTTTATATGCCTCACCTGCTGCCTCAACATGGTGAAGACAGGTCTGTGCCTTCTTTGGCACAGACCTGTAGCTGCTGAGCTTCTTCGTCGGGTCTTTAGTAATACAGACATTGGGAGATGACATCATCTCCCAGCTCTCTGCATTAC
Source organism: Rhinophrynus dorsalis (assembly GCA_037306005.1). Lineage (NCBI taxonomy): Eukaryota > Metazoa > Chordata > Amphibia > Anura > Rhinophrynidae > Rhinophrynus > Rhinophrynus dorsalis. The sequence continues at coordinate 346,734,657 of CM074723.1, read as the reverse complement.
TGAAGATTACACCGCTCGGGAGCTCCAGCAGCTACAGGTTTGTGTAGAAGGAGTAGGCACAGACCTTTCCTGCCACTGGACCACCAGGGAAGAGGTAAGAAACGGACACTGGGAGCAGCAGTGTGCAATATGGAGCTGATGGGGCAATATGGAGCTGATGGGGGGACAATGTGAGGGCAATATGGAGCGGATGTGGGCAATGTGGAGATGATAGGGGCAATATTGGTTTAATGGGGCAATGTGAGGGCAATATGGTATATGGAGATGATGGGGCAATGCAAGGACAATATGGTATATGGAGATGATGGGGGCAATGTGAAGATGATGGTGGCAATATGGAGCTGATGGGGGGCAATGTGGAAATTTGGAGCATTGTGGAGGTGTCAAGTGTAGATGGCAAATGGGGGGGCTTAAGATTTCTCTGCCTACAGGCTCCTGAGATGTAAATCCGGCCCTGGGGGTGTAAAAAAACCCACTACAGTTCTATGTGGTTTTAGGGGCAGGAGAGGGGTTAATATAATTAAGGATGTGGCGTGTTTTGGTGGACTGGGGGGGGGGGCAGCATTTCATCCTTGGAACCAGGCAGCATAATGTCTTGGGCCGGCCCTGACTACCAGTGGGACAAGGCTGGGAGTCAGTATGTCTGGATTTATATCTTCCAATGTTACAGGGTTAGATGGTCAGTATGTGTGGGTCTATGGTTACCAGTGCAATAGGACAAGACTGGTAGGGGTCAGAATGTGTGTTTTATGACTACCAGTGGGACAAGGTAGGTGAGGGGTCAGTTTCTTTGGATCTATATCTACACTGGGACAAGGCTGGGGGTTCAGTATATGTCATTCTATGGCCAACAGTGTTGCTGAATGGTCAGTATGTGTGGTTCTATGACTACCCTGGGACAAGGCTCGGGGGGGGTCAGTATGTGTGTGGTTCTTTGGCTTCCACTGTGCTTTTTTGGCTACCAGTGGGACAAGGCTGAGGTGACCATGCTTTCAGCAGCTTTCGCTCTCTCTTCCAGAACTGACTAACAATGCAATAATCTGACACTCTCTTTTATACAACAGGAATACACAAATGGAAAACTTTAAATGTGACAGGTAATTGCACTATCATCATATAGTGCACGCTTCTGGAACCCCTGCATATAATGAAGCAGGTAAGAGACAAAAGACGCCAAAAATGGATCTAGTTATAATCATATTAGTGAAAGTGCTTGTAGTTCTGATTCTTATGGCCAACACCAGTGGACCCCATTCAGAATTTTGTTAATTTAGTACCAGCATTGTGATAATGGGTTTGGGGTTTATATATAGTGAGCCCATGTTCCTGGCACTGTGTCACTCATGCTATTTTTGCAAATGCATGCTGACTAGTGAAAGTCAGTATTACAAGCAATTTCAAAAGTATGATTATAACAAGGTCCGAAACTTGTTAATTTTTTTTTTTTTTTTGCTTATGGCCTGCCCCTACCATCTGCGGTGATTGGTCCTGATCACTGCAAGATATTTGCCACTCAAAAGAGCAATTCTAAGGCTCAGCTGAGATTCAAATCTTCCACAAAGTAGGAGAAGATGAAGAATCTCCATCTGCCTGGTCCATCCCTTATTTTCACATTGCTTTCTCTGGTCTTCTAGACCTGTGAGAGGTTGGTGATCAACTCTTTGTGTTATATATATATGTATGTATGCTCGTGTGCAGGGCCGGCCCTAACATGGGTCCCGGTGGGTCCATGGACCCAGGCGGCACTTCGACTGGGGCGGCAATTTGCCACCCACTGTATGTCATTTTTGCGCCAGCCAGCCACTAGGTCTGTGTCCACACGACACAGGACAAAGCGTTTTGACTCCCTCCTGTGAGCGGCGCGCCTGCTGTGACAGTAATTATTGTGGCTCAGCCTCAGTCTGTCAGCCTTGGCAGGGTGTCACTACACTTTGTCTCCACTTTGTCTCCAGCCGGCAGTCACTTGTCACTGAGCCGGCAGCCCAGCTCTGACAGCGCGCTGGGTATCCGCTGCTCCTACATGCTCCCTGCTGTAGTACCCTCTCTTTGGGCTGTTGTCTGTCTCAGTTTATCCTCACGGGGTGGGGACAGGAGCCGGAAGTTGGAACCTCAAACACTGGTGACCTGCGCACACCGGGCGTATGAAGATGTCCTAGAGAGATACAAAGGTACAGGGAGGAGCGGTTATGTGTGTGAGGGGAGCTACCGAGCAGCACCGGGACAGACACAGGCGTGCTGGGGAGAGTAGGCGGCGAGGGTGTCCTAGCAGAACTCCCAGACCTCTAGGATACTTTGTTATTGTGGAATGTACCGAGTCACACAGAGTTATAGACAGACCCTGTCACAAGGAGGGAAAGACTGACCCAGTGTGTCAGGCATGAGAGAGAGAGACCCAGTGTCAGGCATGAGAGAGAGACACCCAGAGTGTCAGGCATGAGAGAGAGAGAGCAACAACAAAAAAAAGAGAGAAACACAAAGAATGCCCTTTAATTGCACTCCTAGATAGTATCCCTTTAATACAACGTATCAGAAAGTACTCAGTGATTAGATGAAGTATTTAGAGAATACTGACTCAATAGAAAGGGGATAAAATTTACTGTTATTTTTATCTCATTAAAATATTCGATTAATGATACATCAAGCACTAAAATAAAATACTGATATAGGTGCTTCTTCAAAAAACCCCATACAAAAGCGTTAATACTGTTTAAGGGCTTTGTTTAGAATTGTTTTGAAATGGCCCTCACTGTCTGAGTGAACATCTGAGTGAACTGCATGCACATCTGCAGCAGCTGTGCCTGACAGTACGAACGGCATTAGATGTGCCTTCCGTCCAGTATAATCTTTCTTTCATGCTGTATGCCCATACGCACTGCTAGGTGGACAGTGTGGGCAAAGTGGAGGTGGGCAGAGTAGGGAGGAGGACAAGGTTTGGAGGAGGACAGGGTGGGCAATGTGGACGGTCAACAGTGTGGAAGTGGACAATGTGGAGTTGGACAGTGTGGGCAATGTGGTGGTTAGTGTTGAGCTGGATAATGTGGGCAGTGTGGACTTGGGTAATGTGGAGATGGGCAGTGTTTGGAGGAAGACAGGGTGGGCAGTGAGTGGAAGTGGACAATGTGGGCAGTGTGGAGGTGGGAGGGTGGACAATGTGTGAAGGGTGAACAGGGTATGAGGGTGTACAGGGTGTGGGCAGTGTGTGGTGAGGTTGGACAGAGGGTGGGCAGTATGTGAACAGAGTGTGATGGTGTACAGAGTGTGGGCAGTATGTGGACAGTGTGTGGTTGTGGATAGGGTGTGGGCAGTATGTGGACAGCGTGTGGTTGTGGACAGGGTGTGGACAGCATGTGGAGAAAAAAAAATGTCCCCGGATTTAATTTAAAAAATCTGGTCACCTTACTATTTGAGGAACTGCTTATATGATGTGTAATCTCCTCAGCCTATCAGTCCATGTTTTCCCAGTGTGACCGCTACGCTTGGCGCTGAACCTGTTACACCTCTCTCTCTCTCTATCTCTTGCTATAACCAACATTTATAAATCATATTTATTCCTCCACCCTTCTCATGAAACATTTCAGTTCTATGTGGTTTTCAGGGCAGGAGAGGGGTTAATATAATTATGGATGTGGCATGTTTTGGTGGGCAGCATTTCATCCTTGAACCCAGGCAGCACAATGTCTTGGGCCGGCCCTGCTTGTGTGTGTGTGTATAAAGTATTACACAGAGGTGGGTTGAGGTCACCCTCAGCTTTTTCCTCAGGGCCCAATAAATTCTAGTTACATCCCTGGCCTTACTTAGGAGTGTCTGAGATGTAAATCCAGTCCAAAAATAAAAATGTTAATAGTCATGAATTAGCCGTTTAACTGCCACAGCTCACTGTTTTTAACCAGGGTTAATATGTATGGTGCAATTAGCTTAAAGTTCATGTGGGTGGCCACTTCTATAAACAACAATTAGATGGATATTCAATGACATCAATATGAAGACTACTTCAGAATATTTTCTTAGACTTTGCTATAGATGTATAGATCTTGGAATAAGCTCGACAAATTCCTACACTATTATTCAGTGGATCCAAGTTATCAATTAATGAACTTTTTTTTTACATTTTGGTAATTAGGCATCATAGAATGACAATTTGAGAGCTAATTGGGGACTCTCTCACCACTTGAAATATCTAAGCTATTATCTTATGATCTTTCCACATTTAAGTAACCTTTGTCTCATCTGAGCTTGTTCCCTGCCACTGGCTATTATTTCAACACTGCAGTTGCTCCCAGCAGCACACAAACACAATATTAGTTATCTGCTGTTATGCTCTTTGTTTTAAGAGGTTGACTGTGTGCTTGCCTTGCACAGTTCTTAAAATTATTTCTCCTTTGCAAGCAGTTAAATCCCAATAATAATTATAATAGGTATTGTACATTTGAAAAGACCTAACAAAAGTCACAAAAGCCCACACAAACAGTGAAAACTTTCCTATTTCATCTAAGCATAATAAAAGGAACCTGTAAAAATGTTTTTTTTCCTCTCTCCTCACTGCTCCCCATGAGCTCCCTGAGCCCTATTGTTATCCACTAATACAATGAACTGCCCTAGTTATGTGAAACAAGAATTCTCCCTGAGGCTACATTCATCCTAGTACAACCAGCCTCCGCGGTGATCTGGCTTTTAGAGGGGGAAGGGCAATCCCCCTTACAAGTGAGTGCACATCAAAGGGCATTTGTTTGTATTCTGAAGCTATGAGAATTCAGTGTTAGTTCCACTAACCTCCTGAGTTTTTGTTATCATCAGTGAAGAAGAAAACAGATTGTGTAGTGGTCTATTGTAAGAACTTCACTACCATACAGTTCAAGTTTCCTGGAGTTCATCATTAATTCATATAAACACACACACACACGTATAAGTGTGCATCTGAGTGTGTACTCATGTGTGTGTGCATGTGTGTGTGCGTGCCATTGTTTAAAAAAAAAAAAAGTCAGCCACTTGCAAAACAAAAAGTCAGAGCCCATGGTGGGGCATCAGGACCCCTCCTCATGCCCCCCAGCTACTGATCACCCAGCTGATTCAGCTGGGAGATCAACAGAGGCAACACAAGGGAGCAACAGAGATCCCCTGCTTCCATTCTACCCTGAGTACCTGGGTAAGAGTGGGCAAGATTCAGAAGCTCTCTTCCGATCCCACCCACTCCTACTCGGTAGTAGGGGTAGGATGAAAGTGGGGGAGCCATCTTGCTCTCCTACATCCTGACTATTGATCTTCTTGCCAAGTTGGCTAGGAGATCAGAAGCTGGGAAGCATCAGGAAGGGTCTTGATGCCCCACCACGAGGCCTGACTTTTAACCCTTTGAATGCCAATGCATTACGTACCACTCTGGCACTCAAAGGGTTAATAAAATTTCAACTTTTCAGTGCCACAGAGGTATCCAAAATATTGCAACACACTCAAGGTTAAAAAAAATCCCCAAAGAACAAGGTTTGCCCCTTGGGCAAAGCCATGCCACACACCTGCTAACAGTTGATATGTACACAAGATGGAAGTGAGATATAAGGTAATAAAGACACCATTGCTCAGTTCACCACCAAAGGAATGCCAGTTCAGTGTTGCTGAATACCTCCGTGTAGGCTATTCACCAGATCATGTGAAACATATCTTTTATTTGGAGTGTGTTAAAAATATAACTTGATCCATTATTACTGAGGTTAAATGCAATTAAAACCAAGAAGGCATTTTGCACTTAATGGTGCTGCTTATATTAAAATCATACAGTTTAATACATTTTATGACTGCTACTGAGAATGACTGTGTGTAAATTCAATGCAAACTACTAATAACCTGAAGACTTGAATAAACGGTAACTGTACAATTGATGGGGAAACATTCACCTTTCGTAATATACATGCTCCTAACTCCCTCAACCCACCTTCCCTTTCTTTTGCCCCTATAATTTAATATTTTCTGTCTTTCACACATTCAATATTACTGGTAGAAGGTAACTTCACCAAATAATTGACTCACATATGGATAGATCTATGCCCCCAAATACGAATCCCCAAGCCAAACAGAACCCAATACTGTAATTTCAACGTCTTCTAGTGTTGACTGATGTGTGGAGACACTTATATCCAATAGATAAAGACTTCAGCTTCTATTGGAATGTTTACAACTCGCAATAATTTACTTGTTTCTAAGGTCATCTTTGATGACACATATACAAAATTGCTCCATACATGAAATCATTATTTCAGATGATGATCCAGTCTTCCTGACTATGGGGTAGATTTAAAGGTTCACATTAAACCAGCTGCTAAGTAACACATGATTTACGGCAGATTTAAAAGTAAGTGTACGAGAATGGCTAACGAGTGTAGGCACAACAAAAACACGTAACACAAAAACCTGCGTTGCACCTGTTTTCGCATCACTGTGCGTCCCAAACACCCGATAAAACACAACTTAAGTCAAAATGTAACATTATGGCTGCCGTTGGCTAGCAACCCCAATTGATGCACAAACAAAATTCAAACCTACAGCCAATCCCAAGGCCCCAAAGTAGCAAAAATGTTCAAATACACCTATATATACCCGAAAATAACGGTCACACCTTGTCTGTGTTTTGAGTTTTGGCAAGCTAGATCACAGGACCCAGGAGTGGAGGATAGCATTTAGAGAGAGGGAGAGAGAGAGAGAGAGAGAGAGAGAGAGAGAAGCATACGGAGTAAGGTAGAAGGATTTTGGAGAGGGGAGATTTACATTTAAATAGATACATAGCACACTTCTGCACATATAACAAACACCCATACAAACACAAACACATACACATAAATACACATAGTCTTTTTTTACATCTTACACATTTTTTAAACTTTTTTTGACAGTGTGAATCTGTGAGTGAAAGAGTGTGACAGAGAGTGAGTGGGATCGAGTGTGTCTGTGAGGGCCTGTGCGAGTGCTGGATGTGAGTGAGTGATGGCTAGGAGAGGAGGACAGGAGAGAGAGCTGGGGAGAGTAGTGAAGGAGGAAAGAGATCCGCAGGGTGGAGGAGGAGCTGGCCAGAAGAGCAGGCACACAAAGGACAGGGACAGAACTTGCAGTGGGATGAGTGGTACATGGTGGGGACCACCACACACAAGCAGGGGCAGCGCAGGCAGGGCAGTCTGGTTCAGACTCTTCGCAGGCAGGAGGGGAGGATTAGGGATCCCTGTTATAAAGAGGAAGAGAACAGGGCCCTCGTGGAGGCTGTGCTGGAGAGGGAGACTATCCTGTTCCTGAGGGAGGGTCCCTGGCCTGGCTGTAAGCAGGAAGGCTGCCTGGAACCAAATCTGCAGCCGGGTCAATGTGGTGGCCACCTGCAGACGGGGCATGGACTCAGTTAAAAAGAGATGGGTCGACTGCAAAAGGCAGGTTAAGAAGAAGATAGGGGATGCCGCTCTGCACGCATGTGGCACTGGAGATGGTCCTCCTGTCCCTATCACCTTCAGCAGATGGGAGGAATGGCTGCGGCAGACCTTGTCGTCCACGCTGATTGAGGAGGTCCCTGGAGGATCAGACACTGGGGATGAGAGGAGCCTCCACACTACCAGTAAGTGCATTATCCCATAACCACACACCACATCAAACCACACAACCATCACACACAAACACAGACACATCCCAAAATATGCCCATCATTCATCTACACAACTGCACCAACAAAGCACCCTGAGGGTTAAAACAGGATGCAAGACAAGGACAAATGTCAAGGTTCAACAAGGCCCAATCCTTTCCAACTCCCTGGTTAACCCTCATGTTGCTGTGCTGATCACACACACACACTCCACACAAACCATGCTCATAAAAGTGTTGTATGTTAAATATCATTACTGTTCCTCCACAATGTCACCCATGTACCCACAGGGAAACCAGCACATAACCCCTTGAGTGCTAGAGGGATTATCAATGCATCAATCAACAATGCTTTGGCAACCTCTCCAGTACTCAAAGGGTTAACCAGACAACAAAAACAAGTCAATAGGCTAACGATTACATGCCACACAGGGGAAATTCACTAACCGGTGAAAAATAGATAATGGAGAGAAATTTACACTTTCATACCCTCACTTCACCAATCCCAATGTTAGTCTATGGAGAATATTCAATAACATGAATCAAGTTGCAAAGGTCACATTGTATAGACTCCATAGAAAACATTGCATATGGGGAAATGAGTTCACTGGAGAAGTCAGCATCATGTTCAGTTCATCAGGTCCACTTCACCGCTTAACGAATCACAAAAAGGATTGAGCAGGTCACAAATCACAGTGCCACTGAGAATAACTGGTTGTATGTGCAACACACAGGCCTTAAACAATTCCACAGACTTAAAGGTGAAAAAGTAGGCCTTGGTGTTGTGTATGCAATCATTTACTCTAACTTGAAATTATATATCTCACATTTGATTCACACATGGATCCTCAGGAGTGCTGATGCCATGGATGGATGGTACACCAGCCACTTTTTGCAGGATACATATGTGAACCAAATATGAACCATTGTAGTTTGGTCAACAACAGGCCATGAATTATGGATATCTATGATTGAGTACGGCTGCCTCACTCAGAAGGATGGATGGGCTCATCCAGAAAAAAAAGGCCTCAATCAAAGATATCCTTCAATACTGGCTTGATTGTTGCCCTTCAGGATTCAACTGGAACAGACCTCATGGACAGGATCCTGTCAAGTACATCAATCTCTGATTGCCAGGGTGGTATCCCATGCATCACAATGCAATGCATAGGATACCATCATGACAACCAGAGAGTGACATGTACAATCAGACAAAATCTTGCATTGTACAAGATAAACTGTAAACATAGGGATGAATACCACTTGAATCCCACTGCAGATCTGTTCAAAAAATATATGTACACAAAGAAAAACGGTCAGATATGTATATGGATAGGTACCTCTCAAATGGGTACAAATATGTCCCAAAAAGATGTGAACCAAGAGATCAGTTCAATACTGGTGATTGCCTTACTGCCCAAATATGTGCACCCATCACAAACTAACTCTTATTGATATCATCAGAATACACATACATAGTATATTACACCTTACTTAGATGGGATATACGAGGTATGTTTGTATTCATGATATGATATCAATAAAAGTTAGTTTGTGATGGTTGCACATATATATAGGCAGTAAGACAATCACATGTACTGAACGGAGCAATATCTGTCTAACCATGAGGGTAGGAGGGATAGGACTAACATCGATACACAGCTTTTTACAGTGCCTACAATATTACATCAAGGTGATATTAACTATTGCAATCCCGTTAAAGGAACAGTAATACTCAAAATGTTACAGTAAAAATATATGTTGTAGGGTTTATCCCCCGATAACGGTATCCCCACTGCTGAAAGGTGTCGTATTCAAAAAGTCTCACAGCTCAAACTTGAGTATTTCAGTGCAGGCACTGGTGAATGCTCCTGCTCCGACGGACATCTCACAATTACGCTCCTATCTTGGATTATTAAACTACTACCACAGATTCTTGCCTAACTTAGCTCACATTTTGCACCCTTTACACCGGCTGTTGGAAGCTAAGGCCCCCTGGCACTGGAGTGTGGATTGTCAGCAAGATTTCAAGGAGACCAAGGAGATGATCTTGTCCTCTAGAGTCTTGGTACACTATGATCTCCACAAACCTGTGACTGTGGTGTGTGATGCCTCCCCATATGGCCTGGGGGCTGTCCTCTCACACATAATGCCTGATGGGTATGAGCAGTCCATCGCGTTTGCTTCCAGATAGTTGACCCCTGCAGAACGTAACTATGCACACAGGAGTTTTTGCGAGCCAGATAGGGCATGGTTGTGGATGGAATCCACCTAATCCTTAATGACCTCATACAAGGCAATGATGCTGTGCGGCCTCAACCTGTAGTGATTAATCACCTCATCACCGGTCATTCCAAAGATGTGACCCTTGGGTGGTATACCCTGGGCCTTGGCGGTCGTCTATACATGCTCCGCTGCTGCAGGGGTCACTGTGGCAGCTGGGGAGCATCCTGTTGCTGCAGCTGTGCATCTGCAGGCAGATGCTGTCTTCCAGGTGGGGATGGGCTCTTGCTCTTGCACGACTTCTCCGCAGTCTTCTCATCAATAAGTATCCCAACATACTTATTGTTCTCTGTCTAACTCTCTCTATCTCTCTCTCCCTGAGTGGAAAACAAGCCACAAGTGAGTATGGTGAGCTGTCCCTTAAGTACCTGATAGGGCGTTGTGTAGGTGTGATGAGGTGAGTGATGACCAATGGGAAGGTGTTTGTGGTCCAGGTAAGTATTTGCAGATGTGTTTGTGTTTTAAAATGTGTTGTGTTCTGATTGCTGTGACTCTGTCAGTTGCGGGTGTGAAGTTGTGGGGTGCAGGTTGTGTCTGGATCATGCACAGGTGAGCTTGTTTTGTATTTGCAGGTGTCCGTGTTGTGTGATAACCCCCATTGTTCCGTGCCATGTTGTGTTGGTGTTTTTTTGGAGGTCCATATCCCTGTGGTGTTGCTTGTTGTGTGTGACTGTGATTTGTGGTGCATGGACATGTTTTTTGTGTTATTTTGGCATTGCACGGGTTAATTTTGCCATTTACATGCTTGTGCGGTTTGCTGATTGTCTTTAACTGTGGTTTCTTGGTAACCATTATGTGTCTAATGGCTAACAAAACTGGGTCTTAAGTTTTAGCCGTTAAGTGTATCTTTTTTCAGCCATTAGCAATACCGCACTCCTTTAAATGGTTCTGGGGAATCTTGTTCTATGCGTCTCAATGCAAGTCAGTCTATCGGCTGCAAGGATTTGTGAACTGCCGTTAGCTGTTCTTAAGACAGACCTTTAAATGGCTTACAATATATTAATGCACCCGTTAGTGCTTTTTTTTTTGCTAAGGCTGCCTTTAAATCTACCCCTATATCTTTTAAAGTTCCCACTCCTTTCTCATTTAACTGCAAAATGCTGACAAATTTAATCCTCAGTACTGAAGAAGACGGGGTTTTCTCAGGGTGTGGTGGCCACTATGCTTACTGCATGCAAACCTGTTTCCTCTAAGGCGTACCATAGAGTTTGGTACTCCTTCCTCTCCTGGTGCTCTGATAAGCCCAGTCTTGTTGGCCACCCTTTTTGGTGTTTCACAAAGACAAGGCAGTTCTTCACAGTCCTCCAGAGTTTCTCCCAAAGGTGGCCTATGAGTACCACATTAATCATGAAATCGTCGTGCCCTCTTTCTGTCCTAACCCTACATCCGACAAGGAGAGAGATCTTCACTTGCTGGATGTGGTGCGATGTCTCAAGTTCTATTTGCACTGCACCTAAGTCTGTTCACCAGTCTGACACCCTGTTCGTCTTTCCTGAGGGTCCCAGGGCAGTGAGACCGCATCCAAGGTGACCATAGCATCTTGGATTAAGTCTGCTATTCGTACGACTTATGAACTGCAGAAGAAGCCTGTTCCATTCAGGGTTTTGGCTCATTCCACTAAATCCGTTGGGACATCTTGGGCTTACAAGAATCAAGCCTCAGCTGATCATTTGTGCAAGCTGCCACGTGGTTGTCTGTGCACACCTTCTCTTATTTTTATTTTATTTTGTGAATGTTTGTTATGATTTTTTGTTTATTATTTAATGTAAGTGTGTGCAATTTGTTTGTATACATAAATATATATTTATTTATTTTTATTATATATGATTGTGTATATTATATATTAACCATCTAGGTCAGTTTGCTTCCTATATGATCGTTTCTCTTTATTGTTCTGTCTTAGGATTTCTTCTATCTTGTATATGCCAATTTGCATTGTTTGTAGCTTTAATTTTTTGTCATGTTTTCTTAAGTGGGGTTTTGGGTTATGCTAGATCACATCTTTTCACTGGAGCACTTGGCAATCGTTTGAGTACATGGTAATTTGCTGTGACAACCGGTTGGTTCGCAAGCGGTGAGTCTATGGAATGCATATTGATTACTCATTTAGTCACATGATAGACACGCTACACGATAGATCTGGTGTGACTAACATAGACACAGCTGGTGTCTTCTGATTTCTAAGACAGGGGATTTCTTGGGTTTTAACATGTTCACATGGTGCATAGATTATTATATAAACATTTGTTTGATAATGTGCAGTTTTGGTTTGACAAATGTCCCGATGAGAGGACTGAAACATTGCTGCTTGTAGTTTGTTTTTTTTAAATCCAAAACTAAGAGTGCATAATATATATATATATATATATATATATATATATATATACACACATATATATATATATATATATATATATATATATATATATATATATATATAAAGAGAGAGAGAGAGAGAAAGAGAGAGTTAATTCTGAATCACTCCTTAGCAGAGACTGGGGCAAAAGCATTTTGGCCCTGTATCTGCCTAACTGAGACCTACATATGGACAAATTAAATACATCCAGGAACTAATAGGAAGTGTCCACATGTACTATCCTGTATCACCAGTTTCTCTCTAAATTACTATTTAGACTTCATTAGGGGCATCTTTTGTAGTCTGAAATAAAATGTTCCTCCCAGTCTGACTTGGTACAAGAAGTCAATCCCTTTAGAATTGTTAATTTCTTTAGGATTGTCAGTGTGTTTTTGAAACTTTGGAATGTGAAAGCAAAAATGTCCAAGTATGTTGAATTTGAGTGTAAAATATGTTTAGTGGAATAATGTTACATAAATTCTTTCTCACAGTTCAGGCCACAGTTCAGATCGTTAAATTTGGTCATCAGCTGATACTCCCAGATGTTTCTGTCTCTGTAGGTTTGAAAATGTCCCATCAATACAGTGACTCTGAGATCTTAGATACAGTGTTCATTTTTGGAAAAATGACCCCCCCGCCCGAGGTACATCTCTTTTCACTTTATCACTGAACCTATGCAAATTCTTCCATTTTCTTAGAGTTTGTCCTGTCTTACCTACCTCTAACATTGAGAAATTTTGCACACTGAGGTTTGTATTGCATTGGATTTTATCTGGGTACTGAACATTGGTAGTTCTCTGAATTTGTGTGTCTGTGACTTTAGCATTATATACTTTGACTTTATATCCTTGACTGATAACATTTGTCCTGAGATTTTTAAAGTGTTTATTCCTGTTAAACTATGCTATACCTTAGATCTTGACTCTAAACAATAGAGTTTTGTGTGTGTGATTGAAACTATCATTTTTGCAATATTTTGACCTGTCTGTTGATTTGGGGTACAGAGATATGTATAATGAGTCATTTTTAATGCTGAATATTATGTTCAGAAACTTAATTTTCATGGGTGACGTTTGAGGTTAATGGTAGGATGTAAACTGTCTATTTTAGTGTTAGAGATAATTGTATAACCACCAATCTATCTGTCCCTATCTATCTAATATATAAAGGGGCTATCCAGTCTCAGTGAGGCTCTTTAGCCACTAACACGACGGGGTGGTTGGAACTAGTGTGACTCTCCAGTCACTTAATGTAGTGGAGCATGAAATATTATGGTTCTAAGCCACTGTAAGGAGATAGATCTTATGATAACAGGGCTTTCAACTATTGTATTATAAGAGCTAATCAATAAGGTGGCTCTCCAGACACTGCAAAGAGGGGAGAAAAAATTGCAAATAATTTGGTTCTCAACCATTTAATAAAACAATATGGCTGTTAAGACATTTCTAAGTACAGGGAGCTAGGAAATATGGCTCTCTGTCACTGTTTTGGCATTAGGGGAACTCCATCTTACATTCAGAGATTTTTTTCCAATCAATTAGGGTTAAAAGTTGGGGGATTGCCCTATATTTGGGGTTACCCTTTATGTGAGCAAATAACATTTGCTCCATTGTCCACCAGAGCAAGTGGTATGTCCTGCTTCCCCCACAATATTCTGACTTTTATATATGGGCGCCGGTCCCCTCTGGCTGTGGGGACTGGGGACCCGCCTAAGAGTTGGAGGGGCTGGGGCACCTCCTATTTGGTGGAGTCCTCTCCCTTCATGTTCTCTAACTCTACCCAAGGGTGCATTGAGGGTGGGGCTGCTGGAACTATTGAGTCCTTCTCTAGGGGCGGGGAGGTGGGAACCTTTCTACCCTTCTCCCCTCTTCTGCCCTTGTCTGTTTCATCACTGTCACTCACAGATTGCATTTATTAATCTCTGCCACACATCCCTCCTCTCATCACTTGCTTGAATCACGGGAGCAGCTACACATTGCCCTATCCCTCAGGAACCAGTCTAAAAGAAATGCCTTGCTTTTCTGTCTATACAACTTTTCTAGATCTGTCAAGTCTTACTGTGTATATTCCCTAACATTCTCTGTCCTTTCAAATTAACTTATATGCCAATCTGCATATTCCTGCCTCTGATGCCTGCACTTTCTCTGTTTGGTTTCAACTAGAGATGGGTGAAAATGTTTGCCTCAAACCAAATAATGGCAATTCTCAGTTAGTGAATAATTTCCATTTCCATTTTTCCTCTATTTTCTCCTAGCTCATTGCAATGAAATCAATGGGTACATTGAATTTACACACAACACAATCCAAATGTTATTTTATTTCCCAAAGGCATAGTACAAAAGGGGTATGAGGGTGCCTGTATTGGTGGAGTGTGGGGAAACACCTTGTAGTTTTAATAGTAATGCTGAATCCTCCCTGCCACCAGCTTAGCATATTCTGTGGGATGGAATCTTCTCAGATGCTGCTTTATGCCTGCTTGATTTTATCTTCCACCATACTGCCATGTATGTTCAGCACACCATAAAGCGTGCAATAGGTGGACATGAACTGCCACATCCTGACATGTACTGAATGGCTATAAGCTTGTAGGGGAGGTAAACATGAATTTGGTGGATCACCAGAAGATGTAGTTACATCTTCCCGCAGCAGGACCCTAGAGCAAGAAGGTGATGGCGAGCCAGATGTTTCGCTTGCCATCTAACCTCTTTGATTTCCACTCACCTCGTGTTGCCTTTGGGTAGAGTCAGGGGGTACAGCAACAGCAGAGCCTGATTTATTTGGTGGGGGTTTCACATAAATATCATAGTGTCTGTGTTTCATGTGTATTATTAGGGAGGTTGGGCCAAGATGGGTTCCCTCCTTTCCCCTTTTCACAGGCTTTTCACAAATTGTGCACATTGTCGTCACTGATGACTGCACAGGACTTCAGGGGGGAGGGGAAAGATGGAGAAGAATTGCCTCTTTCTTCTTCTCCTCCACATTCCCCTTCACAGGGGAGGGCAGAGGATGATGTTGTTGCTACTGTCTCAGAATCAGCAATACAACTAGGACCAGGAGTATTGCTGCTGCAAGTGGAACCTGTTCTAGTCTTGCATCACCGGACCCTGTTCCCACTGTGTCCACGGTGGTTTGTGGCACACTAACCTGCTCCTCTTCATCGTGCTGGCCTTGCAACTCAGAAGTAGCAGCAGGAATTACAGCAGCAGTAAACTCCAAAAATTTGCCACTCTCACGCTGGTGGTGGTGTTGATGCCCATCTCCATATCTGTCTCCCATTCCTTCTCACTTTGGGCTAAAAAGGCCATTAATGTCTCTTCCATCCGAGCTTCTCCACCATCATCACCACCACCACCAGTCCCTCCTTGCTGCTGCTTCTCTATTACAGATTTCTCACTGGTTGGAGGTGATGACAAAGGGTTCCCTACTGTTACACTTGCCATCTTTTGTTGTACTGAAGAAGGCAGACTGGCAGCACTAGCAGCAGACACAGACAGCTGATCTGTGCTCATGATGGTGGTATTATTGCTGTTAGCCACCAGTTCTGCCATCTTCAGGGATCATGTTCCATAGGGACAATGCTGTGGGGGTAAAGGGGCTCCCAGGGTCAGGGGAATGTTGTGGGCTCCCTTGACTGCTAGTCTGGCTACCCCACATCACTTCCCCTGCCACCTCAGCATCATCAGGCTCTACTACGGTCACAGTAGTCCCACCAGCTGCTTCACTATCGCAAACACCAAACACATCAGTTTCAGTCTCTGAGTCTTCCTCACTACTAGCATCACCCCCTCCCTCACTCCTAGTGCTCTGAGTCTGTAGCTACTGGATCTTAGTAGCAGCAGTAGTGGCGGAATCGCCATGGGGTGACAAGTGTGACTTAAGGTCTCCTGCAGTCACACTTGGCATCATCTCCTCCCCCCCATCCTGCGACACACTGGCAGGTGCAGACACAGGTAGATGCCTTGTCCTTCTCACACTACAATCCTCTTTTTCCTTTGTCCATGACACAAAGTTCCCCAAGATCCCTAGGGGTTATGTAGGGGCACTGACCATCATTGGGTCTAGGGATTCAACTGTACATCTTCTTTTGTAATCTTCTGTCCCCTTCATCTGTGAGATTCTTTCTTCTTATCTTTCTTCTTATCTTGTTCCTGAATGAAGAAATAAAAATCAGTTAAAGTCATGTCCATTTATATGTGCAACAGCTGTACGCTGCTGTCGCTACCAGTGGCTGAAAAACAGATGTAGGTTTATGCACCTCCCAGCCAATCAGCTTCTAGCAGGTTTCGTCCTCCCTTACTCTAGAAGCTGATTGGCTGGGAGGTGCCAGCCAATGGAATTGTGGGAGCAATTTTGAACAAAGACTGGCCATGTAAAAGCCAGTCTTTGTTCACATTTACCTCAGTATGTCTTGTGCAGAGGCCTGAGAGTTATAAAGGGAGGGGGATCTTTCTTCTGCAGCAGCAGCGTACAGCTATTGCACGTATAACTTCAGGGGCATGAATTCCTTTATCTGATTTTTATTTCTTCATTCAGGAACAATATAAGAAGGAAGACAAGAATAAAGAACCTCACAGATGAAGAGGACAGAAGATAGAAGATTACAGAAGAAGATTTACAATGGATGATAGGTAAGTGCAACAGCTATGGTGAATGGGTAATAGGATAGTGTCAGTGGTAGTATTGTTTCGCTTTCTTGTTGATGTTAGGGGTAATGTAGGGTTAATGTTTGGGAGGGTGACTGTTTTTGAGCTCATACTCGTATGACATTGTCAAACGTAGAGTGTTAGCTGTTTTTCTTTGATGTCTCCATTTCTCACGCTATTTAGTATGAGTTTTGTGAACAAAAAACACAACGAATGTGTTACGGTTTTATTGACACTCAGACATAGTAGGTGAGATAAAACACAGTTTTATTGAACCTACTGTGTCTGAATGTCTATAAAACCGTAACAGTGGAGTGTCAATAAAACCGTAACAGTACGAAAGGGCCCTGGAGAAGTGACAAGGCCCAGTATTTAAGGACAAATACTGGGCGGGACAAAGTCACTTCAGCCAATAAGCATCAGCAGTGAACAGAGACTGACAGAAAGTCGCCAGCATAGCACGGGCACCGTGATAGAATGTTGGGCAACAAGTTGGTTTCTGTGTCACAACTGTAATCATGGTTCCTGTTGGTAGGGCAATTGGATTTCAATGGTACC
The DNA here is from genome assembly GCA_037306005.1 of Rhinophrynus dorsalis. Lineage (NCBI taxonomy): Eukaryota > Metazoa > Chordata > Amphibia > Anura > Rhinophrynidae > Rhinophrynus > Rhinophrynus dorsalis. Next base: position 346,717,212 of record CM074723.1, on the reverse strand, counting down.
ACTATGTGTGTACTGTTTGGTATACATTTTTTCCCTACCGGCAGTTGTACCAGGGGCAATTGAATCGAGCCCTGAGACTGGAAAAAAGCAGCTAAAGAGATAGAGAGGGCAGAAGGAGATTGCCAAGGGATTTACTTAGCAAAATAAGGCTAGCAGAGGCTCATAGTGTTGGCAATGAGCACCCATATTAAAAAAAAAGAAGCAACTTCTGACACTAGGGTCCTGGCGGGGAACAAACTCAAAGTAAGCTCAACCACCTGATCCCATACAAATCGCAGCAATACCATCAAATATAGGGGACTCACCACCACATGGCGATCCAGGTGCTCTGCCTTGAAAGGTTCTCCAAGCCTGTAATTCAACCGAAAAATAGGATTGGGCGGCACTCCGAAGTTAAAACTGAGCCAGTTGATAAAATCAATATACTTTATTTCAATAATTAAAACATCACAATTGGCTTTCAGCTAACAGAGGTAGGTTCATATCCATATCAAAATTAGTAGGCAGTATAGAATTATCTAACACGTTTCACGCATACTGTGCGCTTACTCATAGATACACTGCTTCAATGATATAAACCAATATATAAAACAAATAATTAAGAGCAAAAAACCCACAACTGCCAATTAACATGACGTGTTATGAGGTGACATTTTGGGTCTTATCATCCGCATTGAGGCTTATTGGATTTTTATGTTAAAAACTCGCACCCCACTGGGTCTTAACCTAGAGTGGGATGTTAGTAACATTAAGTGATTGCAGTAAATGTCTCCTTGTGGTTGATGGACTATTATGCTTATGGCTTTCCACTGTGTGTCCCATTGGTCTCAGTGTGTTTTTTTGAGAGAGGAGTCTTTGTAGATATATTTTTATAGATATCTTTGTTATGCTGATAATTCTCATTTTGTCATTCAGGTGGTGTTGATATGGTTCACCCTTCGGACACTTTGTTATTTGGGTGGTTATGATACGATATTTATTTTGTATCATTTGGGTGCTGTGTTAGTACGGTTCCCTTTTCTTCCCTTCTTTTAGTGTCTGAGGGGTAAACAATGTATCTGTGGATCCATTCAGGTGCGATCCCTTAGTAAATTGTTAAGGTAGTATATTGTTGAGGTGATTATATTTGTTTTTGTATTTAAAGGGATTGACACCTTTATGTATTCAATTTTAGCCATCTTTGCCGTGATATTTGTTCTTTGGTCTAGTTTCAGTCTAGGGGTTAACTTGTTCAGCCTCAGTTTAAATATTGTGTATTGACCTGATTGGCTGTCTCATAACACATGTCATGTTAATTGGCAGTTGTGGGTTTTTTGCTCGTAATTATTTGTTTTATATATTGGCTTATATTATTGAAGCAGTGTATCTATGAGTAAGCACACAGTATGCGTGAAACGCGTTAGATAATTCTATATTGCCTGCTAATTTTGATATGGATATGAACCTACCTTTGTTACCTGAGAGCCAATTGTGATGTTTTAATTATTGAAATAAAGTATATTGATTTTATCAACTGGCTCAGTTTTAACTTCGGAGTGCCGCCCAATCCTATTTCCTGGCAGGGAAGACATAGAGGTGTCCCCACCACAACACCCTCAGGTTCTTCTATCTCCTCCTCTTCTGGTGTACCACTTCCATCAAAGTTATCTCCCTCCCCCCAGCTGATAGCAATTCTACAGATGTGAGGATGTGGCAGTTTGTGTCCGTCCATTGCACATTGGAGCATCTGTGGATATTCCATCTAACACAATTGGTGGCAGGGAGGATTCATTATTATTACTAAGTTTTCTTGTCACATGTCCGTACCAGAGTGGACAAGGGTCATAGTAACAGCAGTACTTGGTTTCTGCGTCGCCCACAGCTTCTTGCCCGCTACTTTTATATTCCTCTAGACTTTTAGAGGTCTCAAACAATTTATTTTTACTTTTATTTTCACAGCGTTTGTTACTACTTTCAGGACAGGTGCTTTCGTGCTTGTTTTCGTGCTTGTCAGATTCAACAGATGTTTGAGCTGCTACACTTTCTTTCAAAACTAGAATGCAACTCATTGTTAGCGTCAGTGTTCTTACATTGTTTTTAATAGTACTGGAGCTATGGTGGTGGTGGAACGTTTGGTGGGACTTTGAGAAACTGCATCCTCCTCAGGAGAAGAGGGATCGCCATCATTATTGCACACGCAGCAGAAACCAGGGCTATAGTCAGTTTTTGGACTATCACTTTACTCACAAGTCCCTGCCCTGCTCCTAATCCTTTCACTCTACCCCTTGTGTGTTTGCTGGACATTAATACTGTGTGTGTTTTTACTGTAAAGTACACAAAAGAAATTATTGAGATGTCTTATCCTGGCCCTCTACAAAATACTCTATCTTGATCAGGATCAGTCTGCTTCAGTCACAGCTTATGTCAGGGTCCCTGTCTCTGTCACCTATCAATTTTTTAAATTATTTATTTATTTTATTAACTGCTCCCCCCATCCCTGTCAATAAAAAAAGAAAAACACATTCACTGTTTAATGGCTTCTTTCCCCAGATGCCCCAAGCACTGAGATAACAGACAGTTCAGGCAAGAACTTGGATCACCTCTGCCTGTGTCCTCCCAGTCAGTCACACAGAATGTTGTGGTATTTGGGGTAATTCTTCTATGCTCCCTTCTCATACCTCCCATACTTCCATGTCCCTGACACAGAGATAACAGCCAAATCAGGATCATAGCTACCAGTGTCTTCCCAGTCAGTCACACAGAAGTGTGGGGTAATTGGGTTGAACCACCTTTCTCCTTTCTTGCCCCCTAGAATGCCCACAGACTCCCCAAATGCAGAGAACAAATGTCCAGCCTACAAGATACCCTAAACTAAGCGTCAACTAATTTTTATTAGCCTGTCTTCACTAGCAGAAAAAGTGCTGCACTCTCTTCCTTTCACAAACACAGAATGGCATGCAGTGGAACTCTGAGACCACTGCATGCCAGTGGTCTCAGGAAAATAAGGGAAACTGTGCACGTGGTAGGTAGACATTCAGTCTTCCCATTGATTTCAATTCAATGATTTAGGCAAAGAAAGTAGAAAAAACACTTTTAGCAGGAAATTTTCCCCTAGGCAAGGAGTGCCATTTTCTCCTGTTTTTCTTTTGAGGCAAAAACTTTTGCCTATCCCTACATATAACACAAAGAGCTATATAATGACTTCATGAATATATATATATATATATATATAAAAGAAAATAACCATTCTTCAGGCCCAATCTTTCTCTCATGGTCATATACACCATATACCTGGATGAATCTTAAATCATTTTCATATAAGAGATCTAACAAAAAGTTAAACAGTAGCAGCCAGTAACGTGAAATAAAAATACAATACATAGAATCACAAAAGAAAATAAATAATGGAAACAGCTAATAAAAAAATACCACAAAAAGCTTAATGAGAAAAACAAAAAGGAAACAAGCAAAAAAACCTCAATGTAAGTCAAATAATGAGTGAAAAATATGGGATAAATTAAAAGTGATGTCTGGATCTTAAATTTACATGATAATTGAGTAAGAAAAGTAATAAAACTGGATAACTGTGAATAAAAGGAGACAAGTTAATATGTGAGATATATTGATGGTGTGTAAAAGACAATAAGGAGAAAACAAAGTAAGTAGACACAAGAGTAGGTGACAATGATTTGTAAAATTGAGATATAACTGAATCCTGAATATGTGTGATAATAGACTGAGAATACAAATGAGATAATGAAATAATATAACTGTGCATACAAGTGTCACATAATGTATGAATTAAATTAATTTTGTAAGAGAAACAATTAAAAATATATGTAATGACAACTACTCAATGGTTGATTGTATCACCTTCTTATGGAAAAACAGAACTTCCTCTACCAACCTTTCCTGCCATGATCATTTCTGAACACACCTTCTGGCACCCAACACAAATGATTACAATAACAAACAAAAACTAAGTCTGTATGCCCCAGGTATAATGTGCAACAACTATATAATTAAATATGTGTTCTCTGAAAGCAACCCCCCACTTCTGTTACCAAATATAACAATGTGGGAGCCCAGGAAATAGTTAAACCATCTACTACCATGGGATTGGCAGTCTGCCTGCACAACACTCATATTCAGACTTTAACCAAAGTTTAAAGAAAGAAAAATGTACTTTGCTTTGGGTATTATTTACATCTGGCATACATATGCACAAAGTTGAAACAATAATATATTGGGTTTGACACACCAAAATAATATCTATGGAGATTACTGTGTATATCATACACAGGGTGCCAAATTCAAAATCAATTACAGTATAAAAAAAGAAAAAGCACCAAGTGAATTACCTACAGACACTCAACTCCTCAGAAATAACCACACAAAATAGTAAATCATTTACAGTATTTCAACAGTAAAAAAGCATGTTTATTGAGTTACAGTAGAAACCTGCTCCTGAAGATAGGAAATGCCCCCATACCCAACATCCCTATCTTCCCCCTCTCTCCCCGATACTTAAAATAAGAACAACATTGAAATTAAAAACAAACAACATATCACTAATGCTAGATGCCAGCATCTAAGTAATATTATCATTAACCAATGAAAGATAGTGAACCATGAATCACATAGATAAGGAGGACTAACTATATGAAAGAATTTCAAGATAATAACATAGAACAATTGTGGCTGTATCTATAATAACTAGATCCTATGTGCATATACTCTCCACAAATATTTCACACAATTCATGTCTTGATGTGTCAAGTAGTCCACAGGATACAGTTAAAGCTTATAGATGAAATAAACTATATGTGAAAAGTTCCTCATAGCATGACAGAGATCCAAGCATATAAACAGCACTTCAACCTGATGTTAACATAGGGACAGTGACTCACACCTCATATATGTATCTCTTGCTCTTGCTCACACTGGGATCTGCAGAGTAAACTCATTCAGTGGACTTATTATCTTAAAAAGGAGCATTCTCACCGCATCTGAGTGATATCCTCCGGTCTCTGTTGTTACCGATCCACCTTGGGTGTGAGTATTACTACTTATGAGGTCTCTCAGTGATCACTCCGTAACTTGATACTCTGTTGTCCTTGGTGCTGCTACTACTACTGGTGTAGATGTTGATGCAATTCTACTGCTGCTACGACTACTAGGTGTCAAGGGTGCAGCTCTTCCAGCAGCAGCAGAGGCACATCATAGCTAAGGTTGAGGATGTTAATAACCTATGTTGCTGTTGTTGTTGCTGCTGGTTACTCAACACAAGTGTAATTGGCTGAGTGGGACTTGGACTTGGAAGCGGTAATGATGCTTATTATGACTGACAGGATGACTGTGTACTTTTTGCCATCTTTGCTTGTCCAGGGTCAGAGTTTCCAATGGTTTTCTCAAACAGTTTATAAATGGGCACAGGGCCCCTTTTCAGTGGTGGAAGATTGAGCCTTTGCCTTTCTGCTAACTTTGTGGCCATGTCATCATCTCTCTCACTCTCAACTTCATCTGTATCTGTACAAGAGGAGGATGCTAGAGGGATATATTCTAGATCTGCATCATCATCTGTCATCATTAGGTCATTGACACAAGAGAGGGCTATAGGCCCTGCTGAGACAGTGGGGAGAGTGTGAGAGTGAAAGGGTTAACAACACCAGATCCCTGGTTCCCAGTTACTTTTCTTAGCAAACACCAAATTAACCCTTGAAATCTCTACTGCACTATCACCCTGGTACTAAAAAATTGCTGCCACCACCAAGACTTTATATCTGGGCATATTAGGTTACCCCAAACACAACAAAATTACAGTATACAATCACCTTAATAATCAGGCATATAGAATTAACCCTTTAGTAGCGTGTTCTAACTGAGCTTCCTTCAGAGTAGTGAGTTCATATTAGAGAACAGAGACAAGAGCTGATTAATTAAACATTTAATCTGAAAAAAGGCTTCACAGTGTTATGTACAAAAATACAGAAATGAAGATTACACATTGGCAAAACAGTCCATAAAATAAAAGGAGAGGAACACAAGAAATCCCTACATACAATTACCTATATATATATATATATATATATATATATATATATATATATATATATATATAAAAGAGTCCTTGTGGGAACTTCAGATGGTAAATGTTCTCCTTCCAGTTGTTACAAAGAAATTCCCTGTTTTCTTATCCAAAATCCATATTAAATACATTCCACAGTTGCTTCTAAGAGGCCAGACCCCCTGGATATTACCTGGGAGGGTCAGGGGCTCGGACTGACAGTTTATAGCCCACTCAATCAGACCTATCAGGGATGTTACTGTAGAGTTCTACCTGAAAAGTCATAAGGCTTCCCAAAACACGCAATTTACAGCACACCTCTATAATGTTTTAGTAATCACATTCCTCATATTTGTTTGAATATCTGGACACCAAATATGCTGGGTCTAATTTGTTGAAAAGTGGTTATTCTTGTAACTCATAGCAGGAACACCTCTCCCTGGCATGTTTGGTAACCACCAAAAAGGTAAAACCTGAGCATTCTAAATATATATTTGTATTGAACCTTTTTACACTATATAAACACGTTTCCCCTATTTCATATTATGTGGCTGTCCCCTGGGTAACCCCCATCAGAGCATATCTTCCAATACATTTTATGACTCCTTATGTCCTACTCTGGCGATTGTTATCTGCTCATTTATTTGATGTCCTAGGACTGGTGCACTTTGAATACATACCAGAGGCCTTCAAATGCCAACTCATGCCTTGGCATGACAGTCATCCTCAGCATTAGCATCGCCCGTCACTTCTTGCCCACTACCCTTATATTCCTCTAAGCTTTTAGAGGTCTCAAACAATTTCTTTTTACTTTTACTTTCACAAAGTTCACTACTACTTTGAGGACAGGTGTTTTGGTGCTTGTTTGTCTCACTGTCAGATGCAGCAGTTGGTTCAGCTGCTACACCTTCCTCCATTATGCCATCATCAATACTAGAATGCGACTCATTCTCAACTTCAGTGTTCTTCTTATATTTTTTTTATACTACTGGCACTGGTGGTGGAACTTTTAGTGGGACCTTAACAAACTGCATCCTCCTCCCAGGAGGAGAGGGATAATCTTTTATTGCACGCGCTGCAGTAACCATGGCTGCAGTTAGTTTTTGAACTATCATTTAACTCTCATGTACCTGTACTACTCCACCTTTCCCACTCCCCCTGCCCCTTGTACATTTGCTGGACATCACTCAACTACTGTGTGTGTTTTTACTCTTCAGCACACAACACAACTGATGGATTGCCATGTCTTGCTTTAGCCCTCAACAAAATTCTCAATTTTGTCTACTGTCTATCGAGTATGCCTCAGTTACACAGCTCATGTCAGGCTCACAGTCAGCTGTCTATCATATATATAATTATTATTATTATTATTTTTTAAACAGTTGCCCACCCAATCTTATTTGTGATCAACCTCCTATGCTCTCTTCTCTCACCCTATTACGGTTTTATTGACACTCAGAGACAGTAAGTGAGGTAAAACGCAGGTGTATTGAACAAACGTAAAATGACAATAACCCTCACGGGTCCAGTAATATATACACAATATAGTACTGACACAGGACAGGTTACAGTAGTAAATAACCACACGGGTCCAGCAATTGTACAGACAGTGATAACAATATACTGACACAGGTCAGGTAATACGTGTGATCTCAAACAAGGCAGCAGTGAACGGGTTACTAATAGGCCAGGAAGACTGACAGGTCCTATTAGCGCGAGGCCCTTAAGACTTTCACTTGGGAGGGAGAGTATAAACAGCGAGTAATGCCACAGGAGTAAGCGAAGGCCCTTAGTAAGCTTATAGACTGCCATAGCAGTAGCGGAGGACAGGCTGTGTGCCCAGAGGATGCCCAACGGAGACTACAACTGGTGGAGAACGGCCCTTTCCCCCCGTGGGGATAGATGAATGCTCAGACCAATGTCGACTGCCGAGGTGGATAGTAGCCTGAGGCGCCCGAGGAAGACCAACCTCAGCTAATGGCAGGAGTATAGGTCTAGCATACCGTGGCACAGAATGGAAGGCTCACACCGGAGTGTCACCCGCGCGACATGGAACTTAACCGAGACCAGGCTGCAAGAGTGATAATGCGGTAGGCAATACTGCCCGGATGCCAAGCCCAACGAGAGCCACAGAAGGAGCAGCAGGCAATCCTGGACAGATAGTGAGCGGAGGTCCAACGGGTCGGTACACAGAACAGGGACAACAGCCAACTGGAGTCGGTGCACTAAGCAGGCAGGAATGTCAGCCAATCCAAGTCGATATACAGAGCAGGAACGTGAGCCAGGCCGGGTCAGTACACAGAGCAAGAACGTCAGCCAATCCGAGTCGGTACACAGAGCAGGAATGTCAGCCGGGCCGGGTCGGTACACAGTGCAGGAATGTCAGCCAATCCAAGTCGGTACACAGAGCAGGAACGTCAGCCGGGCCGGGTCGGTACACAGTGCAGGAACTTCAGCCAATCCGAGTCAGTACACAGAAACACCATGAAAGGGCAACAGCGAAGTGACAGGACCCAGTATTTAAGGACAAATACTGGGCGGGCCAATACCACTGCAACCAATAAGAGCCAGCATAGAAGAAGACTGACAGAATGTCGCCAGCATAGCATGGGCACCGTGATACACCCCCAGACACATCCAACATAGTGACAATAACAGTAAGATCAGTAAGGAAATTATTTGGGCTGCAGCTAACTATGTCTTCCAAATCAGTCAGACAGGATTTTGGGGTATTTGTGTCAAAGTCCTTTGCTTCCTTGTCACACGCCTAGACACATCTAATACAGATTAATAATAACAGCAAGCAAACTGGACCCCAGCTGCCTGTGTCAGTCAGTCACATTGAATTTTGGGATATTTGAGGTCAATCTCCTTCCTCTCTTCTTGTCCCACAGAGTACCCTCAGACACCCCTATTACAGAGAACAACTGTCCTACCTAAAAGACTTCCTAAACTAATCTTCAATTCCCCTTTATTTGCCTATGTCTGTAGCTCAAAAATGTGCTGCTCTCTCCTCTCACAGACACAGAATGCCATGACAGCCTGACACCCTTTTATATGCTTCAGGAAAAGTAGAGAACAATGCCATGTGGTGGGGAAAATTCAATCTTCCCATCAATTTCAGTGCAATGAACTAGGCAAGAAAGCATGAAAATGGCAATTTTTGTGGAAAATTTTACACCAAGCGGTAAGTGCCATTTTTCAATGATTTTGGTTTAAGGCTAAAGTTTTTACCTATCCCTAGTATTTTGTACCTTGGTATTGGGTCTCCTCACTTCAATCAAAAATTATTGAGCAGCTAAAATACAATAGTATTTTCTAGAACAAAAGAAATGTGCTACATGTACATATATAAGAAAGAGCATATAATGCTGGTGAATACTGATTGGTCACCATGCATAAATGACTGCTTTACTATTTCAGGCACACAACACAAAGTTATAATTTTTCTTGCACCTATTCACTGCCAAATACACCCCCTGACTGGATACATAGTTCAATCAGTCTTTTATTAAATGCTCACAGGTCTTCAACCACTTTAAGTTACAATGAAGCTTTCTCTTTAGTTAGTGTAGGATAGCTTGGGGAAGTTATTATTATTATTCTTTAATTATATAGCTCCAACTTATTTTTCAGCGCTGTACAATAGGGAATAGACATACAGAGATATTAAATTGTACAAATCGAATGTGGGGAACAAAAGGATTAGCGGGCCCTGCTTGTGAGAGCTTACAGTCTAGTGAAGTTAAAAGTTAGGTTAACATCATGTTAAAGCTAGATGAATCCCTTTTCTTTAAAGATTACCTGAACAGGGTAGCTATGGTGTATGAAGCCATAGCACCCTCTGTAGTTGACAAGTCCAACATTTGCTTACCTCATCATGTCAGATAACATGCTATCATCGACAACAATATCTCTAGTCATCTAATAAAATCTGATAGGTCTTAACCTTGCTTTTGTTTGTGTACATGGAACTATTGCTATTGTGTCTGGATTCAGCTCTCGATTCATCTATACTATGTTTATTGCAGGCACCAGCAGACATTTCATTAGCCATTAGCAGACAATGGATTAGTAACTGTCCATATAATTGAGCAATACTCTAGAGTTCTGGTTTTATGTTTATATTTATATTTATCTCCAAATGAAGTGTAGGGCAATTGGACCATTCTCTTTTTATAAACTTTGATGCCCTGTGACTAGCACAGTTCCCCATTTTTCATCCAGACATATCCTATTGGGTATGATTCAGACATTCTCTAGCCCAGAAGGATGCTTCATAGATTTCCTCGTCTTCTAGGGAAACTGTTCTAAGGCCACAGCCTTTTGTAGGGGTATTTGATTTTCTATAGCCCGCTGATGTATTCTTTCTATAATTTGCCACAATTTCCTATCTTCAACACAGCCAAAACTGTAACACCACTTCCCTGGGAACTTAACTCAGTGTAACGGGAGTTGTGGAGAGTGACACTTACCTGTAGTTCATGTGGTGTGCTGGGCCTCTGCATATGTGTGATTGGAGCAATAATGCATTTGGCAGTGTCTCCACCTGACTGAGACCTCCTTATGGAAAGAATATATACAGCCAGGAACTAATAAGAATAGACCAAATGGACACCAAGACATAAGATAGAAAAGCCTTTACCCTACACAACAGGGGAATGTTGGTAAAAATACAATCTTACAAAATGAAACAACCCCCAAATATAGATTCCCAAATAATATAATTTCCCACCCTGTATTGCAGCCAAAATGTTGGTGTACCACTGGTGTTCATTCTGAGGTGGGCTCTCAGCTACGTAATAGAACAAAGTGGGAGGTATATAATTATAACTGACTTTCCAGCCATTTCGTAGGACAGGCTGCTAGGTAATGTAGCTTATGGAATGACGGGAGCTTGCAAATAACAAAGCTCTCCAAACACTTATAACATGAGGGGAGGCTTAAAAATAGTGTTATGTGGCTACCAGCCGTTACATATAAGTGGCGGCCTAGTGCTTTCTGTGTTGGTTTTACAGCAGGCTCTGCCTCCTAGGGTGATCTCATTTTCCCTACAACAGCCAAGTTCACTAAAAGTGATATATAAAAGCATGCACAAAATGATTAAATAAAAGCTGCAGTTGATACACCACTGCTTCAGTCCCATGGCCTTGATAAAGATTTCCAAACAGATCTGAATGTCAATGTTTCAAATACGGCTTTTTATTTATTCATTTTGTGTGTACTGGTATCTCTTTTCTTATCTTATAATATAATATATTATCTTATAATATATAATATATAATACTTTCTATATCTTACAATATGTTGAAATATATAGCATGTTGAAGAGAAAGAACTTGAGTAGATGGACAATTACCTAGGTTCTCACCAGGGGAGGATATATAGCAAAGAAGTAGACACACTCAGTTCAAAGAGGCTGATGTATTATAAAGAACTGGTGTAACTGTAGAACAGACCAACTGCACCATAGGGAGTTGGTTGGATCTCTATGGTGCAGTTTTTGCTTCCCAATGCTATAAAGATATCAGAAACATTAAAGTGGTTAAAAGTCCCATTAAAATCAGTCAAATGTTTATTTGTCCCTTGAGGTGTAGTTGGTTTGTCCCAGAATTCCTTATTCTTTATACTATATCATCCTCACTTTGTAGATTTATTGTATTGACATTTCTGTCTAGCCTAAGACGTTTCTCACATTTAGGGTAAAACCTAAGTGTCTGTACTTGAGAATTTGGGGATATATATCTATATTTACTTAACAAATGTTTGTCACTGACCCTTGATTTATTAATATTTTTCCTTTCTTCCACTTTGTTAATTAAAACTGGAATATGTCCTCATAATGGGAGAAATTTTCTTTCACAATTTATGAGTAATGGAGGGGGCGTAAGGGAGACATTCACACACACAGTCATATCTTATGTGAGTAATAATCACCAAGGGAAAACTTTATTCAAGTGTTAATGTCCATATCATGTTATGAATAGGTTAAATAAACAGTAATGTTTTATTTTAATTGTTAATGATTTAGAAGTATAGAAACTTTGACACAAGCTTTCCATAGACAGAAATAGCCATATAACCATCTGGCAGAAAAAAAATGTTAGGGCCTTGTTCATCAAAATAAAGAGGTTGACTGAAGCAAACCAAAATCTAAAAAAAAAAAGAGTTAACTTTTTGAGTACCCGAGTGGTAGCCAACCCATTTCAATGTTAAACCTTTGGGTGCCAGAAAGGTATTCAATTCATTGTGTTGCTATGCATTGAATACTGCTCTGTCACTAGGATTAAGACTTCCCGTTTAGTAACTTTTAAATAAAGTATCTCCAAGCTGTGTGATTATCCTTGTTTTACTCAGTCAGAGAAACCTTACGTTGTGTATATAATTTTTTATAATACGGGTTTACTATCCCTATATTTTTTATTATTTATTTATCCTGCTTATATTCTGTGTATTTTTTCTCTTGAATAAGCTATGCCACTTCCCTGTTTTTGCCATGGTTATGCAATCTTTTAAAAAATCTGCTTCTCAATTCATTAGAGACCTCACTATGGTTAATATCCCCATTTAAATTAATGGACACTTTTATGGTGCAGTTGGTTTGCCTAGTGTCAGATTTGGTAGTAGGGAAGGGGTAGCCAACCCTGGTCCTTAAGGTCCTGGAAAATCTGAGGTGAATTTCACTTAAAGGGGAACTACCACACCGCAAAAACTGTATCTTAATTAAGTCTTCATCTGGCGACTAGCTGCTTAGTAGAGTTAGTCACCAGAAATATTACCTGGTTTAAAAGATTTTCGACTTATTCAGAGGCTGACAGTAGCAGGAAGCATATCTAAAAAGGGTTATATTGAATGGACTGGCGCTCAAATCGCTCTTAGGGTTAGTTACCCTAAGGTTAATGGGGGGATCCAGATGTCAACCCCTTGATCGCAAGTAATAGCCTGACTCTTGCAAGCCCAAGAGCATAGTTGAAAATCTCTGATGGGTTCTTGCTATATGCATATTGCTCTTAGAGTTAATCACTGTAGGGGTAATCGGGGAATCCAGACATGGACTCCTTACTCACAAGTATCTAGAGGGATAAGGTTCACCTCATTGATGAGGACCAATAAGGCAGACATTTATGTCAGAGTTAGCTGTTTCTCTCCTTCAGAGATTCTTTGTCTGGCTTTTTTATGGCTGGACTGTCATTTTGACAGGACCTGTATGATATGTTTTGGACTATTTCTTCTCTGTGTATGGCACTTGTGAGCTAAAAGAGGTTGTACCCTGGGTGCAGGACACAGCACTAGTGAGATCTTTACATGCCCTTGCAAGCTTATGAGCCTAATTCAGCATCTCCAGATGTAGACCTCTTTCTCAAAGAGCCTAGAGGGATCAGCTGCACCTCACTGACAAGACCCAATAAGGCAGAAACATACATCTGGGGTTAGCTGTTTCCTTTGTTCAGAGAAGAATTGTCTGGCATTTCATGGCTTGATTGTAATTTTGGCAGGACCTGTATGATATGCTTCAGAATATTTCTTCTCTGTGTATGGTACTTGTGAGCAAATAGAGCTTTCACTCTGGGCACAGCACACAGTCCTGGTGAGCTCTTTGCATACCCTTACAAGCTCATGAGCCTAGTTGAGCATCTCTGAATTCTTCTCTCTATATGCAAATTGCTCTTAGGGTTAGTCACCCTAAGGGTATAGGGGGAATCCAGACGTGGACCCCTTGCTCAAAAGTGCCCTGGAGGGATCAGCTGTACCTCACTGATGAGGCCTAACAAGGTTGGAATGTATGACCGGAGCTAGCTGTTTCTCTTGTTCAGAGAAAAATTGTCTTATATTTCCTAGTTTGACTGTAATTTTGGCAGAACATATATGATATGCTTCAGAATACATCTTCCCTGTGTATGGCACTTGTGATCTAAAACAGATTACCCCCTTTGGTACAGGACACAGTGCTATAGACCTCTTTGCATACCCTTGCAAGCTCATGAGCCTAGTTGAACATCTTTAACTTCTTCTCTCTATATGCAAAAAAAAAACAAAAAAAACAAACAAAAAACAAAAACACATGCTTAGAGAGAATAGCTGTACCTTGCTGACAAGGCCCAATGAGGCTGAAACATAAGTCTGGGGTTTGCTTCCCCCCCCTCACTTGTTCAGAGAAGAATTTTCTGACAATTTGTGGCTGGACTGTCATTTTGGCAGGACCTGTATGATATGCTCCTGAATATTTCTTATCTTTGTATGGCACTTGTGAGCTAAAAGGCATTGCACCCTGAGTGAATGAAACTGTAATGTTAAGCACTTTGCATTCCCTTGCAAGCATATGCGCCTAGTTGATCATCTCTGACTTTTTCTCTCTTCATGGAAATTGCTCTTAGGTTTAGTCACCCTAAGGGTAATGGGGGAATCCAGATGTGGACCGCTTGCTCACAAGTGCCTAGAGGGACCAGCTGCACCTCACTGATGAGGTCAAGTAAGGCCAAACAAAGATGATTACCATACAAGAAGATCTCTTTCTCAGGACATTTATGCATGTGAGGGGGCTGTGCTTTGTGGCAGAAGAAACAGCCCTGCACGTGTGTTGGCAGTGCCCATTTGTATAGGCTTTGTTGGATGCCTTGAAACTTGAACTTAGTGACAATATTCACAGGAAGCACCTATCTTACCATTCGGTGCTTTATGGACTATTTCCAGGCACACACACATTGGATACTATTCAGGATGTCTGGCGCATCATGTGTTGTGTAAAAGACGCTTTGTGGTTTGCCAGAAATCATCTGGTACTGAGGAGAGAGCAGGTGTCAATCCAGGACTGCCGAAGGCTAGTTCACAGCCTCCTCAGAGACTATTCTATCATTGACAGTCTGGGAGTAGAGGAAGATTAAACCTCCCTCCCATGGCCCACTCTCACCCCAACCCCTACACTGCTACCCCTACCCCCTCCCAACTGCCCCAAGCCCCAGCCCTTGGCCCACCACCACCATGCCCCCAGGCTTTTTCTTGATGTACCAATAAAGTAATAAACCATGTAAAAGTGCTATACTGGAAAATTTAAAATGAAGGTTTGCATTGTTGATATATATGACTTATGTATTGTGAATTGTATCTGTCAAAAGAAATTTATGATTTGAATATGCAAATAAAGATTATTTTCAACCGCAAACAAAGCTGAAACGTATTTTGGAGTTAGCTGTTCCCATTTTTCAGTGAAGACTGCAATATACATCTGGGATTAGTGGTTTTCTTTGTTCAGAGAAAAAAAAAAAAAAAAAAAAAAAAGTACATGTTGGGGATGAGCTGCTTCCAATGTTCAGAGAAGAATTGTTTGGTAATTCATGCTTGAATTGTCAGATTAGCAGGACCTGTATGATATGCTTCAGAATATTTCTTCTCTCTGTATGGCATTTGTCAGCTAAAAGAGATTACACTCTGGGTGCAGGACACAGTCCTAGTGAGCTCATTGAATACCCTTGCAAATTCATGAGTGTAGTTGAGCATCCCTGATTTCTTCTCTATATATGCAAATTGCTCTTAGGGTTGGTCACCCTAAGTGTAATGGGGGAATACATACGTGGACCCCTTGCTCACAAGTGCATAGAGAGATCAGCTGCATCTCATTGATGAGGTCAATAAGGACAAACAAAGCTGAAATGTCTGAAATACTTCTCTTGATGTACCAATAAAGTTATAAATCTTGAAAAAGTGCTATACTGGAAAATGTAAAATGAATGTTTGCATTGTTAAAATATATGTTAAACGATGTATGTACTATGATTTGTACCTGTCAAAATGTATGTAACATGATTTGAATATGCAAATAAAGATTCTTTTCAACTGCAAACAAAGCTGAAATGTATGTTTGGAGTTAGCTGTTTCCACTCTTCAGAGAAGAATTGTCTGGAATTTTGTTGCTCGACTGTCATTTTGGCAGGACATGTAAGATATACTTCAGAATATTTCTTCTTTGTGTATGTCACTTGTGAGCTGAAACAGATTGCACACTGGGCACAGGACACAATCCTGGTGAGCTCTTTGCACATGAACCTAGTTGAGCATCTCTGACTTCTACTATCTTTATGCAAATTGCTCTTAGGGTTAGTCACTCTAAGCGTAATGGGAGATACCAGACGTGAATCCCTTGGGGAATCCAGATGTGGAATGCTTGATCACAAGTGCCTAGTGGGATCAGCTGCCCCTCACCGATGAGGTCAAGTAAGGCCAAACAAAGCTTAAATGTATGTTTGAGGTTATCTGTTTCCATTATTCAGAGAAGAATTGCCTGGTATTTTGGTAGATCTGTATGCTATGCTACAGTATATTTTTCTCTGTGTATGGTGCTTGTGGTAAAAGAGATTGCCTGTGGTTGCAGGACACAGGCCTGATGAGCTCTTTGCATATCCTTAGAAGTTAATCAACCTAATTAAACATCTCTAATGTCTTCTATCTTTATACAAATTGATCTTACTGTTAGTCACCCTAAGGGTAATGGGGGATTCCAGATGTGGATCCCTTGCTTGCAAGTATCTCATGGGATCATCTTTATCTTACCAACAAGACCAAAATGTGCATGTGAAGGGATAATAAGGGGCTATATTCAGGATTACAACACAAAAATAAGATCATTAGCACAAATCAACATGGTTTTATGAAGAATAGATCATGCCAAACTAATCTTTTCAACTTCTATGAGGAAGTGAGCAGCAACCTTGACAATGGCAAGGCAGTAGATGCAGTATATCTAAACTTTGCAAAGGCATTTGATACAGTGCCACACAGAAAGCTGGTGTATAAAATAAGGACATTGGGGCTAGGAGATAACCTTTGCAATTGGATACAAAACTGGTTGAAGGATAGGGAACAGTGTGTGGTTGTAAATGGAAAATTCTCCAATACAGTTGAGTGGAGTGGAGAGTGGAGTACGTCAGGGTTCAGTATTAGATCCGCTGCTTTTTAACTTGTTTATAAATGACCTGGAAATAGATATAGAAAGCAAAATATCAATAATTGCATGGTCATTAATTCAGAACAGGATATTTTCTCTCTGCAAAGGGACTTATACACAATGTCAGATTGGGCAAACAAATGGAATATGAAGTTTAATGCAGTCATGCATTTGGGAGGAAACAATCCCAAGGCTACTTATGAACTTAATGGAATTATTTTAGGGGACTCATTGCTATAGAAAGACCTGGGTATCCTTGTCAACTACAAACTTGGAAACTGTGACCAGTGTCAAACAGCAGTAGCAAAGGTAAACAAAATCCTGTCTTGCATAAAAAGAGGTATCGAAGCAAGAGTGGATAGCATTATTTTGCCATTATACAAATCACTGGTAAGACCTCACCTTGAGTATGCAGTGCAATTTTGGGCACTGGTTCTGAAAAAGGATATACTAGAACTAGAGAGGGTACAGCCGAAGAGCAACAAAATTAATTAAGGGAATGGAGGACATGACATATGAGGAATGACTAGGCAAAATTGGCTTATTTACTCTAGAGAAAAGATGACTAAGAGTAGACCTTATCACATTGTACAAGTATATGAGAGGTCAATACAAGGATCTCTGCGGTGACCTATTTATTCCAAGGCCTGATCAGGTGACCAGTGGACACCCCTTGAGATTAGAGGAAAGGAGGTTTAGACTTCAGCAGAGGAAGGGTTTTTTTACAGTAAGGTCTGTTAAATTGTGGAATTCATTGCCCAAGGAGGTGGTTATGGCAGATACAATGGATACATTTAAGAGAAGATTAGACACATTTCTTTCAAAAGGGAACATACAGAGTTATACTGTTTATCAGTAGGCAGATCAGGAAGGTCTGATAAAGACAAACTTAATTGGAAGCAGGAAAGCTATAAAATTCTCAGTTACTGGGGTATGAGGAGAAGGTTGAACTTTATGGACTTGTGTCTTTATTCAACCAAATGTACTATGTTACTATGCATCTCACCAACAAGATCATAATATACATTGTGTGTGAGTTTCTTCCATTGTTCAGAGAAGAATTGTCTGATATGTTGTGTGTGAACTGTCAGTATTGCAGGACATGTATGATATGGTTCAGAATAGTTTTTCTCTGTCTAAAGTACTTGTGAGCTAAATGAGATTGCACCCTGGGTACAGGACACACTCCTAGTGAGCCGATTGAATAGTCTTGTATGCTCATGAACCTAGTTGAGTATTGATTTTCACAGTTCTAAAAACAATGGGCGTCTTCATATTTGTTCTGGATCTAAAGGCTCTGAATCTCTTTATTAAACCAAAGAGCTTCATGATGGAGACCGTATCATCAATCAATCCAGATGGCCCTCGTGACAGTGAATCTCAAGGATGCGTATTAACACATCAGGATAGCTCCATGCCACAGCAGATTCCTGAGATTCTGCTTTATGGAACAGCTTTGGTAATTCAGAGTTCTGCTATTTGGACTGTCCTCAGCCCCAAGGATTTTTTTTTTTCAAAGGTATTGGCAGTAGCACTGGAACCCCTGAAACGGAAGGGGATAACAATACTCCCCTACCTAGACAACCTCCTCATTGTATCAGAATCAAGAACCAAAGCAGAAGCCAATACACAGACAACTTCTCAGCATCTCCAGGAATTAGGATGGTTAATAAACTATCAGAAAACACAGTTGCAGCCCTCTCATCAATTGAACTTTCTGGGCATGACCGTCGACACCTACAAGAACGCAGAGACGCTTTCCCCCTCAAGGACAAAAGGAATAATCAACAGAGTCAAGATTTTTCAGATGGCACCAGAGCCGTACAGCCCACGAATACATGATGATGTTAGGCACATTAAACTCATCAATCCACATAGTACTATGGACAAGGATTCACAAAAGGCCCCTTAAAAACTTGTTTCTAAACCATTGGAACAGAAATCCAAACACCTCTCCAAGGATACATCTTACTCCAAAAGTAAAAACAGAATTAAAGGGATAGTAATACCTAAAATGTAAAAAAAAATATGTTGTAGAGTTTATCCCCCTGAGTAAAACAATAGTACTCCCACTGCTGAAAGGTGTTTCATTCAAAAGTTATTAATTTTCCAAGTTGAATTTTTTAGGTGCAGTATCACAGTGGCCTGAAATTGTATAGTGGCGCTGTTGCTACACCATCCTATGGAGATTTATGGTCCCGGGACCAGAGCTGTCCATAGGATGGTGTAGCAACAGCGCCACTGTACAATTTCAGGCCACTGTGATACTGCACCTAAAAAATTCAACTTTGAAAATTAATAACTTTTGAATTAAATGCCTTTCAGCAGTGGGAGTACTCTTGTTTTACTCAGGGGGATAAGCCCTGCAACATATTTTTTTGTACATTTTAAGTATTACTATCCCTTTAAAGTAGTGGATGGATCCAAGAATCTGCAGAAGGGAACTCCTCTTCAAGACCTGCATTGGCAAAAAGTCTTGACAGATGGAAGTTTGACAGGATGGGGAGGATATTGGAAGAACATTTCCCTGCGGGAAGTATGGTGCCAGCAGAAAAAGAGCCTCCACATAAACATCCTAGAATTCATGGCAATATGCTCCTGGCTCAAGGGCTTGAAAACCAACCAGTTCAGGTAATATCGGACAGTTTGGTAACAGTCCTCTACATATAGAATCAAGGAGGGACAAGAAGCAGAGCCCTATATTTGGAAGCCAAAATAATATTGAAGTGGGCAGAAAAAAATCCAGAGGTATTATCAGTCACTCACCTCCAAGCAGACTAATTAAGCAGGAACAGAGTGGACCTGGGAGAATGGTCACTCAAAAAAGGAGTCTACAACCAGATCACCAGGCGATGGGGGAAGCTATTGATAGACCTAATGGCAACATGAGAGAACAAGAAATGCGACAACTTCTTTTACAGAACAAGACATCCGAAGGCTCGAGGGGTGGATGCCATGACCTAGTCATGGAATTTTCCCCTCGCATATATATTTTCCCTCCAATACCAATGATTCTGAGGGTGTTGAGTTAAATCAGGAGCGAAGAGGCGAATGTTATTCTCATTGCTCCAGAATGGCTGAGAAGAATACGGTTTTCAGATCTGATCAACCTTGCAGTAGAGGATCCTTCCATCATCACTGAAGGGCGCTGTCAGCAAAACCACCATACATGGTTTTTCACCAGGATAAAATAGTATTAAGATACAGGCCCACATTCAAATCAAAAGTAGCATTTTGATTTCCATCTCAATCAAGACATCATATTACCATCTTTTTGTTAAAATCCAAAAGAAGACAAAGAAGAAAAGCTGCATAAACTAATTCTGGTCAGATGTGTTTCAATTTATCTCAACAGAATTTAAGAAAAGCAGACTCCCGTTTTGTGCATTTCCAGGGGAAATACAAAGGTTCAGCAGCCTCAAAATCCTCACCTCCAATTTGGATAACGAATGTATCAGAGTTGCCTAGGTTGAAGCAGAAAAAGATCCTCCAAAGGCACATTCTAGCTGCACAGTGTCTACCTCCTGGGCTTCAAGATCCTCTGCATCACCTAAGAAAATTTGCAGAGCTGCTACATGGTCTTCAATATCCATCTTTATTAAGCATTACCTTATTGATGTGCATAGTTCCTCAGAAGCTAAATTTAGGAGGAAGGTCCTTGAGGCTGAAAACCCTCAAGACCATTCCTTTTTGTTATTTTTTATCCTTTTTTCTTATGAAAAATCATGTGAATGGGCAGGCACATGATTATCAGAACTTTCTAAGCTTATTTGGACACCTTATTTTTACCCACCCCAATATTCTACTGCTTGGGTATGTCCCATGAGTCTTTATCGCTGTGGATAGGGACACAGAAAAAAGGAGAAATTTTTCTTACCGATATTTCCTTTTCTTCTGTGTCCCTCCACTGTGCTCCCTGTCCATTAACCTTTTTTATTATATTTTTCAGCTTTGACAATAGATGACTGCCGGTGGAAGCAGGGGACTTCCTTTTATGTTTTGAGTTTGGACCTACGCCAGCTAGGGGGCTCTGATATATCCCATTAGTCTCTATCGCCATGGAGGGACATAGAAGAAAAGGAAATATTGGTAAGAAAAATGTTTCCCTTTCTTCTCTGTGTTTGGCACTTGTGAGCTTAAAGGGATAGTAATACTTAAAGCGGAACTACCACCTTGAAAACACTTTATCTTCAATAACTCCCCATCTGGCGACTGGCTGTTTAGTAGCGCTAGTAGCTAGAATTATAACCTTATTTAAAAGAAATATGCATTCTTGCTGGGCTGATAGCAGAACGGAGCGTGGACATCTTGCCATAGTGACATCTTCGCGCCTGTGCTGTCAGTCCCTTTTGGAGCCGGCCAGCTCCTAGCAACGCCTCCTAGACCCGGCTGGGACTGATAGCGCAGGCGCGCGGACGTCACTATGGCAAGATGTTCATTTAATGTTGGAGATTTTATCTTTACAAATAAAAGTTTATACTTTTTTAATCCTGATTGATTTCTTGGCACATAAAGACGAGTGGATCCGTTTGAGCACTCCCGGCCTGTGTCTTCTTGTTTGCTGAAAGCCGTGCCAGGGGTTGTTGGGAGTTGCAGCCGGGTCCACGTGGGCCTTTGAGGCCGGGTGAGTGTATATTGCTTATGTTTAAGATGTGTATATTTGGCAACTGTGGCAACCCAATTATTGTTTTGGACTTTTGCTCTTACCATAAAGGTAACGGGGGAATCCAGACATGGATCCCTTGCTCACATGTATTCAGAGGGATTAGCTGCACCTCAGCACTGTCATTTGTGCCTGCACTGTCATTTTGGCAAGACCTGTTTGATATGCTTCAGTATATTTATTCTCTGTGTATGGACCTTGTGAGCTAAAAGAGATTGCACCCTGGGCATAGGACACAGTCCTAGTGAGCTTTTTGCATATCCTTGCAAGCTTATGAACCTAGTTGAGCATCTCTGACTTCTTTCTATATTCAAATTGCTCTTAGGATTAGTACCCCTAAGGGTAGTGGGGGAATACATACATGGACCCCCTTGCTCACAAGTGTTTCTTGGGTTCACCTGCTCCTCACCAACAAGGCTGAAACGCACATCTGGGGGTAAGCTGTTGCTATTGTTCAATGAAGAATTGTCTGGCATTTTGTTGCTGAACTGTAATTTTGGCAGGACCTGTATGAGATGCTTCAGAATATTTTTTCTCTGTGTATGGCCCTTGTGAGCTAAAAGAGTTGGTACCCTGGGCGCAGAACATAGTCCTAGTGAGCTCTTTGCATACCCTTACAAGCTCATGATCCTAGCTGAGCGTCTATGACTTCTTCTTTCTATATGCAAATTGCTCTTAGGGTTATTCACCCTAAGGGTAATGGGGGAATCCTGACATGAACACCTTGCTCATATGTGCTTAGAGGGCTCAGCTGTGTTTCACTGACACTGTACACCAAGGCTGCAATATATGTCTAGGATTAGTGGTTTTCCTTCTTCAGAAAAGAATTGTCTGGCATTTTGTGGTTGGACCTGTATGATATGCTTCAGAATATTTTTCTCTGTGTATGGCACTTGTGAGCAAAAAGAGATTGTATCCTGGGTGCAGGACACAGTTCTAGTGAGCTCTTTGCATACCCTTGCAAGCTCATGAGCCTAGCTGAGCATCTCTGACCTCTCATTTCACATCACTGAAAGTACAAGGAGAATCTGAAATTCATACCTTCGAAGATAAAAAGCCATTAGGTAAAATGCTATGAATACAATATAAAATAATTATAGCTAAAACAAAATTTTGCTATTGCTTTAAGAAGATATTTTCTTAACAGGCAATGAATTGTTCCAAGAAGCAGGAATTTCTATTGAAGGTCTGGGTGAAATGTGTTATTGCCTTTTTTTCCCCAAAAGCTTTCCTTTCTTTTTTGTGACAAAGTTACTTGTTCTCTTTGAAGTCATGTTTGCCTATTAATTTTAGAACAATCTAATAGTAAAGAAAGTTTCCATTTCTATCAAGGTTATATTGAATGGACATCTGACAAAAATGTCCTTCCTTTTTCTTGCTTTTTATTTGTAATTTTGATTTTAAAAAATCAGAAAATTGCCAAAACTAAACTTGCGCTCTTATTTAAGAAAATGTTTATCAAATATTATGCACGTTGTAATTACACATCAACAGACTGCTGTATATAACCAAATTATTCATGGCTGTTCAACTGAGAATATGGCATCACAGATACATAACAACACATGTGGTGGGAATGCATACTTATTAAACTAGTTTGGGAACAAGCCTCCCACCTCATAAGTAAGGTATTAGAACAAAAATCTCCCCAACCCTGGACTGTTTGATTAAAGGTTCAGTGCCTTCTAGTTTTTAAAAAAGCTACTTTACGTAATAAATACAGCATTTGAGGACATATCCTTGAGATGCCTAAGTGGCCTCCCAAATTTTAAAAATGTTTAATTCTTGTATTCTCGGTATTATCTTTGGTCTCTTAACTATAGTTATCTTACTCTTCCTTATGTCTGTTCTTGCTTTATGTCTCCCTCTGAAGGACCAAAGCCAGCTGCACACAAGGAATTTTGAAGCAACTGGAAGGTTATGGAGAGTGGGACCCGGTTGGTAAAACAAATAATTAGTACACTAACAATGATACTCTCTCAGAGTCCCTATACTCCATTGCTCTCTAAATCTTCCCATCATCTCTCTCAGCTTCCATCATACTCTAGCTCAACTCATCCTCCATTGTTTCTGTACAGCTTTCCCAGTGCTCCCTCTGAGCTTTCCTGTGTTGTCTTTCAGCTCCCCCACCCTCAATCTCAGCTCCATTTCCATCCATTCTCTCAGCTCCCTACCATCCTCCCTCTTAGCCTCCCTCTATTTTTTTTCATATCATGTTTTCATCCTCTCACTTTTCCTCGGCCTCCCCTCTGCTTCCCCATCCTCTCTTTCAACATTGTCTCCATCTTCTTATAGATTTCTTGCTATCTACCCTATCTGCTCCCTACTACCCCTTCTCCCTCCATCCTCCCTATAAGGTTATCTCCATCAACTCTCCTAGTTCTCCATTCTCCTATTATATAGCTTCATCTTTTTTTCCCCCATTCTTCTTTCCATCCAGTTTTCCCTGCTCATTTACCATTTTCTCCATGCATAATTTTTCCTCTCTCTACTTCCATTGTTGCATAGTCACCTGCTTGATGACAACACACAAACACACACACACACTAAAAATGCATGCTAGCATTCTAAAATGGCAGGTAGAGATTGACATTCAAAGTTGTGGTCTTCCTTAGAGGTCAGTGTACAGTACACAGGCATCGACTATGTTTGTATTTAATTTGCATGCCGTAGCACTTCCATTTACATTTTTGGGTTCTCTCAATTGGCCTGTAGCATTCACAATTAGTGCTGGGTAAATTTAACTATTTTGTTTTCTAACAGAAAAGAGGTTTTTGTCATGGCAGTCCTGTCTTCATTTAATTAACTGGAGAACTGTGTCCAGAGAAGCACTGTACATTCTGCATGTGTGGTATAGCCATTCAAAGTAATATATTGTCGTTCTCTTTTTTTAAAAGAAATAAGTCATTCTTATTTGGTCAAGTTAAAAAATTTCAAAATTTTAGAGAAACGTCCACTGCCGCCGCTGCTGGCTCCTCTGGCGGCAGCAGGCATGCATTTGGTTACAGACCACCCCCCGATACGTACCAGGCCATTGCCGGAGTCTTAATGAGTGAATTTTGAACAAAGACTGCCTTTTTAAATGGCTAGTCTCTGTGCAAAATGAATGCCGGTCTCCAACTGGCTGGGAAGTGTGCTTACGCTGTCAGGAACTACCAGTGAGTAAAAATGTCCAACGGCACAAAATTTGTGAAAAAGTAGTTGAATTTGCCATTCTATGGTATATGGTGGCTTTAACAGGGCTCAAAATTTCCACTCGCCTCCTCGCATTTGTCGAGGTGAAGTTGAGTGAGTGCAAGTGGGAATTGATGCCAGTCCTATTGTCCTGCCGCTTTACGTAACTGTCTTGCTTACCAGGCTTGAAGTTGAATTAATAGCCAATGAGAGAGAGGAGAGTTGTATCAGGATAAACCTCTCGCTTAGTGACGGCGCAGTTGTGCATGTGTTCCAGAGGAATGCGAATCGAGGAACACAGGAAGTGCAGCACACAAGCCAGAATAAAGGGCGAAAGGCCAAAGACAGTTTCTCAATCAAGTGAAGTAGCTATACATTTATAATACTTCCCAACATTCCAAATGGCTATAAAATTACATATTAGTTTTTAGATGGTGTTTTAGATGTTGTTCCTAGACATGATACTGGTGAGCAGGTCATTACTGCTAATTTTTCTTACTTCATGAATTACTCACACCTCTTTATGTAAGTCAACCAAATACATGATTTACATTTTAGAACAAGAGATCAAAGTATTTTATTTATTTACTCATAGTAATCTTCTATAATGGTTTTACAATATATAAAAATATATATATTGTCTCTTTCAGGACATGTCTTGTCATCTTTTTAATGATGCGTTAGTTGAATTAAATGTTGCAATAGGAGACAATATATATCATACAGATGAAAGAAAATTCATATTTCTCTGTCATCCTATGGGGAAACAGGTACCAATGGGTTAATTATAACTCCTTTCATGAGACCGGGCACTTTAAGAAATAAAGCATTTGGAAGAGGTAGCATCTCTCTAGGTTCCACTTAAAAGTCAATTAATGCCTTCCCTCCTTAGCCTGTGATCTCCATAAGAGTGCAAGGGCAGTTTTCTGTGAAGATTTTAATTTTTTTATTTTATTTTCTTTAAATTGTGTATACACAATGAATTAAGACAGCACCATTGGAGACTGTGGTCTGTACTATTTGCTTCTTTCTACTAAGTGGCAATAGCTCAACTTGTTGGAGCAAATTATATCCGTTGAAGGTGAAAGAGGATGATGAACCCTAATACGGTTCCAGAGGAGAACCCGTGGTCCACACTCTTCTGACAAATTCTTGTACATGGGACAAGTTCCACCTTACTGTGCCATTTATTTCCTCAAGTGTGAGAGAGGATGATGCAGTAGGGTCCAAGGAACAGTAGTGAATCTAACTAACTGCAGTGGATGTGAGTCATGGGGTGTTATGATCCATGAGTCTGCAACTTCCCCTCTTTCCCGGACCCACTAAAATATATTTCTAATATGTATTTAATAAATGAGTGTATATGTAAAAAATGTACTGTGATTGTCAGAGAGGCCTCAGTTAAATATATTTATAAAGTATGTACATTAATTCTATTCTGAATAAAACATAGAATAACAGTATCATTTCATCAAAGAGAACTTGAGAAGGGTGAGGTTAAAGGGTGGGATATGGGTGGGGTTAAAGGCAGGGATATGGGTGGGGCTAGATATGGAAACTGATGGCAAGGAACTTTTCAGGCCTGGCTAGTAGCTCAGAACCTGAAATTTTGAGCCCTGGCTTTAACACATTAAGGGATTCACTTTTTTGGAGTAAAAATTTTGCCTAGCAAAGGTAGGTACAGAGTCCCTAAAGTGTGATAAAAACACAGACGTGTATTAGAACAGTGGTTTCTTTCTAACGCACACAGGCATGTGTAGCTAGTGATCTCTACACTAGTCACACGTGGATGTATTGATATGGGACCCTACACCCCATATCATTACATCCAAGGAACTGAAAACATGAGTGAAAACAAAAGAAGATGAACCCTATGAGTTCCAGTGGGGTATGCAACACATTACAGAGTGTTGCATACCCCAATGGCACTCACAAGATTAATCCCACTAAAACTAACACCATCCATTCCTAATAAACTTTTAGCTATAATCCTGAAATCCAGCGGGGTCTTCAGCACCCTGGTCATCCACTGTCAATCCTCTTCTCTAATCTTCTTTATTCTTCATCTTCTGTTTGGTGTTTTGGAGGTGGTGGGAGAGTGACACTGTGTCATACAACTAGAGTGGTTGTTTTCCTATTTAGTTGTTGGAATAAAAATCTGTAACAAGTGTTAGGACACAAAGTGGATTTTGGCCACCAACGCTGGTTGGTTTATCTACTGGTCCAGGTATAGGATAGCTGTGGTATACAAGTGTGTTTCTCGTTTTGTGTGTGTTTGTCTTACCGACTGTTTACCGGTAGGCATCATATTGAGCCCTTGGAGAGACACTAGTGTATAACATAGTATTTAACATGGGAGTTATAGAGTTTATCTCAATGGAAAAGTTATTTCCTCTTTCTCATTGCTTAATCACTTAAAGATATAACCCCCCCCCCCGAATCATTCTTCTGTAAATCAACTGTAGCGTAATGGAGAAAAAATAATTTCTGTAAAGTTTTTGAGATCTCTGTAGCATTTAATGGGTTAAAAAGTGGTGAGAAAATGATGATGATGACTTCTCTAGTGTATCACTTCTCCAGTTCCTATGTTATTTTATGGAGCCTATTCACTAGGGTCTCCAAAGATCTAACAAAAATGAGGTTTTTGTCATGGCAGTCCTGTCTTCATCCAATTAACTGGAGAACAGTGTGTAGAGAAGCACTGCACATTCTGCATGTGTGGTATAGCCCTTCAAAGTAATATATTGTCGTTCTTTTTTTATTTAAAGAAATAAGTCATTCTTATTTGGTCAAGTTAAAAAATATTCAAAATTTTAGAGAAATGTCCACTGCCACCGCTGCTGGCTCCACTGGCAGCAGCAGGTATGCATATGGTTACAGACCCTCACCCGATACGTACCAGGCTGTTGCCGGAGTCCTGATGAGTGAATTTTGAACAAAGACTGACTTTTTAAATGACCTGTTTCTGTGCAAAATGAATGCTGGTCTCCAATTGGCTGGGAAGTGTGCTTACACTGTCAGGAACTACCAATGAGTAAAATCGTCCAACGGCACAAAATTTGTGGCCATTGGACACAGTGAAAAAGTAATTGAATTTGCCATTCTATGGTATATAGTGGCTTTAACAGGGCTCAAAATTTCCACTCGCCTCCTCGCATTTAGCGAGGAGAAATTGAGTGAGTGTGAGTGGGAATTGATGCCAGTCCTATTGTCCTGCCGTTTTAAGTAACTGTCTTACTTCCCAGGCTTGTGATCCACTTGCTACTCTCTCAGTAGCACAAGAGAGTCAACCCCCAGGAGAGTCACTGGAGAGGCTAAGGGGGCTGAAACCCCAAGTGTATCTGAGGGCAGCGCTGAATGCTGTTGCCACTCCATTGGTGCGTTATATTGTTACATCAGATAATGCGTTACATGCTAACGCTGGGATATGCTAACTTGTATCAATAAAATCTTTAATGTTAATGTAAAGTTATCAATACTTTTGCAATTGCTGCATCATAATAAGTAGTGCTACAAAAGCATCGTATTATGTCATGTTTAACCCTTTAGGGTCAAGAGATGTATCTAACAGTCTTACCGACTGTTTACCGGTAGGCATCGTATCGAGCCTTTGGAGAGACACTAGTGTATAACATAGTACTTAACATGGGAGTTACAGAGTTTATCTCACTGGAAAAGTTATTTCCTCTTTATCATTGCTTAATCACTTAAATATATAATCCCCGCCTGGAATCATTCTTCTGCAAAGCAACTGTAGCGTAGGGGAGAAAAAATTATTTTTTTAATGTTTGTGATATCTCTGTAGCATTTCATGGGTTAAAAAGTGGTGAGAAAGTGATGATGACTTCTCCAGTGTATAACTTCTCCAGTTCCTATGTTATTTTATGGAGCCTATTCACTAGGGTCTCCAAAGTTGAAGAAATCTTAGTGCAAAGGCTCCATAGAATAAAATAGGAACTGGAGAAGTGATAAACCAGAGAATTCAGTTCCACTTTATCACCTCTTTATCACTGCTTAGTTCTTGTACTTGTCAGTTTGTTTCACAACATGTACAAGGATGCTGGATGCTTTGAGTTGATTACATCCAAGAAATATACTCATATTTGGGAGGGAACTTTTAAATAAAATGAGCTGAGTAGGCACAATTCCTATTAAAATCAAATTTCTTGGGAATTCCATTTGTTTTATTTGTGTACCTAATTGAATAAATATGACAGTCTGCATGTAAAATATGTGAACATTATATTGCTTACATATTTTTTTCTTATACCAGATGGAAATCATGGATTTTGTAATTATTATTATCCCTGAACTTTTTTTTTTATAATGTGTTTTATTTTACTTAAGCACACTGCAATAAAAAATCTGAGTGGTAACATGAAATGGGTGCACATGTTTTCAATACTTTATCAACATGATATGTGTGCTGGCTGTTTCCCAGTTCAAATTCCAGTTCCAGGTTAAACTTGATGGATGAGATGAAGTTTTTTCATCATTACCAGAAATGGGGTTTGCTCAATGGAAAATTAGCCTATGGGGACTAGTCCCTGCACAACTGTTTCAGTTTTGATAATGAACCCTTGTATTCATTCCTTTGAGAGACATAGCCTCCAAAATATCTTTCGTCAAAAATAAACAAAAAAAAATGGACGGGGTAAAACCTGAAACATCTCCTTTCATTTCTGGGTTGGTTGTGAATGCAGAAATTTCAGGAAAAGGCTGATTCCATATTCCATAGGGTCAGGATCAGTATTAGTACTTGGGGGTACTACTCAGGGATGTAACAGGGGGCCTAGTGTGATCACTAGACATATCACTAGATAAACCATTAAAGGGGCAGTAATGTCCCATAAAATTCTTTCTAGTTTTGTAGAGATTAAAATAATAAACTAAGTGCTACAAACACTATCTCTCAAACCATTATGATTTGAGAGATATAGGCACTGAAAGTCTATCCCTCCCCTTCTCCTGATGTCAGCTGTAAAGCTGACAGCAGGAGATTTAAGTCACGGCTCGAGGAGGCTCTGCAGCAGAGCCAAAATCACATTATTTAAAAATAACTACTTCATTGGAAAGGTCTACAAACTGTGCCTGGTTTGCAAGCACACTTTGTAGACCTTTTCAATTAAGTAATTCTTTTTAAATAACGCGATTTCGGCTCTGCTGCAGAACCACCTGCTGGTCCCCAGACCAGGATCGCCTGCTGTCAGCTAGACGCTGACATCAGGAGAAGGGGAGGGAGAGGGGAACTTTCAATGCTTATATCTCTCAAACCATAGAGGTTTGAGAGATAGGGTTTGTAGCACTTAGTTTTTCACTTTAAGCTCTGCAAAACTATAAACAATTTTTATAGGACATTGGTGTCCCTTTAAACTGGCCTGCATCAAAATTTAATGCAGAATCTGTGGCTTCAGAATTTGATACCAAGTGGTGGATGCCTTCCCAGTTACTTACTCTAAACGTCTTAAAGTGATACTAACGTATGGTTTTATATAAGTGTTATATTATAGACATTAAAAAAAAAGTTCATTGATGTTAGTCTTGTGTCTCAAACTTTTATAGCTTGAGAGATATACGATTCTAAACTTCCCTCCTCCCTCCCGTTCCACAGACATTAGTCTCTAGCTGACATCATGAAACCCTGGTCCCGGGACTGTGCGGCAGCTCTTCAGCAGAGCCAAAATAGAGCTATCTAAAACAAAATACTTCATTGTAACTGTCTACAAAGTGTGCTTGCAAACCAGACACACTTTGTAGACCATTCCAAAAAAGTATTTGTTTTTACATAGAGCTATTTCGGCTCTGCTGCTCCACCTCAAGTCAGACAACACGAATCTCAATCTGAGAGCGTGATAGCTGATGTATGTGGAAGGGGAGGAGGGGGAAGTTTATAATTGTATATCGCTGAAGCTATATTGAGAGACAAGAGTAACATCAATAAACTTATTTTTTTAATATTTACAATATAGCACTTACATAAAACCAGACATTACTATCACTTTAATGCCTAATTTTTAAATAACTGCACACCCACACTTACTAACTTACTTAACTTACTTACCTATATAAATTACTATTATTTATATATATTTTATTATTTTAATTACTAATGTACATAAATCTTAATTCTACCTAATTTCCCTAATAAATGTTATTGGACAAAGTGAACTTGATAGTCTGTAACACAACCTTCTCTGTCTCTCTCTGCCTCATAATCTGAGTGAGGTGAGAGACAGAGATAAGTGACAAGGCAAGAACTTTGTCATACGCTTTAATGAATTCCCATGGTTTTGTTCATATCAGTAATTTTTATAATATTAAATATGTTATTTTATTGCCTTTTAATGCCTGTCTTTTAAAGTTATCAGTTCTTGATTCATTGTGTTTGATTGATCAAAATGCTTTTTGTTAATCGATATAGCTTGGTTCAAAAGCTTTATCACTTGATTAATTAAAATATTTCCTTTGGTTGTTCAGGAATGCTGTAATCCCATATCAGTATTTTTTTTAATCCGTTTTTGTATGGCTTAATCAAGAATGCTCTGTGCTCTTTATTGATTTGTGGACCATGCTAGCATTCAAGATATTAAAAGTACTATTCAATTCAAACAAAGTTTTATTAGTTCCATATGGTACAGTTGGCTTGCCTAGAATTGCTCCACTGCTTTTTGTGCACATGGCCCAATATATCTATAAGTTTTGTTTTGGTACTGAATTGCTGAAAGCATTACTACGATGTATTAATTTTTTTAGATGTTAGCAAATTAGAACTTTGGTGGATGTGAGGGATATTTTTGCATTGCAATATTTAAATATTAAAGATGGGCAATGGGCAACAGTCTGTTAATTTAGATTTCTTTTTTCCTTTACTGTACAAATGCCACCTTTATTACTCTGTGCCATTTGAAAACCATTTGGCACATCACATTATTATATATAGTTTGTAGAGATACTGTATGTCACTATAGTGCTTAATTATTCACAAAACTTAGTTAATGCTTTAAGAATTGGATGGGTGTACAACCCTCTGGTCCTTAAAGGGTTAACAAAGAAGCATAAAATAACCAAGACAAATCAAACTTTTAATGGAGTGGCTGTTAAGCGACCAATGACAGCTGTTAAAAGGGCACACAGAAGTTTGACCAATAGGTTGCATTTAGAGTTGATATTAAGTCCCTAGAGGGTATCTTTGTAAGGGGTTCAATATTTTTAACAGACTGTAGCAAACATTTATTATCAGAATGAACATCATCTATTCAGAAATTTAATCCAGTTTACTTAGTAATGAGAGCTTTAACTCCATGTAGGCATCTCTAGCATCTAATGGGTTAGAAAAACACAAACTCAATTAGGATAAACTGTATGAATGTTTTCATAATATTATTTACTAGTTTTAAAGCCCGTGTACGCGGGCCAACACTGGCGGTGCTGCAGTCATGTGTAGTACTGACTGCCCACTCTGCGGCTGATACGGAGTGGGGCGCTCCGAATTCAGACCGTAGTCTTCTCTGCGCACTGTGCACAGAGAGGACTCCTGTCTGAATTTGGAGCTCCCAACTCCATATCAGCTGCGGTGCGGGCAGTCAGTACTGAGCATAACGGCTTCTGACAAACATCCTTAGCAAATTATTATATAGGATATGCAGCACTTTACATTAATTATTAGAAACATGATTTCAGTGTGGTTGCACTGCCATAGTTATAATACAAATACCAAATAGTAAAATAAATTAAAAATCAAGCTAGAGGAGAAGGATCACATATGTGAGGTGTTTTTAATCAATCAAATACAATTTTTGATTAAACTTTTAAATGACTGATTAAGATTTTGAATGAATAAAAGAAATTAATGTTTAGAAAAATCATCAAATGCATGAGTCTCCTTGATCAATGTCAAAAACAATGGATAAAATAATGAATCAATGAAAAAATGATGGTTTAAAAATCAAGAGCCTGAAGCTTAATTTAAAAAAATGTGTCTGATCAAGTGTATAAAGCTTACATTGTGAAGCCAAAAAAATAATAATTTCACAAAAATATTAGAAAATAGAAGACAAAAACATGTTAAATCATATATTATAGTGCACATTGAAGCATACAAAAGAAACTCAGGTTTATTGATCTTTGAACTTTAACTCTTCTCCTGTGCTTTGATTTAATTATCATGCATATCATCAAAATATTGGTAATTGCAGAGTTAAAGTTCAATGGACTTTTACCCCCAATGGCCATACTTTTTATGCTTGGGTAAGAACTATAATATAGACTTTATCGTTAGTTTATTGCCTTAGTTCCTTTTGTCCTTTCACTGGAACTAAGCACCCTAGTCCGGACCAGGAAAAACAGCCCCAAATCATTATTCTTCCACTACCAAACGTTTCAGTTGGCACTATGCAGTGAGGCAGATAGCATTCTTCTGGCAAACCCAGTCATAAGTTGGACTGTCAGATGGTGAAGAGTGATTCATCACTCCAGAGAACATGTTCCGACTTCTACAAAGTAAAATGGTCATAAGATTTATGCCATTCCAGTTGGCAATGGCATTGCACATGGTGAAATTAGGTTTGTGTGTGGCTACTTGGCCATGTAAATCCATTAGCCCCCCGATGAACAGTTCTTGTGCTGACATTGCTTCCAGAGGCAGTGTAGAACTTGTTAATGAGTGTTGCAACTGAAGACCGAAGATTTTAATTTGCTATGCTCTTCAGCACTTCGAGGTCCCATTCTGTGAGCTTGTGTGAGACATACTACATAAGTCACTTTTGCTGCTAGATGTTTCTACTTCACAGTAAAATATAAAAAATTGATGCACACTCCAATGGCTTCAAAGCCTGCACTTATTTTTGGCTGGGTGCAGAAACTCCAGTGGTTTCCTGGTTGACCACTCATAAAAGTCTATATATATACAGTGGAGAACACACTCACAGCAAGGTGCAAAGTGTAAACAGCAATAGATGTATCTTTATTGATAAGATGAACACATGCAATGTTTCGGGGTACTCAATGCCACCCTTCTTCAGGCATAACAATCAGTCACCCACTTCACAGTAACCATACTTACAGTTGACCAGGGCAGCTCTAGCAGGACAGAAATTTGATGAACTGACTGTTGGAAAGGTTTATCCTATGACAATGCCACACTGAAAGTCACTGTGCTCTTCAGTACAGGCCGTTCTACTGCCAATGTGTACCTGTGGTGATTATATGGCTGGGTGCTTGATTTTAGTTCAAATACCACCACCAGATGATGTTCTTTACCAGGCATTATATGAAAAGGAGGATAAACGTTTTTGAGTAAGTTGTAGTCTCTTTATACTCAGGTGCTGCTGTTTGTCATTAATGTGGTTGGTCTGCCACTTTTTGTACCATTGCATGTAGACACACAATAGAGGAGAGCACAGAATGCCTCTAAGTGTAACACATTTATATAAATAGGTAACCTGCCTAATATTTACTGGCTTTGCCCCATCTTAGCAATCACCCCCTGAACCAATAATATCTATTAATTAAAAGCAAAAAAAAAAAAAAATTAAGACATATCCCAATATGTTTAATGGCATATTATCATGCTACCCTACTTGCATCCATCTTAGATTGGAGACACCACTCCCTTGACAAACAATGGGTACAGATTGAATGCCGCTCCCATCCCGAATTCAGTCCTCTCCACATTGCTATGTTACTCTCCTTAGGAAAGGTAACACTCCCTCATTTTAATCCTCTCATTATACATGTATTAACTCTTTGGAGGAGACTCACTAACTCATACAAACTAGCTTCTCTTCCCTCTTGTGCTTCTCCAGTTTTCAGTACATTTGAGTCCCCTTTCTCTTTACCAGCAGCACAGTTCCCTGTATGGCAGACCACACAAGATTGTACCATGTCAGATTTTATAGGTTCAGATGGTATTTTTAGCTTTGATACTCTCCAGTCTAAATTAGACCTCCCCCGTAAGGAGATTTGGAGGTATTTATGTTTGAAACACTTTATCAAAAAAATGAATGTCTGCCTTCTTGATATGAACCAAATCCTTCCATTTGAACAACTTTTGATATCTCCACCGCCAGGCTACTCAAAGGGTTTTTAATGGAAGATCTATAACATCATTCTAAACTCTGATCAAACACCAAGTTACACGCTGGTATGGGAAAAGGAAATGGGTAGTTCGTTATCTCTGTCAGAATGGCGAGAAATATGGAAAAATACTAGCTCCTCTTCGATCTCTGCTCAAATAGTGGAAATGAACCTTAAACTCCTATTTCACTGGTATATGACTCCATACCTTCTTCACGCTGTAAATGGGTGACATTCACAACTTTTTTCCTCTGTAAGTCTCATCCCGGTACATTTATACAGATTTGGTGGTTGTGCCCCTTGATTAAACCATTTTAGTCCTCCTGCCTTAACCTAATAGTCACACTACTGGAGATCCTTGGTCGATACTTTTGTTTAAAGACTTAACACACGCTTCTCCAACTAAAAATTTTTCTTGTTCTCATTGTTAAACGCAGCTAAAGCCATGATCCCACTGAACTGGAAATCTTCATCTACACCATCTCTAACTGGCTGGTCCTCTAAAGTCTCTGATCAACTTATATTCATTAGACTTGCTTGGCTCTGGCAAGGAAAAGACCCAGAGGAATTGTCCTCATTATTTCATACTTGGCTGAACCTTCAGGCGACCCTTAGTGGCGATGCTTAATTCTACCTAAAATACCCTAGCTCTCCATTTACCTTTCACTCCAGACCCTCGTGAGCTCTCTCTTTTCTTTCTTCCCTTTCCTTTATATTCTTCTCTTTATCTCTCCTTCATATTCCCATACTTTTATACTATTCTCTCTTTTTCCTCCTTAGCTGTTTTCCTAATTTTCCTTTTTTTTTTCCTACCAAAATTAGGTTGGATAAGCCTTTCTTTTCTTAGCTATTGTTCCACCTTATAGCTATTTTTGTATCTAGATATCTATGACATTTGCTTTTATTTCCAATTTTGTACAAACATTCTCTGTATATGTCATTTTGGAACTATTTATGTGATGTCCTAGCCGATCTTTAATAAAGTGCTATTCAATAAAAAAAAGCTTCTGATAAAACACACCTGAAAATTACCCTACAATTGCCATATCATGCTCTAATGGCTTGAGATTGGTGATAGAGATGATTTATAAGGTGTGTCGTATTCTCCATGGTTAAGTGATTATGTACATCACTAGACACACTTTGCCATTGAATCAACCCTTAGTGTATCTCCCCCATGCCGTACTCTGTGCAGTTATGGAGACCATATCCAGGAGGACATTAATATATTCAAAGAAAAGCCATTAAAATGGTGCAGGGTTAACTCAAACCGCTTAATATGTACAGCTAGGAAGAAAGAAGTAAGAGGGGTGATACAAAAGGGAGATACAGTAGAAACCTTTAAATGTATTAAGGGGTTTAATATCATTCAGGAGTGAAACTTTTTCAGAGGAAGATACATTTTAGAACAAGAGGTCATGATCTGAAAAGATAGAGTATGGAACATGCAAATGTAATATGTGTAAGTATAACTTTATGGAAAGAATGATAAGCTCAAGGAGCAGCTTCCTTGTAGAAGTAATAGGACTAACAATGTAGGGAATTCAAAATTGCCCTGCATAGACATAAGTCTATTATGAGAATTATGCAAGACTTATGTTAATTCAGCAGGAAAATGGGTAGATTTGATCATCCAGATGGTTCTTTTCTGCTGTCAAAATGTTAGTGGAGTCTAGGGATGTGAGAAAGGAGCAAGGGAGAATTATTCCAAATCCCCCCCAAATTCTGTGTGATTGACTGGGAAGACACAGGCAACCATGATCCAAGTTTCTTACTGATCTGGCTGTTATCACTGTCCTAGGGCAGTCTTGGTAAATAACGGGGAGTGTATTTTTTATGGGGATAGGGATGGGGGGGCACTTAATTAAAATAAATAAATAAATTGTTAGGGGACATAGACAGGGACACTGATGTGAGCTGTGACTGAGGCAGACTGATACTAGCTGAGATAGAGTATTTTGTAGAGATTCAAGGCAAGACATCAAATTTGTGTACTTCACAGTTAAAACACACACAGCAGTTGAGTAATGTCCAGCATATGCACAATGGGTAGGGGGAGGGTGAAAGGATTAGGAGCAGTGCAGGGACGTGTGCATAAAGTGGTAGTCCAAAAACTGACTGTAGCCATGTTTGCTGCAGCTGGTACAATAAATTATTGTGATCCATCTCCTCCCGAGGAAGATGTCGCTTGTCAAAGTCCCACCAAAAGTTCCCCAGCAGCAGTATTATTAATAAACCATCTAAAAGCACTGAAGATGACAATGAGTCACATTCCAGTGTTGATGCCATAGTACTAGAATCTCAACCAATTGCTGCATCTGACAGTGAGACAAACAAACATAAAAGCACCTGTCCTGAAAGTAGTGGTGAATGTTCTGAAAATCACTCAAAGGGGAAAAGTGAAAAGAAATAGTTTAAGACCTCAAAAATTCTAGAGGAATATAAAAGTAGTTTGGAAGAAGCAGCGGGCGATGCTGAGGATGACCCAGTGACTGATGATGATGATGTAGATCTAGAATATATACCTCTAACATCCTCCTCTTCTTCAGATACAGATGAAGTTGAGAGTAAAAGAGATGATAACATGGTCAGAAAGTTAGCCAGAAGGCAAAGGCTCTATCCTTCACCACTAAAACAGAGCACTGTGTCTGTCTATTAACTGTTTGAGAAAACAATTGGAAAATGTGACCCTGGACAAGCAAAGAAGACAAAAAATACACAGTCATCCTGTCAGTTATCATGAGTATTATCACCTCTTCCAAGTCCAAGTCCCATAGCCACACACACTAACAGTGTTGAGTAATCAACAATATCACAGTTTATCAGCATCCATAGCCTTAACTTTGATGAGTGCTTCTGCTGCTCTTGTAAGTGCAGCCCCTATGACAGCTAGTAGTAGTACCAGTAGAATTGCATCAACATCTAGCCTCAGTAGTAGTCAGTAGTAGTAGCAGCCTTTTAGAATCTCTGCAGTCCTTGAAGTCCACAGTATAAAGATACTTCACTCATGATCCAAAAGCTAAGCATGTTGCTATCTGTTGTCTGTATAAGAAGCATGTGAGCAGGGGGAAAGCAGGCTCAAACCTAGGTACTTCCTCAGTGAGGCCCCACCTGAAGCACAAACAGAGGTCTGACTGGGAGATACACCATCAACAGGTCAGAGGTGCCATAACTAGCAGCAGCAGAATTTCTCCTAAACGATCATGGAGCTCTGGTGCTGTTGATGTGTCAGAGAGTGTGCCAAGATTTTCTGCTCCTGCTGCAGAGGAGTATTATTTTGACTTTGGTTTTGGAGATGACAAGAGTCATAGAATGACTGCACACACCACCACCTCCACAAGTCATGTCATTAAAGTAATAAAGTTACACAGTTCTTCTGCTATGTACTGCCATCCCACACTTACTAAGTTCTTAGAAAGAAGTCAAAACATGCAAAAAAATCTAAAATGTTGGTGGCTGACATGCTACCATTTAAAGAAATGATGTCATCTGTTGCACCCTGCTGGTATATTCCAAGCCACAGTTATTTTTCAAGGATGGTTGTGCCAATGTTACTAAAGCAGGAAGTTAGTGTTATGATCAAAGGACACTCAGCCTGCTAACAATTTTTTCAATTAATATGTTGCTGTAGGACTCACAACTTTTACTTTCAGCTATTTATTTCTCCACTTCAGCCCTCATGATGACATGTCCCCACTCAGCCTTTTACAGCCTCTTTTTCTTTCTCTTCCTCCCCATCCTTTCTAAGGTCCATAAGGGGTTGGTTGCAGCGGCATCTCTAGGCATTATATCTAGTGGGGCACACATGGGGCCCAGGCAAAAATGTAGGGGCCCCTTTAATGAGCAATGTCAACGTCCTACACCTAAAATGTAAGTATTTCAGATGTAGGGCTGAAGGAGTGATGCTAAGAGAAGAATGAATAGTGAAAGAAGGTGTGGCTTGTGAGGAGGTGTCACGAACGACATTTTAGTGATGTGTGGTGGACATCTTCTTGCACTTCATAGACAAGCCCTGCAGATATTTCTGCATGTTATCCAGCAGCTTCTTGATGGAGTTGGGCTGCTGGAACTAGAAGACATTCTGCCAGGTCACAATCTCTCCCAACACTGAAAAATTGATCTGCAATTTTCACAGTGAATGCACCAGTTGCAGCATGCAACAACACCCCTGCACTCATAAACTAAATACAGGAAAGTTTCAGCAGTGACGATGTGCTTGGCAGCTTATATGTCACAGCGCAAATTGTTCACATTGGTGGTTATATTGCAACTGCCAATAAAAGTCTTACCCATGTGGGAATCAGTTAATGACATATGGCTAATGCTGACATGCATTAGCCTTCAGTCACTTCTTTGCCACCCCTCCACTGTGTCAGAATCTCAGAGGGAATGCAGGACAGTGCAGGTAAGTAAAATGGTGGTGTGAATGTAGCTACATCACTGCTTTATTTGTCAGCAGTGAAAACAAAGCCTAAATACAAGTGTTTCTAGGAAGAAGAGAACTACCTAGTGAAGAAGGATTGCAAAATCCATTGTGCATTACTACATAATAGATGTGTCCAGCACACAACCTTGCACAGTTATTTTTGCACATCCTTCTGTTAATTTAGAACAAGCAACTAGATCACTAAACAATACTTACCAGAGAGGGGTTAGACACAGGCTTGGCACATGCATACATTCTGTGGATGAACGTGAACAAAAGGTGCACTCACATAAGCTGCAAAACAAGATCAGAAGTACAATGACACTATGCACGTTCCTCAATGTATGTGTATGATGGACAGCCTCCATTTCCCACCACATACAGTAAGCAAAATATTTCAGAATCATCATCTAAAAAAAGATGGAAAAGAGAACAAGAGTAATTTTAACCCCCCCCTTTAAAGATTATGTTGCCCCTACAACAGTGAACAAGGAAGCAATATGCTAATTAATTGTTATTATGAGGGGGCTGATAACATCCAGCAAATAACTAAATCATTAAACAACAAGGCCTAGGGAAGGGGTGGTCAGGAAACAGTTCTTCAGTTGGCCTTCCTACCTTTAGTCTTTGAGTGCCAGAGGCAAGGGCAATGTGTTTCACACCTCTACAGCATTTAACAGGTTAATAATTGGAACCTTACAACTACTAGTGAGCCACATATTTCCCACCCCTAGCCTATAGGACAAAACTCCTCACATAACCTTACAAGATAATATCACTACCCAGGTCTTGACCCAGAAGCTGGTACTCTAATTGTGCTTGACATTTAAGGTCACACATCAAAACTTTGACACCAATAGATGCATATACTCACAAGCACAATTTCAGTCAACTGACAGGTGAGCTGAAGAATGTGTGCCATGGAAAGCTCTATAAAAGCTTGAGTGGCTTTTACCATTTATGGTCCAGAGGGGGTGTGCAGCGTATTCCTGTGTAATGCGTTGCACACTCTGTTGTTCTTAAAGGGGCAGTAAAGGATAGCTTTAGCTTCACACCTCAGCTTTGCACCCATGCATCCACTGAAGGAGTTAGTCATTAATGACAGATATTTATTTATCACATACTGAGAAAGAGTAGACTTTCAATGGAAATGATTACACCATACAAATTCCTAATAGTTGAAAT
This sequence comes from Rhinophrynus dorsalis, assembly GCA_037306005.1. Lineage (NCBI taxonomy): Eukaryota > Metazoa > Chordata > Amphibia > Anura > Rhinophrynidae > Rhinophrynus > Rhinophrynus dorsalis. The sequence continues at coordinate 346,676,705 of CM074723.1, read as the reverse complement.
GTTATTTTCTATAATATATTTATGAGGTTTATATCTGTTGATTATAAATATATTTATTCATAACTTACTGTGTCTGCTTCATTTCTGGTAAAGATAGTTAGGTGCCCTGTATATCATTAACTTGCAGTGTTATCTAACATAGGATGAGATGACCAATCATAGTTTGCTAAACTTTTCTGGGGCCAAGGAAGTTCAGAAGTCATATTGATTCTCAAACTTCACTCTAAATGTTCAAAACAGATACTAGTCAGGCACTATGGCCATTGATGCCTTAATAACTTCCTCCATCAGGAACCAGCTGGAAGCTGATGGGGTGCTTCATTTGTATACTACTGGCATAATAAGGGATAGTAATGTTTCATAATAAAAGCAGCTCTAATTAATCATTATAGTATTTGGACTTTGGAGAGTGTTATTTCAATTCTGTCCGAGTTGTAGTTCAAGAGTAATTCAATGACAAAGTATCCCCCTCCCGCCCCTTTTACTGATGTAACATGGCTCAGCCAGATCAGAAGGGAGGTGCCCAGGCAGACTGCAGAGAGGGACAATCTTCAATTAAGATAAGGGAAAAACCTGAAAAACTTGTCAACGGGGGCAGGGCTTTCATTGTTCTCATAGAAAGAAGATTGTCCCCTCTGTTATCTGTCTAGTCTTACAACCAGATTCCACATCTGAGAAGAGATGGCTTACACTAGGTAAAAGGGGCGGGAGGGGAAACTTTTCTTGTGCATATCTCCCAAACCATAAAGTTTTGAGAGATAAGACTTATATCGTTCTTCATGTTTTTTTAATGCCTACAAAATAAAATAAAGATAAAACGAAGTATTACTATCCCTTTAATGTCAATCTCATATTAAAAATTATCTTGATGCCCTGCCATTGCTTGTGATTAAAGAGACCCAAGTGCATGCGTACTTAATCTGTGCTCAGTGCAATCATTATAAATTGTCATTGTCAAACATAACTGTAATTATGAAGATGTGGCTATGTGCTTGGGACACTGAAGGTTCCTATAAAATGGCGGCACCAATATGGCAGCAGTAAATGTGCCGCTGTCCATGGTAGTGATAAAAGGGAAATATAATGTAGATTTATTTCTACTTAAATAAATAGTATGGTGGAACTGGAGGACTTACACCTATAGCGATGTAAATATCCCCTCACATAAAGCGTTAACGTCTTCCCAGAAGTTAAGAGGTGAGTAACATATAAAGTCTCCAAACAAAAAGAAAAAACAAGCAACATGCTCAAATGAAGACTTCTTTCTCTAGGGCGATGCCCGGAAAAGCCTAGAGAGATCTGAATCTGCAAAAGCTTTTATCCTGCATATGCACTTACTAATCAATAATATTCACCTGAGGCTTGGGTAACATTTTTATCAATAGTGAACTTGTGACTGAGCTGCTATGCAGAAGATGGGAAGGGCTGGACTTGGGAAATATCTCCCTCTCCAAGGATTAAGTGGAGCTACAAAGGAACAGAAGGATAAGACAAAGGTTTGACAACCTTCTTCCTCCACAGCAAACAGAGGGCTGTTAAACACAATGTAAGATGGGAATTCTCTTCTTCCCTTGCAATAAGGACCGAGGTCCACATTAGCAAAAGGGAGAAAGGATCAACATAGGTAGGCAATGCTTAACTTGATGGACTCATCAATTCATCAAATATGAAACTACGTAAGAAGGGTGATGAGCATCTTCTATCTCCTATAAACAGACACTGTGCCACTAAGAAGAAGCTGCTGTTATATGGATCTGCAGGGGATCTATATAACCCACACATGTTAAAATCTCAGCCAGTGCACCAAACACATTTTCTTTTTTATTATGATTATTATTTTAAGCCATTAATACCCTTTGAGTGCCAGAGTGGTAACTTACACACTGGGGAGGATATGCATAAGGCGTGATAAAGAGGTGATAAAGCGGAGTTGACTTCTCCAGTGATATCACTCTCCAAGTGCAACATTATTCTATGGAGCCTATGCACTAAGATTTCTCCTGCTTTTCAGATCTTAGTGCACAGGCTACATAGAATAACATAGGAAATGGAGAAGTGATATCACTAAGTTTATCACGACTTAGTGCATAACCCCCATTGTGTTGCAAAGTGTTGGATACCTGTCTGGCATTCAAAAAGTTTGAATTAAGTCAATTAATGTTTGATTTCCAGGTTATATTATTTTTTACCTACGTAATTAGAGAAACCTTGTCATTGCATTTACCACCTCTGACCATGGTGTGTGTGTGTATGTGTGTGTGTATGTATGTATGTATATGTGTGTGTGTGTGTGTATATGTATGTATGTGTGTGTATCTGTGTGTGTGTGTTTGTGTGTGTGTGTGTATGTATGTGTATATATCTGTGTGTGTGTGTGTGGGGGGGGGGGGTGTTAATGGTGAAGGAGGATTGTATAGTGAAATGGAAGGATTTAACCCTTTGAGTGCCAGTGCGGTAAGCAATGTATTGCTTTGCAATGCGTTGCGTACCCCCTGGCACTGAAAGGGTTAAATACATTTAACACTTCCAGTACCACAATGGTAACTAATAACTAAAATAAAAATATACATGCATTTTTTTTATTATTTTAGTCATTACCATGGAATCACTGAAATACCAACTCCAAGATATAAGCTGAAGTTATTTTGGCTCAGATAATGAACTGAATCTAATCTGTTAAACACTTGGATATATATATATATATATATATATATATATATATATATATATATATATATATATATATATATTTATATATATATATATATATATATATATATATATATCTAAAGGTGAAAACTTGAGCAATTCTGGGGTAAATCATCTTCACCACAGGGAAAAAAAAAACCATGATTGATTTTAATGGTGCTTTAAAGCCTATGATGGTAGAGAGGTTTCCAGTGTGCGTGTGATTTAATACTATACCTGACTAGCAGCTATTGTTTATTTTGTATTTATACCAGAAGGGGAATATGAAACAGAGGTCTATATCTTCTTTCCCCTGATTTATATTATACTGCATTTAAGAGTTTCCTGGATGTGTAGAAACTGGATTTTCCCACTTCCCTGAAGTTCTGACACATTTGGATCCTCTATTTCAGCTCAAAGGAGGTTACAGCCTCTGTTTAAACGCACTCACTGGTGTATCTTTGGAGGGAGGCCATAGAGTATGTGGTATACTATAGCTATGCTATCCTGATTTCACTGCAGTGAGAGTCTGGAGCAAGATGTACCAGCCTCACACTACATTGAAATATATTAGAATAGCCTGCAGCCCATGGACAGTCACTCAGTCAGGGTGAAGTGAATTATGCCATGGGGGAAGCAGTACATAGAGTAAACATCAACCTTACCTCTGTCTACCAAGTCATACTCCCAAAAGTATTTCCACCTGGCTAGTAATACGACGGGCTGGTAAAAATGTGTCCAGGAGCCAGAGTGGATAACATTATTTTGCCATTATACAAATCACGGGTAAGACATCATCTTGAGTATGCAGTGCAATTTTGGGCACCGGTTCTGAAAAAGGATATACTAGAACTAGAGCGGGTACAGCAAAGAGCAACAAAATTAATTAAGGGAATGGAGAACTTGATGTATAAGGAACAACTAGGCAAACTTGGTTTATTTACTCTAGAGAAAAGACGACTAAGAGGAGACCTTATCACATTGTACAAGTATATGAGAGGTCAATACAAGGATCTCTGTGGTGAGCTATTTATTCCAAGGCCTGATCAGGTGACCAGGTGACACCCCTTGAGATTAGAGGAAAGGAGGTTTAGACTTCAGCAAAGGAAGGGATTTTTCACAGTAAGGTCTGTTAAATTGTGGAATTCATTGCCCAAGGAGGTGGTTATGGCAGATACAATGGGCACATTTAAGAGAAGATTTGACACATTTCTTTCAAAACGGAACATACAGAGTTATACTGTTTATCAGTAGGCAGATCAGGAAGGTCTGATAAAGACTAACTTAATTGGTAGCAGGAAAGTTATAAAATTCTCAGTTACTGGGGTATGTGGAGAAGGTTGAACTTGATGGACTTGTGTCTTTATTCAACCTAATTTACTATGTTACTATGTTTTTTTGGGGCAATGGTGGCATAGGTCCCACTAATGACTGCTGATTCTGCCAAGCTCACTAGTAATCAGACATATTTTAAAAACTATAATTAATTTAGTTTATCCAAAGTTATAGTATTAAACCACATGATGTGTTTAATTGCTGGTTGTTTTGGTGAATCTCTCCCTAAATAAATACAGTTTTTCCAAATGTGTAGAGGTTACCTATTTCAGCAGAACTTACGATCTATAATATGGATAAGGTTCCCACCTCATCCCTTTAAAACTTAACACAAATGAAACATGCCTTCTGCAGGGCTTCAATGGTTCATATTGTATTGCACTGGGTCATATGCAACCCTGTAGGATGCATTATTTCCAGTGTGTTCGGTTTTAAATGGATAATGTGGTACATTTTGATGAGCAAAATTATTCTGTATCTTCAGGATTCAGCATGCTATTTTGTGAGACATGAAACATGCCTTTAGAAACAGGTGTTTTGTTTGCTGTTTTGACAAATCAGATTACAGGACAATCAATCAATCAATTGCAGATATCAAGCAAGCAGGTTACTGTCCATGTCACACTTCTGAGCAAGGTGGGAGAGCTGCTTTGGTGGATTAGCAGTCAGGACTACTGTACAAATCTCATCTTTCTCACTCTTCCTTTCTTTATCTTTTTCCCCAGATCTATTTTTTCCATTCTCGCTCTCCATCTCTCCCCCTCGTCCTTGCTGTCTCTTCCTGTGTTTCCCTCTCTCCTTCTCTCTCTGCTATTTTCTTGTGGTCCAACCCCGAATATCTCACATGCACCATTCTGTCCCATGCTCTCCTGTACTCCTTCTCCCTCACACTCCTGAATCGTCCAGCATTCCCACTCTTTCCCTCTTACCTGGTTCCATCACTTCCCTTGCGCCTCTTTTCCCCTACAACTGTCCATAAGCGGTTAGTTAGAATCAGTTTGGATAGATAAAACATTTTCTTAGGGTCCTCCGAATGAAACAAACAAAGATTAGGCTTTGTTCATTACTAGTAGAAACCTTAGATTTTGAATATGATTTTTCTTCAGTCAGCTGAAGTTAACTTTACTTTAATGCCTTACTTTCTGTGATTTCTTGGACAGCAGAGTACAGAATCCTGACAAGAAAGTAAGAATTACAAACAAAATTGATGTTCCTTGGTGCTGAAAAGCAGTACATGTTATTTCAAATAACATTCAGTTCTATGGAGACACTGACAATTTTATGTATAAATCTGTGAACTTTAAAAACTACTCTTAGATTAAATCTATTTTAGCATTAGTGTTTCTTTAAGTAACTAAATCTAACCTATTAAACATTCTGAGAGGTGGATATATGTCTTTACAGAATCATTAAATAGTGAATTAATTAGAGGAGAATGGTAGATGGTGATGACAGATGAAAGAATAAATAAAAGGGTCAACTTGGGTGAAAAGCTGTTGAATGAATATGGGAGGTTATCAAGACAAAGACCCTACAGATCAAGGGGTCAAGGAGAAAAAGACATATATTACTGGCGTCTTGATTGATGGTATAAATTCACTTTGCACCATTAAAGTTACAATGATTCTGTATGTTTTATAGCAGCTGATACCACAAAAATGCAATCTATGCTAACTACAAAAATAAGCACTACATTGACATACTTGCTTATTGCTTAAATGTCCTCTTCAAATGTTATTCCAGGCATTAATATGAGTTCACCTATATTTCTGTCTGAAGTCTGATGTTTATGTTAAGCCAAAACCATTACTGTAGAAGGCCATAAATAGAAACTCACCATTCAACATTTACATGCTAATGGAATGTCCAGCACATGGAGAACACCCTAGACACAACACTTTAGGTTTCCAAAGTTTTTTGGGACCAAAGTTCATAAGATTAGTTCTTATAATTATAAAAGAAAAGGAAAAATAATTTTGAATGACAAAGTGTATCAAATGGATTACATTTAAAAGGTTAAAAGAACATCTACAATAATAACTGCACTTTATATTTGCATACAGTTTGAAATGTACTTTAATGCATACATTTATAGAAACACTTAAAACAGTAGTGTCAATGTATACAAAACAAGAGAGGAGCAAATATGGAGTAAACCAACTGTATCACAGGGAATAAATAAACATTACTGTTGTGTTAAATTGGGATTTAAACCACTTGAATAATAGAGAAGTCTTCAAAGCATTGTCTCAAATCAGTTGGAAATTTGGGATATTATTATTTGTCCCCATGGTTTGTCCTGGAATTGCTCCTCTATACTTAGCTCATATGGCTTCTCCACTAGAGGCAGACCTGAGAGTGAACTAATACAGAAGCAGAGTGACCGCACAAGGACCCACATGGGTGGAGAAAACTGTAACCCAAGCAACCTATGGCAGGAGAACCCAGATTTTACAGGTAAGAGAGCTTGAGTCTCAGAGCTAAGATAATGGGCAAACAAACAAGCCCTAGTGTAAGAAATAGGAGCTGACAATAGAGACAGTGAGGCAGCCAGTTCATATCTGAGGTAACCAAGGGGTCAAGCTGGTGAATCTCTTGATGAAGTACCTGAATGGAGAGTAAGCAGAGGGTCAAGCTGGAGAATCTCAGGGTGAGGTGCCAAATTGGAGGACACGTTCGTAGTCAGGTACACTCCAGAGGGTCAAGACGGGATAATCTCTAAGATAGGTGCATAATCAGAAGTCAAGTTCATGGTCAGGTTTTCTAACCAGGGTTCAAGCCAAAAGATCACAAGGTACAGTGCCAAATCGAAGGAAGCCAGTGGGTACAGGAGACAAGCCAGAAGTCAGGCGACACTAATGTTAACTGGAGAACAGAGGGAAAGTAGCTTGTAGAATGGGCACCTGGAGAAATGATCAGCCACAATAAAAAGACCTGGCAACCAATAGGAAGCAGAGGGAGGAAAAGGGGCATAACTGCAGGAACCAGTAGAGCAACCCATGACAATACCAAAACATCTACCAAGATTCCAGGGAGGTAAAAAGAAAAAACCCTCAAAACACAGAGCAGTTCTAACAGAGTCAAACTAGAACAACATGAAACTCAAGTGGCCAATAGGAAGCAGAGGGAGGAAAAGAGTCACGATGACAGGTACTAGTAGCGTAACCCAAGACCATGACAATACCAAAGCATCTACCAAGACTTCAGGGAGTGAAAGAGAAAAACATCTCAAAACACAGACCAGTTCTAACAGAGTCAACCTGGAACAAAATGAACCTCAGATGTCAACAGACACCAATACAGCAAACCAAGGTACAGGAAACCAAGAAATACACCTACACAGGCACAACCACCTGTACGACTTTCCAACCAACATGGGCTTCAAAAGAAGCCAACACTTTTGTGTTTGAAAAATGTGTGATAAGGTGACCACACTGTCACCTTATACAGCTGTTAGCCTGGGTTATTGTAGGACCAAGAGGCACTCACTTATCTGGTAGAATGAGCTGTGACCTGAAAGGGCACCAGTTTCGTCCTACGAACATATGCCAGGCAGATGGTTTCCTTAATCCAAGAAGCCACTGTTACTTTAGACACAACCTAGCCTGCACAAGGTCGCTTAGAAATGACAAAAAGTGAATCAGATTTTAAAAAAAAGCTGTGTGTGTGATGAACATAATACTTCAAGCAATTAACCAAAAAGATGAAGCTCCTGTTCCTATCAGTTAGACAGAATGTAGCACCTTTTCCCAATTAATATTATACTCAGAGAAAACCTTAGGTAAAACCATACAGGAGTCTGCAAAATCACAATATAAGAGTAGAAAACCAGAAACAGAGGCAAACAAAATAAAGCTTGAAGTTCGGTCACTTGCTGAACAGATATAATAGCTAACAGGAAATGCAACAAAATTGGAGACAGAGGCTCAAAAGGATACTTCTCAAGCACTCCCAGAACCAAGCAGAAGTCCCTTGTTGGAGTCGGATCCTGTAAGACCGGGTAGGCATCAGCCTTCCCTTGCACAAAAGTCTGCACATCTGGCAATAAGTTGATACACCACTGAAAAAGCACTGTAAGAGTTGAAATCTGAACATAAATAGAGCTAAAGTCAAACTCGTTAAGAAGACCATCCTAAAGAAAAGCCAAAATTACGACTTATAGAACAAAGACCATACACTATGGTATACCTTTTGATGAAACTGGCTTACAATCCTTCAAGATAGTATTAATGACTCAATCAGAAAAACTTGTCTTCCTCAGGATGCTGTCTTCAAGAGCCAAACCACCAAAGTCAGCTCCTCCACCTTCTGGTGAAACAACAGACCCTGAGTCAAAAGATCAGGAAGTAGAAGGAACTGAAACGTCTCTGCCACTAATAAATTGAGAAGATCTGAAAATTGGGCCCCATGGGGCCAGAATGGGATGAACAAAATTACATGAGCCTGCTCTATACTTATTTTCCTCATCAATCTGGGAGTCAGAGGGAATGGAGGAAAAGAATATGAAAGGGGAAAATTCTATGAGATGACCATCAAGTCCGCAAGAGCTAGAGGGTCCCGTTATCCGACAGAACTGAGAAACATTGCGGTTTGACTGAGAGGCCTAACGGTTCCCTGTTAAAGGACCCCACTGATGAAAGAAGGTCTGCCAGAACTTTGTCTACTTCTGGGAAATGAATGGCAGTGAGAGCCGACACTTGCACCTCTGCTCACGTGAGGAGCAGCCGAACCCTCGACCATGCGGCCACAGTGGCTCCTCACTGGCTTTTGGTGTAGGCCATGGCCGAGCATTCTCAGACTAGATCCATGCGGGGAATCCATGAAGGGACTGAGACCAGTGCTGCAGAGCTAGACAAATCACCCAAGGCTCCAGAACAGTGAAGGACAGAAGACTCTCCTCTCCAGTCCAAAGACCCTGAGCTCCCAGAGGGCCCAAGTGGCACCTCAGCATGTCAGGCTGGAATCTGTTGCGACTATCACACAATCAGCAATGACCAATGGCTGTCCTAGAGACAGATGAGACCTCTGGAGCAACCAACAAAGGTCCAGCTTTGTCTCATCAGACAGGGACATGAACTGGAGAGATGACACTGATACCTGGACCAATTCCTCAGAATTTCCAGCTGTATCACCCTCATATAAATTTGTTTACATAGGACTGCCTCCAGGGCAGAGACCATATAACTCAGCACCTGGGTTATAAATATGGACAGAGTAGGGCCTGAAACACCTAGTGAAACAGCAATAGAATCTTGTTTTCTGTTAGGAAGACCTTCCCCAGAAGAATGTCAAATCTCATACTGCGAAGTACAAAGACCTGGTACAGAGCTAGAGAATAATTCTAGAAATTGAAAACCCATACATAAAGGCTCTGAAGGACACCACATGCAGTGTATTTTTTGGCCCACTTTCTCTACAAAGACTTCCCATATGAAAGTATCAAATGATCTCCATATTGTGAAAATCAACAGGCATTTCGTCTTTTTATCCTCCTTGACCTATTTAGTAAATACAAGCAGACGCAGTAGGAGGAAGATAGGTATGGGTACAAGACTAGGCAGAAGGAGGTTTAATGCATTATTAGATGTGCCAAAGCACACACAAAGGAAAAAATTGCCCAGTCAATAAAAAGAGGGATACCATTTTTTTAGATATATAAGTGGAAGGAGGAAAAATAAACAAGGAAATTTAGACTGAAAACAAAAAATGGAAATTATATAAATGAGAATAAAGGGCTAGCTGACTGTCTCAATAAATATTTCTGTTCTGTTTTTACAGAGGAAGGTGAAAGTATTAGAAAAAAAGATATAATAAAATGCAAGAATCAGGCATGTTTTTAGAGGAAGAAGTTCTAGTTCAACCCTCTAAGATACAAACAGATAAATCGATGGGACCAGATGGGATACACCCAAAGTTATAAAAGAACTTAACCCCTTAATGACCCTTGATGGACATAGTATGTCAAGGGTCGAGCTGACTGAACGACCCATGACGTACTATGACCGTCATGAAATTCCGTGCTCCCCCTGTGGCTGCACGCCGTTCTGGGAGTCCGGAAGCGGATGGAGCAAAAAAAAAAAATGCTCCGTGTTCCTTAACTAACCGCGCCATGCCGATCAGCCGGTCGTTATGGGGTTAAGAGTGTTCTGACAAAACCTTTAACAGAATTATTCAATCAGTCACTATGGCCAGGAGCAGTTCCAGAAGATTGGAAGGTAGCATATGTGGTACCTGTTCACAAAAAAGGTAGCAGAGCAGAGTCTGGAACCACAGACCAGTATGTCTTGCATCAGTAGTGGGAGAATTAATGAAAGCCATGTTAAGGGAAAGAATTGTTAAGTATCTCAATTTAAATGGCAAGATCCCAAAACAGCAAGGGTTTGCAGTAGGGAGATCTTGTAAACTGACCTCATAGATATTTTTTGACTGGGTAACTAAAATAGTAGACCTGAGGAGAGCAATAGATATAGTTTATCTAGATTTCTGTAAGGCATCTGACATTGTCCCACATAGAAGACTCATTAATAAATTTCAGTGTTTGAGTCTGGATGTAAAAATAGTTGAGTGGATAAGGCAATGGCTGAGTGACAGGAGACAGAGACTTGTAATCAATGGAGAATATTAAAGTGAAGGGAGTGTTACTAGTGGGGTACCTCTGGGATCTGTACTGGGGCCAATTCTTTTTCATATTTTTATTAGTGATATTGCAAAAGGTCTTCAAGGTAAGGTATGCCTTTTTGCAGATGATACAAAGATCTGCAACAGGGTAGACATTCTTGGGGGAATAAGCCAAATGACAAATAATTTAGGTAAATCAGAAGAATGTACAAGAGTTTGGCAGCTGCAGTTTAACGTTGATAAATGTAAAATAATGCACTTGGGGAGTAAAAATCCAAAGTCAGAATATAATGTTAAGGGTACTATGCTGTCAGAGAAAACAGAGGAAAGGGATTTGGAAGTAAATATTTCTTATAACAAAGCAGAGGTGAATGCAAGCAGGATGCTAGGTTGCATAGCTAGGGTCATTAATAGCAAAAAAAAGGGAAGTGGTCACGTCATTCCACAGATATCTGGTTAGACCTCACCTAGAGGATTGTGTACAGTACTGGAGACCCCATCTCCAAAAGGATATAGATACTCTAGAGACAATTCAGAGAAGGGCTACTATAATGGTGGATGGTTTACAGGAAAAGAAATATCAGGACAGACTAAAGGATCTGAACATATATAGCTTGGAGGAGAAAAGAGAAAGAGGGGATATGATAGAAACATTCAATTACATGAAGGGAGACAAACAACAATGCACACCTACTGGTAATATGAATAAAAATGGTATATAAATACATATACCAAAGTTCTATGACTATATGGTTACGGCACACTTTTCAGGGATACAGCTAATTCTGTGGTGTCCTCAGTGGCACCATTTCTGTTCTGGACAAAAGAGAAGAAGGGAAAGTGCAAAACCTCCTCAGAGTACACTCTGTGATTGAAATATCAAAAAATGTAAGTGAATGTGCTTACAAGATAAATTCTTGGTCCTTCAGAGGGGGAGATAAAAGCTATATCTAAGGGTAACACTGTAACCATTGTTGTCCCAAATAAATCCCCAGTTTTGGCCACTCACTGGAAGATTCTTGTGGAAGTACACATAACAAGCCTGACCTGGTTTGGACAACAGGAATTGGATAAAAGGGGATTTATTGTCCCTAAGTGCTTCGTGAGAAACTCTCACTTCATCAGCAGATAAAATTCAATATACAATTACACCTATATATATAGAAAATAAGAAACCTACCATGATTGCCAGTTTTATCCTGGCATTTCCTCCGTCTTGTCTACTTCATAAGGAGGCTGGAGATGGAGACAGCAGTGAATGCATCTCACACCTCACTTGGAATGATTGCCTCATTCCCAAGTAACCAACAACAACACACAAATCTATCTCTCCATGCCATCACTCTAACCTGAAATACAGCAGCGGGTCTCAGAATGCTTTAATGCTGTATCTTCCTGGATGACATATCATCTCTAAAAACCTAATGGCTTCGATTCAGTTAGGTCTGACAGCTGATTTTTCTGCTAATGGCATTTTTTTCAAGCAAGGAAAGCTATTATTCGATTATTATTGCTGTGAAAAAATGCAGGGATAGTAATACTTAAACTTTACTAATCCCCATATTGTAGGCATTAAAAAAAGAAATTAATTGCCCCCAGTGCAATCTCTCAAACCTTTATGGTTTGAGAGATAATCGCTCGCAAAGTTCCCCCCACCATCCCCTTTCCCTGTGTATTAGATGGCTCTGCAGCAGAGTGTTAATAAAAAGAAATCCTTCACTGAAATGGTCTTCTACGTGTGCTTGGATTGCAAGTATATGTAGAAGACTGTTTCAGCGAAAGATTTCTTTTTTTATTAACGCGATCTCAGCTCTTCTGCAGAGCCGCCTGATGGTCGTACAACAGGATTCTCCTGCAGTCAGCTAGAACGCTGACTTCAGGGAAAGTGGAGGGAGGGGGGAACTTTGTGAGCGATTATCTCTCAAACCATTCTGAGAGTGGTATATCCAGAACAGGGCGTATTTGCAAATCCCTGTTTGCTGTACCGGTTGTTAGTTTATCAACCGGAATCTTCAGTTAATGTGAGTATCACTTCCTGTTATACATGGATTACTGTTACATTTTAAAGTGGTATTGTGACCATTCTGGTTCTTCTTTGTCATACACGGAGTGGATTCTCACATAAAGCACAGATCACAATGGAGCACAAGAGACACTAGCAGAAACACCACGTAAGGGCAATGACTTCCAGGCCCAGGGAGGTTAATAAAGGAGCAGAAGGAGGCGGGACCCAATTAGGCCACCTAGAATAGGTCCATAAACAGGCGTCTGTGCTAGTGCCTATTACCTGATGTCAGCAATGAGGAAGTGGCCGGTGGCCATACAGAGGTAGGAAGCCAGGAAAACGTAGCCTCTAAGGGAGACTGTGATACAGCCATTGGCTGGGATGTGTGCTTATGCACCACCCAGTCAATCAGCTTCGAGTGTGGTGCTGTATTGTGACTGAAGACTTTTTCTCTTCCTGTTCCCTACCTCTGGAATGCCCTACCACACAGCATTCGCAAAGCCTCAACTCTTAGCAACTTCAAATTCAAGCTAAAAGGCACCTTTTCAAGGTAACACTACCATAATATCAGAACTGTCAAAAATTATACTTCCTCCTCTACCTGCTTGTATCTATCTCCCATCCTATAATTGTATTATAAGCTCTACAGGGCAGAGGCCTCATATCCTAATGTAATGTAAATTGTAGACTTGTGCACGGGGAAAAACATTGTTAAAATTCGATTTCGGACTAATTTTTTTTTTTTTTCCGTTGATCCGAAAATCAGTCCGGACCTATTCGACTCGGATTAAATTCTGATTACATCCGAATTATTCGGCCAAATTCACTATGCTTTTAAAAATACAATAAAATCAAAATTAGACAAATAAAAATAAGTGGAACCATTTCCAGGGTCTAAATGAAGATGGTGGAACAGGGGAAGGTGGAGCTTTAGCCTTGTGGTACTGTAGATGAAGCATGGATGTAGCTGTTTGAAGGAAGAAGGAAGATCGAGGATGATTGGAGCAGGCAGGACTCAGAAGATATTAGACAAAAGACTTTTCTTACATTAGACTACAAAACTGAAGAAGCCTAGAGCAGGCAGGACTCATAGACAAATTACTTTTCTTAGATTAGACTACAAAATTGCGGAAGCCTGGAGCAGGCAGGACTCATAGACATACGACTTTTCTTAGATTAGAGTTAGACTACAAAATTGAGAAAGTCTGGAACAGGCAGGACTCAGTAGATAAATATATACGACTTTACTTAGATTAGAGTTAGACTACAAAACTGAAGAAGCCTGGAGAAAGCAGGACTCCTAGACATATGAATTTTCTTAGATTAGACTTAGACTACAAAACTGAAGAAGCCTGGAGCAGGCAGGACTCAGTTGATAAATATATACGACTTTTCTTAGATTAGAGTTAGACTACAAAACCAAGGAAGCCTGGAGCAGGCAGGACTCATAGAGATATGACTTTTCTTAGATTAGAGTTAGACTACAAAATTGAGGAAGCCTGGAGCAGGCAGGACTCAGTAGATAAATATATACGACTTTACTTAGATTACAGGTAGACTACAAAACTGAAGATGCCTGGAGCAGGCAGTACTCACAGATATACGACTTTTCTTAGATTAAAGTTAGACTACAAAACTGAAGAAGCCTGCAGCAGACAGGACCCAGTAGATAAATATATACAACTTTTCTTAGATTAGGAAGCCTGGAGCAGGCAGGACTCATAGACATACGATTTTTATTTGATTAGAGTTCGACTGCAAAATTGAGGAAGCCTGGGGCAGGCAGGACTTAGTAGATAAATATATACAACTTTACTTAGATTAGAGTTAGACTACAAAACTGAACAAGCCTGGAGCAGGCAGGGCTCAAAGATATACAAATTTTCTTAGATTAGATTTAGACTACAAAACTGAAGAAACCTGGAGCAGGCAGGACTCAGTATATAAATATATACAACTTTTCTTAGATTAGCGTTAGACTACTGGCTGAGTCCTGCCTGCTCCAGTGTTCTGCAGTCCTGGCTACATCTCCAGTGTTGCTGTCATCCTGAGTCTGCCTCACAACAGTCATCCTCAGTTGCTGCTGTATTCATGTAGTTACTGAGTCCTGCCTGCTCCAGTGTTCTGCAGTCCTGGCTACATCTCCAGTGTTGCTGTCATCCTGAGTCTGCCTCGCAACAGTCATCCTCAGTTGCTGTATCCATCTACTGGCTGAGTCCTGCCTGCTCCAGTGTTCTGCAATTTTCTGCTGCCTACATCTTCAGTGTTGCTGTCATCCTCAGTTTTGTAGTCTAACTCTATTCTAAGAAAAGTCGTATGACTATGAGTCCTGCCTGCTCCAGGCTTCCTGTATGATTTTCGTATTGTTATCCGATGGTACCTCTTTTCGGTGGAAACGGGATGAAGTCAAAGATGATATCGTCCCAACACCGGATCCCAAAGACATTTGCCACATGGTGACTACTAAACTCACACTCTAACAAACAAGTGGCGGCGTCAGTAAACCCCTGCCTGCTCCAGGCTTTCTCAATTTTGTAGTCTAACTCTAATCTAACAAAAGTCATATGTCTATGAGTCCTGCCTGCTCCAGGCTTCCTCGGATTTGTAGTCTAACTCTAATGTAAGAAAAGATATATATATATATATATATATAGATATAGATATAGATATATATATATATATATATATATATATATATATATATATATAGATATGTACTGAGTTCTGCCTACTCCAGGCTTCCTTAATTGTGTAGTGTAACTGTAATCTAAGAAAAGTCGTGTATATTTATCTACTGACTCCTGCCTGCTCCATGCTTCTTCAGTTTTGTAGTCTAAGTCTCATCTAACAAAAGTTGTATGTCTATGAGGCCTGTCTGCTCCAGGCTTCCTCAATTTAGAAGTCTAACTCTAATCTAAGTAAAGTCGTATATATTTATCTACTGGGTCCTGCCTGCTCCAGGCTTCCTCATTTTAGTAGACCAACTCTAATCTAAGAAAAGTCATATGTCTATGAGTCCTGCCTGCTCCAGACTTCCTCAATGTTATAGTCTAACTCTAACAAAAGTCATATGTCTATGAGTCCTGCCTGCTCCCTCTGCTCCAGACCTCCTGAATGTTGTAGTCTAACTCTAATCTAACAAAAGTCCTATGTCTATGAGTCCTGCCTGCTCCAGACTTCATCATTTTTGTAGTCTAATTCTAATCTAAGTAAAGTCGTATATATTTATCTACTAAGTCGTGCCTACTCAGGGCTTGTAGTCTAACGCTAATCTAAGAAAATTGTCTGTATAATAATGCACTTATTATATCCCCTCTATACTAATTGTAAACTGTTAAGTACACCTGTTGGCAATATATAATTAAAAGTATACATACATACATACATACACACATATAAAACATTATCCAGATA
Organism: Rhinophrynus dorsalis; assembly: GCA_037306005.1. NCBI lineage: Eukaryota > Metazoa > Chordata > Amphibia > Anura > Rhinophrynidae > Rhinophrynus > Rhinophrynus dorsalis. The sequence continues at coordinate 346,660,645 of CM074723.1, read as the reverse complement.
GTGAGTGAAGTAAATCCCTAGAGAGTGCATGTGAGTCACTAGTGCTGTCAGGACCTTTGTAAAGACCAGTGAAGTGGAAGCCAACACAAAAGGAATGGCAGTGAACTGAAAATTATGGTCTTGGAAAGAAAACCATAAGAATTTCTGATGATTTGCATTGGTGGGAATCTGCATGTAAGTGTCCTTTATGTTAAGGAGGCCAAAAACTCCCCTGGATACATGGAAGTGATGACAGCATAGAAGGACCCCATTTTGAACTGGGACACAAGAATTAAATGGTTGAGGAGCTTCAAGTGCAGAATTGTCAATTTATCCACTGTCTTTTTAGGAACTATGAAATGGTTGGAATAGAATCCTGTCCCTTTCAGGAGACGGGTGGTACCAAAACCTGCATATGTGGCAGAAAAGAGACTGTGTCTAACAATGCAGATGACTCTGCATGGGATCACATGGAACTGGGGACATGTAGAAAGGACAGGGACAAAGGGACTTGAAGTCTATGTGGTACCCTTATGAAAGTCACTGGAAAACTGATCTGTCACAGAAAAGGCCCACACACTGTGAAAAAAGGTGTAAAAGACATCCTATTGCCTAAGGCAGACCAGACCTGCAAGTCATCCTAAGGTTGGCTTGTCAGTTTTAGGCTTCCTCACAGGCTTTATGACTGTTCAGGCCTGTTTGTGATTTTGGGTAGGGAGCTCTTGAGGAGCTGTATAAATAGGTGCCATGGGCTCATATCCATACTGGCACAGAGTAATGAAAGCCACACATCTTACATGGCAAAAAAGGAATGTTTAGGAATAATCTGAGACCATAAAATAATCTTGCCTCCAGAGTCATGACTTATAACCTTCTCCAGTTCTGGGACAAACAACTGCTTGCACATGAAATGAAGGAACAGAAAAAAACCTCTTAGAAGAGCTTGAGCCACAGAGTATGACATGAAGCCACAGACAGAACTGAGACCTTTTCAGTAATCATAACAGCATTAAAGGCTGCTTCTGCAAGATATGCATAAGCCTTTGGAATCTTAGAGATGGCCATAACAATATCCTCCTTAGGAAGGTATGTCCACATGGATGGCCTTGAAATGCTGATACCCCAAAACAACCATAGCTCTAGTCACCCAAGCAACAACAAAGTTTGGGTGTAAAGCGGTACCTGAAGCCATTAAATTTTATTCAAAAACCAATTAAGTATGTCTGTTCCTTAAAGGGATAGTAATACTTCATTTTAACTTTATTTTATTTTGTAGGCATTAAAAAAACATGAAGAATGATATAAGTCTTATCCCTCAAACCTTTATGGTTTATGAGATATTCACAAGCAAAGTTTCCCCTCCCCGCCCCTTTTTCCTAGTGTAAGCCATCTCTTCTCAGATGTGAGTCTGGTTGTAAGACCAGACAGATAACAGAAGGGGACAATTTTCTTTGTATGAAAACAATGAAAGCCCTTCCCCCCTTGACAAGTTTTTAAGCTTTTTCCCTTATCTTAATTGAAGATTGTCCCTCTCTGCAGTCTACCTGGGCACCTCCCTTCTGATCTGGTTGAACAGGGGGGGGGGATACTTTGTTTGTGAATATCTCTTAAACCATAAAGGTTTGAGAGATAAGACTTATATCATTCTTCATGTTTTTTTAATGCCTACAAAATAAAATAAAGTTAAAATGAAGTATTACTATCCCTTTAAGATCCACTGCATCAGCAAGCAGCAAAGCCATTTCTTGGAAAGGAGTGAAATTGTGGGGGGGGGGGGGGTCCACTGCTGGGACTTGGGTAGTCCTCTGCACAGAAACCTCAGCAAAAAAAGTATGCAAGTGAGAGATATTCTTGGGAAGGAATAACTTTTTGTCAAGCTTTGTCCATTCTTCCAGGAGAAACTGGTTCAAGGAATGGTGAAGAGGAAAAATATACAATATTCTACTTATTCGGTACAAAGAAGCAAGATTGATACATTCACAGTGTAACAATGAATGTATAAATTCATAGACTCTGATTTGACAGCCAGACATACATAATTCAGTCATTTTCACTAACAACTCACTTCTCCCTCTTTTTCTCTCAAATAGATCTAACTCTTTCTCATCAGTCAGGAAGGGTATTATTAGTGGAGGAAGGGTATTATACAGGGGTTATATGTATTTATAATTCTTTTTATCTTTTTTAAACGGTACAGTCTGCTTTGTATTTTTTGGAGGTGAAATATAACTGTGGGCATCTGAGGAATTTAGTGGAGACGTGGCCTTGTTCTTTGAAATCTCCAATGCATTGAGAACAAATTATGAAACAGATAGCAATAATAAGGTTATGAGAAACTTTTTCTTCAAATCAGTTGAACATCTGTAAATATTTAATCCAGCCTTAATGCTCACACGTAAAGAAGGAAGAAATAAATAAAGTGCCAGAATTCTTTCTTGCTTAACACTAAGGTAAATATGATTATCCGTACACAGCATGAATGTCTCTATTGAGAAGAAATCTTTTACTTCAAAGGAAAATATAAATATATATAAAAATCACCTGCTTGTCTTGTTTAATGTCACATACCAAATCCCAAAAAAGATTTGTGTTTTCCTTCATTAGATCACTTTGAAACATCACATATCTATAAAAGGGACAAAATAAATAGATGGGAAATCAGAGCTGTCAAAATCCATCTACAGAACAATGGTGCTTGGAGGAATTTGAATTATTGTTGAGTAGCTTAGAAGCAGGGCATGTTTTGAAGAAAATTAGAAACCTGGGGCTGTAACCATTTGCCATTCAATTGTGAATTGTGTGCCATTCAGTTGTGTGCTATAAACAGTTACATTAACTCACGGTAATCCTGTGCCTACTTTTCTTGGCGTACAACACACAATGAAGCTTAAAAACCCCTGTTGAACAACACAAAGCAGGTAACAAACAGCTCACACAATACTTAGGACTGGCCTGTCCAAGTTCACTCCTCAAGGGCCACCAAGAAGCCAGGATTTAAGGATTTCCCTAATTAAGCACAAGTGAGTTAAGCAATGACTCATTCATTTTTATTGACTCACCTGTGCTCAGACAGGGAAATCCTGTACTATTTGTGGCCCTTGAGGACTGAACTTGGACAGGCCTGACGTAGGACATAGCACTGTGTCAACAAAGGCCAAATTAACCCCTGATCTGCCAAGGAACTAGCCATCAAATGTGAATGTGTACACATAAGTACTGGTCAACCAACATTAACCCATCAATCCCCTGAGGAATAAGGGATTTGAAAATCAACTTCAAAGAATCCGTGGCATGATAACCCTGCAATGGGATTAAAACTTAACACACACCAATTTGTATGTCCACACAACACAACAACAATATGAACACCTGTCAATCACTAAGCATCTGAAGACTGACTGTACATGATCATTAACCAATGGAGAACCAAGGTGCACCGGACAGCGGCATACACAGCAAGTACACCAAGCACATTCAAACAATAATAGCCACATCAGCATTCAGTCACCGCAACAACACCCCCAATCCCATTGGTTCCTTCATACCTGATGACCGTGCCTGGCCAACACCCACTTCTGTCTTAAAGGGACAGCCCCCACCCAGGAACGTGGTGTGTTTAGAGTGAGACTGCTCAGATAGTTATTAAATTTGTTAGGTTTCCATTGCCATACCTGTGAAGACATCACAGAAGGAGACATTCAAGGACTCGGGAGCCCCATAACCCCCGAATCACACCTTCACATGCTCCATATGGCGATCCAGCCAGAAGGCCATTTCCACCTGGAGGACCAGGCCAGGCAGCAGCACTTCAGCTGCCACAACAGGATCACCCCTAGCCACAGCTTACACAGGGAACTGTGGAGTAGCACAGGAAGTACAGATGACAGCCAAGACCCAGGATATATTGGACAAGGGTCACGCTGTTTGGTATGGCAGACGGTAGTGAGAGACTGCTACGGGTTGACATCACACAGCATCATAGACTTATATGAGGTGATCTAAGCTGATGTTGACCCCAAAGCCAGCACCAACCATGCCCTATCTGGCCTGGAGAAGCTGTTGTGTGCTATACATTTTATGGCAACTGGTTCCTTCCAGTCCACTAAGAGATATGTATCAGCCTACCTGCTCCTGGGTATTGGCTCAGGTGTTGACAGCTCTCAAGATAAAGGCCAGGAGGTACAATCACTTCCCTTCCACCCTGATGGGGTGGGCACATGTTAAGCAGGAGTTCTACACAATATGTGCATAAGTGCTCCTCCACATGAGGGACATCGCTACATAAATCGCAAGCATTTCCACTCCATCAATGCCCAAATGGTGAGTGATGATAACACAAGGATCACCCATATCTGTGCTTCCTATCCTGGTGGTTGTCATGATTCCAACATTCTCAGGCACTCCTCCATCTACGAGGACTTTAAGAATGGTACCTATACAGGAGGATGGCTATTGGGTGAGTGACCAATCTACACATTACATCACATCCACAGGGGTACGCACACGATTAATAAAAACACAACTTAGCATGATCATGACACACAAGAAGTATGTCATCATTACACAACATCATTCACATAACCATGTGGTCCAAGTGTACCAATGTCACTTCTCTTCCAAGGGGGATGCACACCTGTCCCAAATCCACAAACACCTGCAAAGACCACTTCAGTGAGGCTCATGTTAGGACCAGGGATGCTACAGAACACACCTTTGGCCTCCTCAAAACAAGATTCCGATGCCTGGATAACTCAGGGGTAGCAATTCAATATGTACCACAGAGAGTCTGTGATGTCCTATTAGTGTGTGCCATACACCACAATATCGCAGTCGACAAACAATTAGTGGAGGATTTGGATCCTGAATCCATTGCAGAGGTGCCTGTTCCCCAGCCTGAGGATGTGGAGACCCTAAGAGGGATGGAGACACGAAACAGGCTCATCAGGGACTGCTTTACTTGTGAGTACAATACATTAATAAAATATGATGCATGTATGACCATGATTATGCATGGGGAATGTGTGGAAAAACACTCATGCAATATATAATATGTTTCACTTCATAGAGAGACTGAGATCCACCTAAGCCTCCAGCTTTGAAATTGCCTGCTTGAACATCACAACGACATAGCTGTCAGGAACACATTCAGCTGTCATTCAATGGATGGGTCTAATTGAGGATGTGAATTCAACTAACATCTGTAATTCTGTTAGGGCATGATGACATTGTCACTTCAAGGATATCAACTAGCCCCTGCAAACACCATATTCACTATGTCCATAGTTTTTCCTGAAGTATTACAAACAGCTAATTATCAGATTTAGAGTTGAAGATATTCACATCAAGCATTAAACCCTTTGAGCATTAGAGAGGTATCCAATGCACTGAAATGCAATGCATTGGATACCCATCTGGCATTCCAAGTGTTAAAGGGGTAACAGATGTATTAAGAAAACTATAGATTTGCGATGCCTAATCTAGCTGAATAGGGATGAACTTTCTGAGTTACAGTGTTGTCTAATAAATAGGAGCAACTAATTGAGAGGGAGATTGGCAAGCCCAGCATGCTGACTTGTGTGTGTATGCAGCACAATGACAATGGCCTGGTACCAGAAACCAGCTTCTGTTTCATGGGGATTAGTTCATTTACTAGGTTATATATTTCTATAATGTTCAGTTCACACATTCATTTGGCAGGTTATATAATCCCCTGTTCTTAACCCTATGAGTTCCAGAGGAAACAATGGTCTGGATACCCCTCTTGAACTAAAAAGGTTTATAACATAACGATGGTTAATCCTTAGAGTATCAAAGAGGTATGCAGTGCAGTTTCAGCTCCATTCCTTCCTTCCTACAGGCATCCATGGCATGACCCATCATGGAATAGAGGGATGACCAAGGTATCTTGGTAAAATGCTGACTCCACTTCCATACAGTTTTCCTCCTGCTGCTTCTTAGTGCTACTGTATGTTAATACCGTATGGCAAAATTGGTTGGACTTGATGTGGGCACATATGTTCCTGCAAAATGGAATAAAGGAGAGACATCGCCAATCCCCAGTGAGCCATTTATATGTGTTGCCATGACACAAAATTGATGTATCAGAGGTCATCCACACCATGAAGAGCAAGGTGTTGAGGATACTGTACAAAATCTATATTTTTTGTTACACTCAAGGAACATCATCTGAAATCCAAATGTCCCTTGTTTTGAATATTGGACAGTCATGATATGCAACTCCTCATCACAGTGTAACTGAGAAGGAAGCCATCATGGAGATAGTTCAACAGTGAAGTTGACGGTTCTTCCTTTAGGACAACAAGGGAATCTTGCATGTTCAACCAGCCTGTAGTTTGGAATGCAAGAGGGTCCCAATGGCATCCCAGGAGTCCCCTAAGACTCCTCTACTACCCACAAGCACACCCCTGATGAAAACACACCCTGGGGGATGCATACTTTTTGCTGTAAAGGATATGTTTGTGTTCCAGACACTGTGTATTGAGAATTCAGTTTGCGCAGTGTGATCTCTGTGCCACATGCCTCACATGATCTTATGTTAAGGAGGTATACCTTTGTGTTGGAATGCTACTATCCCTGTGTGATAACAGTGATCCAGTGTGTGACCAGAATCAAGTTACGAAATGTTCCCATCAGCTGTTGTTGAACTTCAACTCACATCATACACAGACAACACATTCCAGATGTTTGATTTGCTAAGTGTCTTATGAGTTGAAATTAGACAACAGAGTATGTGCTATGTTTGGTTAGCACTAGTGTTGAGCGAGCATGCTCGGCCGATGCTCGGATCGGCTCGAGCATCGCTCTGCTCGGCACATGGCGGTACTCGTACGAGTACCGCATGTGCTCGCCCGCCATGTTCGGGTCTCCTCCCCGCACGTTTTGCGGCTGCTGCGCAGCCAATAATCGTGCAGGGAGGCTCTGACATCGGTGTAATGCCAGCAGCCATGTTGGCTGCTGGCATTACACTGATTGGCTGGCCAGAACCCGTGGTCGGGTGCTGTATAGCACCTGACCATCGAGTTTGGCTCAGTCTTAGCCAGGGAGAGCTGAGGATAGGAAGGGAAAGGCAGTGTAGGGAGGAAAACAAGCAAAATTGTGAAAAAAAAGAACCAAAAGTCCTTTTTAGGACTACTGTGTGTGGGGGCAGCAGGTTATTTTGTGTGGGGGGAAAAAAAAAAAAAAAAAAAATATATATATTCTGTTTAGTGTGCAAAGTTGCAGATTAGAGCACATTCTGTTTAGTGTGCACAGTTGCAGATTAGAGCACATTCTGTTTAGTGTGCAAAGTTGCAGATTAGAGCACATTCTGTTTAGTGTGCAAAGTTGCAGATTAGAGCACATTCTGTTTAGTGTGCAAAGTTGCAGATTAGAGCACATTCTGTTAAGTCTTCAAACTAAAATATCAAAGTCACATATTCCATTCAGTGTGCGTCGCCGCAGTTTAGCAGCACATTCTGTGTACTGTGCAGAGTTGCAGAATAGGAAGAAATACTGTTAAGTCTTCAAACTAAAATATCAAAGTCACATATTCCATTCAGTGTGCTTCGCCGCAGTTTAGCAGCACATTCTGTGTACTGTGCAGAGTTGCAGAATAGGAAGAAATACTGTTAAGTCTTCAAACTAAAATATCAAAGTCACATATTCCATTCAGTGTGCTTCGCCGCAGTGTAGCAGCACATTCTGTGTACTGTGCAGAGTTGCAGAATAGGAAGAAATACTGTTAAGTCTTCAAACTAAAATATTAAAGTCACATATTCCATTCAGTGTGTGTCACTGCAGTTTAGCAGCCTATTCTGTGTACTCTGCACAGTTGCAGACTAGGAAGAAATACTGTTAAGTTTTCAAACTCAAATATTAAAGTCACATATTCCATTCAGTGTGTGTCACCGCCGTTTAGCAGCCTATTCTGTGTACTCTGCACAGTTGCAGACTAGGAAGAAATACTGTTAAGTTTTCAAACTCAAATATTAAAGTCACATATTCCATTCAGTGTGTGTCACTGCCGTTTAGCAGCCTATTCTGTGTACTCTGCACAGTTGCAGAATAGGAAGAAATACTGTTAAGTTTTCAAACTCAAATATTAAAGTCACATATTCCATTCAGTGTGTGTCACCGCCGTTTAGCAGCCTATTCTGTGTACTCTGCACAGTTGCAGAATAGGAAGAAATACTGTTAAGTTTTCAAACTCAAATATTAAAGTCACATATTCCATTCAGTGTGTGTCACCGCCGTTTAGCAGCCTATTCTGTGTACTCTGCACAGTTGCAGAATAGGAAGAAATACTGTTAAGTTTTCAAACTCAAATATTAAAGTCACATATTCCATTCAGTGTGTGTCACCGCCGTTTAGCAGCCTATTCTGTGTACTCTGCACCGTTGCAGACTAGGAAGAAATACTGTTAAGTTTTCAAACTCAAATATTAAAGTCACATATTCCATTCAGTGTGTGTCACCGCCGTTTAGCAGCCTATTCTGTGTACTCTGCACCGTTGCAGACTAGGAAGAAATACTGTTAAGTTTTCAAACTCAAATATTAAAGTCACATATTCCATTCTGTGTTCGTCACCGCAGTTTAGCAGCCTATTCTGTGTACTCTGCACAGTTGCAGACTAGGAAGAAATACTGTTAAGTTTTCAAACTCAAATATTAAAGTCACATATTCCATTCTGTGTTCGTCACCGCAGTTTAGTAGCCTATTCTGTGTACTCTGCACAGTTGCAGACTAGGAAGAAATACTGTTAAGTTTTCAAACTCAAATATTAAAGTCACATATTCCATTCAGTGTGTGTCACCGCCGTTTAGCAGCCTATTCTGTGTACTCTGCACCGTTGCAGACTAGGAAGAAATACTGTTAAGTTTTCAAACTCAAATATTAAAGTCACATATTCCATTCTGTGTTTGTCACCGCAGTTTAGCAGCCTATTCTGTGTACTCTGCACCGTTGCAGACTAGGAAGAAATACTGTTAAGTTTTCAAACTCAAATATTAAAGTCACATATTCCATTCTGTGTTCGTCACCGCAGTTTAGCAGCCTATTCTGTGTACTCTGCACAGTTGCAGACTAGGAAGAAATACTGTTAAGTTTTCAAACTCAAATATTAAAGTCACATATTCCATTCAGTGTGTGTCACCGCAGTTTAGCAGCCTATTCTGTGTACTCTGCACCGTTGCAGACTAGGAAGAAATACTGTTAAGTTTTCAAACTCAAATATTAAAGTCACATATTCCATTCAGTGTGTGTCACCGCAGTTTAGCAGCCTATTCTGTGTACTCTGCACCGTTGCAGACTAGGAAGAAATACTGTTAAGTTTTCAAACCCAAATATTAAAGTCACATATTCCATTCAGTGTGTGTCACCGCCGTTTAGCAGCCTATTCTGTGTACTCTGCACAGTTGCAGAATAGGAAGAAATACTGTTAAGTTTTCAAACTCAAATATTAAAGTCACATATTCCATTCAGTGTGTGTCACCGCCGTTTAGCAGCCTATTCTGTGTACTCTGCACCATTGCAGACTAGGAAGAAATACTGTTAAGTTTTCAAACTCAAATATTAAAGTCACATATTCCATTCTGTGTTCGTCACCGCAGTTTAGCAGCCTATTCTGTGTACTCTGCACCGTTGCAGACTAGGAAGAAATACTGTTAAGTTTTCAAACTCAAATATTAAAGTCACATATTCCATTCTGTGTTCGTCACCGCAGTTTAGCAGCCTATTCTGTGTACTCTGCACAGTTGCAGACTAGGAAGAAATACTGTTAAGTTTTCAAACTCAAATATTAAAGTCACATATTCCATTCAGTGTGTGTCACCGCAGTTTAGCAGCCTATTCTGTGTACTCTGCACCGTTGCAGACTAGGAAGAAATACTGTTAAGTTTTCAAACTCAAATATTAAAGTCACATATTCCATTCAGTGTGTGTCACCGCAGTTTAGCAGCCTATTCTGTGTACTCTGCACCGTTGCAGACTAGGAAGAAATAATGTTAAGTTTTCAAACTCAAATATTAAAGTCACATATTCCGTGTAAGATGAAGAAGGCGGGTAAAAAGGGACGGGGAAGTGGACGTGATCCTGATAGTTCAGGGCGCGGGTCAGGACGCGGAGAAACTGTGCCTGGTGCCAGAGCACAAGAAAGAAAGACATCCACCATACCTAGCTTCATGTCTAATTTTACAGGGCGTCGCAGGACATCACTCTCGAGGTCCGACCACTGCGAACAGGTGGTCGGTTGGATGACAGCTGATACTGCTTCCAGTCGGTTAAGCACCACCCTGTCTTCCACCAAGTCCACTCTCAGTAGCCAAGAGTCTGGTCAACATAATCCTCACTCTGATCATCCTTCCTCCCACCATACACGGTCTGGTCAAAGAAGTGATCCCACACTGGGATATAGTGAGGAGCTCGTCTCATCACCAATCCTTCATTTGACCCTCTCTCCAAGCACGCTTGCAGAGGAACATGACATCTTGTGCCCTGATTCACAACCTCTAGAGGCTACCCAATCACAAGAAGATGACAGATGTGAACGGCATTTAAGGTCAAAGGAAGTAGTGGATGATGATGATGATGATGAGACACAGTTGCCATTAAATCAACCACTATTTCCGTCTCAAGACCTTGTTGAGGAGAATGTTATACAGTTGTCAATGACTGAGTATGTGGTGGGATCAAGACTTGAGGAGGATGATCAGAGTGAGGAAGTGGAGGAGGACTTGGTGGACGATGAGGTGACTGACCCCACCTGGGAAGGTGTAGAGCCGAGCGATGACAGCAGTCCTGAGGGTGAGCCATCTGCAGCACCGCAACAGGCTGGAAGAGGCAGTGGTGTGGCTACAGAAAGAAGGCGGACCGCACCAAACCGGCCCGCAAATGTTCCACTGAGCACCCCCTTGCGTAAATCTACCTTGCCAAAGGGTAGGTGTTCCGCGGTATGGCGTTTTTTTAAGGAAAGTGCGGACGACAAAAGAATTGTAGTTTGCAACCTGTGCCACACCAGAATGAGCCGAGGCATGAACACTAGAAACCTCACCACCACCAGCATGATCCGACACATGGCATCCAAGCACCGTAGTAAGTGGGAGGAACGCCTGGATCGCCCATCTGTGTCTGCAGGCCACACCACTGCCTCCTCTTCCCCTGTTTTCGGTGCCGGCCAATCGCCTGTCGAAGGCGCAGGCCCGCATACCTCCCGCCCTGCACCTGTAGCATCTGAAGCACCATCAGCGACCACATCCACTTCCCTGTCCCAGCGCAGCGTCCAAATGTCGTTACCCCAGGCATTTGAGCACAAGAGAAAGTACCCAGCCACCCACCCACAGGCCATAGCACTAACCTCACACCTTTCCAAATTACTGGCCATCGAAATGCTGCCATTTAGGCTTGTGGACACTGAGTCCTTCCGCAGCCTGATGGCAGCAGCTGTCCCTCGGTACGCGGTCCCCAGCCGCCACTACTTTTCCCGGTGTGCCATCCCCGCATTACACCACCATGTGTCCCGTAACATCACCCGTGCCCTGACCAACGCAGTTACTGGGAAGGTCCACTTAACGACTGACACATGGACAAGTGCTTGTGGCCAGGGACGCTACATTTCCCTGACGGCACACTGGGTGAATGTCGTGGAGGCTGGGAGCGACTCGGACCCTGGGATGGCACGGGTGCTACCCACGCCGAGGATTGCGGGCCCTACCTCCATCAGGGTTTCCGCCAGCACCTACGTTATTGGCTCCTCCTCCTCCGTTTCCACCTCCGAATTCTCTGCGCGCAGCGCCACTCCCCCATCAGCCAGTAGCTGGAAGCAGTGTAGCACTGCAGTGGGGAAGCGTCAACAGGCCGTGCTGAAGCTGATCTGCCTTGGGGACAAACAGCACACGGCCTCAGAGCTGTTGCAGGGGATTAGTCACCAGACCGAGCAGTGGCTCTTGCCACTCAACCTGCAACCAGGCATGGTTGTGTGTGATAATGGGCGTAACTTGGTGGCGGCTTTGGAGCTCGGCAAGCTCACACACGTACCATGCCTAGCGCATGTATTTAATTTAGTGGTGCAGCGATTTCTAAAAACCTACCCCAATGTGCATGATCTCTTGACCAAGGTGCGCCGCGTGTGTGCACATTTCCGTAAGTCATCTACAGCTTCGGCCGGCCTGTTGAAGCTGCAGCAGCGCTTACAATTGCCAGCTCACCGGCTGCTGTGTGACGTGAGCACGCGCTGGAACTCCACCTTCCACATGTTGGCCCGGTTTTGTGAGCAGCAGAGGGCAGTAGTGGAGTACCAGCTGTTACACGGTCGTCGCCTCTCCGTTCAACTTCCTGTAATCAGAAGTGAGGAGTGGGAATGGATGTCAGACCTCTGCGAGGTTTTACGCAATTTTGAGGAATCGACACAGATGGTGAGCGGCGATAACGCTATTATCAGTGTCACCATCCCACTTCTGTGTCTACTGAAACGCTCGCTGCTCACAATTAAAACCGACGCTTTGCATGTGGAAGAGGTGGAAATGGGGGAGGAAGAGCTTACACAAGGTGATAGCCAGAGCACCCTCACTTCGTCTTCTCAGCGACAATTGGAGGAGGCGGAGGAGGAGGAGGAGGAGGAGGAGGAGGAAGACACGGTTGCCTCCGCTACAGAGGGTAGCCATGGAACTTTAGTTCCATCTCTTCAGCGTGGGTGGGCAGAAGAGGAGGAAGAGGATGAGGATATTGAGAGTCATCCTCCTGGTGAGGACAGCGAAATCTTGACTGTTGGTACTCTGGCACACATGGCTGACTTTATGTTAGGCTGCCTTTCCCGTGACCCACGCGTTATACGCATTTTAAACAACACGGATTACTGGGTGTTCACCCTTCTGGACCCCCGCTACAAAGAGAATTTCTCATCTCTCATTCCTCCGGTGGAGAGGACAAGCAAAATGGTGCAATACCAGAAGGTTCTTGTTGAAAATTGCTCCAAAATTTTCCATCTGACAACGCTGGCGGCAGAGTACGTGCTACCTTGGCCAACAGAGAAGGGGAGAAAAGGGGAGCACACAGCAGTTCCGAGAAAGGCAGGGCAACACTCTCCAAGGCGTGGGACACCTTCATGACACCCCGCCAGCACCCTCACCCTGATGCGCAGCCTAGTGTCACAAGGAGGGAAAAGTTTTGGAAGATGGTGAAGGAGTACGTAGCAGACCGTGTCAGCGTCCTCAATGATCCCTCTGTGCCTTACAACTACTGGGTGTCCAAGCTGGACACGTGGTATGAACTGGCACTCTACGCCTTGGAGGTGCTGACCTGCCCTGCCGCCAGCGTTCTGTCTGAGCGGGTATTTAGTGCTGCTGGTGGCATCATAACAGATAAGCGTATCCGCCTTTCCACCGACAATGCTGATAGGTTGACACTTATAAAAATGAACAAGGCCTGGATTTCCCCTGACTTCTCCACTCCACTGGAGGAAAGCCCCGGGGGAACATAAACTCACTTTATATATGTTATTTACAATGATGGGAATACTCTGTATTCCCATTCACCCCTTCCACCCAAAAAACGGGTATATGGTTGACTCTTAATCTTCTCATCCTCCTCCTCCTCTTCCATATGCCCTGTGCTATAATTTTTATATAGGGCCAGCTCACCAGCGGGCCCTGTGATATAATTTTTATATAGGGCCAGCTCACCAGCGGGCCCTGTGATATAATTTTTATATAGGGCCAGCTCACCAGCGGGCCCTGTTTGACAATTTTTGTATAGGTCAGCTCACCAGCGGGCCTTCTCATATAATGTTTTATTGGGTCAGCTCTCTAGCGGGCCCTCTCATATAATGTTTTATAGCGTCAGCTCACTAGCGGGCCTTCGCATATAATGTTTAGGATGGTCAGCTCTGCAGCAGACCCTCACCCATAATGTTTTAGATGGTCAGCTCAGTGCACGTTTCCCTCTTAATCATGGCCTCAGTTCTGAAAATCAAGGAAATTTTTGGGAGAATTTGCCTCTGCGCACGTTTCCCTCTTAATCATGGCCTCAGTTCTGAAAATCAAGGAAATTTTTGGGAGAATTTGCCTCTGCGCACGTTTCCCTCTTAATCATGGCCTCAGTTCTGAAAATCAAGGAAATTTTTGGGAGAATTTGCCTCTGCGCACGTTTCCCTCTTAATCATGGCCTCAGTTCTGAAAATCAAGGAAATTTTTGGGAGAATTTGCCTCTGCGCACGTTTCCCTCTTAATCATGGCCTCACTTCAGAAAATCAAGGACATTTTTGGGAGAATTTGCAGATGATATACAAGTAAATATACAGCAAATATTGTTTGGTAACAATTTTTCGCCTAAAGTCGTTTTTATTTTCCTTTTTGTGTGTTTTATGGTCAGTCTGTAAAAATGGCGTACTACGGGCGAAAGATCGTTCCCAGCAGCGATGTTGGAGTCCAAGATGCATCCAGACATCCTCCCTATGCTGTCCCTGAACCATTTCTGTGGTGTTTCCATCCTTTTCTGCCATTTTCCTATGGACCAGGCACCCTCCCCTCATCAGAGCAGGGGGTGCCTGGTGTAATGCTCGAGTCCTCCCATTGACTTCAATGGGGCTCGGGTGCTCGGCCGAGCACTCGAGCCTCAGGGGGTGCTCGGTCAGAGCACCCGAACACCCGAGCATTGGGGTGCTCGCTCATTACTAGTTAGCACCGCTCAAACACTTTCCCACCAAGTAAAATGTGTTCAGTGCATTTCTTTGTAATGTATTGGTAACATCTCTGACATTAACCTTGTCAGATACTTGAAGGAATTACAGACATGACATGAAATATGACACATGAGCCTTTATTTTAATTTTTTTTTGTTTTAGAGGGTGTGCAGGTGTGGATGCCCTCACCGACTGTGACCATGTTGTTTTATGTTTATTTTATACTCTGATTTGTTCCATTGTGTATGGTTTTGCAGTCAGAGTGGGAGATAACAAACATGCATGTTGTTATCTGTGACACATGTGAGAGTGTGATCCCTCATGTGTATCGTTAGAGGATATTTTTAAGTGTACGTTTTTCACTGTAGCCTCAGAAGGTTATTGTCTTCATGTGTTACATGCTTTAATAAACCTATTTTATTTTCGATTGATACTTGGTTGCCATTCCATTTATAGTGTATTTATCATTATTATTTTTTGGAGCTTTTACAATTTTTTATATACTTGTATTTTTTTTTTTTACCTTGGGTGAAGGTTTTATGGTTGATCAGCAGCCTTTTTGATATATATATTTCTTCATTTTAAGATTGAGTGTGCTTTTAGGACAGGGTATTGGACACATTAGAACACCAAATATGGTCATACCATTAGTCCTGATGCAGAGTTAAATGCTTGCTTGGATAAAACCAGACCTAATCCACCTGGTTATCCTAAAAATACTCAGAAGAGATAAAATGTCAATGTATTGTTATTATTAATGACAACACTTATGTTCTGCCTCCACAGGGTGATAAAATCAGGATGTTTCAGTGTTCCTTTAATTAATTTCTATTGTTTTATACTCACCAAACACTCATTCATTGCTCACCTAGGGCTCGATTCAATAGGCAGCTTTAAAAAAAAAAAAAGGTATCGTCAGTAGTTTTAGGTCACAGTCGGGTATGCAATTACCTGTGATGTGACACAGTTACAAATGGAAAAAATGCAATGCAGCTGCTAAACATCACTCATTGGAAACAATGGCAAGGTACTTGAATTTGTGATTCAATTACATGAGGTGGCTAATAACACGCATGAAGGGACTCACTTTTATCTCCAAACATTACCAGCTACAAAATTTTTGTGATGACTCCGCTAAAAGGTATGCCTAGCCACTGACATGTAAATGAAGTGTCAAAAAAAGATAAGAAAAAATGCTAAAGTAAGGATCTCTACACAAGTGGCCCATGGAAGTATATATATGGGGCCCTAAGAACTATCTTCAGTTTAAAGAAGAACAAGGAGTCCTGGAAGTGATGGTATGGCCCCCACAGAGTCCTGATCTCAACATCATCGAGTCTGTCTGGGATTACATGAAGAGAAAGAAGCAACTGAGGCTACTTAAATCTATAGAAGAACTGTGGTTAGTTTTCCAATATCTTTGGAATAACCTACCTGCTGTGTTCCAGTGTACCTAGAAGAATTGATGCTGTTTTGAAGGCAAAGGGTGGTTACACCAAATATTGATTTACATTTTTCATCTGTTCACTCAATATGGATTTTGTTAACTGATAAAAATAAAATATTAGTATACCTATTTATGGAAAGCATTCTTACTTTACAGAATTTTTTTCACATCTGCCTAACACTTTTGCGCATGACTGTATATGGAAATTTCTCCTCTGTGATGGCACTAGAGAGCTAAAATGTGATGCTCTTGTGTGGTGACTAGCTGTAGAACAGGCAACACTGCTTCTGTTTGTGCTCAGAGCCTCTCACATCCTTTGGCTTGTTACTAAAACAATATGGTGCTAGATCTCACAATACAGTGTCTCATAAACTTTTTAAAACTTTTTTGTCCTAAGACATGTAGCTAAATAAAACTTTGACACATTTGTGCAGGATAAAAAATATATCTTAATTAGTGATGAGCGAGCATGCTCGGCCGAAGCTCGGTTCGGCTCGAGCATCGCTCTGCTCGGCACATGGCGGTACTCGTACGAGTACCGCATGTGCTCGCCCACCATGTTCGGGTCTCCTCCCCGCACGTTTCGCGGCTGTTGCGCAGCCACTAAACGTGCAGGGAGGCTCTGACATCAGTGTAATGCCAGCAGCCATGTTGGCTGCTGGCATTACACTGATTGGCTGGCCAGAACCCGTGATCTGGTGCTGTATAGCACCTGACCAGCGAGTTCGGCTCAGTCTTAGCCAGGGAGAGATGAGGATAGGAAGGGAAAGTCAGTGTAGGGAGAAGAAAAGCTATTTAAAAAAAAAAAAAAGACCCAAAAGTCCTTTTTAGGACTACTGTGTGTGGGGGCAGCAGTTTATTTTGTGTGGGGGGGCAGAGATATAAAAAAAAAAACTTCACATATTCTGTTCACTGTGCCTAGCCTCAGATTAGCAGCACATTCTGTTTAGTGTGCAAAGTTGCAGATTAGAGCACATTCTGTTCAGTGTGCAAAGTTGCAGATTAGCAGCACATTCTTTTTAGTGTGCAAAGTTGCAGATTAGAGCACATTCTGTTCAGTGTGCAAAGTTGCAAATTAGCAGCACATTCTTTTTAGTGTGCAAAGTTTCAGATTAGGAGAACATTCTGTTAAGTGTTCAAACTGTAAAATATCAAAGTCACATATTCCATTCACTGTGCGTAGCCGCAGTTAAGAAGAACATTCTGTTTACTGTGCAAAGTTTCAGATTAGGAGAACATTCTGTTAAGTGTTCAAACTGTAAAATATCAAAGTCACATATTCCATTCACTGTGCGTAGCCGCAGTTAATAAGAATATTCTGTTTACTGTGCAAAGTTTCAGATTAGGAGAACATTCTGTTAAGTGTTCAAACTGTAAAATATCAAAGTCACATATTCCATTCACTGTGCGTAGCCGCAGTTAATAAGAACATTCTGTTTACTGTGCAAAGTTTCAGATTAGGAGAATATTCTGTTAAGTGTTCAAACTGTAAAATATCAAAGTCACATATTCCATTCACTGTGCGTAGCCGCAGTTAATAAGAACATTCTGTTTACTGTGCAAACTGTAAAATATCAAAGTCACATATTCCATTCACTGTGCGTAGCCGCAGTTAATAAGAACATTCTGTTTACTGTGCAAAGTTTCAGATTAGGAGAACATTCTGTTAAGTGTTCAAACTGTAAAATATCAAAGTCACATATTCCATTCACTGTGCGTAGCCACAGTTAATAAGAACATTCTGTTTACTGTGCAAAGTTTCAGATTAGGAGAATATTCTGTTAAGTGTTCAAACTGTAAAATATCAAAGTCACATATTCCATTCACTGTGCGTAGCCGTAGTTAATAAGAACATTCTGTTTACTGTGCAAAGTTTCAGATTAGGAGAACATTCTGTTAAGTGTTCAAACTGTAAAATATCAAAGTCACATATTCCATTCACTGTGCGTAGCCGCAGTTAATAAGAACATTCTGTTTACTGTGCAAAGTTTCAGATTAGGAGAATATTCTGTTAAGTGTTCAAACTGTAAAATATCAAAGTCACATATTCCATTCACTGTGCGTAGCCGCAGTTAATAAGAACATTCTGTTTACTGTGCAAAGTTTCAGATTAGGAGAACATTCTGTTAAGTGTTCAAACTGTAAAATATCAAAGTCACATATTCCATTCACTGTGCATAGCCGCAGTTAATAAGAACATTCTGTTTACTGTGCAAAGTTGCAGATTTGCAGCACATATTCCGTGTAATATGAAGAAGGCGGGTAAAAAGGGACGGGGAAGTGGACGTGATCCTGATAGTTCAGGGCGCGGGTCAGGACGCGTAGAAACTGTGCCTGGTGCCAGAGCACAAGACAGAAAGACATCCACCATACCTAGCTTCATGTCTCAGTTTACAGGGCGTCGCAGGACATCACTCTCGAGGTCCGACCACTGCGAACAGGTGGTCGGTTGGATGTCAGCTGATACTTCTTCCAGTCGGTTAAGCACCACCCTGTCTTCCACCAAGTCCACTCTCAGTAGCCAAGAGTCTGGTCAACATAATCCTCACCCTGATCATCCTTCCTCCCACCATAGAGGATCTGGTCAAAGAAGTGATCCCACACTGGGATATAGTGAGGAGCTCGTCTCATCACCAATCCTTCATTTGAACCTCTCTCCAAGCACGCTTGCAGAGGAACATGACATCTTGTGCCCTGATTCACAACCTCTAGAGGGTACCCAATCACAAGAAGATGACAGAGGTGAACGGCATTTAAGGTCAAAGGAAGTGGATGATGATGATGATGAGACACAGTTGCCATTAAATCAACCACTATTACTGTCTCAAGACCTTGATGAGGAGGATGATATACAGTTGTCAATGACTGAGTATGTGGTGGGATCAAGACATGAGGAGGATGATCAGAGTGAGGAAGTGGAGGAGTACTTGGTGGACGATGAGGTGACTGACCCCACCTGGGAAGGTGTAGAGCCGAGCGATGACAGCAGTCCTGAGGGTGAGCCATCTGCAGCACCGCAACAGGCTGGAAGAGGCAGTGGTGTGGCTACAGAAAGAAGGCGGACCGCACCAAACCGGCCCGCAAATGTTCCACGGAGCACCCCCTTGCATAAATCTCCCTTGCCAAGGGGTAGGTGTTCCGCGGTATGGCGTTTTTTTAAGGAAAGTGCGGACGACAAAAGAATTGTAGTTTGCAACCTGTGCAACACCAGAATGAGCCGAGGCATGAACACTAGAAACCTCACCACCACCAGCATGATCCGACACATGGCATCCAAGCACCGTAATAAGTGGGAGGAACGCCTGGATCGCCAATCTGTGTCTGCAGGCCACACCACTGCCTCCTCTTCCCCTGTTTTCGGTGCCGGCCAATCGCCTGTCGAAGGCGCAGGCCCGCATACCTCCCGCCCTGCACCTGTACCATCTGAAGCACCATCAGCGACCACATCCACTTCCCTGTCCCAGCGCAGCGTCCAAATGTCGTTACCCCAGGCATTTGAGCGCAAGCGAAAATACCCATCCACCCACCCACAGGCCATAGCACTAACCTCACACCTTTCCAAATTACTGGCCATCGAAATGCTGCCATTTAGGCTTGTGGAGACTGAGTCCTTCCGCAGCCTGATGGCAGCAGCTGTCCCTCGGTACGCAGTCCCCAGCCGCCACTACTTTTCCCGGTGTGCCGTCCCCGCCTTACACCACCATGTGTCCCGTAACATCACCCGTGCCCTGACCAACGCAGTTACTGGGAAGGTCCACTTAACGACTGACACATGGACAAGTGCTTGTGGCCAGGGACGCTACATTTCCCTGACGGCACACTGGGTGAATGTCGTGGAGGCTGGGAGCGACTCGGACCCTGGGATGGCACAGGTGCTACCCACGCCGAGGATTGCGGGCCCTACCTCCATCAGGGTTTCCGCCAGCACCTACGTTATTGGCTCCTCCTCCTCCGTTTCCACCTCCGAATTCTCTGCGCGCAGCGCCACTCACCCATCAGCCGGTAGCTGGAAGCAGTGTAGCACTGCAGTGGGGAAGCGTCAACAGGCCGTGCTGAAGCTGATCTGCCTTGGGGACAAACAGCACACGGCCTCAGAGCTGTTGCAGGGGATTAGTCACCAGACCGAGCAGTGGCTCTCGCCACTCAACCTGCAACCAGGCATGGTTGTGTGTGATAATGGGCGTAACTTGGTGGCGGCTTTGGAGCTCGGCAAGCTCACACACGTACCATGCCTAGCGCATATATTTAATTTAGTGGTTCAGCGATTTCTAAAAACCTACCCCAATTTGCATGATCTCTTGACCAAGGTGCGCCGCGTGTGAGCACATTTCCGTAAGTCATCTACAGCTTCAGCCGGCCTGTTGAAGCTGCAGCAGCGCTTACAATTGCCAGCTAACCGGCTGCTGTGTGACGTGAGCACGCGCTGGTACTCCACCTTCCACATGTTGGCCCGGCTTTGTGAGCAGCAGAGGGCAGTAGTGGAGTACCAGCTGTTACACGGTCGTCGCCTCTCCGTTCAACTTCCTGTAATCAGAAGTGAGGAGTGGGAATGGATGTCAGACCTCTGTGAGGTTTTACGCAATTTTGAGGAATCGACACAGATGGTGAGCGGCGATAACGCTATTATCAGTGTAACCATCCCACTTCTGTGTCTACTGAAACGCTCGCTGCTCACAATTAAAACCGACGCTTTGCATGTGGAAGAGGTGGAAATGCGGGAGGAAGAGCTTACACAAGGTGATAGCCAGAGCACCCTCACTTCGTCTTCTCAGCGACAATTGGAGGAGACGGAGGAGGAGGAGGAGGAAGACACGGTTGCCTCCGCTACAGAGGGTAGCCATGGAACGTTAGTTCCATCTCTTCAGCGTGGGTGGGCAGAAGAGGAGGAAGAGGATGAGGAGATTGAGAGTCATCCTCCTGGTGAGGACAGCGAAATCTTGCCTGTTGGTACTCTGGCACACATGGCTGACTTTATGTTAGGCTGCCTTTCCCGTGACCCACGCGTTATACGCATTTTAGACAACATTGATTACTGGGTGTTCACCCTTCTGGACCCCCGCTACAAAGAGAATTTCTCATCTCTCATTCCTCCGGTGGAGAGGACAAGCAAAATGGTGCAATACCAGAAGGTTCTTGTCGAAAAATTGCTCCAAAATTTTCCATCTGACAACGCTGGCGGCAGAGTACGTGCTACCTTGGCCAACCGAGAAGGGGAGAAAAGGGGAGCACACAGCAGTTCCGACAAAGGCAGGGCAACACTCTCCAAGGCGTGGGACACCTTCATGACACCCCGCCAGCACCCTCACCCTGATTCGCAGCCTAGTGTCACAAGGAGGGAAAAGTTTTGGAAGATGGTGAAGGAGTACGTAGCAGACCGTGTCAGCGTCCTCAATGATCCCTCTGTGCCTTACAACTACTGGGTGTCCAAGCTGGACACGTGGTATGAACTGGCACTCTACTCCTTGGAGGTGCTGGCCTGCCCTGCCGCCAGCGTTCTGTCTGAGCGGGTATTTAGTGCTGCTGGTGGCATCATAACAGATAAGCGTATCCGCCTTTCCACCGAAAATGCTGATAGGTTGACACTTATAAAAATGAACAAGGCCTGGATTTCCCCTGACTTCTCCACTCCACTGGAGGAAAGCCCCGGGGGAACATAAACTCACTTTATATATGTTATTTACAATGATGGGAATACTCTGAATTCCCATTCACCCCTTCCACCCAAAAAACAGGTATATGGTTGACTCTCTTCCATATGCCCAGTGATATAATTTTTATATAGGGCCAGCTCACCAGCGGGCCCAGTGATATAATTTTTATATAGGGCCAGCTCACCAGCGGGCCCTGTGATATAATTTTTATATAGGGCCAGCTCACCAGCGGGCGCAGTTTGACAATTTTTGTATAGGTCAGCTCACCAGCGGGCCTTCTCATATAATGTTTTATTGGGTCAGCTCTCTAGCGGGCCCTCTCATATAATGTTTTATAGCGTCAGCTCACTAGCGGGCCTTCGCATATAATGTTTAGGATGGTCAACTCCGCAGCAGACCCTCACCCATAATGTTTTAGATGGTCGGCTCAGCGCACGTTTCCCTCTTAATCATGGCCCCAGTTCAGAAAAATCGAGGAAATTTTTGTGAGAATTTGCCTTTGCGCACGTTTCCCTCTTAATCATGGCCTCAGTTCAGAAAAATCAAGGAAATTTTTGGGAGAATTTGCCTCTGCGCACGTTTCCCTCTTAATCATGGCCTCAGTTCAGAAAAATCGAGGAAATTTTTGGGAGAATTTGCCTCTGCGCACGTTTCCCTCTTAATCATGGCCTCAGTTCAGAAAAATCGAGGAAATTTTTGGGAGAATTTGCAGATGATATACAAGTAAATATACAGCAAATACTGTTTGGTAACAATTTTTCGCCTAAAGTCGTTTTTATCTTCCTTTTTGTGTGTTTTACGGTCAGTCTGTAAAAATGGCGTACTACGGGCGAAAGATCGTTCCCAGCAGCGATGTTGGAGTCCAAGATGCATCCAGACATCCTCCCTATGCTGTCCCTGAACCATTTCTGTGGTGTTTCCATCATTTTCTGCCCTTTTCCTATGGACCAGGCACCCTCCCCTCATCAGAGCAGGGGGTGCCTGGTGTAATGCTCGAGTCCTCCCATTGACTTCAATGGGGCTCGGGTGCTCGGCCGAGCACTCGAGCCTCCGGGGGCGCTCGGTCAGAGCACCCGAACACCCGAGCATTGGGGTGCTCGCTCATCACTAATCTTAATGTATCACACCACCCCAAATAGGTTCATTAAGCTTGGTGCCACTGACACACATACATATGTCACAGCTTGCTTGGTGGGTAGTGCTGCTATCAAGGTTACTAAAGAATAGTTTCCAGTGCTATATTATTATATTTTATTCCCTACATCGCTAACACAATTTAAATGGCTGGGTGCTTAAAGGGATAGTAATGTTTCATAATAAAAACAGCTCTAATTAATCATCATAGTATTTGGATTTTGGAGAGTGTTATTTCAATTCTGTCAGAGTTGTAGTTCAATAGTAATTCAATGACAAAGTATCCCCCTCCCTCCCCTTTTACTGATGTAACACTGTTCAGCCAGATCAGAAGGGAGGTGCCCAGGTAGACTGCAGAGAGGGACAATCTTAAATTAAAATAAGGGAAAAACCTGAAAAACTTGTCAAGAGGGGCAAGGCTTTCATTGTTCTCATAGGAAGAAGTTTGTCCCCTTCTGTTATCTGTCTGGTCTTACAACCAGATTCACATCTGAGAAGAGATGGCTTACACTAGGTAAAAGGGGCGGAAGGGGAAACTTTACTTGTGAATATCTCTCAAACGATAAAGTTTTGAAAGATAAGACTTACATTGTTCTTCATGTTTTTTTAATGCTTACAAAATAAAATAAAGATAAAACAACGTATTACTATCCCTTTAAAGAGATACATTTTTCCTTATTTTTAGCTGATATATTTCATTTCTTTCTCTGGGGCTTTTAACATATGTGTATACATTTGTCTCCAATTCACTCCATTTTACAAGAACTAGTTTGCTTCTCATTGGTAAGTTATAGATAAAATGCTTAGGGTGGAAATTCTGCATCAACAATATATAATTTTTGTCAGTTTTTGCTTGTGATATGTATCAGTAAATTGTTTACTATCTTGTTTGTATTCTAGGAAGTCTACGTATTGTGTCTTGGTGTATTACTGGCATATTTGTCATTGAACCATTAGACCCCTGGCAAAAAAGAAATTGTCAATGTATCTTTTGTAATACACATAGTGAGATAATATTGAAACCCTGGTATAGATGTAACTTAATAACTGACCATGCACAATTGTTACATACTGGAGCATAATTTGAGCCCATTGTGAGCAATTGATTTTGATGGTAGAATTGATTTTCACCTCA
Source organism: Rhinophrynus dorsalis (assembly GCA_037306005.1). Lineage (NCBI taxonomy): Eukaryota > Metazoa > Chordata > Amphibia > Anura > Rhinophrynidae > Rhinophrynus > Rhinophrynus dorsalis. Next base: position 346,636,628 of record CM074723.1, on the reverse strand, counting down.
AATAATTATTGGTCAGTATAAGTTTCAGTATATCTCACTGGAAGTTTCCATGTATAGGGCTATAGTTCTTATCAAAGGTTTCTGTGAATACCTTAATTCCTGCAACAAACCGGATCAAATGTTAAAAACCTGTGTATCTATTGTGACCAACATTATTGTGTAACAGTCTTGATAAAGGAGTCTGACTTGAATTTATAGGTGTAATATGATATGAATAAAATAAGTTACTAGAATTGATGTAATAGTTTGCTTACTTTTGTATTTTTCGTGGTGCTTGTCAATGTAGTGCTGTAATGATTTCTAATCACAAAATACTACTTTTCACATAACAAAAAAAAAAACAAGAGAACAAAGAAAGGCGCCCTAGTGTAGTAACTTCAAAATTCTGTGACCACCACCGGTACACCCCACTCGTGGGTACTCACAAACACAATGTGCTATCCAATCACTTATGTAATAAATAGTTCGATATGCGTTTTCTGGGCTTAAAACACTAGCCCTACTCCAGATATAGTGCTGCTTCTCTTCACCTCATCCCCTCCAGATGGCAATACAATCAAACTCCACAATCCACAAAGGAAAAAAACAGAAGGAAGCGCCTTATCGTGAAATACAGTACAAAAAAATTATCAAATAGTATATAAGAAGAAATACACTCACGTGTCCTTGATGTCAACTACTAATTTATATTAGAGTTGACTATTGCGCTTATGGAGAATATATCACCGTCTCCACTCGGTACTCTGTTACAGGATCATCCAACGTTGAAAAAAATATATTGAAATACTCCTCCACAAGTATCAAAGAAATTTTTATAAACAATCATAAAACATTAAAAATGTGTACAGTACACTGGGCTAACGCGTTTGTTTCGCGAAACGCGTTAGCCCAGTGTACTGTACACATTTTTAATGTTTTATGATTGTTTATTAAAATTTCTTTGATACTTGTGGAGGAGTATTTCAATATATTTTTTTCAACGTTGGATGATCCGGTAACAGAGTACCGAGTGGAGACGGTGATATATTCTCCATATGCGCAATAGTCAACTCTAATATAAATTAGCCGTTGACATCAAGGACACGTGAGTGTATTTCTTCTTATATACTATTTGATCGTTTTTTTGTACTTTATTTCACGATAAGGCGCTTCCTTCTGTTTTTTTCCTTTGTGGATTGTGGAGTTACTTTTCACATAAAATAATTTTAATTAAATGACCAAATTATTACAAGGGAACTATAGATGTTAGACTACGTGGTTCTAAATATGTTGAACTGAAGTACTTATTTAGGATTTTGTCCATCATACAACAGTAATGTGTAGCTATGCACTTTTTTATAATGAATCTGAGGATGTTTATAACTGTATAGTTTCAATTCATAATCTGTTTAAAACAAGAGGTCTTCTGAATTTAATTTTACAGGATATTAAAACAAATTGACCACTCTACTTTTGTCCATTTTCCCATGTATTAAAAAGCTCAGTTTTACAGAAACTTCAGAGTAGACCTGTGTCTACTCCGGGTATTATTAATTTAATACAGTCGAGACTTCAAAGGTTTGACATTAATTTCCTGCATTTGCTTACTGTAGTGGTGCAGAAATTAGAAAGCTGCTTAGCTTTATTTACATTGTCAAGAACAGTTGGTACTGAGCCAAACAGTAATAAACTTCAAGGTACATCTACACAATGTCAGCAAAATAACTTTTGTAAACAAGTTAAAGCAATATAACCATGCCAAAATATTTGGCTTCTCTGGAAATTCATTACAAATTGCATGCCTTAAGGCTTTCCTGAATGGTCCAGTGTTAGTAATGCAAGTGGTTTCTCGGCCTTTAGCCCACCTTATACTTATTGAACAACAAATTTCGATATAGCCTAAAACTGCATTCACACAACCCAGTTTTAATTTGTCAAAAAAAATTAAATCATTCCATCTACATTTTTATAGTAGGCTCTGTTACATAAAAACGGTACATTATTTTTCAATAAAGTAAAAATACTATTCATGTCGTAGAGTAGAAACTTCATCAAGATGTATAATAGCTTCACAAAAAAGTAACAAAAAAATAGTATTTTAAGTACACAGAAGGAGGGAGATTCACTAATCGGTGATAAAGAGGTGATGATGTGGAGATAACTTCTCCAGCTTATCACTTCTCCAGTTCCTATGTTATTCTGTGGAACCTATGCACTGAGATTTCTTCAGTTTTGGAGATCTTAGTGAACAGGCTCTATAGAATAAGATAGGAACTGGACAAGTGATATCACTGGAGAAGTTATCTCCACTTTATCTCCTCTTTATCACGCTTTAGTGAATCTCCCCCAAGGAGTTTTATTCAAGTATTTTTTTTAAAACAGTAAAGATTGGAGGTGCTTAACATCTCATTTTCTGGTGTCTTTTGTGTTACATTTTATGTACGTTGACTGCTTTTTATTTACTCATTAATTTTACCAGCTGTCATAAATGTCAGTTAAATCAGTTTAGTGTTGATTGCAAAGTAATTGGGCTGGTCTATAGCCTCTTTTCAGTCTCCTTTCTCGGACAAAAACAGATAAAATTATTTAATTCTTCTTGTAGTGACAAACTTAATTTAATATTTTTATTAGTTCTTAAAGAATGAACAGATATTAGAAGCTAGATGTTGTCACACAAAGAATAAAATAAGCATCAGACCTAAACCACCCAAAAAAATGTACCAGTGCTGTGTACTTTGTGCTTCATCCAGGATTCAATGAAGAAAAGCAAGTGTTTTAAGGCTTTCCATTAGACTTGTGTAAAGCAACATTTCTTGTTTCATTTGAATGATACATGTTTTTTTACCACATTCAGATTAGACTAATGTTGTCTACCCCCCCCCAATTTGGTTAGTTAGAATCCCGGTGAAGATTTTAGTCAATAAATCTATAACACTACATGTTTGTGACCCCTCCAGCTAGATGCTCATTGGCTGGGAAGTGAGGCTACTGCAGTGCCCTGTAAAACCCCACAGTCCCAGCTACTGGGAAAGTGGGAACTTAATTGACCAGAGATGGCCATAAAAGCCCAAGCAGGATGAGGAGGAGTTTCTTATTCTCAGGGATAGGTGGAAGATGGCTAGTACTTTTTTTTATTTTTTTTAATATTTTTTATAGACAAGTTGTTGGAGGACCAGAGCGGGGAGGACACATCTGGACCTCTAACATCAAGGTAAGTGTTAAACTTGTTGTGATGTGTGTGTAAGCATGGGGGTATGCACTTGAATGAAAGAATGAATGAGCTAATTAAATTAATTAATGCGCATGAATGTGTGTGTGTCCTTTGTATTTCTGATATTGCATGTCATTTGGTTCTTAATTAAATTTGAATGACATGAAACATGCAATATTCGTTAAATTTTGCATTCATTCTAAAGTGAATGCACAAGTCTGCTTTCCATATTCTTTCCTTCTTTTCATGACAACAGCTGAGCACACTTACAGATAAGGACTGGTATTCCTCCACAAAACACATGTGGTAATGGTAACTGTCTGTCTTCTAGGTTAAATGTATTGTGACCAACCCAGCTCTGAACTGGGGAGGGCTACATGATGTCCCTGTTACTGCACTGCAGCTCTTCATTAACAGCGTTCTTTAACTCTTTCAGTGCTAAGTTGCTAACCATAGAGGGAACACTCATAATATACCCTAACCATCATGCACAGCTTGGGAGCCATGGATCTAAACACTGCAGATTTTATATATTAAACCCCGCAAAGGGTGCATTCCTTTTGGGGAACAAGTTATGTGCTTTTTATTTTATTTTATTTGCTTATTTATGTATTTATTTTTAATTCTTGTGCTGTAGATCTGTGCTTCCTCCTTTTCGAGCTCTGTGTCAGTGCAGTAGGGTAGTCCAAGTGGCCTGGAAAGCCTTCAGCCTCCCTCACCAATAAAGTCTTGGGTGGCCCTTGACTTCTTCTCCTCTCCCCAGAGAAGAGAGGAGGGCATTCACCCTGGGGTTTTTCGGCTTCCGCATCTCTACCCCAGGGCTCCAGTCTTCCCCTCCCTCTAAGGAGAAGATCTTCCAAAACTTCATGGGGAGGTGGCATCCAAAAGGCACATAAACCCACCTCTCCGACCAAAAGCACAAGTTGTCTGACCCCGCCCCACTGTTGCATTTCCAGTGTTAAGTGCACAGTGTTTGTGGCAAATGCTAGTCCAAAATAAATAAGTGAATAAAAGTCCATAAAAATCAACTGTGCAAAAAGTATGCAGTGAATAAATAAAATAAATATGTGCCTGTTAAAAGGATAGTAATACTTCATTTTAACTTTATTTTATTTTGTAGGCATTAAAAAAACATGAAGAATGATATAAGTCTTATCTCTCAAACCTTTAAGGTTTATGAGATATTCACAAGCAAAGTTCCCCCTCCCGCCCCTTTTACCTAGTGTAAGCCATCTCTTCTCAGATGGGGATCTGGTTGTAAGACCAGACAGATAACAGTAGGGGACATTCTTCTTCCTATCAGAACAATGAAAGCCCTTCCCCCCTTGACAAGTTTTTCAGCTTTTTCCCTTATCTTAATTGAAGATTGTCCCTCTCTGCAGTCTACCTGGGCACCTCCCTTCTGAACTGGCTGAACAGGGGGGGATACTTTGTTTGTGAATATCTCTTAACCCCATAGGGACCCTTGACAAACCAGGACCGTCAAGGGTAAATTTGCTCGAAAGACCCTTGACGGTCCTGGTACGTCACGTACTTTTTACTTACAGCGCTCTACCAGGAGCGCTGTAAGTAAAAATAGGGCATGAAATAGACCGCTCCAAGATCGGAGCGATCTGTTTCAAGCCCCATAGTGACGCGCCGATACATGTGACAGGTCACGTGTACCGGCTCGTCAAAGTGCCCCTATGCGGTCGTTATGGGACGGAAATGTCCCATAACGTCCGGTCCTTAAGGGGTTAAACCATAAAGGTTTGAGAGATAAGACTTATATCGTTCTTCATGTTTTTTAAATGCCTACAAAATAAAATAAAGATAAAATGAAGTATTACTATCCCTTTAAGACCCCAGCATCCTGGATGGAATTATAAAAATTCTTCACATCCACTTTTATCTTTCTAGTGCAATTACAGATGAAAAATTTCCACATACACATTAGACTATTCCCACCCAAAAAGGTGGTCCAGTTCCAAAATGATGGGCAAGTCCTCTCTGCACAGAAACACCTGCTAACTCCAGATGTTTGTTTCAGCTTTGTTGGCCATCATTAGTGAGGTGCAGCTAGATCCCCTAGGCACTGAGAGCAAGGGGTCCATGTCTGGATTACCCTTCACTCTCAGGGACACCCTCTAAGAGTATTCAATATAGATATGTAGAAAGAAAGGTGAGAGATGCTCAATTAGGCTCATGAGCTAGCAAATACATGCAAGGAGCTCACTGGGACTGTGTCCTCGCGCCCAGGGTGCCATACACAGAGAGGAAATCTTCTGAAGCATATCATTCTGGTCTTGCCAAACGACAGTCCAGCCACGAAATGCCAGACAAATCCTCTCTGAACAAGGGAAACAGCTAACCCCAGACGTACATTTCGGCCTTGTTGGGCCTCATCAGTGAGGTGCAGCTGATCCCTCTAGGCAGTGTGAGCAAGGGGTCCACGTCTGGATTACTCTCATTACTCTTAGGGTGACCAACCCCAAGAGCAATTTGCATATGTAGAAAGAAAGGTGAGAGATGCTCAACTAGGCTCATGAGCTAGCAAATACATGCAAGGAGCTCACTGGGACTGTATCCTCATGCCGAGGGTGAAATCACTTTTAGCTCATCAGTGCCATACACAGAGAGGAAATCTTATGAAACATATCATACTGGTCCTGCCAAATGACAGTCCAGCCACAAAATGCCATACAAATCCTCTCTAAACAAGGGAAACAGCTAACCCCAGACATACGTTTCGGGTTGTTTTTTTTTTTTTTTTTTTTTTTTTTTTTTTTTTTTTTTTGAGCCTCATTGGTGAGGTACAGCTGATCTCTCTAGGCACTGTGAGCAAGGGGTCCATGTCTGGATTACCCTCATTACTCTTAGGGTGACCAATCCCAAGAGCAATTTGCATATGTAGAAAGAAAGGTGAGAGATGCTCAACTAGGCTCATGAGCTAGCAAATACATGCAAGGAGCTCACTGTGACTGTGTCTTCGCGCCCAGGGTGCAATCTCTTTGAGCTCATCAGTGCCATACACACAGAGAGGAAATCTTCTGAAGCATATCATACTGGTTCTGCCAAACGACAGTCCAGCCACGAAATGCCACGAAACGTCTGGGGTTAGCTGTTTCCCTTGTGCAGAGAGGAATTGTCTGGCATTTTGTGGCTGGACTGTCATTTGGCAGTACCAGTATGATATGCTTCAGAAGATTTCTTTTCTGTGTATGGCACTGGTGAGCTAAAACAGGTTGCACCCTGGGCGCGAGGACACAGTCCCAATGAGCTTCTTGCAAGAATTTGCTAGCTCATGAGCCTAGTTGAGCATCTCTCACCTTTTGTTCTACATATGCAAATTGCTCTTGGGGTTGGTCACTCTAAGAGTAATGAGGGTAATCCAGACATGGACCCCTTGCTCACAGTGCCTAGAGGGATCAGCTGCACCTCCCTGATAAGGCCCAAGAAGGCTGAAATGTATGTCTGGGGTTAGCTGATTCTCTTGTTCAGAGAGTAATTGTCTGGCATTTTGTGGCTGGACTGTCATTTGGCAGGACCAGTATGATATGCTTCAGAAGATTTCTTCTCTGTGTATTGCAGTGGTGAGGTAAAAGAGATTGCACTCTGGGCGCGAGGGCACGGTCCCAATGAGCTTCTTGCAAGAATTTGCTAGCTCATGAGCCTAGTTAAGCATCTCTCACCTTTTGTTCTACATATTCAATATAGATACCAAACTGTGATAGGCTCTGAGAATGAACATAAGGCACAATGGCTTGTTCTACGGCTAGTCACCACTCAGTAGCATCACATTTTTGCACTCTAGTACCATTGCAAAGAAGAAATTTCCATGTATGCATTAAACTAATCCCACCCAAAAGGGCAGTCTGAGGACAAACATAAGGCACACTGGCTTGTATAGAAGCATCACATTTTAGCTCTCTAGTGCCATTACAGGGGGAGAAATTTCCACATACACTATCAAGTTGCATCTCACTGACCAGGCCCAACAAGGCTGAAATGTATGCCTGGTGTTAGCTGGTGTTCCTGTGCAGAGGGGACTTGCCCATCATTTTGGATCTGGACTGCCCTTTTGGTGGGATTAGTCTAATATGCATGTGTAAATTTATTCTCTGTAATGGCACAAGAGAGCTAAAACATGACGCTTCTGAGCAGTGACTAGCAGTAGAATAAGCCTTTATGCCGTCTGTTTGTCCTCAGAGCCTCTCATATTTTTTTTTTTTTTTTTTTTTCTTGCTAAAATATGTTTATTATTGTTATGACTGTAGAGAAACCCTGTTTCACAATTCTAAAATATACAAAAAATATTTATTGTAAAATGTATGATTTTAGGGTCCAAAATATGTTATACTTTTATTTTGGAAAATATACAGATAGAAAGATAAAGTTTCAGGACTTGAGCCCTGTATTAGAGATGGGTGGAAATTCCCCTATTTTTTTCAGTATGAATTTCTGCCCATAGAAAAAGTCAGTTGGAGTACAGGACTGGCACTATCAGTCTGATTCAGTATTCATTTAGACTCCCCCACTCCTCACTATTCTCTACTTTTTTTTTTTTTTTTTTTTTTTTTAATAGTTTTTTATTGAGATCAAAAAACAGATACATTATACAGAGATATATTCTAAAAGCAAAAACGATAAGAGCGCAAAAGGGACAATCTAAAAGTACAATATTTATTGTCCAAATATATACATAGCAAGCTAATATGCACGTACAAGATAATATAAAAACATAGGCTTATCTCTCTCCGTGTGTCTCGTCTGTATCTTCACTCCATCATATACCCAACAGCGTGTCAGTATGTGCATGAAAGGAAAATCACAGTAGTATTAGGCTTTGATCCACTCGTATAGCCTCAAATGCTACAATGTATCCACTCCAAACGGAGCGACTCACCGACCTTTGCTACCACTGGATCTTAGGACTTTTCCATTCGCTTTGGACTCGCTTTGGTAATATATAATAGCAGACTCTTGACTTTTTCAGAGAGAGGCTCCGTTTCACATAAAAAATCACACTCTTAAACAGCCACTCTTAAACAGCCGACGCGTATCGCGGCATTCACTGGCCGCTTCCTCAGGGCTTACAGGTCGTCTGATCACCCGGGACTAAATACTCATTAGACCAGACCTTCCGTCATCAGACTTACATCTTTAACTCCTTAGGGCCCATCTCCCAATACTCTAAGGCAAAGATTACTACAACCTATCTCAATTACCATCACAAATATTACTAAAAATCTCTATACAAATATGTATAACATAAACATATCAAGACATAACCCAATCTTCAATAAAACTTGTCCCTTAATTAAAATAATTATTATTAACTTCCTCTTATCCTAAACCTTATCCTATATTCTAAATAAATGCTGCCAAATCTAGATCTACATTTAAGCCTACCGGTTGGAGTGTTTTAAGTTGGTGTATCCAGAATGTCTCCCTCTTCCTCAGTTTTAATAATCTATCCCCTCCTCTTCTGTCTACACCCACTTGTTCTATTGCCATTATTTTAATATCCTCACTCTTACACTCTGAAAACTCCAGGAAATGTTTAGGGACACTATGTGTTTCCATTTTACTGGATATATTTCTCAAATGCTCTCCCACTCTGACTTTAAGTTTGCGCTTTGTCCTCCCCACGTATTGTCTGCCACACTTACACGTGAGGAGGTACACCACAAACATCGAGTCGCAATTCAAGAATTGTCTCATCTGGTATTTCTTCCCAGTCACTGTAGACTCAAATTCTGAGGTTTGTTCTCCTTTCTTAAAGGGATAGTGTGCACATGTTGTACAGCCCTTTTTTCCACATCTGTACATACCTCTATTCCCCCTCAGGAAATTATTTTCCTCCGCATTGGCACCCACTTTTCTTTTACCATTCTTATATTTTTTATATATATCACTTGGTGCAACAATTTGTTTGATATTTCTATTACGCCTAAATGATATCTTTGGTTTTTCTCCTAATACCGAACCCAACACTGGATCTTCTCTCAGTATATGCCAATGCCTCTTAAGAATTTTTTCCATCTGGTGAGCTTGTTGGTTGTACGTTGTGGTAAAAAATGGCATGTACTCTCCCTTGTTTCTTTCTTTTTCTTTATAATTTATCAATTCCTGTCTTGGTATACTTTTTATCCTTCCTTCAGCTTCGTCTAATAGTTTACTAGGGAACCCCTTATCCAGTAATTTATTCTTCACAATTATGGATTCCTGATGGAAATCTTCCTCTTTGCTACAATTACGTCTCACCCTCTGTAATTGTCCATAGGGTATATTTTGTTTCCACCTCTTATGGTGGCCACTATCATAGTGAAGGTATCCATTGCTATCCACCATTTTTCAATAATTTTTTGTAAACACTTGTGACCCCTCATTGAATATAATCAGATCTAGAAACTCAATTTTACTGGAATCTGTATGCATTGTAAAGGACAAATTGAATTGATTAGCATTCATATACTGATGAAAATCTTGGAGCTGTAATTCTGATCCTTCCCATATAATCAGAATATCGTCAATATATCGTTTATAATACACGATATTCTTCCTAAATGGGTTATTGTTCCAAATCGCCATCCATTCCCATCTTCCCATATATAGATTCGCGAAGGACGGAGCAAATGCACAGCCCATCGCGGACCCCCTGGTCTGCCTATACATCCTGTCCTGGAACAAAAAATAATTATGCCCCAGGACAAAAGAAATGGCGTCCACCAGGAAACACACCTGGGCCTCTGGTAACACCCCATCATTCTCCAGGAAGTATTTGGTGGCTTGTACCCCCTCATAATGAGGAATAACAGTGTATAGTGCCGAGACGTCACAAGTAACCCAACAATAGGTCTCTTTCCACGTAACGTCTTCCACACTCTTAATAACCTGCATACTGTCCCTCAGATATGAGGGCAACAATGCCACCAAAGGTTGTAAATAGAGGTCAATATATTTCGACAAATTATCTGTCAATGAGCCTATCCCCGATACAATGGGGCGGCCTGGGGGTTTTTCCCAATTCTTATGTAACTTGGGGAGGTAATAGAATATAGGCATCCTACTATATTCGTTATATAAAAAACAAAACTCTTCCTTCGACAACACTTTCTCAGATTTACCTCTTTACAAAACTGTTCTTAGTTCTCCCAAGTACTCTTTAGTTGGATTATTTTTCAGCACTTCATAGGTATCACTATCCGATAATAATCTCAGTGCTTCTTTAATATAATCCTCTATATCTAATATGCATATTCCCCCCCCTTATCGGCCTGTCTAATCACAATAGTGCTATCTTCCTGTAACATCCTTAGGGCTTTCTTCTCACCAAATTTGAGATTATATGGTTGGCTTTTCCTAGCTCCACACATCTTCTCTATGTCCTTCAGAATCAATTTCTCAAATACCTTTATATACTCCCCTTGTTGTTGTATGGGGTAAAAACCTGATCTATTCTTTTTTCCACTATGTACCATCACGTTATAATTTCCCTCGGTATCCTCTTTTAACGCTTCTAATCTTCTCACTCCATAAACATCAGCTATTGAAAATTTTTCCTCTTCTTGTTCTAGTTTCTTCCTATCCTTACTAGCAAAAAAACGTTTCACTGTTAATGATCTAATAAATTTTTTAGCATCTATAAACGTCTCAAAGGCATCAGGCTGAGCAGTAGGCGCAAATGAAAGACCTTTAGTTAAAACTCTTGTCTCTTCTTCTGAGATATTTCTAGAGGATAAATTAAAGATCCCCCTCTCACACTGACCCTTTTCTACTCCTTTCGTGCTATTTTTGCCAGATTTTTCCTCTGTTCTACCTCTTCCTCCTCGACATCCTCTTCTGGTCTTATGGATCTTTTCCTCCCCTTCTCTTCTATTTCTTTTTGTGTAGTTATTAATCTCGGGTATATGATGGAGTGAAGATACAGACGAGACACACGGAGAGAGATAAGCCTATGTTTTTATATTATCTTGTACGTGCATATTAGCTTGCTATGTATATATTTGGACAATAAATATTGTACTTTTAGATTGTCCCTTTTGCGCTCTTATCGTTTTTGCTTTTAGAATATATTGCTGTGGAAGAAAACTAACCACTGAGGGAGCTGCATATGGACTTTCTATCAGTGATGAAAGAGAAGATTTGAGACATTGTATAGAAAGACGGATGAATATAGAAAGACTGATGAGTATTTATATTGAATTTGCTGTATTTCTATTTTGATTACTGCTTTTGTGTTCTTTTGGTTATTTTCTTTTTTCTCTTTCCTCTTTACTGGGGTCCACGGATTACTGTATCTGAGCGCCACTAGATAGAGACATTATACAGAGAAACTAACAGAAATAAAGTAAGACATGGTAAGAAATAGTAAAAGACAGGGTTAAAGTACAAAACGCCTAATAGACCTTGGCGAGACATAAACAATAATATTATACAATCAACTTGTAACTTGTACAAAATTTCAAAGTGAAGTAATCGTGGCCACCAAGCGATTGATTTTGTTTAGAAATCATGCAATATTATGGGTAGCGTGATGCATTTAGAGACAAACAGAGTCATGTGGTAAGCAGAAAAGTAAAGGAAAGACCAAGATGACAAAGAGAAGATGAGTAAGCAAGGCCTAAGAGGGAGCAAAAAGGATGGAGAGGGAGGTAAAGGAAGATAAGGATAGAAAAGGAGAAGAGAGGAAAGGAAAAAGAGTGCAGGGGTGAGGTATGGGGAGGGAATCCAAGGGTCATGAGGAGCCGCCTGTATCGAAAAACCAGCATTAGACAAAATTTGACGTGAGATACTGTCAGTAATGCAGTAATGCAGGGACTGTGTAAGCCATGAGGGTCGAGCTAGAAGACTCAGTGAGAAAACTTCACCTACAATCATATACATGAGGAGGGATTGCAAAGAAACAAAGTTTAGGAAGGAAGTATGTGTCCTTTCCTCCACTGGGACCATGTAGTATCAAACTTCAACTGAGAGTTCGTCGCCCAGGCATGATGTCTCTCCAACTCTACAAAAGTGTCTACAGCTGTCAGCCATTGAGAAATAGAAGGGACCGTGGATTGCTTCCAGTGCAGCGGAATCTGAGATCTGGCAGCATTGAGAAGCAAAGGAACAACTGCCCAACCAGCCGAAGGTATGGCAAATGGAAGGTGAGTCCTATAGGAAAAAAGGCAGAGGAGAGGGTCTAGAGGGAGGGTAAGATCAAGTCTTTTATTAATATGCTGCAGAACTTGCTCCCAATAAGGTCGGATCAGCGAGCAGGTCCACCATATATGGGATAAAGAACCGTGATCACTTACACATCTCCAACAGTTCGGGGATGTCGTCTGGTAGAATTTAGCTAGCATAGAAGGGGATCTGTACCAACCAGTAATTAATTTGTAATAAAGCGCCCTTGATTTGGTGTCCCTATGTAACTTAAAATTGGAAGCAAAAATGGTGTGCCACTGTGATGTTTCTAATGATATGCCAAGTTCGCATTCCCAGCGACGGATGAAAAAGGGCTTTGAAGTGCATTGCTTGAAAAGTAAGGAGTAGCAGAAAGACAATGAACGGAATGGGGTGGGAGTATCTGCAAGCTTAGTTTCTAAAGGGGTCAAGGATCTGGCTGGGTTTGAAGAAGAACAGACAGAATGGTACCAGTGTCGGATCTGAAAAAGAAGCCACCAAGGTGCATGGCGGTGATCCAGTGCATTAGTAAAAGCGGAGAAAGGAAGGAAGCAGGAGTCACACGTTAAGGAGTTAAGCGTATGTAGATTAGCCTGTTTCATTTTTAGTTGCGTCTCCTGAGGTATTTCTCCTTGGAAGGAGGGGTTATTCAAGAACGACTGTAAAGGAGAGGGAGGGGGAGCAAGTTGGAATGTGCGGTTAACGTGATTCCAAATTTTCAACATGTGTCCAAATATAATATGGTTTTTACACTGTAAGGGGATGGAGGAGTCAGGAATCCATAGGAGTTGAATCGGGTCATAAATCCCCAAGAAAGGAAGGATAGTCGAGGTCCAACGTTTAGGTGCTGAGGATAAGAAATCAAAAAATTTGGCCAGTACAGAGGCTTTGTAATATTTGTGAAAGTCGGGAAGACAAAGACCTCCACTACTGATAGGAGAGGTAAGAATAGAGTGTCGGAGCCTTGGTCTTTTGCCAGCCCACACAAAGTTTGAAGTGAGAGCAGTTAACTTGTTAAGATATTGCTTGGGGATTGGTATTGGGAGGGCATTCAAAGTATACAGAACTTATGGGAGGACTAACATTTTAATGACATTTATGCGCCCTAGCCAAGAGAGATAGAGATGATTCCAAGCATTAAGATCGGCTTTGATCACATCAATCAAAGAAGCACAGTTTCTGTGCGAAAGAGAGGAGAGATCAGAGGAGATCATAATACCTAGATATTTGATGGAATCAGTTGACCAGCGGAGGGGGTAGGAGGCTCGAAGCTTCTTCTCTGTCTGAGCATCTAAGTTGATGCTGAGCACCTCAGATTTATCATAATTAATTTGAGCCTGTGAAACACAGGAATATTCGGTCAGCACTGCAAGGAGGGGGGGGAGAGAAGAGGAGGGATGTGAGACGAAGAAAAGGATATCATCTGCAAAGGCAGCTAATTTGAAGTGATTTGTTCCGGCTCGAATTCCTTGAATGAGTGGATGAAGCCTAACCATTTGTAACAACGGTTCCAACGTTAGTATAAAGATTAGAGGGGACAGAGGACATCCTTGCCTAGTCCCATTTGTTATGGGAAGTGGTGAGGAGATGGAACCATTAACCAAAACCCTTGCGGTTGGAGATGAGTATAGGCTCATAATACCCTGAAGCATGAAGGGTCCCAAACCTATGTTTGACAAAGTTTCTCGGATGTAAGCCCAACTTACCCTGTCAAAGGCCTTCTCTGCGTCGGAGGAAAAGAAGAGGGATGAGGTATTAGTTGATAGAGCTAGGTCAGTCAGAGATATGACTGTGGATATGTTATGTCTAGCCTCGCGACCTGGGACAAATCCACTTTGGTCAGGGTGAATGAGTTTAGGAAGAAAGGGGCGTAAACGGTTTGCTAAGATCTTTGCAAAGAGCTTTAGATCAATATTTAGTAATGATATTGGGTGATAATTTGCACATTGGGAGGGGTCTTTCTCTGGCTTTGGGATAACAACTATGTGTGCTTCCAGAGATTGTTTAGGAAACGTGCATCCCCTCATAACAGCATTAAAAGAGGATAAGAGATGAGGGGTAAGCGACACAGAGAAGGACCTGTAGTAGGGCAGTGTGAACCCATCAGGCCCCGGACTCTTCCCAAGGGGCATCGATTTAAGAGCAGATAAAAGCTCAAGATCTGAAATAGGTTGCTCTAGGGAATCCGCCTCCTGCGGGGTGAGAGAGGGAACTTTAGCTCTTGCAAGAAAGTCTAGAATAGCTGCCCTAGTGGAGGGGGAAGTAGAGGTAGAAGTTGATGGCTTATCTAGGTTATATAATTTTGCATAAAAATCTCTAAATGCTTCTGCTATTTGTGGATACTCCCTTATGGGGGCACCTGTCTGTGAGAATACTTTATGTACACTAATTGCACGTCTCTTAGTTTTAATAAGTCTTGTCAGGGCTTTGCCACATTTATCTCCCATGACATATTTTTCATATTTTAGAAACATAAAAGATTTCCGTACATCTTCTTTTGATAGCGTGTTCAGCTCCGTTCTAACATTTTGAAGTTCTGTAAGTTGCTCCTGTGAAAGAAATTTTTTATGCATGGCATCTTTTTCTCGCAGGGTATTGAGGAGCTCGGCGACACGTTTCCATTTCTTTTTTTTATTCGCAGCACCTATCTTGATGAGATGGCCCCGCAATACGCATTTATGCGCCTCCCAAATGGTGGGGGGGGATACCTCTGGGGAAGAGTTGATCTTGAAATACTCATCAATAATTTTCGTGAGGTATTCCTGTGTCGAGGGGTCAGCAATTGACAGGTCATTCAGTCTCCAAGTTTTAGGAGAGGTGGTGGTAGAGAAGTTAGAAAGGGTCATCATGACTAAAGAATGGTCTGACCATGAAACTGGGTCAATAGAAACTCTCTGTAAGTGCGGAAGCAGAAATTGAGAGAGGAAAAGATAGTCGATTCTACTATAAGAAGAATGAGGGAAGGAGTAAAAGGTATAGTCCTTGTCAGTTGGGTGATGAAGCCTCCAAACGTCAAGGAGGTGTCTATCAGAGAACTGTTTACGCAGACGACGGAGTTGCGAAAGTTTACAGGGGGACTTCCCTGAGGAATTGTCAAGCTGAGGATCAAGTGCCAAATTAAAATCTCCCCCCATGATCAGTCTACCCTCTGGAACAGTATCCAGAGCCTCTCACATTTTGATATTTATTTTTGAAAACTCTTAGTGGGTCTCCCAAAGAGTGAAGGGTAACACAGACATTGACCCCTTGTGCATAGGGTATCCAGCTGCCTCTTTCATGGCATTAGAGAGCTAAAACATGATGCTTCTGAGTGGTGCCTAGCCATAGAAGAAGTCATGGTGCCTTGTATGCATCCTCAGAGCCTCTCAAATTGTGGTATTTTTTTTTTAAATCTTTTAGAGGTCTCTCTAAGAGTGATGGATAATCCAGATATGGGCCTCTTACTCTTAGTGCCTAGAGAATCCTGCTGCACCTCAATGATGAGGCCCAACAAGGCTGAAACGTACATCTGGGGTTAGCTGGCATTCCAGTGTATAGGGGACTTGCCCATAATTTTGAAACTGGACTTCCCTTTTGGTTGCTATTAGTTTAATGCATGTGCAAATTACTTCTCTGTAATGGCACTAGAGAGTAAAAGTGATGCTTCTGGGTGGTGACTAGCCATCTAACAAGCCATTGTGCCTTATGTTCATCTTCAGAGCCTCTCACATTTTCGTATTTATTTTTAAAAACTCTTAGGTGGTTTCTTTAAGAGTAAGGTTGTGGACCCCTTGCTCTCAATGCCTGGGGAATCCAGCTGCACCTAACTGATGAGGCCCAACAAGGCTGAAAAGTACATCTGGGGATCCAGTGCTGACAGGACTTGCCCTTCATTTTGGAACCGGACTGCCCTTTTGGGAAGGATTAGTCTACTGTAATATGTTTGTAGAAATGTCTCCTCTGTAATGGCACTAGAGAGCTAAAACATGACACTTCTGAGCAGTGGCTAGCTATAGAACAATCTATTGGGTCTTATATTCATCCTCTGAGCCTCTAATATTTTGGTATTTATTTTTGAAAACTCTTAGGGATCTCGCTAACAGTGAAGGGTAATACAGACATGGACCCCTTGTTCTTAGTGCCTAGGGAATCCAGCTGATTTCACTGACAAGGCCCAATAAGGCTGAAACGTACGTTTGGGACTGGATGTGAAACTTTCTCCTCTGTGATGGCACTGGAGAGCTAAAATGTGATGCTTCAGAGCAGTGACTAGTCATGGAACAAGCCAGTGTTAATTATGTTCGTCCTCAGAGCCTCTCACATTTTGGTATTTATTATTGAAAACTCTTAGGGCGTCTGTCTTAGAGTGAACAGTAATCCAGATGTGGACCCCTTGCTCTCAGTGCCTAAGGAATCCAGCTACACCTCACTGATGAGACTCAACAAGGCCAAAATGTACATCTGGGCTTAGCTGGTACTCCAGTACAGAGAATGGACTTGTCCGTCATCTATGTGTTTAATCAGAGCCTCTCATATTTTATTTATTTTTGAAAACTCTTAGGGAGTCTCCCTATGAGTAAAGGGTAATCCAGATGTGGATCACTTGCTCTCAGTGCCTAAGGAATCCAGCTACACCTCACTGATGAGACTCAACAAGGCCAAAATGTATATCTGGGCTTAGCTGGTACTCCAATACAGAGAATGGATTTGCCTGTCATCTATGTGCATCATCAGAGCCTCTCATATTGTATTTATTTTTGAAAACTGTTAGGGGTCTCTCTAAGAGTGAAGAGTAATCCAAACATGGATCCCTTGCTCTCAATGCCTAGACAAGGTCCAATAAGTCCAAAACGTATGCCTGGGGTTAGCTGGTGCTTCAGTGCAGGGGGGGACTTGCCCATCATTTTGGTACTGGACTGCCCTTTTGGGTGGGATAAGTTAATATGTATGTGGAAATGTATCCTCTGTAATGGCACTAGAGAGCTAGAACATGATGCTTCTGTGTGGTGACTTGAAGTAGAACAAGCCCTTGTGCTTATGTTCGTTCTAAGAGCCTCTTACATTTTGGTATTTATTTTTTAAAAGTCTTAGGGAGTCACCCTAAGAGTGAATGGTAATCCAGACATGTCTAGGGATTACAGCTACAGCTTACTGATGAGGCCCAAGAAGGACAATAAGTACATCTATGCCCCTGTGCAGATGGGACTTACCCATGATTTTGGAACCGGACTGCTCTTTTGGGCAGGATTGGTTTAATATGTAAGTGGAAACAGCATTAGAAGTCTAAGACATGATGCTTATGGCTGGTGACTAGCCATAGAACAAGCCTTTGTGCCTTATTTTTGTCCTTAGAGCCTCTCACTTTTTTATTTATTTTTTAAACTCTTTGGGGGTCTCGCTAAGAGTAAAGGGTGATCCATACGTGGATCACTTGCTCTCTGTGCCTAGGGAATCCAACTGCATGTTGCTGATGAGGCACAACAAGACCAAAACTTATGTCTGGGGTTAGATGGTATTCCCGTGCAGAGGGGACTTACCCATCATTTTGGAATTGGACTGCTGTTTTTTAGTCTAATATGTATGTGGACATTCCTCCTCTGTAATGGCACTAGAGAGCTAAAATGTTATGCTTCTGAGAGGTGACTAGCCAAAGAAGTAGCCCTTGTATCTTATGTTTATACTCAGGGGCTCTCGCATTTTGGTATTCATTTTTGTAAACTCTTAGGGGGTCTCCCTAAGAGTGAGGGGCAATTCAGACATGAACCCCTTGCTCTCAGTGCCTAGGGAATCCACCTGTACCTCACTGACAGGCCCAACAAGGCTGAAACGTACCTCTGGAGATAGATGGTGCTTCCGTGGAGAGGGGACTCGCCCATCATTTTGGAACTGAACTGCCCTTTTGGTGGGATTAATATAAAATATATGTGGAAATTTCTTCTCTGTAATGGTACTAGACAGCTAAAACATGATGCTTCTGAGCGGTGACTAGCCATAGAACAAGCCATTGTGCCTTATGTTCATCCTCTGTGCCTCTCACATTTTGGTATTTATTTTGTAAAACTCTTAGGAAGTCTCCCTATGTTCTGCCTTATGTTCATCCTCAGAGCCTCTCACATTGTGCTATTTATTTATCATTTTGGAACTGGACTGCCCTTTTGGTGGGATTAATTAATATGTATGTGGAAATTTCTTCTCTTAATGGCACTAGAGACCTAAAACTTGATGCCGTAGAAACAGTCATTGTGTCTTATGCTTGTCTTCAGAGCTTTTCACATTGTGGTATTTATTTATCATTTTGGAACTGGACTGCCCTTTTGGTGGGATTAATTAATATGTATGCGGACATTTCTTCTCTTAATGGCACTAGAGATCTAAAACTTGATGCCGTAGAAACGGTCATTGTGTCTTATGCTTGTCTTCAGAGCTTTTCACGTTTTGATATTTATAGATTTCAAGACATCCTCATTTGTATCAGCATACTGGTGAGTAGGGGTGGGCTAAAAGTGAGGAAACATTTCCCTAATTTTTTTTCCGCGAAAGGTTTCTCTTTTTCTCCAATGCAAAATTTTCCCCCTTTTTGCCTATTTCAGCAAATGTTTCGCCTATTCCAACACATTATTCTCCTATTCTGACACATTTTCACCTATTCAACACATTTTTCTCCTATACTAACACATTTTTCTCCTATTCCAACAAATATTTTCCTATTACAACATATTTTCTCCTATGTTTAATATGGTACAACATTTCCCAGCCCAATTTTACGTCTTCTGATGGGTGTAGTGGAGAAATAAGTAACTGGAAATCAAAGTTGTGAGTACTACAGCAACATATACCTTGAAAAATGTGTTAGCATGCAGAGTGCCTTTGTCCTTTCGCCCACAACTCTTACTTCCTGCTTAAGTGACACTGGCACATAGTCATGATCAGGGCTCAAAATTTCCACTCACCACTAACCAATGGCGAGTGAAAATTCAGCCCTGGCGAGTAGAAATTCAGCCCTGGTGGGTATGTTATGGCTTGCAGTGGCGTGTAACTTTTCAGGTCTAGCTAGTAGCAAAGGACTTCACATTTTAAGCCCTGGTCATGATGACGTCAAGTGATTTAAACCCCTTAGTGACGCGGCCGTCACTTAACATTTTTTTTTTTTTTAGATGAATCCGGAGTCCCCAAACGGCGTGCAGCTGCGCGGGGATCCAGATTTCCTGGACGTACATGTACGTCCTCTGTCACTAAGTGACAGCCACAGAGGATGTACATGTACGTCCATTGTCGGAAAGGGGTTAAAAAAAAGTATAACCTACAATGTGGCAGATGGAAGTGGTGGTGGGGGACTGGCGTGGTGTGATTGGTGGGACCTTGACAAACTGCATCCCCCCCGGGAGGAGAGGGATCATCATCATTTATTGCACATGCTGCCACAACGATCGCTGCTGTCAGTTTTTGCACTAAAGCTTTATTCCCACTTCCCTGCACTTCCTCCACCTTTCCCCCTTCTCGCTTGTGCATTTGCTAGATATTACTCAACTGCTGTGTGTGTGTCTTTACTCCCTAAAGTACACAACTGATGGAGTGTGATGTCTTGCCTTGGCCCTCAACAAAATTATCAATGTTGTCTGCTATCTATCAAGTCTGCCTCTGTCACAGAGCTCCCAGTCAGCTGTCTAATATATTTGTTTAATTATTTATGTTTTTATTTTTTTTTTATCGAACTTCCAGCTTCTGGCTGGGTTGCTCTATTCTTCCTCCTTTTTGATCTCCATCTCACCTCTTGCTGCCTTCCTGTTGTTATCTGGGTGGTTGTGCCAAGGTGTGTTCCCTCCTTTCCCCTTATGCACAGTGCCGTTGGTGGTGGTGACTGCCCTGTTACTGCCCCAAGATAAAAATAGTCACACACCCATGTCTTCAGGGGAGAGGGAAAAGGTGGAGAAGAATGGCCTCTTTCTTCTTCTCCTTCACATTACACTTCACTGGCTGGGGCAGAGGATGATGTTGCTGCTGTTGCTGCTACTGTCTCAGAATAAGCACTGCAACTAGAATCAGGAGTATTGCTGGCGCTGGCAAGTGGAACCTGTCCTAGTCCTGCATCACTTATTGACCCGATTCCCACTGTGTCCACTGTGCTCTGTGGCACACTAATCTGCTCCTCAGCATCCTGCTGCCCTTGCAAGTCAGCAGCGTCAGGAATTAGAGCAGTTGCATACTTCACAAATTCTAAAAGCTCACTGCTGCTGGTGGAGATGCCCATCCTTATCCCTGTCTCCCATTCCTTCTCAGTTTGAGCTAAAAAGGCCATCAATGTCTCTTCCACCCTCTTTTACAGACATCTCACTGGCTGGAGGAGGTTATGAGAAATATGGCAGAGGGTCCCCTAATGTCACACTTGCCATTTCTTGGTTACCTGAAGAAGGCAGACTGCTAGCACTAGCAGCAGGCACCTGATCTGTGCCCCTGGTGGTGGTGGTATTATTGCTGCTAGGCAACGATTCTGACTTCTTCAGGATCATGTTGCACCTGGATAATGCCGAGAGGGAAAGGGGGCTACCATGGTCAGGGGAATGGTGTGGGCTCCCTTGACCACTAGTCTGGATGCTCTGCATTGCTGATCCCACCAGCTGCTTCACTATCACAGTTACTACCACTAACACTAACCACATCAATTTCAGCCCCTGAGTCTTCTTCCTCACAGTCACTAGTATTATGATGATCACCCCCTCCTTCACTCCTAACACTCTGTTCAAGCTGCTGGATCCTAGTAGTAGTACTAGTGGCGGGACTGCTTGGGGTTGGCAGGTGTGACTTAGGGTCCCCTGACATCATCTTCTCCATTCCCTCCTCCTGAGAATTACAAGACACACTGGCAGCTGGTTCAGCACTAGCATCAGATTCAGCACTGGCAGTAGGCATGGCACTAGTGGCAACATGTCTGGCAGCAGGTGCAGCACGTCTGGCAGCAACCACAGCACCTGACTTGGCCTGCTCTCACTGCTACCCACTTCTTCTTCACTTGAGATTCATTTCCCCAAGATCCGTAGAGTTGATTCAGGGTGACTGGCCAGAATTGGGTCTGTAGTGTTCATTTCCTCCTCCTCCTCATACTCAGTGGACACTTAAGAGTCCTTCCAGCTTCTCCTTTTATTATTCTAAAACTTGTTCATAGTAATAGCAGTCCCTTTGAGCCTCTCCTGTCTCAATTTTGCTAATAACTCAAAGCAAAACAGTACAGCACATCTCTATCTCTCTCTGTAGCTGCTTCTTTTGTGTTTCACTACCTGGAAATGACACGTTTTTATAACGAAAAGGCAAAAAACACGTTAATCAAGGAGTGAAAACTTTCTAGCCATTGAAAAAAAGGGTAAAAACTGCTAAGATTTTAATCGCTATATTTAAAGTGGATTTTACCATGAAAAAGCCGACAACAATGTGGTACTCACGAATTATAAAGCAGTAACAAGACGGGACCTTTCTCCCACCCCTAGTTATCAGTATGAAAGAGCTTGCGAAGTCACCAAGCCATATTCATTTGCATTTTGACAACTCATAATTTATTGTAATATTCGTTTTCTGTATAATAAAAAATAAGCTTGTGTTCAGTGAAATATTTTCACATGTAATGTGTGACAGATAGTATCTATTTTTAGGTTTAGCGCTGCAGACACATTTCCATCCTGAGCAATATTTTATCCATAAAAAGAATGCATGTAATATAGTCTGCATTTTTGACAGACTGACTGGACAATGTGCACTTACTACTGCAGCAGTGAAGATAGAAGTGTTGTGGAACTCTGCCATGGTTTGATGCATGCCCTTTTTTGTAAGAATGTATGAACTTTGGGAAAGTAAATGGAGAGAGACCACAAGCTCTTCCAGCTGTTGTTGCTCAGGGAAAAGGGTTTCACACTTTAGGAATGTTACATTTTAAACAGCTGGGATTTAAATCAGCCAGAAAACAGGGTTTTGTTTTTTCTCCAAATTTATTGCAAAGCAGTGTTAATTAAGAACTGCTTGAAAATGGCCTTCATTATATATATACACACATGATATCGTCACCTGATATATAAAGCAGATTTTATTGTCATTCCAAATTGTTATATGTTTGTAGGAAGACCATGCATATTATTATTGCTATATATGCCCTTCCTTGCAAGACATAATTATATTAACAGCAACTGAAGGCTTGTTTTATTAAGTATGCTGTACACTGAATCAACTAAGATAGACAAAAAAATCCACGAGGTCAAAAGACTACAAGATAGCCATCAATTTTCTCATCATGTACCAGATGGTTTCTCTCAAGATTTCTTATCAGACTTAACCAAGACGTTTTGTTTTGACTGTTTCAGTGTTGTCATTAAAATGGACTTGGTGTGCCCATTAGACTTCCTTATTTTCTTACACAAACATAAAACACATTTTCTGTAATAAAATAAAGAATGATGGTTAGTAGGGGACTACAATTAAACAAAAAAGTATACGATAAAAAATAAAGATTTATTGTGGCAAATGAAATGGTGGCTTTTTGAGTTAACATTTTTAAAGGCACAGACAGTGATCAGATAGTGATATCTTTGTAAAATTGGGCAGATATGTTCTGATGAAATCTTTGATGGTAGGGGATGAGTGGCATGGATTTGCAGATTAATGTTTTTATTGTTCATGCATTGTAGGAGGTCATTCTGATTCAGATTTATCCCCGGAAAAGGCAGACTTGACAGGGTAGATGGGGCATCCTAGATGTGGGTGATTCTTGGTGACTCTTGGTGACTCTTGCTTTCTGTGTGTGAATAGTAAGATCTTCTAGGGTGAAATGTACATCTGGGCTTTACTAATTTGATAAAGCAGAGATTTACCTGACATTTCAGGGCTTGACTTTCTTTATTGTTAGGGTCACACATATACACATATTGAAATGTATTCTCTGTAATGACACAAGAGGGTGAAAAATGGGCAGCTCCTGAGTAGGCATAATTCAAAGAAAACTATTATGTTTGTTGATTCTTAATAGGCTCTTATCACCTGAAGGATCCTTTCTGGTCTTGGTAGGCCACATGAGTTTCAATGCTCAGACTCACAATGTATTTTCATATTGAAACGTACACAAGGAAGTAGGCGGCAAATTCAAAATGTTGCCTGCCAGAAAGTTCTCCTGGCTGTCTCAGGAGAATTTATATTGACTATTTTATACAAACAGTAACTAGGCTAATGAGCCACCTTACAGTTTGCTTCATAAATGTTCAAACTAAGCATTAAAGGAACAATAACAGCTAAAAAATAATGTTGATATAGCTTTAACCCTTTGATTCCCAGAGAAATATCCAACTTGCAACTAAATGTGTGTATACCTCTCTAACACTCAAAGGATTATGTATTTAGTATAAGAAATCGTATATTTTATAGCACTGACTGTGCTCTAAGTGACTGGGCAGTCTAAAAGAAAACAAAACATGCAAAAAAACACAAATTATAAGCTATATATAGCAAAAAAGAATTGCAAGCAATTACAGAAATTCATGTGTCTTCAACATTAAAAATGTCCTGCTTAAGTAATGCCCGAAGTCTAAACATTTATGTTCCCATTGTATGATGGATTTTCTTTCATTTATATAGACTTTATTACTCACAGCCCTTTCCAACGCATGCAGATCATGAACAATTCCTAAAATAAAGTATATGGTAGATGCATCAGAGGGTTACAAGCAGTCAATGTTGAGAGAGGTATCAGTATGTTAGTAACATTCACAACACAGCTGATAGTGGCACAAGCATGTACTAAGAAAACACAGATTGGGTCTGTGCACATTATAGGCTCATTCATCTACCTGTTCTGTACACCATGACTGGTCCACACCTATGAACTAAGGGCTCCTGAACCATAGTAGATAGATGGATCTGCTTTTTCAAGGGTGGTTGAGTCTCACCACTGGAGGCTCAGCAAGCCCTGTTTTAGGTATTAAAAGTGCAGTGCAGTCAAAGTGGCCTTAAGTAAAATAAGTAGGGAAGAACATTATCCCTCCATTTCTCAGTTTAGGATCTGTGTTAAAAATCATATGGGGTCCTGGGACCCCATATTTTATTTCTATTAAATGGAAGGCACTTTTGTTCCCACCCATGACCAATTAATTAAACAAATGGGTCCATAAACCCCATATGAATGGATTATGAGAAAGTCCACAAAGAAATATATTCAAAAGGGATCAGAGACCCTCTTTTTCTTTCTATGGGAAAAGAAGTGTTAAAAAAAGATTAAATGGGGCCTGGAGCCCCATATTAATGTAATCATGTTCCCAAGGAAGTAGTCTGGTACCCCTTTCACTACCCCTGCCCCTGAGAGAGAGGAATTCAAATAAAAAAGGTTAATATGTGCTACCAACTAAGACTTTCTTAGAAAGACTTCTTAGAAGGAAGTCAAAAATGCACTAAAGTAATTCCTGAGTACACCTGTGGATTGACAAACTTGCCAAAATGTTGGTGGTTGACATGCTGCCCTATTCCTTGTAGGAAACAGAGGTTTTAAAGGTTTAATGTCATGTGTTGCACACTAATGGCAAATCCCAAGCTGCAGTTATATTTTTAAGAATGACTGTACCAGAGTTGTATAAGAAAGTGGTTTATACTGTAGATTAGTGTGAGGAGTGAGTACAAATAGGATACAGATCAGTATGAGGAGTATGTTGAGGATATAATTCAGTTAAAGGGATGAATATGTGGAGAATACAGATCCCCACTGTGTCAGATGGTTGTTCCTCATTCACTTCTTTTGTCCCAGAACATCAGTTGTGAGCACCCCCCGTGCTGTCATCCTAAACCACTCATCATGCTCTCACTCATGCCCTCAGCAGAAACCTATTCTGTGCTTTAACAATTCCATAGTTGTAGGACATCACACAACACTGCAATACAACACAATTGCAGGAGTGCATGACCCTTCATGAAAATAAACCATCCTTACCATGCCCTGACTTATGTATTCAGCTTCTGTAGCTTCACAAATCCACACTCACACAACATCACACAACACCGCCACACACAGCAAACTTGCACTCAGTCACCCATTGCATGCCCTCATCCTCATGAACACACTGCAATACACCACCATCACCATGCTCTTGCTTATGCCCTCAGCAGAAAACAATAACATTGCTTCAATAATCCACGCTAACAGGAGAACCTCATATGACACCACCGGTCAGGGTGCACTTGCTTCACAACACCCACTCACCCATTGCCTTGCTTGATACGGAGTTGCCCATGATCCACCCACATTAACACCCCTGCCCATGCTGTATCACTCACCACTGGCTGCACAAAAGTCTGCTGGATGTGCTTCATCACAAGTAGCCTTGCACAATAACAATACACTCCACTAAAAACCTAATGTATGAAAGCAACATACTACTCATCACATTACTTAATGCTTACAATTTCAGAGAGCTCTGCAAACCATTGCTCTCACATACCTCTTTGGCATACTTAGACATACAAAATCATTCACACTTCACTTTTACTTGCTATGCCCTCACCAGAAATTCCTCACAACAAGACAATCAGCATTGCCATTCAACAGAAAAGCAACAATGAAAATAACTGATTGAAAAATTATAGCACAAACCACTTCTGTTTCACTCCAATACATTTATCCAACAAATTAATTTGAGAAGCATGCCACAACTGCCACTACAATGGTCACAGTACACAATACACCATAAAAAGTCAAATTCATATCACATCACACTATTTCAAGATTATCACACCACACACACACACACAAACACTGTGTGTTACATACACTAAAACACACATTCGGCTACAACCAACCACATTTAAAAATGTGGTTAAAAAAACACGCAAACACATTCCAACGCTCATATACATACATAGTGCTCATTCACACAGCTCACTGTCATGCTTCACCTTAAGCATTGCCAATATATCCTTCACTCTAATATACACACTCAAAGCACTCATTTCCTATGATCCTATAAACACCTATACAACGCTCACACAAATGTTTATGGATTCAATTCATTACAATAATGCAACACAATTGCGTGTAGGGAAAAAAAAATACCACAGACAACACCAAGATTCATTTGCTAGTAAAATCTCTCTCTCTCTCTCTCTCTCTCTCTCTCTATATATATATATATATATATATATATATATGTATAATTATATATATATATATATATATATATATATATATATATATATATATATATATATATCCCCTTAGTGACAGACGACTTAAGTGGTAAGGCCAGGAAGTCATTCGCTATAATGGGAAAAAAAAACCTCTGTCATTAAGGGGTTAAATATACTGTATGTGTGTGTATTTTGACGGTGACCCAAGTTTGATTGCTTTGTCCCTATACTCCAGCAAACTGGATTGAAAATAAAACAATGACTAAAATAAAGTGCAGACTGTCAACTTTAATTTGAGGGTATTTAGATCTGTAATCCTTACTAATATCCAGTCTAATATAAGTGCAATAAGCAACAATATATGTAATATATGTTATTATAACAGATCAGCAATACAACAATCTGTATCATAAACCCTGTAACCACGTTCATAAAACATCAGTCTACAGAATAATAAATAGTAAATTCTAAATCTAAGACTTGATTATAAATGGTAATAATAGCAACTGTACAATAATGCCCCAAAAGTAAGATAACTTTGCAATTTAAGTTGTGTGGACAATGTTTGTTTAAGTTAAAACAGCAAACACACTGATGATGTGATCATAAAATAAATTCTGAGAATATTAATGATAATGAAACATTCCATAATAGGCAGTGAGCTAAAAGATGGTATCCTTGGAGTTAATTGAATGGTACAGTCTAATTCAAACAATGTTAGCAACCTTTTACATCAATTAAACAGCAACAGTAAGAGACAATTAGTGTGATGGGTCTCAATATAAATTTAACTATGTATTGTAAATGATCATCTGGACACACCTGAAAATTAGAGAAATCTCAATGTGGTCTTCCTGGTAAAACACTTGGTAAATAAAATAAATAAATATCATAGTGGGATAAGCCCACACAATATGCTACAATCACACTTTACATTTCAAATGGACCTCCCCCCATCTACTTATGTATCCATGATCCTTTAAACATCATCAAAAACCTTCTGATCATATCAACTAAATATACAGCATATCTAAATTATTCATTTTTAATACATTTTCACAATGGAATTCATCATTATCTTGGACTTAAATGATTGATAATATAATATAATGATGTAAAAGAGAAAAAGTAGCAAAGAAAAAGGAGGAATAATCAATTATATCTTCATTACAAAAATGCCCGGAAATTAAATTCTTCATTTAAGCTAGCTAGATATGCGTCCATTACATAAATCTACCTTGTGTCCATTTGTAACTATATATATTTTTTAAATCTCAGCCTTTACATTTGTACCTTAATTGATGTTTTTTGTATATGTGTCTTATGTTTTATTTACCCTGATTCAATTTAATTAGTTGTTTATTAAACACATTGTTAAATTAATTTTCATATGTGACTGTCACCATGACGTCTTGTTAGAATATTTTTGATTCTAGCCTAGTGTGTATATATACACAGTCTCTTTGTTAAGTATTTTTTGTTTAAACACTTGGGACTTAATTGAAAATGGAGCAAATAGGTTTTTATGTTTTTTTTTTGCTTCCTCTGGATCACTAAGTGTGCTATGGCAGTGAGTAAAATCAACACTGATACTATGTTACACAAATACACACTCATTTATACTCAATTATACAGATAACGATTCTATCTTTCATTGTCTACCTAAACAATTTTAAACATTCAGCTTGCTAAATGGGACACTCTGCTTTAAAAAACAAAATTCTAAAATGTATTATACGTTTAACACTTTTATACACAATTATGTAAAATCTTATGTAAAATATTTTAATACAGAATTAACTATTTGAGTGCCAGAGATGTACCCAACACATTGCATTGCAATGCATTATCTACCTATCTGGTAATCAGTGGGTTAATGGACATAAAATAGTTTTTCTTCACTAAACACAAAGAATGTTGCATGTTATTATGAGAGAACCAATTGATTTTTGTCAGAAAATGTCTTGTTATCTGAAGTTACACAAATAATCTGTATATGTAATGTTATATTTTGTGGGAAATAATATATATATATATATATATATATATATATATATATATATATAGAGAGAGAGAGAGAGAGAGAGAGAGATCACATTGAAAGAATAATAATCATTTATAATTTATGTGTAACAATTCTCAGCTTGTATAGTTAGCTTTAAAAAAGGATAAATTAATGTAGAAATTTGTGCTAACCCAGTTCTGCAGAAGTAGTTATCAATTTGTCTTCAGATTCTCTACACCATGTCTGATGATGGTCGGAGGTGCAGATGATAAAATGTTTACAAGAGATATGAGCTGAAAGCTTTTGAATCCACTATCGTTCTTTCCAGGTGATACATTTGTCATGCTGGGCTGGTTTTGTATATTTGTCTCTTGAAAAAGATTGATAATTTTAGGATATCCCATCCTCTCATGTAGCTGGGATATAAATTGGGTTTGAGCTGAAGTCTGTTAATGTTATTTAATATATTTATACATGTAAAAGACAGTGGAAAAATGAAACATACGTATATATTGATATAATTACATGGTTGATGTTTGTGGTCGTTAATCTAAAATAAAAATTAATCAACATTAGAATTTGTAAACAAAGTGATGTTCAGTATATTTTAACCCTTTTGATACACGCTCTGTAGATATCTCTATGATCCAAGGAGTTAATTAATCATCCTTAACTTGTGTGTTGTGCTAAATGTAGCTACTTACGGAGAGAGAATTGGAAAGTACATTTGACTGTTTCTGTTTATATTACTGGATGCTTTTGGGTCTGTTAGTAACACACTATACTAACTTTAATTAATGGTTAAATATGAGCCTATTTTTAATGTGTTTGTTTACTCATTTATTTATAGTAGTAAGCAAGTAAGCTCTGCAGGACACCCTCATATAAACTAAAATTCATTAACACCAACACTGCTGTAATTAGTCCTAATCCATAACAATGTGTTATGTGTTAATTCATGTTAACTGCGGAAGATAGAGTGACATTAGAGGAGTTAGTGAAGGATGACAGAAGTGTTTGTGAAGTTGTAGAGGTTAGGCATTATGTAACCTCTTTAGTACCATACATAGGGCTTTGATCTTTAATACTCTTAACAACAAAATCCATGTAAGACTTGTTTGGCAAGGAGAGGCCAACTCCAGCAGTGTAAGTAATGCAAGAGAATAGAGACTGGTTTGAGATATATGGTAAATCCACCTCCTGTATGAGAAAATATAAAACTGACTAGGTTAATGCAGTTGTAAACTGCTGGTAAAGTGCAAAACACCTTTATTAAAATATCAAAAGCAAACAAAGCAAAATCGGGATTAGAAGTGTAAATCAAAAGACAAGCCGGGGTCAGGAACCAAGACGGGTACTCAGCCAAGCCGGGGTCAGGAATACGGAGATCAATGATGTCAGGAACAAGCCAGGAGTCAGGACCCGGAAGGGATGTCAGAGGAAGTCAGGTCATGCACAGGAAATCAGGAACGCAGTAGAACACTCTTGTAGCCAGAAGCAAACACAAGGGCAATCAGGTAGTGAGCCAAGCTGTTCTAAATATCCTGGGAGGGTTGGCTGATAGCAGTCAGGTGAGCAAACACAGAGACTTCAGCTGATTCAGCCTGATTCAGCAAAGGGAAGGCAGCAGTAATGGATAGCAGAGTACTGGATAAGCTCAGACAGTAGAATCAAGCAGCAGATTTAGAGCAGCTCAGCCAAACCTTGACGCATGCAGCGCAAAAGGAACATACTAATACTAGTTATTTTAACCCTTCCACTGTTTGCACAGTTTTCTCTTTATCTCCATAATCATACTCCTCTGATACACCATAACATACTATTCCACCATGGACGTAACCATGCATGAGAGTGATAAAAACTAGCATAAAATCAAAACATCTAACCATACATTGATGGACTGGATCCTTTTATCCTATATAACTAGAATCTTAGAGTACTAGCAAATATATTTAGTGTACTGGATCCTGAAAATAAGGCCAATCAAATCATGTACCATAGCAATAGTTACTAGATCTTTTAAGAAATGTAATTTCCAATCTTCCTAAATTATCTAAAGAATTGCCTGTGGTATAGAATAAACTTAACAACTAACTTAGACTCTGCAACTGACTAGTTTCACTCAAAGTTCTTGTAGGTCAGTAGTACTCATGCACCTCTCAGGAAGAACAGGGTAAGGGGGTTTGCATCTGTCCTAGGTTCCAGCTGACCTCCTTGGGATGTACCATTTTAGAGATGCCTTTTGAGCAAAATTTAAACAAACTAGTTCAGAAAATGCTCACATTGTCTACAGAATTGCAAAATACCTGCACAAAGCAAACAAAACTAGCCAGAGGTCAAAATTATTACAGATAATTTGAACATTAATGTATCAAAACCGGAAGGTTTTTAATAATATCTTCAACCTCCCTAACCATTCTTACCCCACAACTATAAAAATAAACAATGAAGCAATACAATACCCCACACCAATAACTAATGCAACTACTACATTGGATGTGCCACCTCTCGGAACACTCAAAAGTAATTATGTAGAAATTTGCATTCAACAGTCTCCAGCACCTTCCCTCTGGTGCAACAATACTGTTGAATTCAAATTCTCACCAGTACCCCATGAAGAAATCTGAACACATCCTGAACCAAAAAAGTTTAATTGCAATCAGTATCTGACCAACTGCCAGCAATGTTACAAAAACTCAGTGGATGCCTAATTAATACATCCCTGTCATCTGGGTATAGGCCCAAAGCTTGGAAAGTGGCTACAGTTGTACCTATCCACAAATGTGGTGGTAAAAATGTTGTATTAAACTGCAGACCAATATCCTTATTCCCAGTTCCCACATCATATAAACCCCTGGAAAAAATGTGTCCACATACACACACCTATGCAAGTATTTCTAACTGTCCAGCTTTTTTACCCCATTTCAATCTGGCTTTCATTCAAATCACTCAACAGTCACAACCCTCCAAAAATATGCAATAATATCCAGAGTGGCATGGAACGAGGAGCTTACTGGGACTATTTTCCTAGATTTTGCAACACCTTTGTTACAGTAGACCATATTTTTTTGATAAATAATCTCAAAAGTTCAGGTTTAGGTAATCATTCTATAAACTAGATTTTATCCTACTTATCCAAAAGAACTTAATATTTGTGTATTTTCCCTACCATTCAAAGTAACATGTGGGGTTCCTCAAGTTTCCATCTTTGGGCCTGTTCTATATACCATATATTCCATATTTATTAATGATTAGGGATGGGCAAAAGTTGTCGCCATGTTCCTGCGGGAAATTTCATGAAAACCACGTTGTTATCCTCATAAAATTTTTGCATCTTTTGCCCATTGGCCAAAATTTTTCAACATTTTTTTCAATGGCTATAAAGTTTCCGCCCATTGATTTACGTTTTCGCACTTCCGCTATAAAAAGGATTTGACTGAAGGCAGACGCAGTAGAAGCAGCTACAGAGTGAGACAGACGTGCTGTGCTGTTCTGCTGTGATATTTTGCAAAAATTGAGGCAGGAAAGGCTCATAGTAGCAATGCATTGTATATTCTCTGGCACTCAAAGGGTAAATATAAAGTGTTGCCAAATTCTTCTTATGGTCTCAAAATATGTAGCCTCCATCTTAAACCTTTCAGTGCCAGAGGAGTCCTCAACACATTACAAAGCAATGCATTGTATACCTCTCTGGCGCCCAAAGGGAAATGTAAATGTTGCAAAATTATTCTTATGTTCTAAAAATATGTTATGTTACAAAATATTAGAATAAACAGTAATTATTACCAGTCGCTGTATTGTACTGGGATGTGGAGAAGACAGGCAAGTCTCAGTCTCCTCTCAATTCCACATCTCAATCTTCTCTCTGGTCTACTTGTCTTGCTTTAAGAGGAGACTGAGAGGTGGACCTGAGAGGAGACTGAGAGCTGCCTGTCTTCTCCACGTCCCAGTACACTATAGCTACTGGTAATAATTACTGTTTATTCTAATGTTTTGTAAAATAACATATTTTTAGAACATAAGAAGAATTTTGTGACACCTTACATTTACCCTTTGAGCACCAGAGAGGTATACTGAGTTATGTAATTTTGTGGGAGTGTCTCCATTAACCCTTTGAGTGCCAGAGGGGTACACAATGCATTGCTCTGCAATGTGTTTCACACCCCTCTGACACATAATATGGCATAGGGTTCAAATATTCACATTGTGGACATATTTAATTTTTGAGTTCATATTTACAATGTTGAAGCTCATATTTTTGTTGATTTATTTATGCATTTATTAATGTTTTGGATATTTTTAGTACTAGATTCCTTTTTTTAGTATATTATATATATACTAGTGTAAAATCCCGTATACACGGGCCAAGGGCTGGGTGATATTAAGAGGCCGGTCCTGCTCTGCATACTGCTGCTGCCTCACTGGCGGCGCATGCGTTGCAGTCATGTGATGTAGAGACTGCCAGAATGCACCGAATGCTCCCAGCACAGAACTCCCAGTATTCTGTGCGCTTGGGTAATCTCTGCTGCGCATGACTACATCGGACAAACATTCTAGCATTTTATTATATAGGATATATATATATATATATATATATATACATATATATATAGTTTTGCACAAAAGATATAAGGTTGTTTGGGCACTTAAAGGCTTAAAGACTTAAAATAGCTCATATTCAATGCTTTAAGTGCACATGGAAAAAAGGTAAAGGGGTCTGTTTAGTAAAGCCTATTGTAAGCTCGTTCTCTAGTAGAGTGGAGAAGGTGCAAGCTGTTTGTACCATGAGACCAGGGCACAAATCCACCTCTTTTTTATTTTATTATTATTATTACATTTTTATGAGTTACATTTTAAATTACAGAAATATTAACAACAACAACTAAATTGTTAATAGTGCAGCATTTAGCCCTTTCAGTGCCACAGGGATATGCACTACACATCCATATGGCACTGAAAGGGTTAGGGAGGGATGCTGTATGTGGTGCTGAGTGGATATTCTCCACTCCCCTACTGATCAAGTAGGGAAGCAGAGAGAATGCTCTTGGACTTCAGGGTTGTCTACTGCTGGTGATGTGTAAGGGAGAGTATCACTTCCACATTGCCAGCAGTTCAACAACACTCCAAGCTTATGATTGGTTGAGGGCTGTTACTGCATAGGAAACTACAGGGAGATCTGTTCTTTGCCAGTCACAGGTAGACAAAGCTGATACTGTGATCTACAACAGCAGAGGCTGTTATCTGAGTTTACTATGTGTGGTGAAGTGCCACATTAACATATAAACACACCCCCATGAATGTGATAATGGCTCATTCTGCATTTTGATATGGAAATTACTCATTATGATGAATTTTCATATGAAAATAGACTATTGTCGATGTGATCAGTGAAAATTCGAAAACCTGTCAAAGGCATGTCTGATACATATAGATGCTGGCAGATATTAATCAGATTGATGGAGATATGATGTCAAAGACACTTTGTCCCTTGCCTTCCGATTTTGTATGGAACTTTTGTCTTGCTGATACCCTGTATGTGACTGCACAAACCTGAGCGCTCTACCCCAGGGGATATAGTGGTTGTTTCTCACAGGTACTGAGCTTCAGCACCTCCTTTACAACTGCTTTCTCCAGTTTACCTCTTTGTGCTACAGCTTATCAGCTACCAGTACCCTGCTGTCTAGCTCAAGGCTATACCCAGCTACTCTTGAGTTACAAATACTTCAAACTTTGGGATATGCCCCTGTGTGTACTCCCGCTGTGGGGTGATTTTATTCAGTTTCAGGCTTTGCACAGGTGTGAACCTCCATGCAATCCACCTGCAGAGCAAAACATACCTTCAGAGAAGTTGTAGTGTGTGACAAAAGCAGGTACATTACATTAAAGGATTTAGTGAGAGTGTGTTGTGTCTTCATGGGCTTCTCCAAGGGGAGTTTGAGCAAACATATGTGATGTGCTTGATAATCAGCTACAATTGTGAGTGCATTGCTTTTTAAAGTTTTATTAAAGCTGAGACTTACTATACCAGGAGGTTTGGCTATCTCTTTATAATGTCTAAATTTCAGGTATAGACAGCCATGCTTATTAAGTATTTGAAGTAGGCCAGATTTTTATGACGTCCTACAGGTGAATCAGTAAAAATATCTGAAAGGTGGATTGTTGCCCTTGTTCTCAAACATCAATATATTCCTGTTACCTGCCATTGCTCACCAACATGATAGCAATTGTGTCCGTTTCTATGATCTAGGGATATTTTTAATCTCTCCTAGAATGATTAGAAATATAATACATATATTTAAACTCTTTAAATATCGAACTTTTTAATTGCATGATCAATAAAGGATTTATTGCAATATATTTTTCTACATTGTTAGATTTAATTTGATGTTACTTTATGCTGTAAAGAAGGATGATAAATATTGCTACAGTAACCATAATAACATTGGAAACAAAACAGAATTAAACATTGAAGTACTACATTTTAATTTCTTATTTCAAATATGTATATAATCCAATGTGGCCAACATATGATCTAAAACAACTATCAGTGCCTTAATTGATTTTCTCTGCCAACATGACTGTGTCAACCACCTTCATAGAAAAGCCCTTCAGACAGTATTAGGTTTAATCTCTCAAATTACGGAGCAGGGCCATGAAATAAGATGTTGCATGCAAAACCCCCCAGATTCTAAGCAGAACCACACTGTAAAACAAAGGGAAGCATGCTCCCTCGAGTGCAGCACCTAGTTTGGTTTAGATTCTCTCTGATGTTTGTGAGTCGTATTATCAGTGGCTGGAGGGAGAAGCAGCAGTTTGCCTTCTAGAGAACAAAGATGAACAGGGAATAGAAAAAATGTTCATTCAACTAACCGACTCCTCCACGAATCCTACTGTTCTTTTTTTATTACTCACAGTGAACAAGTGAAGGTTATTTATTTCCAGTGTTTGTTTTATTTTGTTATCTAGTATCTAAAAGATAAAGATAGAGAAACAGTATTTTGCATCCAAACTTTTTTTGCACATAAGCAGATATAAAAGAATGGTTTTGAATTTTGACATATATTCTTTAATAAATATTTAGTGTAGCTATTCTAAATGGTGCTGATTCATAATAAGATTTCATTTATGAACACATTATAAGCATTTTATGCAAACAGGCAATACCATCACCCATACATTTTTATGCTCTGCTAAGTAAGACGTTACCATGTCATGCTTTATTGTAAGATTAAAATTTAAAAAAATTATATACATTCCCCCTCTGTGTTAGGCCCTTAGGTCAGGTTGTGCTGTAGCTGTGGTCTGAATGTGGTCTGTCTCACCAATTGTGCCTGTTATAGATACAGGGCAGTTGCTGTCACTTATTTATCTCTTTATTAGCTTCTGTTACATACCCTGTCTACATCCCCAACTTCTTACATGAGGGCCTAAATTTAGTTAACTTAGGAAAAGGGATCCTCCTAAATTTGAAGTCTGCAATTCTGCCAGTGTTATAATAAACCTTATAATTAATGTAACCCCTTAACAACTGTCCAATGCATATATGGGCTTGAAAACTGGGCCTTAATGCAAAAGCACAATATATATTGCCCATATTCTCCTGACACTGCTAAGTTAACCCACTGTGAAAAGCAAAAAAGAGATGCAATGAACAAGTCCTCCAAGTATAGTATTCTTGTTTGTTCTTCACCATACTGGAGGTGCACATGTATGTAATTTGCCTGCACATATAATGGGGCTGGCATGCAGGGCTTACTGGCATTAATGTCCAATGATGACAGATTGTGTCTGCCAGTATTCACTACAGATCATATACATTTGCCCTGTGGCCTTTTAGGTGCCCCTGAGGATAGGGTTGGAAACAACTGAGCTAGACTATGTGACTTTGAAAGGGGAAAATAAAGATGGGAAAAAATTAGATGCAAGGGAGACTCTAAGGGCTTGATACAATTTCACCAGGTAAAACTGGCGTTAGGGCAAAAAAGGACACTGAATGGCACACACACACACAGTGTTACCATCGGATTCAATTGCCCTTCCAACATAAACCACAATGAGTGTTGGGACACTGAAACACACAACGAATGTTGACACAAAAGTTAGGTTCTGTCCTATAACTCACGCTAAATAGCGTGACAAATGGGAACATCAAAGGAAACCAGTTAACACTCAATGCTTGACAGAGTGTGACCTGAAAACACAGTGACCCGTACTAACATCAACCCTCCCCTTGGCCCTAGACTATCCCTAACATGAACAATAAAGTGTACACACACTAGCCCTAACAGTAATCTATCACCCATAGCTGGAACACTTACCTGTAATCTTAACATCCAGTGGGGTCTTCTGCACCCTGGTCTTCTTCAGTAAGCTTATAGCCTCTTCTTCTCTTCTTCACCTATCATCCTCTTCTTCTGCATCTGTTATGTTCATCTGTCATCTCTGCCTTCATCTGTCCTCTTCATCTGTGCACCTCTTCATTCTTCTTCTGTAAACATATTGTTGAACCTGTAAACAAAAATATAATTATTTTAAAAAACCTATCATTAAACATATGCTGCTGCTCAGGCAGCAGGAAAAGAGCAGCAAAAAAAGCCCTTTCAAGTACCTTTCAGGCCATTACCTGATGCCTGCTGAGGAAAACTTGAACTGGGACTACCTTTTATTTGACCAGTTCCTGTTCAAATTGCCTCCAACGCTTCCATTGGTTGGGATGTGGGGGTTAAGGAGGGCATGGAAAATGCCCTGCAGTAACCCCACCTCCCAGCCAATCAACTTCTAGCTGGTGGCATGACTCAATGTGCTAGAAGATGATTGGCTGGGAGGTGGGGTTACTCCTTGGAGCATGGGAATTAGTTTGAACAGGGACTGGACATATAAAAGACATTCCCTATTCAAATTTAACTAAATGCGCATCATCAATGGCCCAGAAGGTACAAGGAAGGGAGATTTTTGCTATTGCTTCCTGCTGCCCCCGGCAGTGTATGTTTAATGATCAATTTAATTTAATAACTATATTTTTTACAGGTTCAGTGCTAAGTTGAAAGAAGAAGAATGAAGAGGAGCACAGATGAAGAAAGAAGATGAAGATGACAGCTGAAGACAGAGATGGCAAATGAAGATGACAGAGGAAGAAGGAAGAAGAGAATGAAAGATGAAGATAGAAGAACAACTGAAGAAGACCAGGGTGTGGAAGGCCCCAGTGAACATCAGGATTACAGGTACATGTTGATTTTAATTGTATGGTGTTATTTTTGCGGTGATTTACCCTTTTAGCACCAGTGGGCTATGCAAAGCAGTGCAATGCATTGCATACCCTACTGGCACTCAAAGGGTTATTTTATTCCATTCACACACATTTTTTTCACACCCTTTCAGTTACAAAGTGGTACTGTTTATTAATGAATTGTGTACCCCTCTGGCACTGAAAGGGTTATTTATTTTTGCTTTACATGCATTTTTAAAACCCTTTCAGTGCCAGAGGGGTATGCAGTGCATTGCATTTCGATGCATTGCATAACCCTCTAGCACTGAAAGGGTTAAACTATGGATGTATTGATATTATTGATTTGTTATAGGGAGTTCTCAATTGTATAGTGAAGCAAAGAGTTTGCAACCTCTCTAGCACTGAATAAGTTAAAAGCCCCATTTAAATGAATGATTCTTTTTCTGGAATTGATATTGTCCTCTATGGTGCAGTTTGTTTGACCAGAATTTCTGCAGTTTTCTTGTTACATCAGCAGGAGTGACTAAGTACTCCAGAGTAAACAACAAAAAGCCAGGGTACCCACTATTCCACAACATGAGCTTGATGAACTAAGATACATTGGAACAATTCTGGGGAACACTAACTTTGTCGTAAGTGACAAATAAAAAAATCCACAAATTCTGATAGATTTCTAGATTTGACCCTTAGAGAGCCTGAGAGGTCTCCAAAGCATTGCAATACAATGAGTTAGATACCTGTCTGGCAGTGAAAGGATTAAACCATAAATTCCTAGTGTGCTATCAAGTGCATTCCAAAGTAATGCACTGGGGCTAAAAGTGGTTAAATGTTCCATTAGCATCAATGAGAATTGTTCCTTGCCCTGTATGGTGCAGCTGATTGGCCTTAGAATTGCTTCGGTTATTTCCTTGTCCTTCTACCTGTCTGCACTCAGTAGGAGGGCCGGAAAACAAACTAATTATGAAATAATGGTAAAAGAAGTTATCTAATCTAATTTTCAATATTAGCAAATGACATGCACCTTGAGATCAAAAAAGTATAATCTATTTATAAACTGTTATTACGAACACAAGACAAAAATATAAAAAATACAAAACTATAATGGGTACCCTGCAGTATCTGCAAATAAACTTTATAATATTTTAACTCTTTGGGGGAGATTCACTAAGTGGAGATAAAGTGGAGGTGACTTCCAGTTCATTACTTCTCCAATTCCTATGTTATTCTATGGAGCCTATGCACTATGATTTCTTCACCTTTGGATATCTTAGTGCATAGGCTCCATAGAATAACATATGAATTGGAGAAGTGATAAACTGGAGAACTCATCTCCACTTAGTGAATCTCTCTGATAATAATCATCATCAATCATCACCACTCATTATTCATCATAATCATAATTTAGATTGCAAGTTCTATGGGACTGGTACCTACTATTCCCCTTATCATAATCGTCTGTATAAACACTGAACTGCTGCACTTATTGTATCCCATTTATATTAAATGTAAACTATAAAGCAATAAGTACACCTGTTTGCACTAAATAAATAAAATAAATACATGCATCATCATCAAAATGTTCATAGCAATATCCCTTCTGTGGGCTATATTAAAAGTGCTAACAGTTCATACAATTAGCATAGTTTATTTATTTTATTTATTTAGAAAATGTTTTACCAGGAAGAATACATTGAGATTTCTCTACTTTTCAAGTATGTCCTGGAGAGTTTTCATAAAGGGTTACATATTTACACCAATTGTGAGACATTATATACAAACATACATAAATATACATACTTATTAAATAATGGGATTATTTACAGTTACACACTGTAAGACTATACATCTAATTACAAGGCAGAGTATAAGCTACATGCAGTATGGAGGAATCTAAAATAAAATGTTGCTTTTGCAAAAGTAAAACAATGCTAGTTTAAGGTGCACAGTTTACATTTATAGTAAGATACAGACAGGGGAGGGCTGGCAACTTGTGGCCCAGAGGGCAAATACGATCAAGTGGCCCATTTCTGCTATTGTTTCAAGCCACTGTCCCAGCCCAACTCCTTTTGTTAATTTTAAAAGTGGCATTAATATCATGAAACAAAGCGATACCATGTAGCTTACAGTTGAAATGGGCTGATACTACAGAGCAAATTTAAGCAAAGCTACACTAATGATACTACAGAGCTTACAGTTTAAGCAAAGCTACACTAATGATACTATAGAGCTTACAAGGTAAATGAGTTTCATTTGGAATGTAGCTTTGTGATTTCATTTGTGTAGCTCCATTTCAATTGTAAGCTCTATGGCATCACTAGTATAGCTCCACTTATAGCAACAAGATGGATATTAAGTGCGGCAGTGGACTACTGGCCCAGACATATAGCTAGCCCAGGGGGCAATTGTCCCCCTGCCCCCCAGGCCAGCCCTCCACTGGATACAGAGTTGTGTCCCACTGTCTCCTGGTCATGAAGATACCTCAGTGCTGACAATTTATGTATATAGATATGGAATATAGAAATTATCTGGATATACATTTCCACTGTTGAGGCATTATAGTACATTTGTACAAATTTTCACCACTTCCAAGATCTCTGCCCTCAATCTGGTGCAGCAAAAGTCTCTTCCAGATTAAGAAGTAATTCTACCTTATATCAAACCCAGGGCAAATTAACAGTAGTAGAATAGATGTTGGCATTGCTTTGGTGACGCATAAAGGAACAACAGTTCCTCTAATATTTTGTAATCATAGTTTAATTTTTTTTAAGGGAGGCATTTAAAAGTAAATGCAGAGAATGTTTCTATTCTAAAAAAAATGATGTCATGATACTCAAGGGAGGAATAATCTTCAATATCCCTCAACTTGTTACCCAATCCGAACTGAGGAGGATTTAGGAAATCTGAATTTGCATTCTGTTGGCTACATAACTCAGCCAAGAATATGATCCAAAGGTCAGGCATAGAATCATGTGTAATATAAACATCAGAAGTCCTCCACATCTGTTAAAATCAACGCTTTATTAAAGTCATCTTAAAAACTATATTTTCATATTACCTGCACAATTAGTAAGGGGACTTAATATGATGCATTTGTAATGGGTGAGACAACTCCCTCGGTAGACATAAAGGTATAGATAATAAAGATAATTGTTTCGTGCCTTTGGCGGTACTTTGTCAAAGTGTGTAAAAAATCACCCCACAATCCAATCTCACCATCCGATAATAATTGAGGAGGAAAATAAGTACATGGCTATGGGATCATAGGGGAATTTAAAATATATATATGTAGTTTTTAACACCTGGCTTCAGCGCTATATCATATATTGTCCTTTATAACATATTGTGAAGTTGAATTGATACCCACCCTGGGAGGAAGTGTACAATATAATATTAGCCAAAGGAAGTATTGGCTCTCCCTCTATTCTGCTTAAGGAAGAAAATAATGGGGTCTGTTGACCCCTAACTACTCCTTGCTAAATTAATTGGGTTAGATCAGGAAGAGGGTTGATGACCTCTCTCTAGAAATACAAACTTTGTCAAACAGATGCCATATTCCTTCTGTTAATATGAGGGAGAAAAATTTGAGACTTGAATTAAAGGATCCCTCCTTTGGGTAGAGCTGTCATTAACCGTATTAAATCACTTAATGAACTGGCCAAACATCCACCTTGATGGGTGACCTAAAGATCTCCAATATCTCCATTCTGATCTTGTCAGAATGGGGAGTTTTAAAATTTATTTGAGGTCCATGATTTAATCATTATGGGAGTTGAGGAAGGTAAGTATATGAGAGTAGGCTAGGCTCTCAGGGAGCTTAGAGGCAAAAGGCAAGAGGGATACGGAGCAGTAGTTGAATGGGGAGGTGGGGTCTAATGAACTTTTCTTGAGGATTGGAGATACTATTGAATGTTTGAATGAGGAGGGGAAGATGTCAGAGAATAGGGAGGAGTTGAATATACTCATTAGCATGGGAACTAACATGCATGAGAGAGGATTGAGGGGGAGGGTTACACTGTATATTAGTAGGCAAATCAGGAAGGTCTGATAAAGACTAATTTATTTGGTAGCAGGAAAGCTAAACAGTTGTCATGTCACTAGTGTATGGGGTAAAAGTTGAACTTGATGGACGTGTCTTTATTCAACCTAATTTACTATGTTACTATTAACATTTTCACAATTGCAAGCAATGTCATGAAAATTAACTGTTAAATAATGTTTTGGGCATTAAATCTGAGTTTCTTGTAGTTCCCTTTAATTGGATTAATTCTCATTTTTTCTATGAGATATGAGGTCATCAACAAAGCACAGGTAAGGTGTGAGGTTATTCACCAAACTTTAACTGTGAATTCACATACTTTTGTTTGCATGAGTATGAACTTTAACATTGGCTTTAAAGAACGTGTCTATGTCTTTTTGACAGAAATGAATCAAAAGAGCACAAATACAGTGTGCCGTTTACTAGGTGCTCTGGAATAAGTGGACAGTTGGTGAAACACAGCAGTTAGTGCAACACAGGAGTTTACAAAGGTAAATTAATTGTTTACATTTTTAAGAACTCACATTCGCACCATACACGATGAGCAAGCTTGGAGATCTTACTCATTGCACATCTTGCCATATGTATGCATGCTTGGAACAGCAGTTCCAGGGTCCATACTGCTGTAGCAAGTGTGAGCAAGTGGCCTTTCTGGAAGCTCAGATTGGAGCTCTGGAGAGTCATATTGCAACACTGGGAGATATTGACAACCTTGAGAGGAGTCTCTTGCTAACTGAGCAGAGTCTAGCTGGGTCACCTAGCAAAGAGGAAGGAGATCAGCTAGAAGGGAACCAGGCACATAGTTGGGTGACAGAAGTGGTTGCAGTGGGGGAGGGAAGAGGGCAGCCAGTCCTGAGTTTTTCCATCCCAACAAATTTGTTCATTTAAGTGAAGATGTTGGGGAGGCAAACCCAGAAGTGGAATTGCTGGAGAAGACTGTTCTCCCTAACAGCCGGGATAACAGCTCCTCTATCACAGAGGGGATCCAGAGGAAAGTTAAGCCTAGGCAGGTCGTGGTGGTAGGGGACTCCATTATTAGGAGAACAGATAGGGTAATCTGTGGCTCTGATCGGACGAACCGAATGGTTTGCTGTCTCCCAGGTGCCCGGGTTCAGCATGTTGCAGACAGGGTGGACAGATTATTGGGAGGGGCTGGAGAGGATCCAGCTGTCTTGGTGCATATTGGTACCAATGACAAAGTAAGAGGAAGGTGGAGAGTCCTAAAAGGTAATTTTAGGGATTTAGGGAGTAGGATTAGGAACTGGACCTCTATGCCAGAGAGACAGCGGGAGATTAGGGTGCTCAATGCATGGCTGAAGTCTGGTGTAAGAAGGAGGGATTTGGGTTTTTAGAGCACTGGGCTGATTTTGCTTTGGAGTACAAACTCTATAGTAGGGATGGATTACATCTGAATGCAAGAGGGTCTCAAGTGCTTGGGGAGAGGATGGCTAGACGGTTGGAGGAGATATTAAACTAGAAAGGCGGGGAGGGGCCAATAAATACTGGGCTAGATAGTATAGAAAGGGAAGGTGATGTAGTTAATAACCAGGTGGGTGGATCTGGGGGCTGGGTTAGTACAGATGATAGGGAGAAGCCTATAAACCACGTCAAAATTAAATCACAAATGGAACATAGCGGTGGCATAAATTGTATGCTTGCAAATGCAAGAAGTTTAACTGGTAAAATAGGGGAATTGGAGCTGGTAGCTTTAATCGAAAACTATGACTTGATTGGCATAACAGAAACATGGTGGGATGACACACATGATTGGTCAATCAATTTGGAGTGCTACATGTTGTTTAGAAAAGATAGGTCAACCAAAAGAGGTGGTGGGGTCTGTCTGTGTTTCAAACCAGCATTATTGCCTCATTTGAGGGAAGATATATGTGATGACAGTAGTGAACATGTGGAATCCTTGTGGGTTGAAATAGTCAATGGGGGTAAAACTGGCCAGAAAATATTAGTAGGTATTTGTTATAAACCACCAAACATTGGTGACCTTGATGAATCACAGCTATTAATGCAAATAGAAAATGCTTCTCAAATAGGGAAAACTATAATTATGGGAGATTTTAATTATCCAGAAATAGACTGGAAAAATGGAATAACTAATTATGCTAAAAGCAGAAAGTTTCTGAATTTGTTGAATGGCAGTTTTTTGTCTAAACTAGTGCAGACCTCAACCAGAGGGAATGCGTGTCTGAATCTGGTAATAACGGACATTGAAGATCTTATCTCTAACATCCAAGTAAGGGAGCACTTGGGGAATAGTGACCATACCATGGTATCGTTTGAGATTAAGTCAAAAAAGCAATTTGTTATGGGTTCCACCAAAACACTGAATTTTAAAAAGGCCAACTTTAGCAAATTTAATTTATCCCTTGGTCTCATTGACTGGGATAGAATATTTTCAGGAAAAAACACAGAAGGTAAGTGGAATGCCTTCAAAATAACTTTTCAAAATTATACATATAAATTTATCCCCATTGGATACAAATACAAAAGAAGCAAATTAAAACCAATGTGGCTAACCAGTAAAGTAATTCATTAAATAAATATCAAGAAAGCGGCATTTAAACATTATAAAGCTGAGGGATCAGCAGAGGCATTTGCAGAATACAAAAATGCCAACTAAACCTGTAAAAAAGGTGATTAAATTAGGCAGACTGGAGAATGAAAAAATATTGCTAAGGAGAGAAACAGCAACCCAAAAAATTATTTAAATACATTAATGGCAAAAAATTAAAGTCTGATAATGTTGGGTCCTTGTTATCTGAAACGGATGAGATGGTCAGTGGGGACAGAGAGAAA
Source organism: Rhinophrynus dorsalis (assembly GCA_037306005.1). Taxonomy (NCBI): domain Eukaryota; kingdom Metazoa; phylum Chordata; class Amphibia; order Anura; family Rhinophrynidae; genus Rhinophrynus; species Rhinophrynus dorsalis. Next base: position 346,592,089 of record CM074723.1, on the reverse strand, counting down.
GCAGATATTTTAAATAATTTCTTTTCTTCTGTTTTGACCAAGGAAGACCCAATGGACAAGAATCTGCAAACTACTTTTACAGAACAGTCACAGCACGCATGGGATTGGCTAACACAAGAAAAAGTGTTAAAACAATTGAATGGTGTTAAGGTAGACAAAGCCCCAGGGCCGGATGGTATACACCCATGGGTACTTAAAGAGCTAAGCCAGGCCCTGGCCAGACCGTTACTTTTGATTTTCAGGGATTCTTTTATTTCAGGTATGGTGCCCACAGATTGGTGTAAAGCAGATGTGGTGCCCATATTTAAAATGGGATCAAAATCACAGCCAGCAAATTACAGACCTGTAAGCTTGACATCTGTGGTAGGGAAACTGTTTGAAGGGTTGCTAAGGGAATACAATCAATAATTCAGCTTGAACAGGAATATCATTAGCAGGAGCCAACATGGCTTTGTGAAAGACAGGTCTTGTCAAACTAACTTGATTGCATTTTATGAAAATGTGAGTAAAAATATAGATTTGGGAGCTGCTGTTGATGTGATCTATTTAGACTTTGCCAAGGCATTTGATACGGTTCCACACAAGAGGTTACTGTACAAATTGAATGAAATAGGCTTAGGGGAAAATGTTTGTGCCTGGATTGGAAATTGGCTGAAAGATAGAATGCAAATAGTAGTAGTAAATGGCAAGTTCTCCAATTGGATAAACGTGATAAGTGGAGTACCTCAGGGATCTGTCCTGGGTCCTCTTCTTTTTAATTTGTTTATTAATGACCTCCCAGAGGGCATAGGGAGCCATGTATCAGTGTTTGCTGATGACACAAAATTATGTAAGGTAATAAAGTCTGAACTGGATGTGTCTTCATTACAAGAGGATTTGGACAAATTGAGTAACTGCCACTGGGCAGGCAAATGGCAAATCAGATTCATTATAAACAAGTGTAAAGTTATGCATTTTAGGTATAATAATAAAAATGCAACATATAGTTTAAATGGTGTTTCTCTGGGGAAATCTACTAATGAAAAGGACTGGGAGTAATGGTAGACAATAGACTTAGCAGTAGCGTGCAGTGGCAGCTGGTAGCTGCAAAGGCCAATAAGAAGAAGAGATTATTATGCCTCTTTACAGCTCCATGGTAAGACCCCACCTAGAATATGCTGTTCAATTCTGGGCGCCCTTTCTGATAAAGGACATTATGGAACTAGAGAAAGTGCAGAGGAGGGCTATAAAACTAGTAAGGGGAATGGAAAGTTTTAGTTATGAAGAAAGGCTAGAAAAGTTAAACTTGTACACACTAGAGAAACTGTGTCTTAGCAGGTATTTTATAACACTATATAAATATGTTCAGGGCCCATACAAAGGGCTCTCCAATGACCTGTTCATTAACAGAACAATACAAAGGACAAGGAGCCACACGCTTAGACTTGAGGAAAGGAGATTTCATCTACAACAGTGGAAGGGTTTTGTGACGGAATGGTTGTTGCCCAGAGAACGAAATGTGTCTGTTTTCAATGATCGCCATTGTCTTAACATGTGTTCCCATTCTTGAAACATTAATGTCCCCTGTGTGTGCATGCATTAGAGAGTGTTGTCCAGTTACCAGCAGTGAATGGGTTGGTTAGTGTGTATGATGTACAGAGGGATGGTGCCATCCAGTCTAGCTAACCCCAGAGATTGAGTTATGAGACAGCCAGTGTTGATTAGATAGAGGGGGGTAGGGCAAATCTGTGTGTGGAATGTGTGCATCTTCCCCCCTCACATTAGGCTAATCAGAAAGAGACCTGGTAGATGGGAACTGTAACATCACATCCTAAGAAAAAGAGAGAGAGACAGATAGGAGAATGTAGGAGCAGGAGAGAGCCCCTCTCCAGAATGGGGGAGGCCTGGGGCCAGCCTGGAGTTGGACTGGTCCAGGTGCTTTCTAAAGGCATACTGGACAAACTGTGACTGGTGAGTGCCCTCACCGGATGAGTTAGAGAGAGAGCGGGCACTGTAGGGTCAGGTCCCCTTTTCAGTTGTGGGCTGTAAGTCAAGGCGGCTTCAGACACAGAGAGAGTACCCTGATGTTCCTACCACAAGGATCTTAGGATGTCTTCCCCAACTCCTCTGCCAGGACTAAAAGATACAAGGAACCTTCATGTAATCCAGCAGCAGGTGTAGTGGGCGGGGTGCCCACTCTTTCCTCTAGTGGGACTATGTGTATGCTCCAGCATTAAGCTAAAATGGACTGTGAGTATGATATGTAACCCCCTGGCAATCTATGCAACCAAGAAGAGAACAGCAGACGTGTTTAGTTTTTATGTTTTACCCCTGTTTGTTTGCCTGTAATTGTTGTGCTATGTTTTGTGCCGTGACCACTCTAATAAATGCAATTTATTATCTTTTGTGTCTGACTGGATAAATCTCTTAACCCTCGGTCTACCAAAGTAACCCCTGTACCCCCGTCACAGGTTTCTTTACGGTAAGGACAATAAAGGTATGGAATTCACTGCCTGAGGAGGTGGTGCTATCAAATACATTAGATGCCTTTAAAAAGGGCCTGGATACTTATTTAAAAGAGCAGAACATAGAGGACTATGTATGTTAGTAATAGGATTAATATTTAATTAGTGCTTGTTGATCCAAAGAGATATCTGATTGCCATTTGGAATCAAGAAGGATTTTTTCCACCCATTCAAGGCAGAATTTGCAATTTCTGTATTGAGGGTTTTTTTTTTTGCCTTCTTTTGGATCAACAATGGTAAACAGGAATAGGAAAAGGGTTGGACTAGATGGACGCAAGTCTTTTTTCAACCTAAATTACTATGTAAATAAATCTTACAAACTGAGCTTGATAAAAATACTTATCCTATAACATAATGTGTTAGAATGCGTTGCTCCCTGTGACCGTAACCGCACATGCTCAGTAGAGAGTCTCTACTGTGCATGTGTGGTTTCGCACACAGGGAGATTCACTGTGAGCCATCTGGAGCTCCCCGCTAAGGATCAGCGAGTTTGGCGAGTCTCTACTGAGCATGACTGCAGTCATGCGCAGTAGAGATTCGCCGAACGCTCTGCCCCACTCCGGAGGGCTCACGTCCTGTCTCTGCTCCTGGTTCTGGGGCAGCAGCTGGGGCCGCTGGGTGCACTTTAGCCCAAGTATACGGGCTTTCATTCTAGTTCTATATAATACTTTTTACAAAAATAAGATAATTTGTTATATTGCAATGGCACTTTTTTTCACCAGAAAAAAAGTCCTGTCTAGCATGATACAAATGTATCAGACATTACTGAACACACAAAACTTGTTATGATAATACTTGCTTTTAGACTCAATTCACATTGCACCTACTTTGCTCCATGCTGTGTGTCCATGAGGGATGGTCTTCATAGCCTGTGCCCATATCAGTGCACAGAATACAGTAGTGCTGATACAGACATACTATGGGGTATACATGTGTGTGAAAGGTAGTACTTTATGCAGCATTTGTAGAATTTGGGATGGAGGTACAATAGTGTTAATTTGATCAGTACATTATTTGCAACTCAGGGTCATGTTTGGGCCTGAACACATTTGGTAGACAGAAAAAAAATATTTAACCTGGCTTAATTTTAACAGTTATTATCCTATCCTAGTTTGGCACAAAATTTCACCACTATAATCAACAATCCCGAAATTCGATTCAAATTTCAAACTTGACATGACCCTGACTAGTACACCAAGGAACTTCACTAGCCTATTCATAGTTCCTCTGTAGTGTGTATTTATCCTTTGAAATATAATATAAGATGAAAAGACGTAGAAACATGTTAAAAGGTTATACAACTGAGCTGACTGAACTCAAATATGAAAGCCTATAAACTTTGAAAGGACTGCTGAAAGAAAGATCCGTTCAAAAAGACATTTTAAATACAGAGGAAAGACTCTAACCTTAGAATAGTTATGCCTTAATATACTATTTTATGATTATATTGATTATATGTATACTGGTTTTCAGAAAAAGTTCTTCATTTTCCTTCTAGTTTTCTGTAGGTATGCAGAGATGATGGCCCTGTATTGTATTTATTTTGTCATTATCTCTGAATGCAAGTCAAAACACATGTTGCTGTTTATTACTAGCATTGATTCTAAAAATGTTGTAACATTTACTATATTTTGAATAGCACAGGATGCAGTAAACATATCTCATGTAACACAGTAATTATACACACTGACACATACAATGATTGAAGCAGACAAACTTGGTATGATTCTGTCAGCTCCTTGCTACTAGAGATAATCTCAACCTTTTACCAAAAGGATAGGTCAGCAACTAACCAAGATGGATTGAAGGGGGCTAATAGATTCATAAACTTCACAGTGATTCATTCACTTATTCCAACTATTAGATTTACACTTGTTAGGACTGGTGAACAGCTTATTTTGTTAATTAAAAAAAATGTTATTCACCTTAGTGAAATGAACAAACAGATCTTCTCCCAGTCTAAAATCCTTAAAAATAACTGCTTCTTTATATTGAAAAACAATATGTAACTGTATACACATTTTTAGTTTGTATGTTTGATTGTGTGTATATATACTTATATCATACACAACTGTTTGCTGTAAACACTCCAGGACATACTTGAAAATTAGAGAAATCTTAATGCATTGTTCCTGGAAAGTAATTTTTCTAAATAAATACTACAGGCATCACTCTATCAGTGTCTCAGGCACTTCAATTAGATGGTAAACTCAGCAGTGGAGATTCTTACCGTGACTAAAAGTATGTGTATATCTTTGATTATACTGGCTTTAATTAAATATTATTTAAAGGGATAGTAATGTTTCATAATAAAAGCAGCTTTAATTAATCATCATAGTATTTGGACTTTGGAGAGTGTTATATCAATACTGTCAGAGTTGTAGTTCAAGAGTAATTCAACAACAAAGTATCCCCCTCCCGCCCCTTTTACTGATGTAACACTGTTCAGCCAGATCAGAAGGGAGGTGCCCAGGTAGACTGCAGTGAGGGACAATCTTCAATTAAGTTAAGGGAAAAACCTGAAAAACTTGTCAAGGGGGGCAGGGTTTTCATTGTTCTCATAGGAAGAAGATTGTCCCCTGCTGATATTTGTCTGGTCTACGGACTGGATTCCACATGATGGCTGACACGAGGTAAAAGGGGCGGGAGGGGAAACTTTGCTTGTGAATATCTCTCAAACCATAAAGGTTTGAGAGATAAGACTTATATCGTTCTTCGTGTTTTTTTAATACCTACAAAATAAAATAAAGATAAAATGAAGTATTACTATCCCTTTAAGACTAACAATATTAATGAACTAATATTACCCAAATCAAAGAACATAAAATAAACGGAATGCAGCTGTTAGTATGTTCCCATAATTCACTGCAATCTTCAGATATTGCCTGACAAACTTCTTCTGAAGTACTTTGCTGTATATGAGATTCTGAAGCAGAAATCAACTAGTTCATGCAGGTCCCATTTAACACTTGTGGTTATTAGATGTAGTGATATAAGAAGCACTATTTTATCCTTTATTGTGAATCTCCCTGCTATGTATAGAACAGTCAGCTGAAATGGCTAAAGGAACAAATTGAAATACTGTACTCTAAGCCTGTAACACATATGCATGGAAAAAATAAACTGGAAACAAAGTTCCTGATGTGGGGTATTTCCAGACATGGTGCTCAAATTTCCTGTGGTTGCAGGGTGTGTGGGTGTGATTTCTTTATAGACAGTGCCAGACAGGTACAGTTTATAAAAAATAAGCAAAAAACAACCCCCAAAAATGTAAAAAAATATATATTTTGTCTTACAGGTGACAGAGACAGGCTGGAGATTCCTTGACCTTTTACCTGTGTCTGGGACTGACAGATAATAGAAATACAGACATACTTCATTCTTTATATTCAGATGGTTAAAATACCACTTCACACAGTAACAGATCTGTTGGGTAATTTACAGTAAAAATTAGCAGAACTTTCATTATGTTCAACAAATATGCTAGGGGCAGAGATAAGGGGAAATAAGTAGGAGGGGTGCATGGAATTGTTGGTTGTAGTAAAGTAGCACTTAAAAACTGACTGTTACCATGGTATCTGCAATAAATTATATTGATTCTCCTCGTATGGGGCTAGAAGTAAAAGAGACATAAAAATTGCCAACACCACCAGCAGTAGTATTGAACCAGAGACATCATAGTGTTATTGCCATAGAGTTTAGCCATGAAGCCAACTGCTAGGCTTCAAAAAGCCTAGAAGAATATTAAATTGTTGGGGAGGAAACCAACATTGCTGATGATGACATAATTATTAGCTGGTGAGATGGCTTAGTTGGTTAAGGCACCAGCTGTAGGATCTGTCCAAACTGCAAGGTCACATTACTAGTCCCAGCAGGGTCAACTCAGCCTTTCATCCTTATGAGGTGAGGAGATAAAATGAGTACCATTAAAATTGGGTAATAATATCTATACCCCCCAAGACATACTTGAAAACGAGAGACAATCTAAATGTATCATTCCTGGTAAAATACTTAGATATTATTATTGATCATCATGATGTATACCCTCCACTGTCCTACCCTTCTGCTGATTCAATCAAAATAGTAAGTGAGAGCAATGATGATGTGGCCCAAAAACTAGCTGGAAAGAAAAGGCTCAGTCTTTCAACACTGGAAAGGAACAGTATGTCTATTTTTGAGAGCTCATCTGGAAACTATGGACAAGTAAACATGTCTAAAAACACAAAATCAGCTCATTGATGTGACCTCTTCAAAGTTCAACCCCTACCCAGTCATTCTCTCTATTATTGACCACCTGTTATGGTATTAGCAGTCCCTCAAAAAATCTGAAATCTGTAGTATGGAGATACTTCACCCCCAATACAAAAAAGCTAACATTTTGCTATCTGAACACCCCCCCCCCCAAAAAAAAAAAAAAAAAAAACGTGAGTAGGGTCACATTTAGGCACATACATTTTTACGTATTTTAACATGAAGAATACATTGATCTTGTCTCATCTTCAAGGTTATCCTGGGGAAAGTCTTTATCTACCTCAGAAGGATGAAAGACTGAGTTAACCTTGCCAGGAGTAGAACCTGTGTCCCTGGAGAAGCACAACCAAAGGTCTTACTGGGAGACTGACAGAGATTGACTGACAGAGAATGACAGAGATACCACTATTAGCAGCAGCAGAACCACTCCAAAAAGTGTACAGGAACCAGGGGAACATAATATTAATGTCATAGATTTCTCAGGGAGTGAGACAACAGTTTCCTCTGTAACAATAGCACCCATGTATTCTGCTGCTGTTATGCAACTCCAATGCATACAGGAGGATTACTTTGAGTTAGTTGGAAGTGACAAGAGACATATAGTCCCAACATCCACTGCCACCATCTCCTCCACAAGCACTAGTCATGTTGTTAAAATAATGAAGTTACACAGGTCTTCTTCTATGTCTTTCTAACTCAAACTTACTGACTCCTTGCACAAAAATTAAAGGGGATGCTTCACCTATTTATAACATAGCCTAAATAGTTAGTCTACTTCCACATAGACTGCGGTTAAGTGCTCTGTAACCGCAGTCCACCGCTCTGCCTCTGCTCTCCTCCCTCCTCTGATGACAGAGACTTCTGTCTATAAGCTGGAGCTTTCTCATTGGCAGAGACTGATATGTAGACAATGGAGGAGAGCAGAGACAGAGCAGTCTATGCGGAAGTAGCTGGGGGACAGACTTTCTAAGTTAAATTTAAAACAAATAAAATTTAACAAAAAAATGAATAATGTTTTAGAAGTATTCGATATGTAGCCTAACTATTTAGGCTATGTTATAAATAGGTGACACATCCACTTTAAAGCATGCTGCCCATTAATTGTGTTGAAAAGCGAATGCTTTAAACAACTGATGGACTGTGTTGCACCCTTCTGACATATTCCAAGCTACAGTTATTTTCCTAGTATGTGTCAGAGTTGTACAAGCAATTCTTTACTGTCATGGGCAAAGGACCTCAGTCTTATTACATTTCTTTAAAGGCTTATGTCAGCCTGCTAACAGCTTTTATTTTCATCAATTGATTTTTTTAGAAGGAATTCTTTCTGCCACTGAAAGCATAGATGAAAAACAGCAACATTTTTTGGGAAATTCATTGGAGTTTTCTACAAAAGAATAGAGCAACAGTGCATCTGCCAACATTTTGACCAGTTTGCCATACGACAGGCATACATTTGGATTCCTTTTGTGTGTATTTTTAATTTTTTATAAGAGTTCAGAAAGTGTGACTTTGTGGTAGTGATGGGCAAAAAGTCCTATTTCGTTTCTTTACAAAAAAATTAATGATGTTCACTTTTTCTGTGGATATTCCAACCCATGAAGAAACCCAGAGACTTTTTGACATTTCCGTTAACACCAGGGGTTCAAGAGAATAAGAGAAGATATAAAGAAAGAAAGAAAGAAAGAAAGAAAGAAAGAAAGAAAGAAAGAAAGAGTTTAAATTAAAAAATAATTTGTTGGCAGTGCTGGCTGGCACAGTATGAGGAGTAGGAGAAGCTGGAGGGCTGCTGTTGTTGATTCAGAGGTGGAGGAATCCAGCAGCCGCAGGGAAGGGAGCCCACTTCCCTCTACTCATGTGATACCTGGTCCCCCAATATATTCCATAGGGATCTGTGGAAGTATAATAAAATGGGGGTCGCTGGATAACAGTATCAGCATCAGTACAGGTCAGCCGACCCTGTCTGCCACTAAAGATGTCAGTGAGCATTCTGTGGTGGAGGAACCTCTGTCACATTTGTCATCATCAAGTAGTGACATTCTGGCATTTGCTACTACTCTAATTCTTGCTGCTGATTCAGAAGAGACAGATGTTCAGCTGTTACAGCTGCAGGCTGATGATTATGACCATTGTAATGTGTCACAGACCACCACAGGAAGTAGCAATTATAGGGGGCTAGGACAGGTAGATGAGATCCCACTTGCCACTACTCCTAGTTCTAGTGCTAGTGCTGATGCTGAGGCAGCATCAACCTCAGCCATTGCAGATGCATCTGGAGAAGAAGGCCATTCTAGTCCACATCCCCGTCATTAAAATCACGGGTATATGACTATTTTTCCCTTGGTGCAGGTAATGTGCAATCATCAGCAAATGCTCAATTTGACATATGGTAGTTAAAGGGGGAAAGGAGGACACACCGTGACATATCTGCCCTCACTAAGCTTTTGCAACATAAACATTTATGTTAAGCATGTGAAACCATTTTTGCCCCTTGTCCCTTTCCAAGGGTATAAACAACAGGGGCGAAGATCACACAGAAAGAAAAGCAAAACTTTCCACCAGCATGGAAGTTAGATGATGATGGTAACACCTGCTTTATTGTCATCTTCTTATACTAGAGTCCGTGTGTGAAGAAATATCTCCATTGTCCCTTGAGCATCCTCAGGGTCCACTTCTTCCTCGGCATTACTACCATTGCCTCCATTTCCACCACCACAACCATCATCAACTGATAGCAACTGTGTAGATCTGAGGATCTGGCAATTCATCTCCACCTATTGGACCTTTGTGGCGTACTAATAATGCTTAAAGGGACACTAACACCTTTAACAAAGGTGTTCCTATTACCTTAAAATAAGTAGAGTCATACCCTGGAGCTATATAAAGTTTATTGGGTGGCTCCATGTACCAGAAGGTGTGACCCTCTGGAAACCCACAGCCCTTGCTTTGCTGGGATATAAAGCAGCCACAGGAAAAGCAGTGTTTCTGTTTTATGAAAAAAAAGAATAACAAATAAATGAAAGCAATGTACTGCCAGACACACAGAAACCAGCTGTGTGGTTGGGGAGTAGGGGCGGGCGAAAAGTGTAAAAAATTTCCCACAAAACATTTCGCGAAAATGTGCCGATTGTTCGCTTTTCCCACTAAAAATTTTTCCTTTCCACCTATGCAAAAATGTCCTCCTTTTTCACCTATTTTAACACATTTTTCACCTATATTTCCTATAGGTACTACATTTCCCACTGTAATATTACTTCTTCTGAGGGCTAAAGTTTAGAAATAAGTGGCTGAAAGTCAAAGTTGTGAGTCCTGCAGCAAAACATGGCTTGAAATATGTGTTAGCATGCAGAATGCATTTGTACTTTGCCCACGATGGCACATATTCAGGATGATATCAAGTAATAAAGAAAATAAAGTACAACCTACAATGTGGTAGACATGTATTTTAGTGGTGGTGGTGGGGGACTAGCATGGTGTGATGTGTGTATGTATTTTTACCATTGTCATACTCTATCCTACTTCTCAGATTATTGAAACACATTACTTATCGATCATAGCAGTGGTCCCATCTGTCCTCCACCTCCTCATCTGTGCTGCTTTTAATATATTTGTCCTGGCTTTGTCTGTCATGTGTGGTTTCTGCTACTACTACTACTGGAGCTAGATGTTGATGTAATTCTACTGCCACTACTACTGGGTGTCAAAGGTGCAGCACTTACAGCAGCCGCATCAGAGGTACTCTTCATATCTAACACTGTGGATGTTAACCTGTGTTGCTGTTTCTGGGTACTCAAAACAGGTGTGCGTGGCTGACTGGGACTTGGACTTTGAAGAGGCGATGATGCCGATGATGATTGATAGGGTGACTGTGTGCTTTTTGACATCTGTACTTGTCCAGGGTCAGACTTTCCAATGGCTTTCTCAAACAGTTTATAGACAGGCACAGTGCTCCTTAAAAGTGGTGAAAGATTCAGCCTTTGACTTTCTGCTAATCTTATAGTCCTGTCACCATCCTCACTCTCAACTTCATCTGTATCTGAACAAGAGAAGGATGCTGGAGTGATATATTCTAGATCTGCATCATCATCAGTCATCATTAGATCATCCTCAGCAGCATCAGCATCCCCTGACAGTTCTTTCCCACTACTAGCCTCATATTCCTCTAAGCTTTTGGAGGTCTCAAACAATTTCTTTTTACTTTTACTGTAACAAAGTTCCCTACTACTTTAAGGATGGGTGTTTTGGTGTTTGTGTGTCTCACTGTCTGATGCAGCAGGAGCTTCAGCTGCTACTCCTTCCTCTATTATGCTGTTGCCAGCATCATTAACACATGAATGTGACTTGTATTTTTCAGTGTTCTTCTTATATGTTTCTATATTTCTACTGGCATTGGTGGTACTGGACCTAGTTTTGCTGGGACCTTGACAAACTGCATCTTCCTTTGGAGTAAAGGGATCATCATCATTGATTGCACACACTGCAACAACCATTGCTGCAGTAGGTTTTTGGACTACTACTTTAATCTCACATCCCTAAACACTGCTCCACCCCACCCCCTTCCCCTTGTGCATTTGCTGGACATCCTGCAACTACACTGTTTTTTTTTACTGTACAGCGCACAACACAAATGATGAAGCTGTATGATGCCTTGCCTAAGCCCATTCAGCTGTCTGTCACTGTCACCTAAGATATTTCCTTTTTTTATTCCTTTTTATTTTTTTTTTAATTTTTTTATTTTATTTTTTTAAGTTGTCCACCCTGTTGTCTTATCACAGTCTGTCCCAAAAAAAATATAACTAAAAAAGAAAATCAACAATGTCTTTCCCCAGACTTCCCCACCCGGCACAGGGACAAGAACAGCAAGATCAGCAAGCAAATAGGTTGCCTGTGTCTTGCCTGTCAGTCACAAGGAATTTTGGAGTATTTGGGGGACAACCTCCTTCCTCTCTTCTTATCCCCTAGAGTGCCCCCAGACTCCCCTAATACAGAGAACAAATGTCCTACCTAAATGACTTCCCAAACTAAGCTTCAATTCCCCTTTATTTGCCTATCTCCTTTAGCTAAAAAACATGGTGCTCTCTCCTCTCACAAACACAGAATGGCTGCTGTGAGAGCCTGACAGCCTTATATATGGCTGTAGAAAACTTTTCTTCCCATTGATTTCAATGGGCGGAAAAGGCGGAAAATTTTTCGCCAAGCAGAAAGTGCCATTATTCACCAATTTCAGTTTGAGGCAAACATTTTTTTGCATCCCTATTGGAGAGCCCAAGAACCCATCAAACAAGGCATCAGTGAGGTTCTAGCGAGGTGCTCCATCTAGCACATGGAGCCCATCAGAAAACTTTAGGCATTTCCTGGAATATGTTTATATTTATTTTAAGGTAATAAGGATACCTTTGTCAAAATATGTTAGTGTCCCTTTAACTTTAATTACTATTACAATTTATGTTTTTATTTTATTCATTAACAATAATACTACGGTGGTACTTTTGTTACAAACTATGTCAATTTACGTACCACAGACATGGCTATTAACCCTTTCAGGACCAGTTGTCTTTAAATTATTAAAAAAACATTGGAAAGTTATATACAGAAGTGTAATAATAGTCTTCAGGTGTGTGACTTGTAGAATGAATCATTCTGTGTTATTGGTAGAGACATCTCTCATCTAATTAAATGCTGTATGTTTTTTGCTCTGTCTGGGCATATGCAGGTATTTCAACTCCCACTGAACTTTATCTTTCTTAATTTATCTCTACTCAACCACTTGTCAAAACAAATAGATATAAGCACTGGTTCCAGCAAATAGTTTTTATGTACCCAGTCACACATTTTGCACCTTGGAAACGATGTTTGTTATCATCTTGAAACTCTGACAAATGTCCTGGATTGAAATTAGCTTTAGCTTCATTGCTACTACATTTCAGGGAGAAATTGATCAATTCACTTTTAAAATGTTGCATTCTAAACAGCGTGTGGCTGCACGCTGCATTCAGCAAGTTGCCATGATGTAAAGGGCAACATAAGAATATCACCCTGCATAAAAGCGTGAGATTCTCATGTCACCACATTAAATGGTGCTGCAACCCAACCTGCAACATCAGGATGATTCATATGTTATAACTTCATATTTTAAGCATCTGATTCTTAGAAGAATAATAAAGTAGTTAGAACTCTAAAATTATTTAGCAAATATGGTAGAGATTACAGTCTAGCATGAAGCTGGCTACATGAGAATCTTGTGCTTTTATGCAGGACAAGATTCTCGTGTCTCCATTTTCATCACGGCGACATGCTGAATGCAGTGTGTAGCCGCACACTGTTTAGAATGGGAATTTTAAAGGATACTAAATTGATCAGCATACAAAGATGTACAAACATATGCTAGTATTTTCCTGAGTTTTTGCTATTCACATTTTTGCCAGTGACTTGTATCCAGTGTAAACCAAAATGGGCACAAACATATACTTACTTATATAGATTCTGCTTAGTCATAGGTACATAAGTGGAAATAACAAAAAGGACAGATAAGATTATGTGAATTGATAAAATGTGTCACTTCATACCAAAAACTAGTTCAATCAAAGTACTTGGTCTCGTAAGAGTTTGTGGGCACCTTGCCAGCAATGGAATAACGGATGAAAGGGAAAAAATAGCAAGATGTTTAGAAATTCCATTTTATTTTTTTATTTTTATTAATTTTTTTATTTTATTTTTAAACTTTATTAAGGAAAAGTAAAGTCCAAATACAGGTATGGGTCTGCAGGACCACATTATAAAACAGATAAACCAGTAATATGCATAATATGGAGGTTACTATAAAGTAGCAACAGGAATTTCACAAAAGTCAATGTGTGCAACAAGAAGATAAGTTGTGAGTAAGGGAAATGGGGGATTGTCAAGCAGCCATGTGAATCCATGAGTAATTGAGTGAGTTACTGTGGGAGGAAGGAAAAAAAATACAACAGAGAGGAAGTGGGAGGAGAGGGAGGGAGGGATGACATGGGGTGGCATCGGAAGCAGGCATCTTCCTATAGGACTCCGATCGGAGATTGCAACCCAGACTGGGGTTAAATCAGTATGCATGGTGAATCCCAGAGTACACCTAAGAGTATGCCATCAACATCAGGGAAGATTAGGGTAAATGTGAAGAAGATAATGAAGCCCCGTAATCATCTAATTATTGTCACCAGCCAGGCAACTTGAGCGCAGATCTCGAAACCTAAAGACAATCCATCTGGCCCAGCTCTTGTTGAAGGCAAGCATGGAGGAGGTTTGTATGGCATATTGCTTCTCCATAAGAAACAGATCATTCATGCCTCGTAACCAGCTATTCATTGGTGGAAGGTCTTTGGAGAGCCAGAAGGTAGGGATCTGTGCTCTGGCTATCAAGAGCATCATAAACACTAGGTGTAAAAATGGGTGGAAGGAGTCTGGAGATTGGTCGGGGTAAAGGAGAAGAGACATAGGGTCTTTAGGAATCGTGGAGTTTGTGATCTTACATACGAGACATAGAATGGAATCCCAAAAAGTAGCAATCAACGGGCAAGACTACTATAAGTATAGCATCGTACCCGGGCTGTTGTCACATCTCCAGCAGAGATTGGAGCGTGAGGGCAAGAATCGGGAAAGCCACTCTGGGGGTCATGTACCACCTGGTAATAATTTTGTAATTTAGTTCCTTTTGTTTCGTGTCACACGCTCACTTGAAATTAAGTTTAAAAACTAGACTCCACTGTTCTGTCATAAGGGACTGGCCAAGTTCTTGCTCCCACTGTGTTAGGAAGTAAAGCTTGTGATCTACCAAGGACAACTATAGGAGAGAATAACAAAAGGACAAAGGTTTAAGGGATGTGGAAGGAGAATTAAGATTCTTTTCCATGACTGTCTGATTCCTAGGAGAATATCCCTTTTACCTGGCATCATCTGCCCAATGTCTAACTTGTAAATAAACAAACCAATTTATCTTCTCCAAATGTAGAGAGGAGGCAATGTCCTTTACGGAGGGAAAGCCCATAGCTGGGAGCAGGTGTTGTAATGTGTCCATGTTGTTGTCTTTCCATACTACAAATGATGGGTTAAGGACACCCGCTTCAAACTCTGGACTATCTATAATAGAAGCCAAGGTGGAAGGGGTAGGTGCGAGGTGTAGGGTGGAATTCAGGACTTTCCATACACCGATCATATGGTTAAGGACAATGCGATCTTTGCATGAATGTGGGTTGGGGCAAGAGTGTGCTAGCAAAACTTGCAACAAATCAAAGTGTCCCAGAGCTTCAACCAAGGAAGTAGCCCAGAATTTAGAAGGTACATATCGGAAGACAAAGACTTTAGAGAAAGCAGCTGCTTTGTAGTGCAGTGTAAGATCAGGCATGTTTATGCCTCCTCTCAAGAACGGGAGTATCAGAATATCACTTCGAAGTCTTTGCTTCTTCCTTGCCCAGATTAACTGGGTCAGTAAAGCATGGAGGGTCAATAGCAACCTCTGTGGGAGGCAGATAGGAAGAGCGTTAAATAGATAAATGATCTTAGGTATGATCATCGTTTTAACAAGATAATTGTGTCCAAACCAAGATATTGGCAGAGAGGTCCACCTATTAAGATCTTCAGATATGGATTGTATGAAAGGTGCAAAATTGAGGTCTGGAAGGTTGCGTAAGTCTGGTGATAATAGAACACCTATGTCATGTCAAGGCATGAGTTGGCCCTCTGGTTTGTAAAATTAATTTGTTTGTTTTGTATGTTATTCAAAGTTCACCAGTCCTAGGCCATTAATTTAACTGAGGGGATAACATCACCAGAAACTGAATGAGCAGGACAGAGTGTCATAAAATGTATTGGACTATCTGCTCTGGGGAGAAGTTCATTTAGGGGACACCCAAATAACCTGAATTAGGGAGAACATGTATATATAGTGTCAAATGGTTCAATAAAACTATATAATTAAAATGCCCAGGTTTTTATCCTTTTGGTGGGTACCAAACATGCCAGGGGGAGGTGTTCCTGCTATGAGTTACAAGAATTTGCAACCTGTTAGACGCAGCATGTTTGGTGTTCAGATATTCACACAGATCTGAGGAATATGATTATTATAACATTATAGAGGTGTGCTGTGGGTTGCATGTTTTGGGAAGCATTATGATTTTTCAGGTAGAATTCTGCAGTATCATCCCTGACAGGTCTGACTGAGTGGGAAGTAAACTGCCAGGACAAACCTCCCCCCAGGCAACACCCAGGGGGTTTGGCCTCTTAGAAGGAACTGTGGAAAGTATTTAATATGGGTTTTTGGAAAAAAACAGGGAATTTCTTTGTAACAACTGAAGGGGGGGAATAACATCTGAAGTTCCCGCAAGGACTCTTAAAATATCAGTAATTGTATTTAAGGATTTCTTGTGTTTCTCCCATTTTATTTTATGGACTGTTTTGCCAATGTGTAATGTTTATTTGTGTATGTCCTTTATTTATGTATTTTTGTAACAAGCGCTGTGAAGCTCTTGTCTCTGTTCTCTAATATGAACTCACTACTCTGAAGGAAGCTCAGGTAGCACACGTTACTAAAGGGTTAATTATATATGTCTGATTATTAAGGTGATTTTATACTGTAATTCTGTTGTGTTTGGGGTAACCAAAGAAGCCCAGCAAATTGTACTACTGGGGTGATAGTGCAGGGGGGATTTCAGAGGTTAAGTTGGTGGTAGCTAGGAACAGTAACAGGTAACCAGGGGTCTGATATTGTTAATCCTTTCACTCCCACACTCTCCCCACTGTCTCAGCAGGGCCTTTAGCCTTCACTTTTGACAACCTAAGTACCGGATTGAGGAGGAGACCCATTTGAAAGGAAATTTCCTTTACAAGCAACGCGTTATCGAACTAGGGAGGGTTAGGTTTAGGATCTCTGACTTGGAGAAATTGATCTTTGCCTGAGAAACAAAGCAGTAGTCCTCCAGAGCAGCGATCATGGGAGGGAAGCATAGTCTGAGGTTCAGAAATAAAGAAAAGAATGTCATAAGCATATGCTGCTGTTTTGTAGTCAGTTTTGCCTACCCTAATACCCTTGATACGTGGATGAAGACTGATTATGTTCAAGGGATAAAACAAACAGAATAGGTTAGAGATGACAACCTTGACGAGTGTCATTAGTGATTGTGAAGAGATCTGATAAAACACCATTCACTTTGACTCTAGCCGAGGGCGAAGAGTACATACTCATGATATTGGATATAATGTGAGGACCAAAGCCAAAGTGTTGCAGGACAGCTTCTAGATATGATCATCAGACCCGGTCCAACGCCTTCTCGTCATCAATTGCATGGCATATGGATGGGATTTTCTTAAGAAAAGCAGTTTCGATAAGGGAGATTGCCGCAGCAGTATTGCGTCTAGTGTCGCAAACCAGGCACGATACCACTCTGATTGGGGTGTATGATAGATGCAAGAATGAAGCGAAGTCTTATTGCCAACAACTTGGCAAACAGTTTAAGGTCCAAATTCAGGAGGGAGATAGGTCTGTAGCTCCCACACTGGGAGAGATCCTTCTCAGGTTTGGGCAAGACCGAAATGTGCACCTCAAGCATCTGAGGATGAAAGGCAGCACCATAAAAGGCAGAATTGAAGGCTTGGAGCATATATGGAGCCAGAATCACCCGGAAAGTCCTGTAGTATAGGGCCAAGATTCCATTCGGGCCAGGTGACTTGCCCAGTCCCACTATCTCCCTCCAAATTATACAGGGAATGATAAAATGACCTAAAGGACGAAGCCACCATTGGGAATGACTTATGACTGTTACCCGAGTGATCTTTGATATTGGTCACTGCCAGAAGTCGTCTCCTTTGTTTGATAAATGCACCTAATGATTTCCCACATTTGTTCCTTTTCATGAACTGGCGAAATTTCTGATAAAAAAAGGTCTTTGCAACATTATATTGAAGGAGGGATTGAGCTTCTCTCTCAAGGACTCCAGTTCTTTCCTCTCCACCTTGGCCAGGGTCTGTTTATGTTTAAGCTCAAGAGCGTGAATGCTCTCAACCAGAGTGTGGATGATCTTCATTTTCTTGTGTTTCTTCCATGCCCCTATTTTAATCAAGTGTCCGTGCATGATGCTTTTGTGGGCTTCCCAGACCATTTGCGCAGAGACCGCAGGAGTAGCATTTATCTCGAAATAGACTGTAAGATGATCTTTTAGCGTTTGCACAATGGTGGGGTCTTGTAGGAGTTGTTAATTCATTACCCATGATCTGGGCAGATCGGAGTACTGATTGAGGGAAATTGATGCAGAGAATGGTCAGTCCAGGAGGCAGTATCTATTGAGGAAGATTGAACTAGATGAAGAAGGGATTTGGATCCAAAGATATAGTCCAGTCTACTATATGTGGGGGTGAGTAAAAAGAGAAGTCTCTATCACTTGGGTGTAGAACCCACCAGAGATCTATCAGTTGGAGCTTAGCGAGTTGGAGACGGAGAGTTTTGAGTTGTGAGAGTTTAATGTATGATCTTACGGATGAGCAGTCTACCTGAGGATCAAAAGCAAGGTTAAAGTCCCCACCCATAATTATAGGGCAGTCTGCAAACTCATCCAGAGCAGTGAGGAACTTCTTGAGAAAGGAGACCTGGTTTGTATGTGGGCTATATACTGAAGCCAAGACTACTACTGTGTTAAACAAATTGCCCTTAACGAGCACGTATTGCCCATCTTCATCAGACTTAATGTCAAGAAGGGCCCAAGGTAGTGATGATCTTAAAAGAGTGCCCATGCCTCTTTTTTCTCCTGAGCTGAAAAGAAATAGGCGGTCGAGAATCTGCTGTCATGAAGCCCAGGAGATGTAAGAGCCAAAAAATTAATTTCTCGTAAAAATAATATCTCAGCATTCATTCTATCAAATTCCCTGAGAGCTAGAGAGCATTTAGTGGGGGAGTTCAGGCCTCTGACATTGACGGTAATGACCTTAATGGGAGCCATTGAACCTAGGGCTCATAATGCATCTGAATGCCAACCACCGATGCCAACCGGAAGGGTGAGGCAGAGGGAGTATAAGAGGGATTGCAGGGGAAGGGAAAAAAAGGGCTAAGAGCTGCATGAGCATAGAATGCCATGTTGTGGAAAGGAGGTATATGTAAGCAGAAAATGTGCGTATACACGGGATGTGCCTGATAGGCAAGGGGTGTAGCAGCATGACCTAGGAATAAGAAAGGTTCAGCACAACTGGAGTGCAGACTCAGGACCAAGTGGGGTAGTTGAAGGGATGCTAGGTGAGGTTGGGCATCCATGTATAGAAAAGTTCATATTGCTACAAGAAGTGTAGGAATGAAATCCAAATTGTGTGACAAATATACTGTATGTACTAAGCCCCAAATAGTGCTTTGGAGGGGAGGAAAATACCCATGAGTGAGGTATAGGAGAGGAGATCATCCGCTGCCACGACGCGCCCTCCATCATGCCCCCAGCTAGAGGGAAAAAGTCAGCTGCAGCAGTGGGCAAAGGGGTAAAGGGTGCAACACACTAGCAAACGACCAGTTGAGGGGAGGTGCCTAACAAGCAGGACATATAGTGTAAATATATGTACATCAACAGTAAACAGTTACACCATAAAGGGACAGTAAGAGAGGCCTGTATGGGCAGACCAATCCTACAGTCCCATAGATGATGGACGGGAACTGAACACCAGGACCAAAGATGTGTTACCAAGTACTTTGAGGCATGGACTAAGGGTAGCCTAGATCTAGGAATAGGCAGTAAGGAAAATCGAGAAAATAATACCCAGTGTTATGAGACATGTAGAGAGATGGGTGGAGGATATTAATCTATATCCCAAGGAAGCAGGTGTTTGGTCACCCCCCCCAACATCTTAAGCAGAACATACAACCGCAATTATCAATGAATAGACAGCAGATATCACATGGAACAACATGACGATACATAGTCAAAATTGTATTGAGTGGTAATCTAAATGGATAGAAATGGTAAGCAAAGAATAATCATATTGCGGTGTATTTTTCAACAACATATAACCAAGTCAGGTAAGGGATAATTGAGCTACTGTAACGGTTTTTAGGACACTCAGACCAGTATGTGAAATAAAACACAATTTATTTAGAGTAAAATAATGCAAATGTTCGCCCTCTATTGGAGGTAAATAATACACAAACAGTGTAGACTGATAGGTTACAAGTGTAAATGCACAATAATATTACATGTACAAATACTAAGCAATAGAATGGGATATAACCACAAAGGGTTAAGAACTTGATAACAGTCAGTCTCAGATGTGGATGTTTGGCACGCTCTGGGTGTTATAAGGCTGCGCTGGTAGACAAAGTTCACCATGTACTGGAGACGGGACTGCCTCGCCAAAGTGTTCGGGTAATAAGCAGAACAGGAATCCAATTAGCCCCCTCGGGCGTACCTACTGGATCTGCTTCTGCTAGTGCAAGTGAGAATAGCCCCTACGGGCGTACCAGGAACCGGCCTGCAATGCAAGAGCTACTAAGCCTCCTCAGACTTAACCGGATACTGGAGTTTGAAGTGCTAGAGCCAATAGCCCCCACGGGCGTTGTTACCGGATTTGCTAGCGCTGAAGCCTTTTATCTGCCACCACTCTGTATAACGGATATCGCCCAGTAACCGACAATAGGAGAGAGCCTAGGCGCCCAACCGGCCCAAAAGATGTGACTACTCTGCAATGGAAGAATAGAGTTGCCGACGGTGAGCGGCCAACTCAGCAGGAGTATCACGGAGAACGAGGCTCGTACTGGCGGTAGAGAGAGTGAGACCAAGGCAGCACTGCTAGGGTTAATAAGCACGTTTACTCGAGGCTTCAGCGAAATAGCAAGGCTCTGCAGTATGAGAGAGGCGTACTGAGACACACACAGCTCTGCACGGGTAGCGATACACTGCACTGATCGTGGGTAACACCAGGCAAGGCAGTCACACAGAAACTGGCAACAGCAGATGATAATGTCGCGGCGGCGACAACTGGAACACGGGTCACTGGAACAAGCTGGAAGTCGATCTTCGGAGCACGGGCCGGTCAGCCGGGCCGGGCCGGGTCGGAGCACGTAGCAGGTAGTCATACAAGCCGGGTCATACACAAACAGGAACGTCAGCCAAGCCGGGTCAGGATCCAAGGGTGGTACTCAGTCGGGCCGGATCATACACAAACAGGAACACTGGAGAATAGTCAGGACAAGCCGAATCGGTACACAGAAATCCAGAACACAGGAACACAGCAACAGTACTACTGGCTCAGAAACACCACGAAAGGGCATCTGACAGGTGTCTGGGCCAGGCATAAGAAGGTCACCAGGTGCGGGCCAAACTGGCTCAGCAAATCAGAGCAAACCACAGGAAAGAGTGACAAGAATCACAGGCACTGTGATAGCTACAGATGGAAAATAGAGTGTAGAATATGGGGGAACTACATGAGAGAGAATTAGGCATAAACTATGCCACCCCATGCCCCCAGCCTCAGGGAAAAGATTAACCGCAGCAGTGAACGAGGGGGTATGGATGCAATACACTAGCCACCAGCTATTTGAGGAGGAGTGCTGGACAAGTGGGACATAAACTATGCATGCCTAAACAACATTAAACAATAACACCATGAAGGGACAGCAAGAGCAGCCTGCAGGAACAGGCCAATCCGGCAATCCCATATAGAGAGGATGGGTACCGAGCAACAGGTCACCAGATATGGTTTTAAATCTTCCGGAGCAAGGACAAGGGTAGCTCAAATCGAGGAATGGGGCAGTATGGAGAATTGAGAGGGTTACACCCAATGATGTGGGATATGTAGGGAGAAGGGGTTGTGGAGGGATAAGGGAGCTAAGGATAAGGTAACGATTATGCTATTAAAAGAACAACCGGTATGCCAAGGAAGCTGGTGTTCGGACCCTCCTCTAACATGTTGAGCAAAATATACAGTAGTGAATAGCAAAGAATATCAGCAAATATCCTATGGAACAGCATGACAGAACATAGGCAATAAAGTATTAAGTTTCAGTCTAGATAGATATAAATGATATTCGAAGAACAATCATATTGTAAAAAATAATTTCACAGACCAGATGATAGATATACACCCAGGTGAGGTAAGGGACAATTAAGCCTTGGATGGAAAAATAAGGTGCATAGTATGGGGGAGCCATGTGTTGGGAAACCAGGTATTAACTCAAGATGAGGCCAAAGAGGTATGTACTCC
The DNA here is from genome assembly GCA_037306005.1 of Rhinophrynus dorsalis. NCBI lineage: Eukaryota > Metazoa > Chordata > Amphibia > Anura > Rhinophrynidae > Rhinophrynus > Rhinophrynus dorsalis. The sequence continues at coordinate 346,570,142 of CM074723.1, read as the reverse complement.
CCGTTAACAAATCAACCTGGTCTTTACATCCACTAAGGGGAGGACAGAGCATTAAGATGCAAAAACGGACTGGTTCTCAGGATGGTCAATAAAAACAAGTAAGACATGGACAACAGCGAAGAAAACTAAAGAAATACAAGGGTAATATTTTGTGGGAACTTGACACAAAGTGGTATCTAAATAAAGACCCACGAGTAAGTGCGGTTATAACTATTGTAGAACAACAAAACAAATGTTCCCGGTACCTCCAGTGTACCCATGCCGGAGGGGTTGGTATTCAGTCCGGGGAGTCGTGCTGAATAATCACAAAATGTGATGGGGAGTTAGGTGTATTACCAGGCGTAACAAGGACCGGCAGAGCTGGGAAGTGTCTCTCTGTTGGTACCTTCAGCATGCGAAGTGTGGGTTGTTGCAGGTCTAGCAGTCTCTCCTTTCAGCTCCACACTGTTGCTGGTTTGTCGGTAGAGCAACGAGGGATGTCGAGTTTCCTCTTCTTTTCTGGGGAGACAGAAGACCATTCAGTTTGTTCCTGTGAGCGTTGTTGTACAGCTTCTCCCATTGGCACGTTTTGGTCCGGTGTATCAATTCCCAGGGAAGCACAAAAGTAAGGGATCTCATTGATGGAAAAGAGGGAAGCAGCCGTACCATTCAGTGAGATGTGTAAGGAAAAGGGGTAGCCCCAGCAGTACTTTATTTTCAGCTCTCTTAGGTGCTCAGTGAGGGGGTCTGACTTCCCTCCGCAATTGTAAAGTACGAGCAGAGAGGTCACTGAAGAAGCGGATCTCCACTCCTGCCAGGAAAATGTGACCAGATTCTCTACTTTTCTGCATTAGTCTCTTTTTCAGATCATAGCAGTGCACACACACATTGAGACCCCGAGCAACACCATTAGCAGAATCCAGTGGCCGCAAGACACGGTGAACACAATCCAAGTATATAGGGCCCGAGAGAGTCCCCAAGTAATCTAGAGAAGAGGCCTGCAACAGTGGATGCCAGGTTATGTGGGTGGATCGATTCAGGTACATTCTTCAATCTAATATTGGATCTTCATCCCCTATTCTCTAGGTCATCAAGCCTTAAAGTTAAGTGGTGTATTATAGCCTTCTGATCCTATAGGCAATGTTCCACTGATGTGATATGTTCCGCCATTGCAGTTTTCTCCTCTTCAAGGGTTTCCACTCTATGATGGAGAATTGCCATGTCAGCTTTAATAGAGGCAATCTCAGCCTTGAAGGCAGATATAATGTCATCTGTACATATTTTCAAGTCTTCTTTGGAGACCAGATGAAGCATGAACTCTGTAAGGTCAGCTTTCATAAGCAGTGGCTCCATATCAGGCATCAGTTTCAAGGTCCGGGCATCTGAGTTATCCTGTCTAAGCATAGTCATGTTTAAAGTGGAGGGGATTTCCCTCTCTACTGTCTCAGGCGATGGTGCAGCTGAATTAATATGCATCTGTGCAGTATGGGTAGGCCTAGTAGACACAAACCGGTCAAAGGTGCCACTGGATTTGCTTTGTTTTGATTTTTTCCCCTTCATCCATGTCTAGAAGGGTAGTAGCAATAAATCCCGGGGTGCAATGAAGCTTAATGCCCTATTTAAGATAGTAACCCCTCTGGACTGAGTCGGAGATCTCTCCGCAAGCGCCCTGCGCCATTGACTTCCAGGCCACTCCCCCAAAAATTCCATTTTAATTCCAAGGATGCAAGGATGCAGGTTCTAGTCCCAGCAAGGCAATCTCAGCCTTTCACCATTTAGATGTAGATCAAATGAGTCTAGGACACACTTGAAAATGAGAGACAATCTCAATGTATTCTTCCTGGTAAATTACTTTCAGAAAAAAAATGCTTCTCGCACAGAGTTCAATGCCACTGTTTGGTGATTTAGATAGCACATACAAATGTAGAGATAGGTTTCCTCAATTCCTGTCTCACTCAGTCCGGTTGCTAAAGCTTCACAGACACAGACACGTTTAAAGGACTGTAGACAGGGAGTAATCTGGTACCCTCTAAGCCTTTACTACAAAGTGACTGACAGTAGAAATGAGAATACTGGAGAAGGGGAGTTATGAGCCTAAAGGGGTATTCAGGAAGCAGTAGAATTCTTGAGCAAACCAACTACACAGTAGGGGGAAAAATAAACATTTCAAAAAGTCCCAATGATTTAAATCAGTCTTTTAACCCCTGGAATGCATGGGAGGTCCCCAAAGCATTGAAAAATAATGTGTTCAGACCTCTCTAGCATTCAAAAGTTCAAAAACTCCATTTACATCAATAGAAATGCTCATATGACCCCTGTGGTGTAGTTGGTTTGCTCCAAAATGACACCTTTTTAACACTTTCAATACAGTACTTTATGAGATTGTTGTAGTGGGGCATCAAGCAATGGACATACACACAGTACAAATCCTATATAATAATTCACTAATGATGTTTGTCAGAAGCCGTCATGTGCAGTAGAGACTGCCCGCACCGCGGCTGATAAGGAACGGGGAACTCCGGATTCAGACCGGAGTCCTCTCTGTGCACCTTCCTGGGACCAAGCACTCCCAGGATGTTGTGCAGAGAGGACCACGGTCTGAATTCGGAGCACCCGCTCCGTATCAGCAGCGGTGCATTCTTACATTGCTTAATTTTGTCTTTTGTGTTGCAGTCATACCTGTTATAAACCTACTATTCCACCTACAAGCAAATTATTGTCTTGTATTTGTGGTAAAGTAAGACCTTAAAATAAAGAAGAGTGGATGATTAAAATACATGTTTTTAATACAAAAATGTTAACATTTTGTGGTACAATTATACTGAAACTAGACAGTGAAACCTACATTTACAACAATTGCATTAAGGCAAATGGTAAGATTCCATCAACCTTTTGCATTATGGCCCTTTCCTCTTACCTCAAGTTTGCTTATTTGAAAATTGTATTAAAAAATACCTATGTGTCAAGTTAGCCGAAAGACCAGCAAATGTACATTTAAGAAGATATTCATACTTGTTACCAAATGCCAATGTATGCTAATTGTGGTACCCGTGCAGCACCAGTGATATTTCATATGGTATTAAGCTTTATTATACCAATAATGTGCAAAATACAAAAGGAGAACAGGAAAATGACTAAAATCTCAACCTTTTAAAAAAAAAAAAAAAAAAAATTATTGAGAGTAACGAAGTAAAGATTATCCCAATTTTGTCTCATTGACTGATTTTTTAAACACTTTGCACTGAACGATACGTTCCCCAATAACTGACTTATAATAATTGTGTAAGATTGGAGGTCTCTTCCTAATAAGGACATATTATTAAAAAGTCCGGATTCATCTATATCTCCATTGATACCTACTACATCTATCACATATTGACATTAACAGTATTTTGAATGTACAACAGCAAGTTATTCAATCAGTATAGAAGCGCTGTTTCCCTTTTTTAATTTAATATGGTACCATAAATATTGTGTAATCTTTATGATATTTTTGTTTGCAATACTCATTTGATAAGTGTCTTTTTATACATTAAAGTGTCAATTTATTGGATCTTAAAAGCACTCTCCTAATTATCGTGTTATTTTAAAATTTTTTCCTAGCCCAGGTTTATGCACTACTGGGCATCAGGATAGTAGCTGCTTTAAAGATCAGTCTTTTAGTGACAGATACACAATATTAGCGCCACACTTGATCTTATCCTTTAGCTATATATATATATATATATATATATATATATATATATATATATATAAATAGATGGTGAGCTTCCAGTATTTGTAATGTTGCAAGATTGGTTTTTAAAATTAAAATACATAGAATGGATTTTATTGTAATATATAAAGGTGACAGTGATACTCAGTTAGCTGTGAGCCTGAAAAATACTGTTTCATGCTCTACGGGATTATATCAATCATTGCAATGTCTTATTGCCCATTGGCTCCCTACATTGAAAATAATATCTTGTAGCACTTCAAACTGATCTTACCCAGAAATGGCAGTCCAGACACAAAGTGTTAGGTAGTTTTTATCAGACATAAGAAGAGAGAAAAGCAACTAATCCCATACATATGTTTCAGCCTCCTTTGGTCAGTAAGGTAAATCAACGGCACCTCAGGGGATAAATAATAAAAGATACAAAAAATTGTTCCACCAGATCACATTCATACTTTATAGTTACGTTTGCTACCTTTCTCACTTTATCCTCAGATATCCCTTTCATTATTCTTGGAGACTTCAAAGATGCCATAGACAACCCCAGTACCTCTGTAGCCCTTAAACACATTTCACTAACCTCATCCTTCAGTCTCTCACAATGGCCCACATACCTAAAGCACACAGACAGCAATCCCCTTGAACGTGTGCTCTCACATAGTTGGTCTATTTCAGACACACTATTCTCTCTCTCTCTTTCTGATCACTAACTTGTAACTCTGCCATGCTTCCAACACCTCAATCTATATTTCAGTATTCAGAAACATATACAGGAACCTGAGTAATGTGGACTTACACCATTTTTCTTACATTCTATAGCCTCTTCCTTCTGAAATCTCAAACTTTTTCTGCCATGGTCAGGCAACTTGAACATTCAATAACACTTTATTTTCCCTCCCTGACACAGTCCAACCCAAGGGAGGATGCAGTTTGTCAAGGTCCCAGCAAAACTAGGTCCAGCACCACCAGTACCAGTAGAAATATAGAACCATATAAGAAGAACATTGAAGATGACGACAAGTCACTTTCAAGTGTTGATGATACTGGCAACAGCATAATGGAGGAAGGTGTAGCAGCTGAACCACCTGCATCAGACAGTGAGACACCAAAACACCTGTTCTCAAAGTAGTAGTGAATTTTGTTGCAGTAAAAGTAAAAAGAAATTGTTTGAGCCCTCCAAAAGCTTAGAGGAATATAAGGGTAGTAGTGGGCAAGAACTGTCAGGTGATGCTGATGCTGCTGAGGATGACCTAATGATGACTGATGATGATGCTGATCTAGAATATATCCCTCAAGCATCCTTCTTTTGTTTAGATACAGATGACGTTGAGAGTGAGGATGATGACAGGGCTATAAGATTAGCAGAAAGTCAAAGGCTGTATCTTCCACCACTTTTAAGGAGCACTGTGCCTAAACTGTTTGAGAAAGCCATTAAAATGTCTGACCCTGGACATGTACAGTTGTCAGAAAGCACACAGTCACCCTATCAGTCATGACAAAAAGAGTTGTGAGGAGCACACATCAAGCACAAACAAGATAAAGTGTCTTGTTCTAGGCATGGTAGCCTCTCAATGGTGCTACAACTCACATTTTTCACTCCCATGTGCCATTGCAGAGAGGAAATCTCCATATCCATATCAGACTGGTCCCGCCCACAGACAGTCCAGCTCCGAAACATCAGGCAAATCCTCTCCGCACGAGAGAAACAGCAAAACCACAGATGTACGTTCCGGCCTAGGTGAGCCTCTTCAGTGTGGTGCAGCCGAATCACTCTAGGCACATGGAAGCAAGGGCCCATGCCTGGGATGCCCTTATACTTAGGGAGACAAAAAGAGTTGTGAGGAGCACACATCAAGCACAAACAAGATAAAGTATCTAGTTCTAGCCATGGTTCCCATGTGCCATTGCAGAGAGGAAATCTCCATATCAGACTGGTCCCACCCACAGACAGTCCAGCTCCAAAATGTCAGGCAAATCCTCTTCTCAGGGGAGAAACAGCAAAACCACAGACATACGTTTCTGCCTATGTGAGCCTCATCAGTGTTGTGCAGCCAAACCCTTCTAGGCACATGGAAGCAAGGGCCCATACCTGGGATGCCCTTATACTTAGGGAGACAAAAAGAGTTATGAGGAGCACACATCAAGCACAAACAAGATAAAGTGTCTTGTTCTAGGCATGGTAGCCTCTCAATGGTGCTACAACTCACATTTTGCACTCCCATGTGTCATTGCAGAGAAGAAATTTCCATATCCATAACAGACTGGTCCCGTCCACAGACAGTCCAGGTCTGAAATGTCAGACAAATCCTCTCCACACGAGATAGACAGCAAAACCACAAACGTACATTTAGTCCTATATGAGCCTCATCCATGTGGTGCAGCCAAATCCCTCTAGGCACATGGAAGCAAGGGCCCATGCCTGGGATGCCCTTATACTTAGGGAAACAAAAAGAGTTGTGAGGAGCACACATCAAGCATGAACAAGATAAAGTGTCTTGTTCTAGGCATGGTAGTCTCTCAATGGTACTACAACTCACATTTTTCACTCCCGTGTGCCATTGCAGAGAGAAAATCTCCATATCCATATCCGACTGGTCCCACCCACAAACAGTCCAGCTCCAAAATATCAGGCAAATCATCTCCACAAAAGAGAAACAGCAAAACCACAGATGTACTTTCGGCCTATGTGAGACTCCTCAGTGTGGTGCAGCTGAATCCCTCTAGGCACATGGAAGCAAAGGCCCATGCCTGGGACGCCCTTATACTTAGGGAGACAAAAAGATTTGTGAGGAGCACACATCAAGCACAAACAAGATAAAGTGTCTTGTTCTAGGCATGGTAGCCTCTCAATGGTACTACAACTCACATTTTTCACTCCCATGTGCCATTGCAGAGAGGAAATCTCCATATCCATATCCGACTGGTCCCACCCACAGACAGTCCAGCTCCAAAATGTCAGGCAAATCACCTCCGCACAAGAGAAACAGCAAAACCACAGATGTACGTTTCGGCCTATGTGAGCCTCCTCAGTGTGGTGCAGCCGAATCCCTCTAGGCACATGGAAGCAAAGGCCCATGCCTGGGACGCCCTTATACTTAGGGAGACAAAAAGATTTGTGAGGAGCACACATCAAGCACGAACAAGATAAAGTGTCTTGTTATAGGCATGGTAGCCTCTCAATGGTGCTACAACTCATGTTTTTCACTCCCATGTGCCATTGCAGAGAGGAAATCTCCATATTCATATCAGACTGTTCCCGCCCACAGACAGTCCATCTCAGAAATGTCAGGCAAATCCTCTCCTCACGAGAGAAACAGCAAAACCACAGACATACGTTTTAGCCTACGTGAGCCTCGTCAGTGTTGTGTAGCCGAATCCCTCTAGGCACATGGAAGTAAGGGCCCATATCTGGGATGCCCTTATACTTAGGGAGACAAAAAGAGTTGTGACGAGCACGCATCAAGCACGAACAAGATAAAGTGTCTTGTTCTAGGCATGGTAGCCTCTCAATGGTGCTACAACTCATGTTTTTCACTCCCATGTGCCATTGCAGAGAGGAAATCTCCATATCCATATCTATATCCATATCAGACTGGTCCCACCCACAGAGAGTCCAGCTCCAAAATGTCAGGCAAACCCTTTCCGCACGAGAGAAACAGCAAAACCACAGATGTACATTTCAGCCTATGTGAGCCTCATCAGTGTGTTGCAGCCGAATCTCCCTAGGCACATGGAAGCAAGGGCCCATGCCTGGGATGCCCTTATACTTAGGGAGAGAAAGAGAGTTGTGAGGAGCACACATCAAGCACGAACAGGATAAAATGCCTTGTTCGAGGCATGGTAGTCTCTCAATGGTGCTACAACTCATATTTTTCACTCCCATGTACCATTGCAGAGAGAAAATCTCCATATCAGACTGGACCCAGCCACAGACAGTCCAGCTCCAAAATGTCAGGTAAATCCTCTCCATATAAGAGAAACAACAAAAACCACAGACATACATTTCAGCCTATGTGAGTCTCATCTGTGTGGTGCAGCCAAATCCCTCTAGGCACATGGAAGCAAGGGCCCATGCCTGGGATGCCCTTATACTTAGGGAGACAAAAAGATTTGTGAGGAGCACACATCAAGCATGAACAAGATAAAGTGTCTTGTTCTAGGCAATGGCACATGGGAGTGAAAAAGTGACTTGTAGCACCATTGAGGGGTCACTATGCCCAAAAATAAGACACTTTATCTTGTTCGTTCTCGATGGGTGCTCGTCACATTGTTTGTTTCTTTGTCTCCCTAAGTGGAAGAGGATCCCAGGTATGGGCCCTTGCTCTCCATGTGCCTAGAGAGAATCAACTGCACCACACTGATGAGGCTCACATAGGGCAAAACGTACATCTGTGGGTTTGCTGATTCTCTTGTGCGGGGAGGATTTGGCTGACATTTCGGAGCTGGGCTGTCTGAGGGCGGGACCAGTCCACTGTGAATATGGAAATTTTCTCTCTGCAATAGCACATGGGAGTGCAAAACATGACTTGTAGTACCATTGAGGGGTCACTATGCTCAAGAACAAGACGCTTTATCTTGTTAGTTCTTGATGGGTGTTCGTCACATCATTTGTTTCTTTGTCACCCTATCAGTCATCCTCAGCATCATTGCCTCTTCAAAGTCCAAGTTGCACTCAGCCACACACGCCTGTTTTGAGTCCCCAGCAACAGCAACACAGGTTAACATCCACAGTGTAAGATATGAAGAGTACCTCTGGTGCTGCTGCTGTGAGCGCTGCACCTTTGACAGCTAGTAGTAGTGGCAGTAGTAGCAGAAACCACACATGCCAGACAAAGCCAGGACAAATATATTAACAGCAGCAGAGATGAGGAGGTGGAGGACAGATAGGACCACTGCTATGACCAATAAGTAATGTGTGTCCATCATCTGAGAAGGAGGATAGAGTATGACAATGGTAAAAATACATACACAAATCACACCATGCCAGTCCCACACCACCACCACTAAAATACATATCTACCACATTGTAGGTTGTACTTTATTTTTTTTATTACTTGATATCATCCTGAATATTTGCCAGTGTCACTTACGCAGGAAGTTAGTGTTGTGGGAAAAGTACAAATGCACTCTGAATGCTAACACATTTTTCAAGCCATATTTTGCTGTAGGACTCACAACTTTGACTTTCAGACACTTATTTCTAAACTTCAGCCCTCAGAGGAAGTAATGTAACAGTGGGAAATGTAGAACCTATAGGAAATACAGGCAAAAAAATGTGTTAAAATATGAAAAAATTAATTCAGATATCCAGGTCACTATGTGTTTTTACTTACTTATACACACATAAACATTTGTGTGGACAAGGCAGTTGGGGTATTATAGTGTGGTCGGTGGATTTCTTTATTTTTTAATGGCAGAAAATGCCCTGCTTGCTGGTGCAGTGACATTGCTGCAATCTGGCAATCCACCTGGGACCAGCCTGGCTACTGTACCCTTGTTTTTCCCTTCCTGAGGAACAGTTTCAGCACTCCAACAGTATTGTCCAGCATTATTGTTCACCATTAAATCAATGGGAATTTTATACATGTTTATTTGTCCCCTAAAACACAGTCAGCTTCCTCCAAAATTGTTCCAAATCTTCTGTTCATCAGCTTCAATGTTAATTTAAGCACAGCTTTGGAAAAATGTAATTTAAAATATTGATTTGTAAGTATATTTATTACCATGAATAAAAGTCAATGCTCGCTTCAGGAGCCCATGTATAGGAGCTGCTTGTACTGTGAGCTTGGCGCCTTTCTGGTGCTCCTTCATCACAATAAGAGCAATGATACACTGCCCAATGATCTCTGCTATCTGAGATAAATAACATTTGCGGAGCGCAGTGTGCTTCCATACAGAACTGACAGTGTTTTCATTACTGTATATGGCATAAATCTTTGCAATTAATCTATATACATATTTTTACTTAACAAATTGAGACCAGTGGTTAGAAAAGTTTAACAAATGTCATTTCATGCAATGCGCACATAATCTTTTCTTCATGTCATGATTTTTCAAACAAACCTCAAGTGTTTTTGCATTTTGCCCATAAGTCATTTTACTTTAAACCCTGTCTGTTTTCCTTTTAGTAGCAAAATCAAACTTGGCAAGAGGTTAAAATGAAAGCATATAAAGTATTCCTAAGTGGATGCGTAAAAGTGCCTGAAGGTTAGACGACTTGTAAATTTTGAAAACAGACATTTCAGTACAGTTATTTAAGAATGCTCTGCTATTGCCTGAGTGAAACATATATATTCAAAGAAATCCCTAGAGCAAGAACAACTGTAAAACAAATAAGAAATGATTGTGCTTGTATTTATATGACAAATGTCGTTGCATAGGATAACTCATTTAAACACATGTCATGATTCATTCTCTATTACACTAAGAGGGTTATTGTACAAAGCAAGAATATGTTAGCATTTAAGGAATGAAAAGTTGTGGGCTACCAGGGCTATAGTCAAACAAGCCTTATAATACATTCAGAGTCAATGCTCCCACTAATTCAGAGGAGGATCACCTGTTGGCTCACTCTCTTGTTGGACTTAGAATTATGGATGGAAAAATTGCTCAACTCTTATCTGAAATAGAGAAAAATGTAATTTCCCATTGTGCAGGAAAATTCCCTTGACAAATAAAATGTTCCTGTGTTTTCCACCTGGCCACTCCTGTCAAATTCTCTGCAAGGAGTTTGCCCTCCCTCAACATCTGCCTCAAAAAAAAACCAAAAACAAAGCCTGACACAAACTCATAAACTCATACACTGTAACACAAACACACACACACACACACTCTTACTGTGTCATTCAGCGAGACCTGGATTAATGGCACCCAAAGGAACCTTCAGCAATGGAGGGAACATCCTGTCACTGTCACGGATGGTACAGCAAATAATCAGTTTATTGAGTAAAATAATAATTATAATAATAATAGCGAACACTTCCTCAGTCAAAGGGGAGACAGACGTGAGGACTGTGTCTAGTCCACTACCCAGGAACTGACACTGAACCACCATAGGTATGATAGTACTGAGTCTCAGAACACACAGCACTGACCCTGGATAGGAATCAGAATGCTAAGACTAGCACAAGAGCATACCCAGACAGTCCTACGAGAATGAATGTCAGCTAGAGGATTTGGGTAGCCCAAAAATGAGTAATACCCAGCGGAGGCACAGAGCGTAGGATAACCAGCAGATACCAGGGCAGTATACTGATAGCACTACTCGAGGCAGCAGAGTGAGTGCTTGGATTGAGGCAGCCAGATAGGAGTGCACAGAGCTGAGACAAAGGATAGAGGCTAAGCTGCAATTTACTGACCTGGAGGCAAGTGGGAAGCACAGAGCGTAGGTAGTACCGCAAGAGCTTAAGCAAGGCAGCTGGTAGGTAGCGCACCAAGCGGGGGCAACAGAGACTGAACTGCACTTACTGAGTGAAGGCAACCTGCAAAGCTGCCATCTTGGTAGCTAAGCAGCAGAGTAATGGAGCGCTCCCTTGGATCTGCCCAGTGGTGGTCAGACAGGAGCGAGGGACAACATGGAGTGTCAGTCAGACAGGCCACAGTCAGGAGCCGGATTGGGTAGTCAGCCACAGCTAGGGTCAGCATGGAGCGGGTAGTCGGACAAGCCAGAGTCACACACGGATCAGGAAGTCAGCCACAGCCAAGAACACAACTGGAGCGAGTAGTCAGACAAGCCAAGGATTGAACACCAATAGACAACGTAAGCCAAGCAAGGGTCAGAGGAACAAATTGGATGTGCACAGGAACACCACGAAACAGCGACTAAGCCCAGTTCACGCCCAGCATATAAAGCTGTTGTACGAAGGCGGAGCCTGATCGGCCAACTAACAGGAAGCTACAAAATAGCGAGTACGACATCAGAGACGTGTGCCCGCAGGCAGCTCTGGCAAGCAGCATGCAGCATACTCAGGTCACCAGACTATACAACAGGAAAGCAATCACGGCACCGTGATAGTCACTTAAGGGATTCATGTATTTCTAATTGGCTGTGCAAGATGGAGTACAGGCAGCAAGCAGGTACACCGTTAACCCATTGAGTGCCAGAGGCTTACACAATGCATTGTGTTTTGTGAGCAATGCATTTCGTACCCCTCTAGCATTCAAGAAGTTATGGATGCACTGTATTATGTGTTCTACAACAATATCAACACCCTCTTCATGTTCTTGCAAAAATAACACACAACTTACATCTCTCATCCTCTCACTCACTCAATCCACAATGCTCTTTTGCCAATACAACTGCTCCTTCCAATTATGTGTCTGTCTTTCCCTATCATTGCTTCAATCCACCATCAGTCACTTGGTCTATCGGCCCAGTGGCATTTCCTCTTAACCATTTCAATGCCAGAGGCCTACACAGTGCTGCTCCCCTTTACTACACCTCTCCTTCAGTTACTGTCCTGGCCCCTGCTCCCTCTTCATGCTGAGATCTGGGCCACACTTGACATCCTCATGTCTACTGTTCCCCGTGCTCCATGCTTCGAGGTTCTGATTATGCTACAATGTCTCACAGCACATTTTTACACATATATTTTATACATCTATATAGGGAAGAGCTTCTAATCTTTTATGACTGAACATACCACTAACATGCAATGTAGAACTTTCATGACACCTTTCACATTTTATAGATAACTAGCAGTGTGGGACAGCATTGCCCATCTGTTTCTTTGTTTTTTTAACCAATGTGTAACCCTGGCAAAGGGGGTAGGCAACACATTTCAATGCATTGCCTACCCCTCTGGCACTCTAAGGGATAATGTGAGGCTCTGTGACACATTAACCTTTTGAGTGCCAGAGGGGTATGCAATGTATTGCAATGTGCTATGTACCCCTCTGCCAATCAAGCTGTTAAGAATTGCTTTAAAAACAAACAAACAGATGGACAACACCATCCCACACTGCTATAGTATACACACACGCATATATATATATATATATATATATATATATATATATATATATATATATATATATATATATATCTATATATATTTATATAGGCAGCCCAGGGAGCAGCCGTTGTCAGCCAGCCACAAACACAACTTCTTGTCCTCTAGCACCTGACCCACTGGAGCCTACCTTGCAGTAAACCCTTGTGTTGTTTTGTTGATGTGTATCTTGTTTATTATATCAACTTAGCAGTCTGATACCTCTTTGTGAGGATTCTCCTTCACAGAGTTTAAACAGGCAGCAGGCGCTCCAACTTATCATAACAGACAGTTGGTTTCAAAGCAGATAGATGTTGAACATTAGGGTGCTTCATTGGAAATGTTGTTTTTTTTCCTTTCTCAACAGGGTAATATAGCATGGGCTGAACTTGATGGAAGCATGTCTTTTTTCATCAACTATATTGCTATGTTACTATGTTATACATTTTTTGTTATAATGATTCACTAGTGTTTCTTTTTCCTTTTTGGAGATGATAATCTATATATTATATATATGTATATATATATATATACTTTGTGGATTAGGGATATATGTGCCCTCTGTAATCAATGATTTTATTTGTCTCTTCATAAACAATTTTTATTTTCATTATTGGTGCTTTTGTTTTAGATTCAGCATATTAATTGCTTATATTATGTCATGACATATAATTGTCAGGCACTTCAGACATGTATATATATATATATATATATATATATATATATATATATATATATATTAGCAGTGTGGGATGGCGTTGCCCGTCTGTTTCTTTTGTTTGCTATTGTTGTCCAGTTCATGAAGTTGTGAAGTAACTTATTTTTATATGATGTATTTTTCTTGTGTCAATCACAACACTTACATTTAAATTATTCATGAAAATTAACTTGAAGCGGTAAATATTTAACCCTTTGAGTGCCAGAGGTGTACGCAACACTTTACAATGCATTACATACCCCCATGGCACTCAAAGGGTTAACTCCTGTGATAATAGGACAATAGAGTTGAGTGCATTTTGTTTGCAACCATGGTAGGGCCAAGCAAGCACAGCAGGATGCGTCAGGACATGGCTAGCAGGAAGAACTCTATGTGATGTTGAGCCTCTTCGATGTAAGGGATAACATGTTCGACACAACATCACCATGTTTAGAGGCACCTGGCCCTATGAACTGATCGCATTGAGCTGATGAGAGCTTCTGGTGGTGAGTTCCAGTCCCCTAGCAATTGTCATGTGTCGCCGTTTACCGAGGTCAAGATTGTGGCCGAAATAATTACCCTTCCTTGCTTCTGATGGTGGAACAGATATGAATAGTGTGGAAAGGTTCAGTGTTGCAGCCACTAAACCTTTGAATGGAGGAGGGGTAGGCAATGCATTGCTCCGCAATGTGTTGTCTAAACCTCTGCCATTCACAGGGTTAAGTCACATGATTGTGTTATGTATATTTTAATAAAGTGTTTTTTTTAAGACATGCATAGTGAGGTAATGTGTGTGGTGTCAGAGCAGCATCAGTTGGCAATGTTTTTTTGTTTGGAAGAGGGGAAGTTGTGGGTGGGCCAAGTTTATGCAGACATTTTGACAATTGTGGCCACGATCCCCTGCATATTGGAAACAGGAAGTGAGGAGGAGACCAGCACATATGGAGAATTTGTGGTCATGTGAACACATTCTTTTTTATAGTACCAAAGAGTATCTGCCAATTACAAATATTTATGACAATATAACTATCATTAAAGCATGAGCACACTTGTTTGTTTCTCCTGTGTCTTGTTTTGTTTGTTGTAAATAAGAGTTCCAAATCTGGTCTGTTACACTATTGATACTTGAAATGTAATCCAGTATCAGTACATTCTGCCAGTTTGTCTTTATTGCTCCTAGCATATGAAAGGATGGATGTTATGAATTTATTGAGAGTAGAATGTGATCTGGGATTGTGGATTGATTATGCTGCTTATAAATGAAGCATCCATTTCATTAATTTAGGCAAATTACAAATGTCTTCACTGGTAAATATATTTCTCAGAATGATTCTTGTTTATCAGTAGTTTGTTAACTTTTTATAATCAAGTATACCGATTGTTTTCTGTTAGTGGAGAAGTGGAATCTTGAGCTAGCATTTAATAATGTATGTTATCCAATTTTGACTTTACTTTTATTCTAATATAATCCTCAGCACTGTGATTTGTCACATTATAGAAATTATTGGAGGGTTTAGCTGCAGTTTTGACATTACATTTTAGTCCCTTTACAGGAACAATAACCTTTAATTTTGACCTTACATTTTTGCAAATGCAGAATTTATAAAGACAAATTGCCTATACTTTTTATTATTTTTTTACCATAATGTTTTTTTTTTTTTTTTATTTTATGTCCCTAAAGAGAGATATTTGATTTTTTGTTCCAGAAAGCATTCTGAGTGGGGATATGAAAGTGGACAGAGTGAAAAATGTTAAAAAAAACACAGTGAAACAATGTAGAAAAGCTTGCTTCTACAGCATATAGATCATTCGGTACTGTAGGGAGACTTGCAATGTTGTATAAATATCTACAGCTTGAATTTCTGAATCCAGGGAGTTTTCTGTCTTTGAAAGTGAAAGAAAATATATTTATACAATGTTGCAAAACTCTTCAGTAGTGATTGATTTTTATGCTGTTGCGGCAGGCTGGTTTACATTGTTTTCACTGTGTATTTTATATTGTGTCTTTTTATATTGTTGAAGTCTGCTGGCACAGGCCTACTCAGAATGCTTTGTGAAAAAGAAATTCTGATAGCTTTCTGTCAGGAACCAAAACAAAAAGGTGGAGAGGATAAAAAGGTATAGGCAATTCGATTTACATATTCTTCTCCTGCAGAATATTTAAAGTCAAAAGTTACCCTTTTTCATAGCCTGAGATAAAAAGTTACCCTTTTTTTGAGTTTGTTAAAAACTCAAGTGTGATATAAAAAATAAAATAAATGAATACAATTAGGATAAAAACTAATTACCAAACAATGAGAAAAATAAAACCAAAAAAATGAAGCTAATGAGCAATGTTCTTCATGGATTATACATATGCACGAAAAATAGTGCCTAGAGGCATCAGGAGCTCGAGATGTAACAATCAGTACCTGGGAAGTCAGGCGCTCCAGAAATTGTAAACTGGTATGTTGTCAATGCAGCGGATTGAATTAGATTAAGAAATAAAATAAGTGGAGCACTTGCTAATGAGTCTGCCGCACTCAATGGTCAGCCATACTCCCCTTGAATGGGGCTTTTAACCCAATGAATGCTAGAGAAGTATCCAATGTATTGATTTGCAATGCATTGAAGAAATCTTTAACAGGCAAGGGGTTAAAAACCTCATTTAAATTAATTGGAATTTGGGGAATTTCATCAGCCCCAGTGGTAGATTTTCTATCAGTGGCTCTCTGAGATCAAAAGCAACTTGAAGTAAAGATACAATTGGAAGATCAAGGTATAATAAAATCTAACAATTTATTTCCCTTATATCCCTACGCGTTTCATGAAACTCGTTCACTTCATCAGTGAGCTATTGACAGAGAATCTGGATTGCAGAGAATACCAGACAGTCATACTGTCAGCATGAATCAAGACAAAGTGTACCATCAGTGAGACGTTCTTGGAATCTGGATATCCTCAGTTTGTCCCTGACGGCCCATGGGCTAGATTCTATTGCAGGTGATAAATGTTAACACCCGTTTTATCAAACATTTTCCTATTGAAGTCTATGGGGAAACCTGGAGATAAACGCAGTGATAAAATTAGCACATGCAATAGAATCCAGCCCCATGTCTTTTAACTGCAGTCCTGACTTACAAAAAACTGACTTGTAAGCATATTCACTTTTGATTTGAACATCTTTTCATTTTGTACTATCTATAGGAGCACGGTAAGTTCTTATTATTATTTTTGCTATGCAATTATATTTATTATTACATGCCGTCATGCGGTGGGGGGGGGGGGTGATTCAATGATATGTATTATTCCAGTTGACTGTGGCAGTTAATGCAATGACACAGTCATGTAAAAAAGAAAGTACATCCTCTTTGAATTCTATGGTTTTACTTATCAGGACATAATAATTATCATCTGCTCCTTAGCAGGTCTAAAAATTAGGTAAATACAACCTCAGAAGAACAACAAAACATGACATATTACACCATGTCTTGGTTTATTTAACAAAAATAAAGCCAAAATGGAGAAGCCATGTGTGAAAAATTAAGTACACCCTTACTGCTTCCATAGGAATTAAGATGCTAAGTAGCAGACTGGTGCTGCTAATCAAATGCCCTTGATTAATTGATCATCAGCAAGTGTGACGACCTCTATAAAAGCCAAGGTTTTAGCAGTTTGCTAGTCTGGAGCATTCAGGTGTGTGTTAACACAGTGCCAAGGAAGAAAGACATCAACAATGATCTTAGAGAAGCAATTGTTGCTGCCCATCTATCTGGGAAGGGTTATAAGGCCATTTCCAAACAATTTAAAGTCTATCATTCTACAGTGAGAAAGATTATTCAAAAGTGGAAAACATTCAAGACAGCTGCCAATCTTCCCAGGAGTGGACGTCACAGCAAACTCACCCCAAGGTCAGACCGTGCAATGCTCAGAGAAATTGCAAGAAACCCAAGAGCTACATCTCAGACTCTAACCACAGCTAGCATGTTAAATGTTAAAGTTCATGACAGTACAATTAGAAAAAGACTGAACAAGTATGGTTTGTTTGGAATGGTTGCCAGGAGAAAGCCTCTTCTGTCTAAAAAGAAGAACATGGCAGCATGGCTTAGGTTTGCAAAGTTGCATGTGAACAAACCACAATGTCCTTTGGACAGACAAGACCAATGTGGAGATGTTTGACCATAATTCACAGCACCACGTATGGCAAAAAAACAAAACAGTGTATCAGCACAAACACCTCATACCAACTTTCAAGCACAGTGGTGGAGGGGTGATGATTTGGGCTTGTTTTGCAGCCACAGGACCTGGGAACCTTGAAGTCATTGAGTGGACCATGAACTCCTTTGTATACCAAAGTATTCTATAGTCAAATGTGAGGCCATCTGTCCGACAGCTAAAGCTTGGCCGCAATTGTCTCATGCAACAGGACAATGATCCCAAGCACACCAGCAAATCTACAACAGAATGGCTGAAAAAGAAAAGAATCAAGGTGTTGCAATGGCCCAGTCAAAGTAAAGACCTCAACCCAATTGAAATGCTGTGGAGGAACCTTAAGAGAGCTGTGCATAAACAAATGCCTGCAAACCTCAATGAACTAAAGCAACACTGTAAAGAGGAGTAGGCCAAAATTCCTCCACAACCACGTGAGAGACTGATAAAGTCATACAGAAAATTATTATTTCAAGTTATTGCTGCTAAAGGTTGTTGTACAAGCTATTGAATCATAAGGTGTACTTAGTTTTTCACACATGGCTTGAGGTTGTATTTACCTAATTTTTAGACCTGCTATGGAACAGATGATTGTTATTATGTCCCAATATGTAAAACCATAGAATTCAAAGAGGGTATACTATATCTTTCACATGAATGTATGTATTATCACATGGCTCTGATAATATAAAAAGAGTCTTCTGGGACTATGCAATTATATGCATTATTACAGGGGGTCTCTGGGGGTGTGTGCAATTATATGCATTATTACACGGGTCCCTGGGGGCTATGCGATGATATGCATTATTACAGTGATTTGGGGAGATTATGCAGTGAAATGTATTATTACCGAGGTCTGTAATATGTATTATTACAGGGGGTCTTTGAGGGTTAGTAATTACAGGGGTCTTTTGGGGTCAATACAATTATATATTTCATTACAAGCATCTGTGGAGCTGTGCAATTATATGTAATATTACAGGGATCTGTTGTGTACTGTAAAAATGATACATATTATTACAGAGGACTGTGGTTATGATAACAATTATGTATTGTAACAGGGGTCTATTGGCTATGTGGAATATGTTTATTACATGGATCTGTGGGGTGCTGTGGAATTGTATATCTTACCACAGGTGTTTGGATGCTGCGGAATGAAATCTCATATTAAAGGGGACTGTGTTATGCCATATAATGATTTGCTTTATTGCAGGGGTCTGTGGGATGTTGTAGAATGATGAGCATAATTTCAGGTGCTTGTGGATGTGTTGTACAATGTGTTTTATGTAAAAATAACATTGAAAAATGTGGCCCTTAAATCATAACAGGTTCTACATATTCACATATGAAGGCCCTTAAATTTTGATATTCATAAATGCATTTGATGTTTTGAAAAGTTCTCAAACAAAAAATTATAGTACCTGCTGTATTGTTGGTCTTGTCCCTTGACTTCACAGACAAGCATACTTTTTCCTCAAAAAAATTCTGAGAAACCCAGAGTCCTTCTTTTAGTTTTTTTTGTTTAATTATGCACCACCAAGATTAATTGTTTAATTATGCCCCACCAAGATTAAAGTTTAACGTCTGCCACTGACTTTAGATCAGTCTTTTCATACAGAGATTTTTTTTTAACATAGGGCCCAAACTCTTCATGGCACACTAAGTGGTGTTCAGGGCACCCTGGTTGTGAACCGCTTATCTACATTTAATACATGTCATTAATCTCTCGGGTTTCTAGATATGTGGGGGAAGGGATGGATACATTTCAGTAGGGCAAAATCTTTAAAGTGTGATGGATCTTCTCAGATGATAAAACATTTAAAAAAGATCCAAGCAGCTACAAAGAAGCATAATAGCCTTGAATTAAAGTACATGTTTATTTAAAAATTCATACAATAGCGATATCAAGGAACAGAGCAATATTTTTCTTTAGAAAAAAGATCTGATTAAAATTAACTTTTTATGAAGATAGTCTTTTGACAATAGTAGACAGTAGTTCAAATCCTATATTATAATTTGCTAGGATGTTTGTCAGAAGCCGTCATGTGCATTAGAGACTGTTGTTGTACGCTGCAGTCATGCGCAGTAGAGACTGCCTGCTCTGCAGTCATGCGCAGTATTGATTGGCCGAATGCGCCATGGCTGATATGGAGCAGGGTGCTCTGAATTCAGACCGGAGTCCTCTCTGCACACCTTCCTGGGACCACCAGTGAGAAGAGAGGCTCCAGCCACCAGCCGAGGTTGCTGGGTGTCACTGTGGCCCGTGTACACAGGCTGTAAAACTAGTACTACATAAACCCTAGCATATACTCACAAAAGATCTTAATATACATAAGTTACTAGGAGATGATAATATTTTGCAGTAACAGTCCTTTTGGTTTCTCTAGTGCTGCATTGTGAAGCCCAGCTGGTCATCTACACCAGGTCTGTCCAAGTTCAGTTCTCAAGGGCCACCAACAGGCCAGGATGTAAGAATTTCCCTGATTAAGTACAGGTGATTTAATCAGGGGCTTATTATTTTTGACTGACTCATCTGTGCTTAATCAGGTAAATTCCTAATTCCTGGCATTTTGGTGAGCCTTCAGGACTGAACTTGCGCAGATCTGATCTAGACAGATGATTTGTGGGTCAGAAAACTGATCCCAGTGACTGTCTTTAACACAGTCTTCATACTAGCCGTGAGTGTTCATTTTCAGAACCCCAAAATGGCTAAGGAAGGACAGTCCCTGGCTTTTGACTGAGTCTGCTTTTATGAGAGCAGACATTGTAGAACATGATGGTTGCCTTTTAATCACAAATCAGTTAATCAGTGACCCAATGAGGTTGATGTACCAAACAGATTTGGAGTAACTGCTGAGTAAACCTACTGCACCATAGAGAAAAATAAAATTTTGAAACATTCCCATTGCTTTAAATTGACTTTTAACCCCTTAAATTCTAGAGAGGTCTCCAACTCATTCAGAATCAACACATCAGAGATCTTTCTAGCATTCAAGAGGTTAAAAGACCCATTTTCTTAATGGGCATTTTTATTCCGCCATGGGTGCAGTTGGTTTACAGAATTGTTCCAGTTCTTCAATATTTTTTATCAAATTATTTATTTTCAACCAAGGATATCCCTAAAACCACTGAGTATTGTAAATTTATTAATCTAAGGATATCCCTAAATCCACTGAGTATTGTAAATTTATTAATCTAAGGATATCCCTAAAACCACTGAGTATTGTAAATGTATTAATCTAAGGATATCCCTAAATCCACTGAATATTGTAAATTTATTAATCTAAGGCTATCCCTAAAACCACTGAGTATTGTAAATGTATTAATCTAAGGATATCCCTAAAACCACTGAGTATTGTAAATTTATTAATCTAAGGCTATCCCTAAAACCACTGAGTATTGTAAATTTATTAATCTAAGGATATCCCTAAATCCACTGAGTACTGTAAATTTATTAATCTAAGACTATCCCTAAAACCACTGAGTATTGTAAATTTATTAATCTAACAAAACATTTGTATCTCAAATCAATTCAATTGGAAAGACTTTGTAGAAGTCAGAACATTCTTGAAACAGATTTTTTAATGTCTGTTGAATGTCTTCTGAATCCTGTTTCATACTAGTATTGTTTAGTATAGACTTATGTTTTTGTAAGCTCCAGTAAGATATTGCTTGTGGATCACTTGGTTGGCCCCTCTGGCAATTATTTTGAAAGGCGATGATAGACATTCCAGGAAATAACGTGCTGCTGGGCATGACTTGAGGTGACAAGAAGGGGGAGCTATGTTAACTCTATAACAACTAGAAGGGCTTGCATGGCTGAGTTCTGATAACAAGCACGGTCCTGCAGCATGGAGTGAAATTAACCCAGTGTATGCTTGAATGCCTTTAACCCTTTGAGTGCTAGAGTGGTATGCAAAGCATTGCAGAGCAATGCTTTGTGTACCTGTCTGGTGCTCAAAGGGTTAATGCATTGCAAAGAAATGGGTTGAGACATCTCAGTATGCATGGGGTTAAAATCTAGTTATATGTAGACCTGGATATTAAAAAGAAAAGCACCATCATTCAGTTTCAGTAAGAACTGTTATGCCTCAGCAACATGCTGGAATTTGTGAGCAGACCGTATTCCTGCTGTGCTGTGTTAAGATTAAGGAAATTGTGAGAAATGTCAAATGCAGAATTACAATGTTTTTTTTAAACTCTTTGAGTGCCATAGAAGTATCCCTTGCAATGTGTTGGATACCTCTGTCACAATCAAAGGGTTAAAAGAGATTTGTAATGCATTGGGCACCCCCTGTCACTCAAAGTGTTAATAGACATTTTGGGCATCTGTAGTAACTTTCGAATGACTTTGTTTCTCAACTCAGTACAAAGTACCACAATTCAGAGAAAGTTCTTGAAGTCTGGCATTCCAAATATTTGGTGATATATATTTATTACTCTATCTACAAATGTTAAAATATAGTAAGATTAAACATAATAGTAGCATATAATGTTCAGCGATACTGGAGCAAACCAAGTGCTCCACAGAGGGCACATAAAAAAATCACATTAGTAACATAGTAACATAGTTGACGAGGCTGTAAAAAGACATGTGCCCCCATCAAGTCCAGCCCAAGCCAAATCACCCCTGTTGATACAGAGGAAGGCAAAAAAAACTTTAAGCTGTTTCCAATAAAGCCCCAAGTGGGTAAAACAATTCCTTTCTGACTCCACTGGTTTAAATTGTTTTGTTTTTTTTTTACTTTTGAATGCTAAAGTTGTCTACAGTGCATTGCTTTCCAATGGGGTGGAGATCTTTGTAGTAAGGTTAGGTATAACTTTTCACTTCAGAAGTGAAATTTGAAAAGCAGCACTTCCTGTCATGCAGAAAGATTCCTGTGAAAACTGGTTTTCCCATTTTCTTCCATCTTTCATATTATTTCATGTTCTTCTAGGCTTTTTGTCTGAAAATCTTTCTTTTTTACTTTTACCATTAAATGAATGTAAAAAAACATTGACCATAACTTTGCTCTGGTTGTTACTGTCAGTGTCTGATGCAGCAGTTGGTCTCACTGTTAAATAATCCTCCACTATGGCAACAAAACTAGAATGCATCTATTCATCATCTTTATCATTGGTGGTGAAATGCTAAACTTGTCTACAATGCATTGCTTTCCAATACGGAGGAGACCTTTGTAGTAAGGTTAGATATAACTTTTCACCTCAAAAGTGAAATGTGAAAAGCAGCACTTACTGTTATGCAGAAAGATTCCTGTGAAAAGTGGTTTTGCCATTTTCTTCCATCTTTTCCATTGCATTGATATCACTGATAATAATGTATCCCCCCACATGGAGAGTTTCCCCATGTATTCCAGCTGTGCTGGCATAAAAGGGATATCAGTTTTCTCTATGTTATCAATCTGTGCTTGGGATAGAGAGAGAAAGCAGCTGAATTTTGATGCTAGAGGTCAAAAAAAGGGAGCTGGCATTGCTTAATAGGAGTATTGATGGTAGTCAGTTCTGGGGGAGTGTGAAAGGAGAAAAGACATTTAACAATAAAGCAAAACATCTGATCTAAAGAAACATCAACAATTCTTGTGTTGGTGTTGTCCAAAAATGGCAACTACACCACAAATGTGGTTTTCAAAGCTTTTTTCAAAATCAAGAATGTTTTTTAAGTGATGGTACACCTTTGATATCTGTATTCCTGCCTGCAAATGTAGATGGGCTTGCAATAGATCTGTCAATCTCAGATTGATGTGTTAGGTCCATAACCCTAAATAAATAAAGGATCAGCAATAGTAAACAGAAAATAATAAATTAGATAAAAAAATAAAATTCCCTAAGGTATACTTCAAACTGGTGAGGATCACTTTTCTTAAGTCATATACTGCACCGGCCACTTTGCATAGGCCTCTGATGGATCTGACATTATGCTGAGATGATAGATATCAAAGTATTTTTATCTTTCATTTATACAGCTCTTGTATTGTAGCTACCCTCTTGTACACTAGTGGCATGTATAGTGCACGGGCAAAATTTTTTATTTAATTTAAATTTGTCAGAATTTTTTTTTCTAAATCAGATGATCCTAATTTCGGACCAGACCTATTCGATTCGAACGAAATTCTGATCCATTCTGAATTATTCAGCTGAATTTAACATGGGTTAAATAATAGCAGTGCTCCTCCGTGCACGCTGCTATCATTCTTTCCAGACAGGGTGTGCATTTAGAAAAAAATCCATCCCAAAAACAGACATTGCCAGTCTGTGCATGCCACTTCTACTCCAGCATTGGATGCCAGTCACAATCCAAATTGCACGTGTTCGAACATCGACAACCCATGCCTGTCACATTCAGTTTAGCATATGATCGAACATCGAAAACCCATGCCAGTCATTCAATTTAGCACATGGTCGAACATCGACAACCCATGCCTGTCATTCAATTTAGCATATGCTCGAACATCGAAAACCCATGCCTGTCACATTCTACTCAACATAATTGGTCTACTCGAACATCAACAAATTATACATATGACATTCTATGTTATTACATGGGTAAAGGTTAAGGTTTCATTTTCTGGTACCAGCCTCCTACCCTACTGTCCCTCTTTGGTACCCAAATTCCTCTCTCTCTTTTTCCTACCCTGATTTCCTCTCATATAAGATAAGTCTATGTGTATATACATTAGTGTTTTATACTAAGTCAAGAATAAACATCAATGTTTGTTTAAACTGCAGTATGTGTGTCTAAACTAATTTGTGTATTGAAAATACATTAATCTTGGGCTAAATCATCAACTCACTTACCCAAAGAGTTTTCAATAGGTTATGAAGTTAACTACAAAGTGACCAGTCACACCACTAGCAACACATATATGTGATCTTGTATATCCATCTCCCTTTACCACTTTAGGCTGTAATCTTTCAAACACAAACCCCACTTTTTAGTGTTTCATTCTCCTAAGCAATCTTCATGCTGTATTGTCCAAACCCTTAGCTGCTTTCACCCTTTGAGTGCCAGAGCGGTATCCAACACACTGGTTTTCAATGCGTTGGATAACTCTCTGATACTCAAAGAGTTAATTAATTTGTTCACATACACCAAGGGCTGGCAAGAGTTCAACTAATAGGTCGACAACCATGCCCCATGCACCACTAATTCAAAATACATTTCCCCCATATGTCTGTCACAGTCTAACCATCATAGTTTGTTGAACATAACCAAGCCGTCCGACCCCGCCTACCCTGCACAGCTTGTCAAACAAACCATCTTGTCACTTCCTGCCCCTGCTTAGTGTGTGACATCATATCGTATCTTCCTCAAATCATATTGGATAGATTGAGATGGTATCGCCCATTCCAGCTCCCGCTTTTGAATACTATTGGCCCAAGTTTCAAACTCTTAGGATTCACATTACTGGTTGGCCAGGTGCCTTACTAGCAATGCAAAAAAAGTTAAAGATGACTCTATGACCTGGAAAAAAAGGTGGGGAATACCCCAAACAAGAACCAGTCCCCAACAGACAGCCATTTTAGAGAGCAGCAGCCACCATTTTGCAAGAAAGAAGAGCAGCAATGGCAAGAGGATGAGAAATACCCTTCAGCATGGAGGAGAATTAGGCACTAGTGGGGGTACTGCAGGGTTGTTATTCCCAGCTCTTTGGCCCATTGGCAGCTTCCACTGCAGTAGTGGATAGGAGCAAAATGTGGGATACTGTGGTGGAAGCTGTCAATGAGGTGGCAGTGTCCCCACACACATCAATCAGGTGGAGTAAGCAGGTATACGACATTAGAAGGCAGGTGTTGCAGAAAAGGGCGAGGATGGAGATAGCACGGTCACCTGGGGCCTCCAGTAGACCTGTTCTATTTCGTCATTATGAACAGGTCATGGATGGCCTCATTGAAGCATCTGAGGCAGAAGCTGCTCCTGCTTCAGGTGGTGATGAGGCTGTTGCTGGACCATCACATGCTGGACCAGCTCCCATCACCCCTGTAGCAGGACCAGTGAAATCCTCAGATGCTGAAGATGACCGTGCTCCTGCATCTTCCCCTGCCCCTATAGCACCTGTCTTCCGTGTCTACGTGTCCGTTCCTGTTCCTGTTGATGTACGTGCCCATTCTCCATCAGCTGGAGGGAGCGACTCTTCCTCTGGTCTCGTGATATGCACCAGTTCCGAGAGGAACAGTGGCAGTGATACCCACTCCCTGCATGCCTCAGAGTTGGTACTATAGCACTAGAATTCTCCGCAGCTGAGGAGTCAGATCATGCTGGCGTGTTTTCTGGTAAGTAATTGTATTCTGATGCATGTGTTCATGTAATATTGTTAACCCTTTGAGTGCCAGATGAGTACGCAAAGTATTACATGTGTTGTGTAACCCGCTGGCACTCAGAGGGTTAAATATCTACCACTGAGCAGATAGGTGTGCAATGTATGGTAAAGCACTGCATATCACACATATCTGCTCTGTGTAACTTAATCCTTTGTAATGCAATGTCCACGTGTGTACTGTAATATAGTACTTTGTTATGCAATGTCCAAGCGTGTGCGTACTGTTAAGTAGTACTTTGTTATGCAATGTCCGTGTGTGTGTGTAATGTAATTTAGTACAGTTTGTTATGCAATGTCCATGCGTGTGTGTAATGTAATGTAGTACTTTGTTATGCAATGTCCATGCATGTGTGCACTGTAACGTGGTGTTCTCTTCTCATTACAGATGAACCTGATGGAGTACCTAGCTCTGGCAGGGAGGGGGAAGAAGAAATTATACCCTCGGTCTGGAGCCAGTCACTGCCATTGCTCCTGCCAGTGTGAAGGAAGAGATGGCTGCTGGTAAGTTGTTTCTAAGATGTCTCCCTCATGTACAAATGTGTTTTTAGTCATGTTAAATTGTTCCATATGTGTATTAGCAACCCCAGCTTGCTTTAGCCATATCTACTTTATATAACTATTGCATTGCCACAGGGGTGAGCAGCAGCGCATTGCTAAGCTATGCTTTGCTCACCCTTCTGGCACTCCAAGGCAGGGCCAGACTGGCCTACTGGGATACCGGGAAATTTCCTGGTAGGCCATCTGCACTGGACTTCCATGGGGCTGCTTCAAAATCAAGAAGCAATCCACGGCCACGGTCCTGTCACCTTGCGGTGGCGTGTTGCTTCTTGATTGCAGTAGTGCTGGCCGTGGCCATAAGGTGACAGCACAGCGTCCGGGAGATTTGAAGGGCCCCACAACATGCTGAGGTCTGATCCTTCTTCGGCACAGACTTGTAGCAGCTGAGCTCTCTCGTCTGATCTTTAGTAATGTCGAACGCTGGGAGATGACATCATCTCCCAGCACTCTGCATTACTGAAGAGAAGACCATGCGGGAGCAACAGCAGTAAAGAGGCCTGTGCAGAAGAAGGCACAGACCTCTCATGCCACACCGCTGGACCACAAGGGAGGTAGGAAATGGACACGGGGGCAATGTGGAGATTGTGGGGCAATGTGGAGATTTTGGCAATGTGGAGATTGGGGGGGCAATGTGGAGACTGAGGGCAATATGAAGATGGGGGGCAATATGGAGACTGAGGGGCAATGTGGAGATTGGGGGGCAATGTGGAGAATGAGGGCAATGTGGAGACTGAGGAGCAATGTGGAGACTGAGGGAAATGTGGAGATTGGGGGGCAATGTGGAGAATGAGGGGAAATGTGGAGACTGAGGGCAATATGGAGGTCACCCAGCGACATCAGATGCAGTGTGAAGAAGAGAACTGTGTTTGCGCACCGGGTCGGTCGCACCACAATGATATGGAGCTGGTAAGCAATTTTTTCAAGGGCTGGTTTTTATTCCCATTCTGGCCCTGCTCCAAGGGTTAAATATCCCACTAATGCACATATGGAGTACATGTAAGAAATATTTGTCATGCTCCTGCCATTCACATGATGACATTGTAGGCATGATGGACACAAGCTAATGCACCATGGTGGATGTCTCAGTATGTTGAAGCCCTGCCATGCATAACAGTTATGCTTTGTAGGCCAAATTTGCATCTATGTTGAGTAAATCCTGATAACTAGGTTAACCCACCTTGGTACAGTTGTTGTGAACCTGAATGCTTAAACAACCGAAGCATTTAATGAAGTCAGTGTTTCTCATCACATGTTAATTCCCTTAATAACCAAAATAGGTCCAGCTGACATGCCGGAGGAGGCGAAGGAGGGGGGGGGGGGCAGGAAGAGGGTGGTGTGCAGGCCCCCTTTGGTGCACCTGGGGACCAACATGTGGAAAGGGCAGGTGAGGATAGTGAATTGTAATATATCCTCCAGCAAAAACATGTACATCCGTTCACTGTCTAATATGTCTTTTGTTGTGTGTTGTTGGTTTATGTTTGTGGAAAGGGTTCTGAGTTTTGTGTTTTTGGTTGTTGTAACCATTTCAATGGCAGAGGGGTACCCAATGCAGTCTCAAAATTGTTGTGCACTCCTCTGGCACTGAAATGGGTTAAGGCTCCATACAATTATCTCACCCTTGTGAAAATGTCCTGTATCTCCTCAGGGTCATCGCTGGCTGTGTCTGGTGAGGAGGATGAGGAACAACCTCTGGGGGTGTCTGCCTATGCTCCTGAGGCTATGGAAGGGGAAGTGCATGGTAAGTAAAATCCTAAATCTGCTGTCCTATGTGTGTTCCATCTGTCTCCCCTTCCCTTACAAAGACCTCAAATTCCCTGTAGTGATCCGTGTTCTTGTCACACATACCTGTGACAGTATTGTGGCATGAACAAATATCATTATGTGATTTTTGTTCATGTCATGATCTTGTCACACACGTAAGCTTGGCTCAGGCCACACAACACACCTACAGTTCCCGTTTGCAGGCTAGCACTAATTGAGTGTTGGTGGATCAATCATAATGACAGTGATGATCCACCTGTGTTCAATCAAGGCTAAGGGCAAACCTGACCTGTCAGTTTGTTCATAGCAGGGGTGGTCAATCCTGTTCTCTGGCCACAACAATGCTACAAGTTTGCTCCCTCCCCTCAAATTAAAGTGGATGTGTCACCTATTTATAACATAGCCTAATTAGTTAGGCTACAGATCAAATACTTCTAAAACATTATTAATTTTTTTTAAAGTTTAATTTGTTGTAAATTTAACTTAGAAAGTCTGTCCCCTACCTACTTCCGCATAGACTGCTCTGCCTCTGCTCTCCACCCTCCTCTGATGGCGGAGGCTTCAGTGTCGAAGCTGGAGCGCTCTCATTGGCTAGATATTGATCTCTGCCAATGAGAACGCTCCAGCTTGCAGACAGAAGCCTCCATCATTGGAGGAGGGTGGAGAGCAGAGGCAGAGTGACGGACTGCTGTTACAGAGCAGGAAACTGCAGTCTATACGGAAGTATGTAGGGGACAGATTTTCAAAGTTAAATTTACAACAAATAAAACTTAAAAATAAAACATGAACAACGTTTTAGAAGTATTCGATATGTAGACTATTTAGGCTATGTTATAAATAGGAGACACATCCACTTTAACACATTTTGTGTGGTGATACTCAGCAATGGTCCTGTTGTATAGGACACACAATCATGTCCTCTAACCACCACAAAAGTGCATGTTGTCAGTTGAACACAAGTGAATGTCAATACAGTGAGCACATTCTGACAACTTGCACTGTTGGTGTGGATAGAGGACATGATTGTGCATCCTAGACAACAGGACCATTGCTGAGAATCACTCTGCTAAATACATCAAACATCTGTGTGCCAGAGAGGTGCTCACTGCTTTCCATTTCTTCTTTCCCCACAGCTGCATCTGCTGGCCAACAACAGCAGCAGCCCCCTTCCAGCCAGGAGTTTGCAGAGGCCCTGGACATCCTATACGGGATCTCAGCTGACATGAGGGGCTTACGGCGTCAGCTGAGAAACGACATGCACCATCAGGGGTCTCTGCTCCATCAGAAGATGGAGCAGAACAGACTGATGCTGGGCCTGCTGACAGTGCATGTCGTGCATCCACGGCCAGCCCCTGCCCCCAGCAGCTCCTCATCAGACAACAGCCTGGCATCATCTGATGCCCTGTCTGCTGCACGTGGTGGTAGGTTTATTATTATTATTATTATTTATATTTGTTATTAAATTTTTCAACTTCAGCATTGTTGTTGTCCATTTATTTCAGATACAAACGGGGGGGAGATACACCAAAGTGTTATGAGGAGGTGACAAAGTGGAGATGACTCTTCCAGTGTGATGAACGATCCTTGCTTCTTCCATCTAGCCAGTGAACCGAGATTTAACCAAGCTGTAAGTTCTTAGTGCATTGGCTCCATGGGATAATCCAGGAATTGGAGAGTTTAGCACACTGGAGAAGTTCCTTACACCTCATCACCATTTGAAAACACCTTAGTGCATAACCCCACTGCTGACCCACTCTTCTGTGTGTGTCTCCAACCCTTGTCAGTCTCCCCCTAGAGATTAGAAAAGGGAAGGAGACAGACACAGATTTGCATGAAAGGAAGCTGACAGAGGAGGAGAGTGGCAGAGGGACAGAAAGGGAAGGAGACGGTTGGACAGAGAGGGAAGGAGGCGGACAGAGGGAATGAATGTAAAAGAGTCAAAGGGAGATGTGTAGACTGACAGGGCTCAATTCAAATGATGGAAACGGCTGTTTTTTCTGCTGACGCATTTTTGGGGTGTTAAAGTTAAGAGGTATTTTCATCCATAGGAAGTAATGAAAACGCCATAAATTGCAATGCATTTGTCTGCGTTAGCTATGAAGATCCTATGAGTGAGTCAAGTTATTGCAGGAAAGTTAAGACCTACTTTTTTCTGTTTTTAGTCCCTTATCGCATCTTCAAACAGCTGATGCCGAAATTGAAAGGAAAATAGAGTAAAAAAAACCCCAGTGGGTGTATTCATATGGGGGCCCTAAGCCCCACATCAATATATCAAAGCACTCTAAAACAATGTCAAATGTTAGTAGAATTAACCCTATGAGTGCCAGTGGGGTATAATCATCCTGCCGACACTCATAGGGTTAACCCAACTAAGTAAAAAAAAAAAAATCACATTACAAGTAACACTTACCATTAATCCTGATGTCCAGCAGAGTCCTCAGTATACCGGTCCTCTTCTGTCCTTCTTTCTTCTCTTCTATCTTCTCCTCTTTCTTCTCTTCTATTTTCTCCTCTTTCTTCTCTTCTGTCTTCTTTCCTCTTACTGTAAAAAACCTCACAGAAAACTATAAGTACAATGCATGAATATCAGGCACACTAATATATACTTTAACCCTACTGAGTCCCAGAGAGGTATGCAACACAATGCTTTGCAATGTGTTATGTAACCCTCTGGCATTCAAGGAGTTAAACTATGTATTAGTGTGCAAGATATTGCATTGAACTTATACTTTTCTGGGTAGTTTTTACAGCAAGAAGACAGAAGGTACAAGACAGTAGAGAAGACAGAAGGAGACAGACAGTGGATGACAGGTTAAGTGTAACACTGAGTAGTTCACGATCAGTGCTTGACAGTATGTCAGCCACCAATCATCAGCTTTTTTCCTTTGAAGTTCCCAATACTACCACTATTTAGTGGCGTTGAAAATTATTCAAATTACTTAAATTTTTAATATTTTACACAGGGACAAAGGTGACTGTCCCTTGTGGTGGCAATAAGGCACCCTGTATGCCTATACAACTGTCACACTGGCTGATGTGTCACTCTGAAAAAAATTATTAAGACAAATTATTCCAATTTTTTTTAATATTGTCTGTTGCATGTGCCATTTCTGTTGTAGAGGTGAAATACATTATAGCATGATCATCTGTCATTTACCATCTGTAGCAAAGGTAATACATTACACAATATGTATCATGTGTCATTACGTAGATGGATACAGCAGCAACTGAGGAAGACTGGTGTGAGGCAAACTCAGGATGACAGCAGCAACACTGAAGATGTAGCCAGAACTGCAGAACACTGGAGCAGGCAGGACACAGTCCGTAGATGGATACAGCAGTAACTGAGGAAGACTGGTGCGAGGCAGATTCAGGATGACAGCAGCAATATTGGAGATGTAGCCAGAACTGCAGAACACCGGAGCAGGCAGGACTCAGTCCGTAGATGGATATAGCAGCAACTGAGGAAGACTGGTGCGAGGCAGATTCAGGATGACAGCAGCAACACTGGAGATGTAGCCAGAACTGCAGAACACCGTAGCAGGCAGGACTCAGTCCGTAGATGGATACAGCAGTAACTGAGGAAGACTGGTGAGAGCCACACTCAGGATGAGAGCAACATGGATGATTGTAGATGTCTGAAGTCCTCCTTGTTTTTCTAATCTGCATCGAACCTGAGAGCAGGGTAACCGAGCTTTGGCAAGTTGACTTTTAAAAAGAGTCACTTGTTCCATGAGCTGGGGAGCCAGTTGAGAGTGCTGGGGGCTAAGTATATTTCCAGTAACGGAAAATATCTGCTCACTCTGGACAGTGGTTGGGGGGCAAGAAAGCAACTCCTGGGCTACCAGGGACAATGTAGGCCACACAGCCTTCTTGTTATCCCAGAAAGTCAAGGGATCTGTACTTGGGGTCAAAGAAGGTTCCGCAAGGTAAGCCTTAACCTCAAACAAGATGAAGTGCTACTGACGCTGCTACTAATAGGTCCCGGAAGACCACCACACTCCTCCAGCTCATCTTCAGAATCTCCTCCCACTTCCTGTGACTGCATTCTAGTTTTTCTTTGCCTCTCACGCACCCTTGCTATCAATTGTTCCCTCCAGGCAGTGAGGGAATTGGAACAAAATGCCATCTTGCCTTTGATTCGAGGATCGCAAATTGTGGCAAGCATTAACTCGGGACAATTGTCCATGTGCTCTTCCATGCACCGAGCCAGTTCCTTCTTCAGCCTCGTTAGAAGGGCAGCAACATCTGGAAGTATATCACCCTCACCACCAGGCAAGCATTCCCTATGGGAAAGAAAATCGTCCAGTTTTAAGGAGAGGTGCGTGAAGAGTGAAATGACTTCTGCCAGGCTAGTGTTCTCTTTGCTCAAAAGTTACTGCCAATGAAATGGTGACATGACATTGCATGAATGGTCTTTTTCTGCTCCAGGATATGCTTTAGCAAATCTAAGGTGGAGTTCCACCTGGTCCCAACATCTTGTTTTATTCGGTGCTCTGGGAGGTCTGCCTTTTTCTGTTCCTCCCTGAGTAGCTGGCTATCTTTGACACTCCAATGGAAGTGGCCAGAAATTTGTCAGCACAACTCCAGAAGTGCTGACAACCTTCCAGTGTTACTTCCATCCTTTGAGCAGCCTTCACTACTAGATGCAGAACATGCGCTGAGCAGCGCACACCCACAAATCTGCCATTCCGGAGAGCCTTGATCATGTTAGCTGCACCATCAGTAACCACAAACCCCATTTGCACCTTTGTGCCTGCCTGCTCCCCTAGCCACTGCGCCACCATGTTCTGCAGTGCTTTGTGAATGTTATCTGAGGTGTGCTGCTGATCCATTACCTCAGCATGGAGGAGGAAAGAGTGGTGCCCTGCCTGCTTGGCTACTGCACCTGAACTTGTTATTGCTATTGGTGTGTCTTGCAACACATTGGGCTGCCAACAATGTACCATCAATGACAGGAAGCCATGCTGGCCACTCGGAGCACTCCATAAGTCAGTGGTAAAGTGCACTGACTGGCCACCAGCATTTCCTAGCAGTTCCTTCAAAAGACCAACGCACGAATGGTACAGTGAGGGCACTATAGTTCTACTAAATGTGGTGCGGGATGGAATTTTATATCGGGGTGCAACAGCCTCCATAAGTTGATGGAAGGGCTCATTGTCCACCAAATTGAAAGTTGCACCCCCAATGGCTATGAGCTGTGCAATGAGGTGTGTAATTTTCCTGGACTGCTGTCTGCACATCCCCTTGGAATGAAACCCCCCAAAATCTTCCAGTGTGGCCTGTATTGATTTTGGGATGCGCTGTGACTGTCTGCTGCTTTTACTAGGACCAGATGTGGCATGATCTCCCTGCCCTTTTTCCTGCCTACTGGTGGTGAGTGTTACACTGGTAAATGTAGTAGTGCCACCACGTTCTGCACTCATCAACACTGACTTGTGGTAGTGGTTCAGGTGTTGGTTCATCCCAGAGGTTTATAGATGACCCAACACCATCCCACGGCTGACTTCCCTGTCACACAATTTACATTTCGCTAGCCGGCCATCGCCAAGTGTCACAAAATGATTCCATGCTTTGGAGCGATGTATGACTTTGGAAGGTGGTGAAAAAACTGAGGTGACTCTTCACATGCTGGAGCAACCTCACTATGCATTTTTTTCTACATACCTTTACAGGGGTACTAGTAGACCCAAAGATGGCAGCAGGGATGTCGGGACTGGGATTGGAGAAGGATGGGGTAACACTGATGGCAGACACTAGCAGCTACTACCTGCCTAGGAGACTCATTTGGAACTGGAGAGTCAGGTGGTGAGTTTTCATCAATAAAAGACAGAATTGTAGCTGGAGAAACAGGAGAAGTACTATGGGCAGCAGTGGAAAAATGAAGCTCAGGAGAATAATCAAGGTCAGTGGAAAAATCATGCTCAGTGGAAAAATCAAGCTTAGCAGGCCTTGGCCTCTCATATTCTTCTTCTACCTCTTGTAGGTTTGGAGAGGAAGAATTTTGGGGAGAGCTGATGAATTCCCTCTTCTGCCTGGTGGCTACCGGTAAATGGTAAAATATCTCCCTCAATAACCTTTTTTGGAGACGATATGCTCTCAGTGTCAGTGACAGTGGTGGCAGAAGAAATTTTCTCAAAATACTCCAATAATTCAAGTTTGGGCTGCTTACACGGATGTTCGCTGTAAAACTCCCGTGTTGATACTGCCCGCAGTTTCCCACCAGTAGTGTTCATGTTCAACACGCTAGGTGTCTCCAGGTTTATAGAACTGGCTGTAGCAGAGGTGGTGGCGGAACTGGCAGTGGCGATAGTCATTGTGCAGGTGGCTCTGGTGGGATCATCTCGAAACAGCTGATAAGAGACGGGTGATGGTCGCTTCGTGGTCTTAGAGGAGGAACTGGACCTCTCTACCCTGCTAGAGGTAGAACGACCTGCAGTTCTCTTCTTTCTAGTTTTTGGTTTGGACTGTTGCTGATGAGTCTGACTAGTACTACTCAAAGTAATCTTCTTTCCCCGCCTGCTGCTGCTAGCTCTGCTTGAAAGCAACTGCACTATGGTGGTGTTGGTGGTTGCTGGGTCACTGCAGCTGGTACCAGGACGAGGAACATCAGGTTGTTCACTAGGACTCAAATCCATTACGGATAGGTAGGTAGAGAACAATTTTAGTTTTACAACTTTAAAACCTGCCCACACGACAACTGTGACACTGACAGTGTGACTCTGAAGATTATTCAAACAAATCACTTGTATTTTGTATATTTTTAATAAAACCAACACAGGTGACTCTCCCTTGTGGTGGCTTAAAGTCACCCTGTCTGCCTATACAACTGTGACACTGGCAGTGTGATGCTGAATATTATTCAAACAAATAACCTGTGTTATGAATATTTTTAAAAAAACAAACACAGGTGACTCTCCCTTGCGGTGGCTAAAAGGCACCGTGCCTGCCTATACAACTGTGGCACTGGCAGTGTGACTGAAGATTATTCAAACAAATAACTTGTATTATGAATAATTTTAATAAAACAAACACAGGTGACTCTGCCTTGCGGTGGCTTAAAGGCACCCTGCCTGCCTATACAACTTTGACACTGACAGTGTGACTGAAGATTATTCAAACAAATAACTTGTATTATTACTATTTTTACTAAAACAAACACAGAGGACTTTGCCTTGCGGTGGCTAAAAGGCACGCTGCCTGCCTATACAACTGTGACACTGGCAGTGTGACTGAAGATTATTCAAACAAATAACTTGTATAATGACTATTTTTACTAAAACAAACACAGGTGACTCTGCCTTGCGGTGGCTAAAAGGAACCCTGCCTATACAATTGTGACACTGGCAGTGTGACGCTGAAGATTATTCAGACAAATCACTTGTATTTTGTATATTTTTAATCAAACCAACACAGATGACTCTCCCTTGCGATGGCTTAAAGGCACCCTGCCTGCCTATACAACTGTGACACTGGCAGTGTGACGCTGAAGATTATTCAAATAAATAACTTGTATTTAGAATATTTTTAAAAAAACAAACACAGGTGACACTCCCTTGTGGTGGCTAAAAGGCACCCTGTCTGCCTGTACAACTGTGACACTGGCAGTGTGACTGAAGATTATTCAAACAAATAACTTGTATTATGAATAATTTTAATAAAACAAACACAGATGACTGCATTGCAGTGGCTTAAAGGCACCCTGCCTGCCTATACAACTGTGACACTGGCAGTGTGACGCTGAAGATTATTCAAACAATTCACTTGTATTTTGTATATTTTTAATAAAACCAACACAGGTAACTCTCCCTTGCGGTGGCTTAAAGGTACCCTGCCTGCCTATTCAACTGTGACACTAAAAGTGTGACTCTGAAGATTATTCAAACAAATCACTTGTACTTTTTATATTTTTTAGGGAACACAGATGACTCTCCCTTGCGGTGGCGAAAAGGCACCCTGCCTGCCTATACAACTGTCAGACTGGTTGATGTACACTCTGAAAATTATTCGAAGAAATCCCTAATATTTTTTATATTTTGCACAGGAAAAAGCTGACTCGCCCTTGCAGTGGCAATAACTGGCACTAATGCTGGCTGCCTACCTATGCCTAGCCTAATGCTACCTGCCTGCTTACACAACAGTTGGACACTCTCTAATCTCTTCTTCTCTCTCTGAGCTCCAACAACACAATGAGGAAATCAGGCTGTCTGCCTGGATGACTGTGTCATTAGTCCAACCTCCATCATGAAACAAAGAAGGCTATTGGAATACAGACAAAAGAGGGAAGTAGTGCATGAAAAGGAGAATGGAATTGAACTAGAGACATGGAGGGAAAGTTATGGAGGGAAAGTAGTCGAGCGCGCAAAGCAAGTACAAAAACGATCTGACTACGAACAGTCCTGGTCGAAAGCAGTCAAAACTTTCATAAATTTGTCGAATGCTGGTCTAGGGCTACTTGGAGTCGGATAATTTTTGTCAATTGACCCTTGAGTGTCGGATTAGCCGAATGTCTCCGAATTACCCCATTTTCGACGAAATCCGAATGTCTCCAAATCAATTTGCACAAGTCTAAAAATCATTGCTCTGGTTTCCTTCTTGTTTGAGACACAGTACTATGACATCACAATGTGAATATCTAATTGTTTCAGGTACAGAAGTATAATTGCTTTGTTTTCCGTTTTAGTAGAATCACAGTATTCTGACATCACAATGTCAATGCCTATTCACTTCAGATAGAGGAAAATTATTGCTCTGGTTTCCTTCTTGCTTGTGACACAGTACTATGACATCACAATGTGAATATCTAATTGTTTCAGGTATAGAAGTTTAAATGCGTTGTTTTCCTTTTAAGTATACTCACAGTATTATGACATGACAATGTAAATGTCTAATTGTTTCAGGTATAAAAGTTTCATTGCATTGTTTTCCTTTTAAGTAGAATCACAGTATTATGACATCAGAATGTCAATGCCTATTTACTTCAGGTAAAGGAAAGTTATTGCTCTGGTTTCCTTCTTTCTCGGGACACAATACTATGACATCACAATCTGAATATCTAATTATTTAAGGTATAGAATTATAATTGTTTTGTTTTCATTTTAAGAAGAATAACAGTACTATGACATCACAATGTTAATATCTAATTGTTTCAGTTATAGCAGTATAATTGCTTTGTTTTCCTTTTAACAAGAATAACAGTACTATGACATCACAATGTTAATGACTATTCACTTCAGGTAAAGGGAAATTATTGCTCTAGTTTCCTTCTTGCTCGAGAAACAGTGCTATGACATCACAATCTAAATATCTAAGTATTTCAGGTATACAAGTATAATTGCTTTGTTTTCCTTTTAAGAAGAAAAACAGTACTATGACATCACAATGTCTATTCACTTCAGGTATAGGAAAATTTGTGCTCTTGTTTCCTTCTTGCCTGAGATAAGGTACTATGACATAACAATATGAATATCTAATTCTTTCAGGTATTGAAGTATAATTGCATTGTTTTCCTTTTAAAAAGAATCACAGTATTATGACATCACAATCTCAATGCCTATTTAATTCAGGTAAAGGAAAATTATTGTTCTATTTTCCTTCGTGCTTGAGACACAGTACTATGACATCACAATGTGAATATCTAATTGTTTTAGATATAGAAGTATAATTGCTTTGTGTTACTTTTAAGTAGAATCACAGTATTATGACATCACAATGCCAATGCCTTTACTTCAGGTAAAGGAAGATTATTGCTCTGGTTTCCTTTTTGCTCGAGACACAGTACTTTTACATCAAAATCTAAATATCTAATTATTTCAGGTATAGAAGTTTAATTGCATTGTTTTCCTTCTAGGAAGAATAACAGTACTATGGCATTACAATGTTAATATCTAATTGTTTCAGGTATAGAAGTATAATTGCTTTGTTTTCCTTTTAACAAGAATTACAGTACTATGATATCACAATGTAAATGTCTATTCATTTCAGGTAAAGGAAAATTATTGTTCTGGTTTTCTTGAGACACAGTACTATGACA
The DNA here is from genome assembly GCA_037306005.1 of Rhinophrynus dorsalis. NCBI lineage: Eukaryota > Metazoa > Chordata > Amphibia > Anura > Rhinophrynidae > Rhinophrynus > Rhinophrynus dorsalis. The sequence goes on along the minus strand of CM074723.1, from coordinate 346,531,903 downwards.
TCACAATGTGAATATCTAATTGTTTCAGGTATAGAAGTATAATTGCTGTGCTTTCCTTTGAAGCAGAATCACAGTAGTATGACATCACAATGTCAATGTCTTTTCACTTCAGGTAAAGGAAAATTATTGCTCTGGTTTCCTTCTTGCTTGAGTACTATGACATCACAATGTCAATATGTAATTGTTTCAGGTTTAAAATTATAATTGCGTTGCTTTCCTTTTAAGTAGAATCACAATATTATGACATATCAATGTCAATGCCTATTCGCTTCAGGTACAGTAAAATTATTGCTCTGGATTCCTTCTTGCTTGAGACACAGTACTATGACATCACAATGTGAATATCTAATAGTTTCAGGTATAGAATTATAATTGCTTTGTTTTCCTTTTTAGTAGAATCACAACATTATGACATCACAATGTCAATGCAATTCACTTCAGGTAATGGAAATGCCTATTCTTTTCAGGGAAAGGAAAATGATTGCTCTTGTGTCCTTTTTGCTTGAGACACAGTTCTACGACATCACAATGTGAATATTTAATTGTTTCTGGTATAGAAGTATAATTGCTTTGTTTTCTTTTTAAGTAGAATCAAAGTACTATGACATCTCACTGTCAATGCCTATTCACTTCAGGTATCAAAGAGTTATTGTTCTGGATTCCTTCTTGCTTGAGACACAGTACTATGACATCACAATGTGAATATCTAATTGTTTCAGGTATAGAAATATAATTGCTTTGTATCACATTGCCCGTGCTCTGTGCTACAGGCGGCGACATTCTGATTGCTATTTGCATTACCTCTGGCTGATTGGCTAGGTACCTTTGTCCATGCCCAGTGATAACCTTTATATACCCTGTCATATCTACGCTATGGTGCCCTTTCGTGGTGTACGAATTCCTGATGTTCGATTTGTATTTGTCAGTTATTGTGTATGAACTGGCCTGCCTGACGATGTTCCTGAGTTCCTATGTGCTGCCGTTCCGTTGCTGACTGTATCTGGCTGAGTACCCGCTCTGTTGCTGACCGTATCTGGATGAGGACCCGCTCCGTTGCTGATTGTATCTGGCTGAGAACCCGCTCCGTTGCTGACAGTATCTGGATGAGGACCCACTCCGTTGCTGACTGTATCTGGTTGAGAACCCGCTCCATTGCTGTCTATATCTGACTGAGCACCCGCTCCGTTACTGACCGTATCTGGCTGTGTACCGCTCCGTGGCTAATTGCACCGGCCGAGTATCCATTCCATATCTGATTGCGTCCTGTTGTATCGCTTGGTTGCCTCCGTGTGGTCACGGATAAGTGCTGGGCCGTTTCATTACGATTGTCGGTGTGCGCCGCGTGGTGCTATTACTTTGTCGACCAGAGGATGAGCATTCGTGCTTAAGCTGCTCTCTTAACCTCCTCAGCTGGCGTGCACAAGCGAAGTACCGGTCCAGTGTTCATAGCACTGACTGTGTTACTCTGATCACTCTCTGTGTCCATCTTCCTATCAGCGCTGGGCTTACTCCCTATCACGGCTCCCGTGATTTTCTGTCACTCTCTGCTGTGGTGTGTTCCTATTGGTGTAGCTTGGTTATGCCCGCCCAGTGTGGCCTTCTTATACCGGGCCTCTGGCACCTGTCAGGTGTCCTTTTGTGATGTTCCAGTACCAGTGCTTCCGTTGCTGTTTTCCTGCGTTCCTGTGTACCGATTTGGCTTGTCTGACTATTCTTCTGGTTCCTGCTCCGTGTATGACCTGACCTGGCCTGGCTGACGTTCCTGCTCCGTGATTGATCTGGCTTGTCTGACGCTCCTGCTTCGTGTATGACCCGGCCTGGCTGACATTCCTGCTCGGTGATTGATCCGGCTTGTCTGACGCTCCTGCTCCGTGTATGACCCGGCCTGGCTGACGTTCCTGCTTCGTGACCGGTTTCATGTGATCCTGTTCCAGCGAGATCTCGTCTCTGTCGCTCGGCGACATTGTGAACTGTGAATCTTGAGCTATATATGTTGACCTCCAACTTGCTGAGCTTGTTGCCTCCGTTACCGAGCCTGTCCGTTAACACTTGCAGTGCTTGTTGCCTCAGATACTGAGCCATCCATTAACACTTGCTGAGCTTGTTGCCTCCGTTACCGAGCCTGTACGTTAACACTTGCAGTGCTTGTTGCCTCAGATACTGGGCCATCCGTTAACACTTGCTGAGCTTGTTCCCTCCTTTACCGAGCCTGTCCGTTAACACTTGCAGGGCTTGTTGCCTCAGATACAGAGCCTCTCCATTAACACTTGCTGAGCTTGCTACCTTCATTACAGAGCCTGTCTGCTATAATTGCAGAGCAGTTGTGGCTTCCGTTAACTGTCTACCGATAGCTCTTGCAATACACTCGATCCATTGACGCACCGGAAGGGTGCTACTGGCTCTGGTCCTACTCAGCTCTGGCAGTGTTGGGTATCCGTTTACGCACCAAGGGGTGCTGCTGGCTTTGGTCCCATTCAGCTCCGGCAGTGTGTGTATCCGTTGATGCACCAAGGGGTGCTACTGGCTCTGGTCCCATTCAGCTCTCGCAGTGTCATTAACCCATTCAGCACCGGAAGGGTTCTGTTGGCTCTGGTCCCATTCAGCTCACACAGTGTGGTTAATCCCGCTACGCACGGCAGATAGCTCTTGGCTCTTGTACCATTTAGCTCTAGCACAAGTGGTTGGTCTTGCATAATGCCAGTCTTTGAGGACTACTGTTTGGACTCACTACTAGGTGCGCTCCACCTTGTACCTCAGTCTCTGGCTGCTCTTGTCCTCTACTGGGCGTTGTCTTACACACCACATCAAAGACTGATTGCTTGCATTGGACTTTAACCCTTGCTATACTCTGTTCCATTGCATTGTAAAGTATTGCTCCTTATCCATACTGTGTTTGCTATACTACCATATTTGCCTTCAGTTACGTGTCATTACCTATTTCTGCCCTTAGGGGGCCGTGTTCCTCATTTGTTCTCAATAAAACAGTGTTTCATTTTTTACCTCTGACCTGAGGGTCTGAATAAACCATTACACTCCCTTTGGGAGTTGCAGTTATTCTCTGGGCATTACCTATTGACCCTTTGTGTGCCTGGATCGTCCAGGTAGGGTTAGTGATTGTTCCTCACTGCAGTAGCCTTGGGCTCAAGGGCCAGCGTTGCATTATACCATCCCTCAGGTTGAGGAGACACTGGTTGAGTTCCATCTATATACCTATATCTCGATCCACCCCTAGCATTTTAGGGTTTGCCTATGAAGCAGTCGCCTTGATCTCCTTGTGACTGACTACTAAGGGGTTGCCTCGGTTTATCTGTGGCCTAAGCGCCAGGGTCAGTGTTGCCTTGCTCCTGTTGGTACTGTGCCAAGCGTCTGGGTTGTGCCAGTCCTCTATTACTGGACCACTTGTCACCGGAGTCCTGCTGTCAGCTCCTGGACTGTGTGCCTTCAGTCTCTCTGGTTCTAGCCAGAACCTTCATTGCCAATATTGTTTCCAGTTCATCCAGATTACCTATACTGGTTTGCTAATGATGTACCCTTTTGTATATATATATATATATATATATATATATATATATATATATATATATATTATTTTTTTTTTTTTTTTTTTTTTCTGTACTGTGGGTCTAAGGGCCTATATTCGTGTAGGCACTTTATTCTAATAAAGTAATTTTTACCTTACTGATCTGGTCTGAGTGTTCATCTAAAAACTGTGTTTTTCTTTTTAGTATAATCACAGTATTATCACACCACAATGTCAATGTCTATTCACTTCAGGTAAAGGAAAATTATTGCTCTGGTTAAATTCCGGCTTGAGACACAGTACTATGACATCACAATGTCAATATCTAATTGTTTCAGGTATAGAAGTATAATTGCTTTGTTTTCCTTTTAAGTAGAATCACCGTATTATGACATGACAATGTCAATTCCTATTATCTTCAGGGAAAGAAAAATTATTGTACTGGTTTCCTACATGCTGGAGACATAGTACTATAACAACACAATGTGAGTAATTATTTCAGGTATAGAAGTACAATTCCTTTGTTTTCCTTTTAAGTAGAACCACAGTATTATGACATCGTAATGTGAATATCTGATTGTTTCAGGTATAGAAATATAATTGCTTTGTTTTCCTTTTAAGTAGAATCACAATATTATGACATCACAATGTCAATGCCTATTCATTTTAAGTATCGAAGAATTATTGCTCTGAATTCCTTCTTGCTTGAGAAACAGTACTATAACATCATAATGTAAATATCTGTTTCAGGTATAGAACTATAATTGATTTGTTTTCCTTTTTAGTAGAATCACAGCATTATGACATCACAATGTCAATGCAATTCACTTCAGGTAAAGGAAAATTATTTTTCTGGTTTCCTTCTTGCTTGAGACACAGTACTATGACATAACAATGTGAATATTTAATTGTTTCAGGTATAGAAGTATAATTGCTTTGTTTTCCATTTAAATAGAATCAAAGTAGTATGACATCACAATGTCAATGCCTATTTACTTCAGGTATCAAGAATTATTGCTCTGGATTCCTTCTTGATTGAGACACAGCACTATGACATCACAATGCGAATATTTAATTGTTTCAGGAATAGAAGTTTAATTGCTTTTTTTTCCTTTTAAATTGAATCACAGTATTATAACATCTCAATGTCAATGCCATTCTCTTCAGGTGCAGAAAAATGATTGCTCTTGTTTACTTCTTGCTTGAGACACAGTACTATGACATAAGAATGTGAATACTTAATTGTTTCAGGTATAGAAGTATAATTGCTTTGTTTTCCTTTTAAGTAGAATCAAAGTACTATGACATCACAATGTCAATACCTATTTACTTCAGATATCGAATAATTATTGCTCTGGATTCCTTTTTCCTTGAGCCACAGTACTATGACATCACAATGTGAATATTTAATTGTTTCAGGTTTAGAAGTATAATTGCTTTGTTTTCCTTTTTAGTTTAATCACAGTATTATGACATCACAATGTCAATGCCTATTCACATTAAGTATCGAAGAATTATTGCTCTGGATTCCTTTTTGCTTGAGACACAGTACTATGACATTACAATGTCAGTATCTAATTGTTTCAAGGTATACAAGTATAATTGCTTTGTTTTCCTTTTAAATAGAATCACTGTATTATGACATCACAATGTGAATATCTGATTGTTTCAGGTATAGAAATATAATTGCTTTGTTTTCCTTTTAAGTAGACTCACAGTATTATGCCATCACAAAGTGAATAATTTATTGTTTCTGGTACAGAAGTATAATTGCATTGTTTTCATTTTTTTGTAGATTCACAGTATTATGACATCACAATGTCAATGCCTATTCACTTCAGTAAAGGAAAATGATTGCTCTTCTTTCCTTCTTGCTTGAGACACAGTACTATGATATCACAATGTGAATATCTAATTGTTTCAGGTATAGAAGTATAATTGCTATGTTTTCCATTTAAATAGAATCACAGTATTATGATATCACAATGTCAATGCTTATTTACTTCAGGTATCAAAAGAATTATTACTCTGATTTCCTTCTTGCTTCAGACTCAGTACTATGACATCACAATGTGAATATCTAATTGTTACAGGTATGAAGTATAATTGTTTTGTTTTCCTTTTATGTAGAAACACAGTATTATGACATCACAATGTCAATGCCTATTCACTTTAGGTAATGGAAAATTATTGGTTTGGTTTTCTTCTTGCTTGAGACACAGTACTATGACATCACAATGTGAATATCTAATTGTTTCAGGTATAGAAGTTTAATTGCTTTGTTTTCAAGTAGAATCACAGCATTATGACATCACAATCTCAATGCCTGTTCTCTTCAGGTAAAGGAAAATGATTGCTCTTGTTTCCTTTTTCCTTCAGACACAGTACTATGACATCACAATGTAAATATTTGTTTCTGGTATAGAAGTATAATTGCTTTGTTTTCTTTTTAAGTAGAATCAAAGTACTATGACATCACTCTGTCAATACCTATTCACTTCAGGTATCAAAGAATTATTGCTCTGGATTCCTTCTTGCTTGAGACACAGTACTATGACATTACAATGTCAGTATCTAATTGTTTCAAGGTATAGAAGTATAATTGCTTTGTTTTCCTTTTAAATAGACTCACAGTATTATGCCATCACAAAGTGAATAATTTATTGTTTCTGGTATAGAAGTATAATTGCATTGTTTTCATTTTTTTGTAGATTCACAGTATTATGACATCACAAAGTCAATGCCTATTCACTTCAGTAAAGGAAAATGATTGCTCTTCTTTCCGTCTTGCTTGAGACACAGTACTATGATATCACAATGTGAATATCTAATTGTTTCAGGTATAGAAGTATAATTGCTATGTTTTCCATTTAAATAGAATCACAGTATTATGATATCACAATGTCAATGCTTATTTACTTCAGGTATCAAAAGAATTATTACTCTGATTTCCTTCTTGCTTCAGACTCAGTACTATGACATCACAATGTGAATATCTAATTGTTACAGGTATGAAGTATAATTGTTTTGTTTTCCTTTTATGTAGAAACACAGTATTATGACATCACAATGTCAATGCCTATTCACTTTAGGTAATGGAAAATTATTGGTTTGGTTTTCTTCTTGCTTGAGACACAGTACTATGACATCACAATGTGAATATCTAATTGTTTCAGTTATAGAAGTTTAATTGCTTTGTTTTCATTTTAAGTAGAATCACAGCATTATGACATCACAATCTCAATGCCTGTTCTCTTCAGGTAAAGGAAAATGATTGCTCTTGTTTCCTTTTTCCTTGAGACACAGTACTATGACATCACAATGTAAATATTTGTTTCTGGTATAGAAGTATAATTGCTTTGTTTTCTTTTTAAGTAGAATCAAAGTACTATGACATCACACTGTCAATACCTATTCACTTCAGGTATCAAAGAATTATTGCTCTGGATTCCTTCTTGCTTGAGACACAGTACTATGACATCACAATATGAATATTTAATTGTTTCAGGTATAGAAGTATAATTGCTGTGTTTACCTTTTAAGTAGAATCAAAGTACTATGAAATCACACTGTCAATGCCTATTCACTTCAGGTATCGAAGAATTAGTGCTCTGGATTCCTTCATGCTTGAGACACAGTACTATGACATCACAATGTGAATATCTAATTTTTTCAGGTATAGAAGTATAATTGCTTTGTATCACGGTACCCGTGCTCTGTGCTGCGGGCGGCGACATTTTTGATTGCTATTTGCATTACCTCTTGCTGATTGGCTAGGTACCATTGTCACTACCCTGTGATGGCCTTTATATACCCTGTCATATGCTATGGTGCCCTTTCGTGGTGTACGAGTTCCTTACGTTTGATCTGTATTTTTCACTTATCATGTATGACCTGGCCTGCTTGACGATGTTCCTGAGTTTCTGCGTGCTGCCGTTCCATTGCTGACTGTATCCGCCTCAGTACCCACTCCATTGGTGATCGTATCTGGATGAGGTCCCACTCCGTTTCTGACTGTATCTGGCTGAGAACCCGCTCCATTGCTGTCCGTATCTGACTGAGAACCCGCTCCGTTACTGACCGTATCTGGCTGTGTAACGCTCCATGGCTAACTGCACTGGCCGAGTATCCATTCCATATCTGACCGTGTCCGGTTTTACTTCTTGGTTGCCTCCGTGTGATCACAGATAAGTGCCGAGCCGTTTCATTATGATTGTTGGTGTGCGCCGCGTGGCGCTATTACTTTGTCGACCAGAGGCTGAGCATTCGTGCTTAAGTTGCACTCTTAACCTCCTCCGGTGGCGTGCACAAGCTAAGTACTGGTACAGTGTTCATAGCACTGACTGTGTTAATCTGATCACTCTTTGTGTCCACCTCCCTATCAGCACTAGGCTCATTCCCTTTGGGAGTTGGAGTTATTCTCTGGGCGTTACCTATTGACCCTTTGTGTGCCTGGATCGTCCAGATAGGTTTAGTGATTGTTCCTCACTGCAGTAGCCTTAGGCTCAAGGGCCAGCATTGCATTATACCATCCCTCAGGTTGAGGAGACACTGGTTGTGTTCCATCTATATACCTATATCTCGATTCACCCCTAAAATTTTAGGGTTTGCCTATGTATCAGTCGCCTTGGTCTCCTTGTGACCCTTACCCTTGGGTCAGTGCTGCCCACTAAGGGGTTGCCTTGGTTTATCTGTGGCCTAAGGGCCAGGGTCAGTGTTGCCACACTCCTGTTGGTTCTGTGCCAGGCATCTGTTTTGTGCCAGTCCTCTATTAGTGGACCACTTGTCACCAGAGTCCTGCTGTCAGCTCCTGGACTGTGTGCCTTCAGTCTCTCTGGTTCTAGCCAGAACCTTCATTGCCAGTATTGTTTCCAGTTCATCCAGATTACCTATACTGGTTTGCTATTGATGTACCCTTTTGTTTATATATATATATATATATATATATATATATATATATATATATATATATATGTATTTTCTGTATTGTGGGTCTAAGGGCCTATATTCGTGTAGGCACTTTAGTCTAATAAAGTCATTTTTACCTTACTAATCTGGTCTGAGTGTTCATCTAAAAACCGTTACACTTTGTTTTCCTTTTTAGTAGAATCACAGTATTATGACATCACAATGTCAATGCCGATTCACTTCAGGTAAAGGAAAATTATTGCTCTGGTTTCCTTCTTGCTTGAGACACAGTACTATGACATCACAATGTCAATATCTAATTGTTTCAAGTATAGAAGTATAATTGCTTTGTTTTCCTTTTAAGTAGAATCAGAGTATTATGACATCTCAATGTCAATGCATATTCTCTTCAGGTAAAGGAAAATGATTGCTCTTGTTCCCTCTTGCTTGAGACAAAGTACTATGACATCACAATGTGAATATTTAATTGTTTCAGGAATAGAAACATAATTGCTTTGTTTTCTTTTGAAGTAGAATCAAAGTATTATGACATCTCAATGCCAATGCCTATTCTCTTAAAGTAAAGGAAAATGATTGTTCTTGTTTCCCTTTTGCTTGAGACACAGTACCATGACATTACAATGTCAGTATCTAATTGTTTCAAGGTATAGAAGTATAATTGATTTGTTTTCCTTTTAAGTTGAATCACAGTATTATGACATCACAATGTCAATGCCTATTCACTTTAAGTATTGATGAATTATTACTCTGGATTGCTTCTTGCTTGAGACACAGTACTATGACATCATAATGTGAATATCTAAATGTTTCAGGTACAGAAGTACAATTGATTTGTTTTCCTTTTTACTAGAATCAAAGTATTTTGACATCACAATCTCATTACCTATTCACTTCAGGAATCAAAGAATTATTGCTCTTGATTGCTTCTAGCTTGAGGCACAGTACTATGACATCACAATATGAATATTTAATTGTTTCAGGTTTAGAAGTATAATTGCTTTGTTTTCCTTTTTAGTTTAATCACAGTATTATGACATCACAATGTCAATGCCTATTCACTTCAGGTAAAGGAAAATTATTGCTGTGGTTTAATTCCGGCTTGAGACACAATACTATGACATCACAACGTGAATATCTAATTATTTCAGGTATAGAAGTACAATTGCTTTGTTTTCCTTTTAAGTACAATCACAGTATTTTGACATCACAATGTCAATGCCTATTCACATTAAGTATCGAAGAATTATTGCTCTGGATTCCTTCTTGCTTGAGACACAGTACTATGACATTACAATGTCAGTATCTAATTGTTTCAAGGTATAGAAGTATAATTGCTTTGTTTTCCTTTTAAATAGAATCACAGTATTATGACATCACAATGTGAATATCTGATTGTTTCAGGTATAGAAATATAATTGCTTTGTTTTCCTTTTAAGTAGACTCACAGTATTATGCCATCACAAAGTGAATAATTTATTGTTTCTGGTATAGAAGTATAATTGCATTGTTTTAATTTTTTTGTAGATTCACAGTATTATGACATCACAATGTCAATGCCTATTCACTTCAGTAAAGGAAAATGATTGCTCTTCTTTCCTTCTTGCTTGAGACACAGTACTACGATATCACAATGTGAATATCTAATTGTTTCAGGTATAGAAGTATAATTGCTATGTTTTCCATTTAAATAGAATCACAGTATTATGATATCACAATGTCAATGCTTATTTACTTCAGGTATCAAAAGAATTATTACTCTGATTTCCTTCTTGCTTCAGACTCAGTACTATGACATCACAATGTGAATATCTAATTGTTACAGGTATGAAGTTTAATTGCTTTGTTTTCCTTTTAAGTAGAATCACAGTATTATGGCATCTCAATGTCAATGCCTATTCTCTTCAGGTACAGAAAAATGATTGCTCTTGTTTCCTTCTTGCTTGAGACACAGTACTATGGCATAAGAATGTGAATACTTAATTGTTTCAGGTATAGAATTATAATTGCTTTGTTTTCAAAGTACTATGACATCACAATGTCAGTACCTATTTACTTTAGGTATCAAAGAATTATTGCTCTGGATTCCTTCTTGCTTGAGACACAGCACTATGACATCACAATGTGAATATTTAATTGTTTCAGGTATAGAAGTATAATTGCTTAGTTTTCCTTTTAAGTAGAATCACAGTATTATGACATCACAATGTCAATGCCTATTCACTTTAAGTATCGAAGAATTATTGCTCTGGATTCCTTCTTGCTTTAGACACAGTACTATGACATCATAATGTGAATATCTGTTTCAGGTATAGAAGTATAATAGATTTGTTTTCCTTTTTAGTAGAATCACAGCATTATGACATCACAATGTCAATGCAATTCACTGGAGATAAAGGAAAATTATTTTTCTGGTTTCCTTCTTGCTTGAGACACAGTACTTTGACATCACAATGTGAATATTTAATTGTTTCAGGTATAGAAGTATAATTGCTTTGTTGTCCTTTTAAGAAAAATCAGAGTATTATGACATCTCAATGCCAATGCCTATTCTCTTCAGGTAAAGGAAAATGATTGCTCTTCGACACAGTACTATGACATTACAATGTCAGTATCTAATTGTTTCAAGGTATAGAATTATAATTGCTTTGTTTTAAGTATAATCACAGTATTATGACATCACAATCTGAATATCTAATTGTTTCAGGTAAAGAAATAAAATTGTTTTGTTTTCCTTTTAAGTAGAATCACAGTATTATGACATCACAATATCAATGCCTATTCACTTTAAGTATCGAAGAATTATTACTCTGGATTTCTTCTTGCTTGAGAAACAGTATTATGACATCATAATGTGAATATCTAATTGTTTCAGGTACAGAAGTACAATTGATTTGTTTTCCTTTTTAGTAGAATTAAAGCATTATGACATCACAATGTCAATGCCTATTCAATTCAGGTATCAAAGATTTATTGCTCTGGATTCCTTCTTGCTTGAGACACAGTACTTTGACATCACAATGTGAATATTTGTTTCAGGTACAGATGTATAATTGCTTTGTTTTCCTTTTAAGTAGAATCAGAGTATTATGACATCTCAATGTCAATGCATATTCTCTTCAGGTAAAGGAAAATGATTGCTCTTGTTCCCTCTTGCTTGAGACAAAGTACTATGACATCACAATGTGAATATTTAATTGTTTCAGGAATAGAAACATAATTGCTTTGTTTTCTTTTGAAGTATAATCAAAGTACTATGACATCACACTATCAATGCTTATTCACTTCAGGTACCAAATAATTATTGTTCTGGATTCCTTCTTGCTTGAGACACAGTACTATGACATCACAATATGAATATTTAATTGTTTCAGGTATAGAAGTATAATTGCTTTGTTTTCATTTTAAGTAGAATCACAGCATTATGACATCACAATCTCAATGCCTGTTCTCTTCAGGTAAAGGAAAATGATTGCTCTTGTTTCCTTTTTCCTTGAGACACAGTACTATGACATCACAATGTAAATATTTAATTGTTTCTGGTATAGAAGTATAATTGCTTTGTTTTCTTTTTAAGTAGAATCAAAGTACTATGACATCACACTGTCAATACCTATTCACTTCAGGTATCAAAGAATTATTGCTCTGGATTCCTTCTTGCTTGAGACACAGTACTATGATATCACAATATGAATATTTAATTGTTTCAGGTATACAAGTATAATTGCTGTGTTTTCCTTTTAAGTAGAATCAAAGTACTATGAAATCACACTGTCAATGCCTATTCACTTCAGGTATCGAAGAATTAGTGCTCTGGATTCCTTCATGCTTGAGACACAGTACTATGACATCACAATGTGAATATCTAATTTTTTCAGGTATAGAAGTATAATTGCTTTTTATCACGGTACCCGTGCTCTGTGCTGCGGGCGGCGACATTTTGATTGCTATTTGCATTACCTCTTGCTGATTGGCTAGGTACCATTGTCACTACCCTGTGATGGCCTTTATATACCCTGTCATATGCTATGGTGCCCTTTCGTGGTGTACGAGTTCCTTACGTTTGATCTGTATTTTTCACTTATCATGACCTGGCCTGCTTGACGATGTTCCTGAGTTCCTGCGTGCTGCCGTTCCATTGCTGACTGTATCCGCCTCAGTACCCACTCCATTGGTGATCGTATCTGGATGAGGTCCCACTCCGTTTCTGACTGTATCTGGCTGAGAACCCGCTCCATTGCTGTCCGTATCTGACTGAGAACCCGCTCCGTTACTGACCGTATCTGGCTGTGTAACGCTCCATGGCTAACTGCACTGGCCGAGTATCCATTCCATATCTGATCGTGTCCGGTTTTACTGCTTGGTTGCCTCCGTGTGATCACAGATAAGTGCCGAGCCGTTTCATTACGATTGTTGGTGTGCGCCGCGTGGCGCTATTACTTTGTCGACCAGAGGCTGAGCATTCGTGCTTAAGCTGCACTCTTAACCTCCTCCGGTGGCATGCACAAGCTAAGTACTGGTACAATGTTCATAGCACTGACTGTGTTAATCTGATCACTCTTTGTGTCCACCTCCCTATCAGCGCTAGGCTCATTCCCTTTGGGAGTTGGAGTTATTCTCTGGGCGTTACCTATTGACCCTTTGTGTGCCTGGATCGTCCAGATAGGTTTAGTGATTGTTCCTCACTGCAGTAGCCTTAGGCTTAAGGGCCAGCATTGCATTATACCATCCCTCAGGTTGAGGAGACACTGGTTGTGTTCCATCTATATACCTATATCTCGATTCACCCCTAAAATTTTAGGGTTTGCCTATGTATCAGTCGCCTTGGTCTCCTTGTGACCCTTACCCTTGGGTCAGTGCTGCCCACTAAGGGGTTGCCTTGGTTTATATGTGGCCTAAGGGCCAGGGTCAGTGTTGCCACACTCCTGTTGGTTCTGTGCCAGGCATCTGTTTTGTGCCAGTCCTCTATTAGTGGACCACTTGTCACCAGAGTCCTGCTGTCAGCTCCTGGACTGTGTGCCTTCAGTCTCTCTGGTTCTAGCCAGAACCTTCATTGCCAGTATTGTTTCCAGTTCATCCATATTACCTATACTGGTTTGCTATTGATGTACCCTTTTGTTTATATATATATATATATATATATATATATATATATATATATATATATATATATATGTATTTTCTGTATTGTGGGTCTAAGGGCCTATATTCGTGTAGGCACTTTAGTCTAATAAAGTCATTTTTACCTTACTAATCTGGTCTGAGTGTTCATCTAAAAACCGTTACACTTTGTTTTCCTTTTTAGTAGAATCACAGTATTATGACATCACAATGTCAATGCCGATTCACTTCAGGTAAAGGAAAATTATTGCTCTGGTTTCCTTCTTGCTTGAGACACAGTACTATGACATCACAATGTCAATATCTAATTGTTTCAAGTATAGAAGTATAATTGCTTTGTTTTCCTTTTAAGTAGAATCAGAGTATTATGACATCTCAATGTCAATGCATATTCTCTTCAGGTAAAGGAAAATGATTGCTCTTGTTCCCTCTTGCTTGAGACAAAGTACTATGACATCACAATGTGAATATTTAATTGTTTCAGGAATAGAAACATAATTGCTTTGTTTTCTTTTGAAGTAGAATCAAAGTATTATGACATCTCAATGCCAATGCTTATTCTCTTAAAGTAAAGGAAATGATTGCTCTTGTTTCCCTTTTGCTTGAGACACAGTACCATGACATTACAATGTCAGTATCTAATTGTTTCAAGGTATAGAAGTATAATTGATTTGTTTTCCTTTTAAGTTGAATCACAGTATTATGACATCACAATGTCAATGCCTATTCACTTTAAGTATCGATGAATTATTACTCTGGATTGCTTCTTGCTTGAGACACAGTACTATGACATCATAATGTGAATATCTAAATGTTTCAGGTACAGAAGTACAATTGATTTGTTTTCCTTTTTACTAGAATCAAAGTATTTTGACATCACAATCTCATTACCTATTCACTTCAGGAATCAAAGAATTATTGCTCTTGATTGCTTCTAGCTTGAGGCACAGTACTATGACATCACAATATGAATATTTAATTGTTTCAGGTTTAGAAGTATAATTGCTTTGTTTTCCTTTTTAGTTTAATCACAGTATTATGACATCACAATGTCAATGCCTATTCACTTCAGGTAAAGGAAAATTATTGCAGTGGTTTAATTCCGGCTTGAGACACAATACTATGACATCACAACGTGAATATCTAATTATTTCAGGTATATAAGTACAATTGCTTTGTTTTCCTTTTAAGTACAATCACAGTAGTTTGACATCACAATGTCACTGCCTATTCACATTAAGTATCGAAGAATTATTGCTCTGGATTCCTTCTTGCTTGAGACACATTACTATGACATTACAATGTCAGTATCTAATTGTTTCAAGGTATAGAAGTATAATTGCTTTGTTTTCCTTTTAAATAGACTCACAGTATTATGCCATCACAAAGTGAATAATTTATTGTTTCTGGTATAGAAGTATAATTGCATTGTTTTCATTTTTTTGTAGATTCACAGTATTATGACATCACAATGTCAATGCCTATTCACTTCAGTAAAGGAAAATGATTGCTCTTCTTTCCTTCTTGCTTGAGACACAGTACTATGATATCACAATGTGAATATCTAATTGTTTCAGGTATAGAAGTATAATTGCTATGTTTTCCATTTAAATAGAATCACAGTATTATGATATCATAATGTCAATGCTTATTTACTTCAGGTATCAAAAGAATTATTACTCTGATTTCCTTCTTGCTTCAGACTCAGAACTATGACATCACAATGTGAATATCTAATTGTTACAGGTATGAAGTATAATTGTTTTGTTTTCCTTTTATGTAGAATCACAGTATTATGACATCACAATGTCAATGCCTATTCACTTTAGGTAATGGAAAATTATTGGTTTGGTTTTCTTCTTGCTTGAGACACAGTACTATGACATCACAATGTGAATATCTAATTGTTTCAGGTATAGAAGTTTAATTGCTTTGTTTTCCTTTTAAGTTGAATCACAGTATTATGGCATCTCAATGTCAATGCCTATTCTCTTCAGGTACAGAAAAATGATTGCTCTTGTTTCCTTCTTGCTTGAGACACAGTACTATGACATAAGAATGTGAATACTTAATTGTTTCAGGTATAGAATTATAATTGCTTTGTTTTCAAAGTACTATGACATCACAATGTCAGTACCTATTTACTTTAGGTATCAAAGAACTATTGCTCTGGTTTCCTTCTTGCTTGAGACACAGTACTATGACATCACAATGTCAATATCTAATGTTTTCAGGTATAGAAGTGTAATTGCTTTGTTTTCCTTTTAAGTAGAATCATCGTATTATGATATCACAATGTCAATGCCTATTCTCTTCAGAGAAAGGAAAATTATTGCACTGGTTTCCTACTTTCTGGAGACACAGTACTATGATATCACTCTGTGAAAATCTAATTGTTTCAGCTATAGATGTATAATTGCTTTATTTTCCTTTTAAGTAGAATCAAAGTATTATGACATCACAATGTCAATGCCTATTCACTTTCAGTATGGAAGAATTATTGCTCTGGATTCCTTCTTGCTTGAGACATTGTACTATAACATCATAATGTAAATATCCGTTTCATGTATATAAGTATAATTGATTTGTTTTCCTTTATAGTAGAATCACAGCATTATGACATCACAATGTCAATGCAATTTACTTTAGGTAAAGGAAAATGAGTTTTTTGGTTTCCTTCTTGCTTGAGACACAGTACTATGACATCACAATGTGAATATTTAATTGTTTCAGGAATAGAAGTATAATTGCTTTGTTTTCCTTTTAGTAGTATGACATCACAATGTCAATGCCTATTTACTTTAGGTATCAAAGAATTATTGCTCTGGATTCCTTCTTGCTTGAGACACAGCACTATACCATCACAATGTGAATATTTAATTGTTTCAGGTATAGAAGTATAATTGCTTAGTTTTCCTTTTAAGTAGAATCACAGTATTATGACATCACAATGTCAATGCCTATTCACTTTAAGTATCGAAGAATTATTGCTCTGGATTCCTTCTTGCTTTAGACACAGTACTATGACATCATAATGTGAATATCTGTTTCAGGTATAGAAGTATAATAGATTTGTTTTCCTTTTTAGTAGAATCACAGCATTATGACATCACAATGTCAATGCAATTCACTGCAGATAAATGAAAATTATTTTTCTGGTTTCCTTCTTGCTTGAGACACAGTACTTTGACATCACAATGTGAATATTTAATTGTTTCAGGTACAGAAGTATAATTGCTTTGTTGTCCTTTTAAGAAAAATCAGAGTAATATGACATCTCAATGCCAATGCCTATTCTCTTCAGGTAAAGGAAAATGATTGCTATTCTACACAGTACTATGACATTACAATGTCAGTGTCTAATTGTTTCAAAGTATAGAATTATAATTGCTTTGTTTTAAGTATAATCACAGTATTATGACATCACAATCTGAATATCTAATTGTTTCAGGTAAAGAAATATAATTGCTTTGTTTTCCTTTTAAGTAGAATCACAGTATTATGACATCACAATGTCAATGCCTATTCACTTTAACTATCGAAGAATTATTACTCTGGATTTCTTCTTGCTTGAGAAACAGTACTATGACATCATAATGTGAATATCTAATTGTTTCAGGTACAGAAGTACAATTGATTTGTTTTCCTTTTTAGAAGAATCAAAGCATTATGACATCACAATGTCAATGCCTATTCAATTCAGGTATCAAAGATTTATTGCTCTGGATTCCTTCTTGCTTGTGACACAGTACTTTGACATCACAATGTGAATATTTGTTTCAGGTACAGATGTATAATTGCTTTGTTTTCCTTTTAAGTAGAATCAGAGTATTATGACATCTCAATGTCAATGCATATTCTCTTCAGGTAAAGGAAAATGATTGCTCTTGTTCCCTCTTGCTTGAGACAAAGTACTATGACATCACAATGTGAATATTTAATTGTTTCAGGAATAGACATCACAATGTGAATATTTAATTGTTTCAGGAATAGAAACATAATTGCTTTGTTTTCTTTTGAAGTAGAATCAAAGTACTATGACATCACACTATCAATGCTTATTCACTTCAGGTACCAAAGAATTATTGTTCTGGATTCCTTCTTGCTTGAGACACAGTACTATGACATCACAATATAAATATTTAATTGTTTCAAGTATAGAAGTATAATTGCTTTGTTTTCATTTTAAGTAGAATCACAGCATTATGACATCACAATCTCAATGCCTGTTCTCTTCGGGTAAAGGAAAATGATTGCTCTTGTTTCCTTTTTCCTTGAGACACAGTACTATGACATCACAATGTAAATATTTAATTGTTTCTGGTATAGAAGTATAATTGCTTTGTTTTCTTTTTAAGTAGAATCAAAGTACTATGACATCACACTGTCAATACCTATTCACTTCAGGTATCAAAGAATTATTGCTCTGGATTCCTTCTTGCTTGAGACACAGTACTATGACATCACAATATGAATATTTAATTGTTTCAGGTATAGACGTATAATTGCTGTGTTTTCCTTTTAAGTAGAATCAAAGTACTATGAAATCACACTGTCAATGCCTATTCACTTCAGGTATCGAAGAATTAGTGCTCTGGATTCCTTCATGCTTGAGACACAGTACTATGACATCACAATGTGAATATCTAATTTTTTCAGGTATAGAAGTATAATTGCTTTGTATCACGGTACCCGTGCTCTGTGCTGCGGGCGGTGACATTTTGATTGCTATTTGCATTACCTCTTGCTGATTGGCTAGGTACCATTGTCACTACCCTGTGATGGCCTTTATATACCCTGTCATATGCTATGGTGCCCTTTCGTGGTGTACGAGATCCTTACGTTTGATCTGTATTTTTCACTTATCATGTATGACCTGGCCTGCTTGACGATGTTCCTGAGTTCCTGCGTGCTGCCGTTCCATTGCTGACTGTATCTGCCTCAGTACCCACTCCATTGGTGATCGTATCTGGATGAGGTCCCACTCCGTTTCTGACTGTATCTGGCTGAGAACCCGCTCCATTGCTGTCCGTATCTGACTGAGAACCCGCTCCGTTACTGACCATATCTGGCTGTGTAACGCTCCATGGCTAACTGCACTGGCCGAGTATCCATTCCATATCTGATCGTTTCCGGTTTTACTGCTTGGTTGCCTCCGTGTGATCACAGATAAGTGCCGAGCCGTTTCATTACGATTGTTGGTGTGCACCGCGTGGCGCTATTACTTTGTCGACCAGAGGCTGAGCATTTGTGCTTAAGCTGCACTCTTAACTTCCTCCGGTGGCGTGCACAAGCTAAGTACTGGTACAGTGTTCATAGCACTGACTGTGTTAATCTGATCACTCTTTGTGTCCACCTCCCTATCAGCGCTAGGCTCATTCCCTTTGGGAGTTGGAGTTATTCTCTGGGCGTTACCTATTGACCCTTTGTGTGCCTGGATCGTCCAGGTAGGGTTAGTGATTGTTCCTCACTGCAGTAGCCTTAGGCTCAAGGGCCAGCATTGCATTATACCATCCCTCAGGTTGAGGAGACACTGGTTGTGTTCCATCTATATACCTATATCTCGATCCACCCCTAGAATTTTAGGGTTTGCCTATGTAGCAGTCGCCTTGGTCTCTTTGTGACCCTTACCCTTGGGTCAGTGCTGCCCACTAAGGGGTTGCCTTGGTTTATCTGTGGCCTAAGTGCCAGGGTCAGTGTTGCCACACTCCTGTTGGTTCTGTGCCAGGCATCTGTTTTGTGCCAGTCCTCTATTAGTGGACCACTTGTCACCAGAGTCCTGCTGTCAGCTCCTGGACTGTGTGCCTTCAGTCTCTCTGGTTCTAGCCAGAACCTTCATTGCCAGTATTGTTTCCAGTTCATCCAGATTACCTATACTGGTTTGCTATTGATGTACCCTTTTGTTTATATATATATATATATATATATATATATATATATGTATTTTCTGTATTGTGGGTCTAAGGGCCTATATTCGTGTAGGCACTTTAGTCTAATAAAGTCATTTTTACCTTACTAATCTGGTCTGAGTGTTCATCTAAAAACCGTTACACTTTGTTTTCCTTTTTAGTAGAATCACAGTATTATGACATCACAATGTCAATGCCGATTCACTTCAGGTAAAGGAAAATTATTGCTCTGGTTTCCTTCTTGCTTGAGACACAGTACTATGACATCACAATGTCAATATCTAATTGTTTCAAGTATAGAAGTATAATTGCTTTGTTTTCCTTTTAATTAGAATCACCGTATTATGACATCACAATGTGAATTCCTATTAACTTCAGGGAAAGCAAAATTATTGCACTGGTTTCCTACTTGCTGGCGACAAAGTACTATGACATCACAATGTGAATTTCTTATTATATCAGGTATAGAAGTATAATTGCTTAGTTTTCCTTTTAAGTAGAATCACAGTATTATGACATCACACTGTCAATGCCTATTCACTGCAAGTATCAAAGAATTATTACTCTGGATTCCTTCTTGCTTGAGACACCGTACTATAACATCATAATGTGAATATCTAATTGTTTCAGATATAGAAGTATAATTGATTGGTTTTCCTTTTTAGTAGAATCACAGCATTATGACATCACAGTGTCAATGCAATTCACTTCAGGTAAAGGAAAATTATTTTTCTGGTTTCCTTCTTGCTTCAGACACAGTACTCTGACATGACAATGTCAGTTTCAAATTGTTTCAAAGTATAGAAGTATAATTGTTTTGTCTTCCTTTTAAGTAGAAACACAGTATTGTGACATCACAATGTGAATATCTAATTGTTTCAGGTATAGAAATATAATTGCTCTGTTTTCCTTTTAAGTAGAATCACAGTATTATGACATCACAATGTGAATAACTTATTGTTTCTGGTATAGAAGTATAATTGCTTTGTTTTAATTTTTTTTGTAGATTGACAGTATTATGACATCAAAAATTATTGCTCTTGTTTCCTTCTTGCTTGAGACACAGTACTATGACATCACAATGTGAATATCTAATTGTTTCAGGTATAGAAGTATAATTTTCTATGTTTTCCTTTTAAGTAGAATCACTGTATTATGATATCACAATGTCAATGCTTATTTACTTCATGTATCAAAAGAATTATTACTCTGATTTCCTTCTTGCTTGAGACACAGTACTATGACATCACAATGTAAATATCTAATTGTTACAGGTATTGAAGTGTAATTGTTTTGTTTTCCTTTTATGTACAATCACAGTATTATGACCTCACAATATCAATGCCTATTCACTTCAGGTAAAGAAAACTTATTGCTCTGGTTTCCTTCTTGCTTTAGACATAGTACTATGACATAACAATGTCAATATCTAATTGTTTCAGGTATAGAACTGTAATTGCAAAGAATTAGTCAGAGATGCTGAACTAGGAATGAGCCTGCCCTCAAATTGATGAGGCTCTATAGGATATGTATCCTACCCAGGGTACAATCTCTTTTAGCTCACTAGTGCCTTTCATAGAAAGGAAATATCCTAAATCACATCATACTGATCCCAACAAAAGGCAGTCCAGTCACAAAGAACCAGGCAATTCCTCTCTGAACAAGAGAACCAGCCAACCCCAGCTGTATGTTTCAGCCTTCTTGGGCTTTGTCAGTGAGGTGCAGCTGATCTCTTTAAGCACTGTGAGAAAGGGGTCCACATCTGGATTACCCTGTTACCCTTAGGGTGACTAATCCCAAGGGCAATTTGCATATGCAAAGTTAGTCATAGATGCTCAACTAGGAACGAGCCTGCCCTTGAATTGATGAGGCTCCATAGGATAAGTATCTTACCCAGGGTGCAATCTCTTTTAGCTTACTAGTGCCTTTTACAGAGAGGAAATATCCTAAAGCACATCACACTGATTCCACCAAAAGACAGTAGAGCCACAAAGTACCAGAGAATTCTTCTCTGAACAAGAGAACCAACCAAGCGTATATGTTTTGGGCTTGTAGGTCCTTGTCAGTAAGGTGCAGCTGATCTCTCTGAGCAAGGGGGTTCACATCCATACCACTCTGAAACCCTTAGGATGACTAAGCCCAAGGGCAATTTGCATATGCAAAGAATGTCAGTTGAGCTCTATAGGCACTGTGAGTAAGGGGTCCACATCTGGATTACCCTGTTAGCCTTAGGGTGACTAATCCCAAGGGCAATTTGCATATGCAAAGAGTTAGTCAGAGACACTCAACTAGGAACGAGCCTACCCTCGAATTAATGAGGCACTTCGTGGCTGGACTGCCTTTTTTGGTAGGATCAGTATGATGTGCTTTATGATATTTCCTCTCTGTGAAAGGCACTAGTAAGCTAAAAGAGATTGCACCCTGGGTAGTATACCCTTGGGACTAGTCACCCTAAGGGTAACAGGGTAATCCAGATGTGGAACCCTTGCTCACAGTGCCTAGAGAGATCAGCTACACCTCACTGATGAGGTGTAACAAGGCAAAATTTTATGTGTGGTGTCAGCTGTTTCTCTTAGTTAGAGAGGAATTGCCTGGTGCTTTGTGGCTAGGCTGGTTTTTTGGTAGGATCAATATGATGTGCTTTAGGATATTGCTTCTCTGTGCAAGGCATTAGTGAGCTAACAGAGATTGCATCCTGTGTAGGATACTTATCCTGTAAAGCCTCATCAATTCTAGAGCAGGCTCGTTCCTAGTTGAGCATCTCTGATTATCTCTTTGCATATGCAACTTGCTCTTGGGACTAGTCACCCTAAGGGTAACAGGGTAATCCAGATGTGGACCCTTTGCACACAGTGCCTAGCGATCAGATCAGATGCACCTCACCGACGAGGCCCAACAAGGCCAAAATGTACATCTGGAGTTGGCTGCTTCTCTTGTTCATAGAGGAATTGCCGGGCACTTCTTGCCTGGACTGCCTTTTTTGGTAGGATCAGTATGATGTGCTTTAGGATATTTCCTCTCTGTGAAAGGCACTAGTGAGCTAAAAGAGATTGCACCCTGGGTAGGATACTTATTCTATAGAGCCTCATCAATTAGAGGGCAGACTCGTTCCTAGTTGAGCGTCTCTGACTAGCTCTTTGCATATGCAAATTGCCCTTGGGACTAGTCACCCTAAAGGTAACAGGGTAATCCAGACATGGACCCCTTGCTCACAGTACCTAGAAAGATCAGCTGCACATCCCTGATGAGGCCCAACAAGGAAGAAACGTACATCTGGGGTTGGCTGTTTCTCTTCTTCAGAGAGGAATTGCCTGGCACTTTGTGGCTTGACTGCCTTTTTGGTAGTATCAGTATGCTGTGCTTTAGTATATATTCTCTCTGTGAAAGGCACTAGTGAGCTAAACAAGATTGCACCCTGGGTAGGATACTTATCTTATAGAGCCTCATCAATTCTAGGGCAGGCTCGTTCCTAGTTGAGCATCTCGGACTACCTCTTTGCATATGCAAATTGCCCTTGAGACTAGTCACCCTAAGGGCAACAGGGTAATCTAGACGTGGACTCCTTGCACCCAGTGCCTAGAGAGATCAGCTGCACCTCACCGACGAGACACAACAAGGCCAAAATGTACATCTGGGGTTGGCTGCTTCTCTTGTTCAGAGAGGAATTGCCTGGAACTTCATGGCTGGACTGCCTTTTTGGTAGGATCAATATGATGTGCTTTAGGATATTTCTTCTCTGTGAAAGGCACTAGTGAGCTAAAAGAGATTGCATCCTGGGTAGCATACTTATTCTATAGAGCCTCATCAATTCGAGGCCAGGCTCGTTCCTAGCTGAGCGTCTCTAACTAGCTCTTTGCATATTCAAATTTCCCTTGGGACTAGTCACCCTAAGGGTAACAGGGTAATCCAGACGTGGACCCCTTGCTCACAGTGCCTAGAAAGATTAGCTGCACCCCACTGATGAGGCCCAACAAGGCCTAAACATATGTCTGGGGTTGGCTGCTTCTTTTGTTCAGAGAGGAGTTGTCTGGCACTTCGTGGCTTGACTGCCTTTTCGGTAGGATTAGTATGATGTGCTTGTGGATATTTCCTCTCTGTGAAAGGCACTAGTGAGCTAAACAAGATTGCACCCTGGGTAGGATACTTATCTTATAGAGCCTCATCAATTCGAGGGCAGGCTCGTTCCTACTTGAGCGTCTCTGACTAGCTTTTGCATATGCAAATTGCCATTGGGACTAATCACCCTAAGGGTAACTGGGTAATCCAAACATGGACCCCTTGCACACAGTGCCTAGAGAGATCAGCTGCACCTCACCGACGAGGACCAACAAGGCTAAAACGTACGTCTGGGGTTGGTTGCTTCTATTGTTCAGAGAGGAATTGCCTGGCACTTCATGGCTTGACTGCCTTTTTGGTAGGATTCGTATGATGTGCTTCATGATATTTCCTCTCTGTAAAAGACACTAGTGAGCTAAAAGAGATTGCACCCTGGGTAGAATACTTATCCTATAGACCCTCATCAATTCAAGGACAGGCTCTTTCCTAGTTGAGCTTCTCTGACTAGCTCTTTGCATAGAAGTATAATTGATTTGTTTTCCTTTTAAGTAGAATCACAGTATTATAAACATCTGAATGTCAATGCCTATTTTCTTCAGGTACAGAAAAATGATTGCTCTTATTTCCTTCTTGCTTGAGACACAGTACTATGACATCAGAATGTGAATACTTAATTGTTTCAGGTATAGAAGTATAATTGCTTTGTTTTCCTTTTAAGAAGAATCAAAGTACTATGACATCACAATGTCAATACCTATTTACTTCAGATATCGAAGAATTATTGTTCTGGGTTCATTCTTGCTTGAGACACATTACTATGACATCAAAATGTGAATATTTAATTGTTTCAGGTATATAAGTATAATTGCTTTGTTTTCCTTTTTAGTTGAATCACAGTATTATGACATCACAATGTCAATGCCTCTTCAATTCAGGTAAAGGAAACTAATTCCTCTGGTTTCCTTCTTGCTTCAGACACAGTACTATGACATCACAATGTCAATATCTAATTGTTTAAGGTATAGAAGTATAATTGCTTTTGTTTTCCTTTTAAGTAGAATCACCGTATTATGACATCACAATGTCAATCTCTATTCACTCTAAGTATTGAAGAATTATTGCTCTGGATTCCTTCTTGTTTGAGACACAGTACTATGACATAATAATGTGAATATCTGTTTCAGGTATAGAAGTATAATTGATTTGTTTTCATTTTTTGTAGAATCACAGCATTATGACATCACAATGACAATGCAATTCACTTCAGGTAAAGGAAAATTATTTTTCTGGTTTCCTTCTTGGTTGAGACACAGTACTATGACATCACAATGTGAATATTTAATTGTTTCAGGTATAGCAGTATAATTGCGTTGTTTTCCTTTTAAGTAGAATCAAAGTTCTATGACATCACAATGTCAATGCCTATTTAGAACAGGTATCAAAGAATTATTGCTCCAGATTTGTTCTTGCTTGAGACACAGCACTATGACATCACAATGTGAATATTTAATTCTTTCAGGTATAGAAGTATAATTGCTTTTGTTTTCCTTTTAAGTAGAATCACCGTATTATGACATCTCAATGTCAATGCCTATTCACTTTAAGTATCGAAGAATTATTGCTCTGGATTCCTTCTTGCCTGAGACGCAGTACTATGATATCATAATGTGAATATCTGTTTCAGGTATAGAAGTATAATTGATTTGTTTTCCTTTTTAGTAGAATCACAGCATTAAGACATCGCAATGTCAATGCAATTCACTTCAAGTAAAGGAAAATTATTTTTCTGACTTCCATCTTGCTTGAGACACAGTACTATGATATCACAATGTGAATATCTAATTGTTTCAGGTATAGAAGTATAATTGCTTTGTTTTCCTTTTAAGTAGAATCAGAGTATTATGACATCTCAATGCCAATGCCTGTTCTCTTCAGGTAAAGGAAAATGATTACTCTTATTTCCTTTTTGCTTGAGACACAGTACTATGACATCACAATGTGAATAGCTAATTGTTTCAGGTATAGAATTACAATTGTTTGTTTTTCTTTTAAGTAGAATCACAGTAATAGGACATCACAGTGTCAATGCCTATTCACTTTAAGTATTGATTAATTATTGCTCTGGATTCCTTCTTCCCTGAGACACAGTACTATGATATCATAATATGAATATCTGTTTCAGGTATGTAAGTATAATAGATTTGTTTTCCTTTTTAGTAGAATAACAGTATTATGATATAACAATGTCAATGCAATTCACTTCAGGTAAAGGAAAATTATTTTTCTAGTTTCCTTTTTGCTTGAGACACAGTACTATGACATCACAATGTGAATATTTAATTGTTTCTGGTATTGAAGTATAATTGTTTTCCTTTTACGTAGAATCGCAGTATTATGACATCTCAATGTCAATGCCTATTGGGTAAAGGAAAATGATTGCTCTTGTTTCCTTTTTGCTTGAGACACAGTACTATGACATCACAATTTGAATATTTAATTATTTCTGGTATAGAATTACAATTGTTTGTTTTTCTTTTAAGTAGAATCAAAGTACTATGACATCACACTGTCAATGCCTATTCACTTTGTATCACAGTGCCCGTGTTCTGTGCTGCGGGCAGCGACATTCTGATTGCTATTTGCATTACCTCTTGCTGATTGGCTAGGTACCATTGTCACTACCCTGTGATGGCCTTTATATACCCTATCATATCTACGCTATGGTGCCCTTTCGTGGTGTACAATTTCCTTACGTTTGATCTGTATTTGTCACTTATCATATATGATCTGGCCTGCCTGATGATGTTCCTGAGTTCCTGTGTGCTGCCGTTCCATTGCTGACTGTATCTGCCTCAGTACCTACTCCATTGTTGACCGTATCTGGATGAGGACCCGCTCCGTTTCTGACTGTATCTGTCTGAGAACCCTCTCCATTGCTGTCAGTATGTGACTGAGAACCCGCTCCGTTACTGACTGTATTTGGCTGTGTACCTCTCCGTTGCTAACTGCACCGGCCGAGTATCCATTCCATATCTGATCGTGTCCAGTTGTACAACTTGGTTACCTCCTTGTGGTCATGGATAAGTGCTGTGCCGTTTCATTATGATTGTTGGTGTGCGCCGCGTGGCGCTATTACTTTATCAACCAGAGGCTGAGCATTCATGCTTAATCTGCTCTCTTAACCACCTCCAGTGCCATCCACAAGTGAAGTAGCGGTACAGTGTTCATAGCACTGACTGTGTTAATCTGATCACTCTTTGTGTCCACCTCCCTATCTGCGCTAGGCTCATTCCCTTTGGGAGTTGCAGTTATTCTCTGGGCGTTACCTATTGACCCTTTGTGTGTCTGGATCGTCCAGGAAGGGTT
This sequence comes from Rhinophrynus dorsalis, assembly GCA_037306005.1. Taxonomy (NCBI): domain Eukaryota; kingdom Metazoa; phylum Chordata; class Amphibia; order Anura; family Rhinophrynidae; genus Rhinophrynus; species Rhinophrynus dorsalis. The sequence continues at coordinate 346,505,005 of CM074723.1, read as the reverse complement.
GCTGATTGTTCCTCACTGCAGTAGCCTTGGGCTCAAGGGCCAGCGTTGCATTATACCATCCCTCAGGTTGAGGAGACACTGGTTGCATTTCATCTATATACCTATATCTCGATCCCCCCCTAGCGTTCTAGAGTTTGCCTATGTAGCAGCCGCCTTGGTCTCCTTGTGACCCTTACCCTAGGGTCAGTGCTGCCCACTAAGGTGTTGCCTCAGTTTATCTGTGGTCTAAGGGACAGGGTCAGTGTTGACTCGCTCCTGTTGGTTCTGTGCCAGGCGTCATGTTTGTGCCAGTCCTCTATTACTGGACCACTTGTCACCGGAGTCCTGCTGTCAGCTCCTGGACTGTGTGCCTTCAGTCTCTCTGGTTCTAGCCAGAACCTTTATTGCCAGTATTGTTTCCAGTTCATCCAGATTACCTATACTGGTTTGCTATTGATGTACCCTTTTGTATATATATATATATATATATATATATATATATATATATATATATATATGTATGTATTTTCTATACTGTGGGTCTAAGGGCCTATATTAGTGTAGGCACTTTATTCTAATAAAGTCATTTTTACCTTAGTGATCTGGTCTGAGTGTTCATCTAAAAACTGTGACACTTTGTTTTCCTTTTAAGTAGAATCACAGTATTATGACATCACAATGTCAATGCCTATTCACTTCAGGTAAAGAAAAATTATTGCTCTGGTTTCCTTCTTGCTTGAGACACAGTACTATGACATCACAATGTCAATATCTAATTGTTTCAGGTATAGAAGTATAATTGCTTTGTTTTCCTTTTCAGTAGAATCACCGTATTATGACATGACAATGTCAATTTCTATTCTCTTCAGGGAAAGAAAAAATTTTGCACTGGTTTCCTACTTGCTGGAGACACAGTACAATGACATCACAATGTGAATATCTATTTATTTCAGGTATAGAAGTACAATTCCTTTGTTTTCCTTTTAAGTAGAATCACAGTATTATGACATCACAATGTCAATGTCTATTCACTTTAAGTATAGAAGAATTATTGCTCTGGATTCCTTCTTGCCTGAGACGCAGTACTATGATATCATAATGTGAATATCTGTTTCAGGTATAGAAGTATAATTTATTTGTTTTCCTTTTTAGTAGATTCACAGTATTATGACATCACAGTGTCAATGCTATTCACTTCAGGTAAAGGAAAATAATTTTTCTGGTTTCCATCTTGCTTGAGACACAGTACTATGACATTACAAAGTCAGTATCTAATTGTTTCAAAGTATAGAAGTATAATTGTTTTGTTTTCCTTTTAAGTAGAATCACAGTATTATGACATCACACTGTGAATATCTAATTGTTTCAGGTATAGAAGTACAATTGCTTTGTTTTCCTTTTAAGTAGAATCACAGTATTATGACATCACAATGTCAATGCCTATTCACTTTAAGTATCGAAGAATTATTGCTCTAGATTCCTTCTTGCTTGAGACACAGTACTATGACATCATAATGTGAATATCTAATTGTTTCAAGTATAGAAGTATAATTGATTGGTTTTCCTTTTAGTAGATTCACAGCATTTTGACATCACAATGTCAATGCTATTCACTTCAGGTAAAGGAAAATTATTTTTCTGGTTTCCTTCTTGCTTGAGACACAGAACTATGACATCACAATGTGAATATTTAATTGTTTCAGGTATAGCAGTATAATTGCTTTGTTTTCCTTTTAAGTAGAATCACAGTATTATGACATCAAAATGTGAATAACTTATTGTTTCTGGTATAGAAGTATAATTGCTATGTTTTCCTTTTAAGTAGAATCACAGTATTATGATATCACAATGTCAATGCTTATTTACTTCAGGTATCAAAAGAATTATTACTCTGATTTCCTTCTTGCTTGAGACACAGTACTATGACATCACAATGTGAATATCTAATTGTTATAGCAATTAAATTATAATGGTTTTGTTTTCCTTTTATGTACAATCACAGTATTATGACATCACAATATCAATGCCTATTCACTTCAGGTAAAGGAAAATTATTGCTCTGGTTTCCTTCTTGTTTGAGACACAGTACTATGACATCATAATGTCAATATCTAATTGTTTCAGGTACAGAAGTATAATTGCTTTGTTTTCTTTTTAAGTAGAATAACAGTATTATGACATCTGAATGTCAATGCCTATTCTCTTCAGGTACAGAAAAATGATTGCTCTTGTTTCCGTCTTGCTTGAGACACAGTACTATGAAATCACAATGTCAATATCTAATTGTTTCAGGTGTAGAAGTATAATTACTTTGTTTTCCTTTTTAGTAGAAGTACAGTATTATGAAACACAATGTCAGTGCCTATTCAATTCAGATAAAGGAAAATTATTACTCTGGATTCCTTCTTGCTTCTGACACAGTACAATGCATCACAATGTCAATATTTAATTGTTTCAGAAGTAGAAGTATAAATGCTTTGTTTTCCTTTTTAGCAGAATCACAGTATTATTACATCACAATGTCAATGCCTATTCACTTCAGGCAATGGAAAATTATTGGTTTGGTTTCGTTCTTGCTTATGACACAGTACCATGACATCACAATGTGAATATCTAATTGTTTCAGGTATAGAAGTATAATTTCTTTGTTTTCCATTTTAGTAGACTCAAACTATTATGATATCACAATGTAAAAGCATATTTAATTTAGGTAAAGGAAAATTAATAATCTGGTTTCCTTCTTGCTTACGACACAGTACTATGACATCACAATGTCAATATCTAATTGTTTCAGGTGTAAAAGTATAATTGCTTTGTTTTCCTTTTTAGTAGAAGTAAAGTATTATGAAACACAATATCAATGCCTATTGAATTAAGGTAGAGGAATATTATTACTCTGGTTTCCTTCCTGCTTGCGACACAGTACTATGACATCACAATGTCATTATCTAATTGTTTCAGGTGTAGAAGTATAATTGCTTTTTTTCCTTAAAGTAGAATCACATTCTTATGACATCACAATGTCAATGCCTATTCTCTTCAGGTAAAGTAAAATTATTGCTCTGGTTTCCATCTTGCTGGAGACAGTATGATGACATCACAATGTTAATATCTAATTGTTTCAGGTATAGAAGTATAATTCCTTTCATTTCCTTTTAAGTCGAATCACAGTATTCTGACATCACAATGTCAATCCCTATTTACTTCAGGTATCGAAGAATTATTGCTCTGGTTTCCTTCTTGTTTGAGACACAGTACTATGACATCATAATGTCAATATCTAATTGTTTCAGGTACAGAAGTATAATTGCTTTGTTTTCTTTTTAAGTAGAATAACAGTATTATGACATCTGAATGTCAATGCCTATTCTCTTCAGGTACAGAAAAATGATTGCTCTTGTTTCCGTCTTGCTTGAGACACAGTACTATGAAATCACAATGTCAATATCTAATTGTTTCAGGTGTAGAAGTATAATTACTTTGTTTTCCTTTTTAGTAGAAGTACAGTATTATGAAACACAATGTCAATGCCTATTCAATTCAGATAAAGGAAAATTATTACTCTGGATTCCTTCTTGCTTCTGACACAGTACAATGCATCACAATGTCAATATTTAATTGTTTCAGAAGTAGAAGTATAAATGCTTTGTTTTCCTTTTTAGCAGAATCACAGTATTATTACATCACAATGTCAATGCCTATTCACTTCAGGCAATGGAAAATTATTGGTTTGGTTTCGTTCTTGCTTATGACACAGTACCATGACATCACAATGTGAATATCTAATTGTTTCAGGTATAGAAGTATAATTTCTTTGTTTTCCATTTTAGTAGACTCAAACTATTATGATATCACAATGTAAAAGCATATTTAATTTAGGTAAAGGAAAATTAATAATCTGGTTTCCTTCTTGCTTACGACACAGTACTATGACATCACAATGTCAATATCTAATTGTTTCAGGTGTAAAAGTATAATTGCTTTGTTTTCCTTTTTAGTAGAAGTAAAGTATTATGAAACACAATATCAATGCCTATTGAATTAAGGTAGAGGAATATTATTACTCTGGTTTCCTTCCTGCTTGCGACACAGTACTATGACATCACAATGTCATTATCTAATTGTTTCAGGTGTAGAAGTATAATTGCTTTTTTTCCTTAAAGTAGAATCACATTCTTATGACATCACAATGTCAATGCCTATTCTCTTCAGGTAAAGTAAAATTATTGCTCTGGTTTCCATCTTGCTGGAGACAGTATGATGACATCACAATGTGAATATCTAATTGTTTCAGGTATAGAAGTATAATTGCTTTGTTTTCCTTTTAAGTAGAATCACAGTATTATGACATCACACTGTCAATGACTATTCACTTCATGTATCGAAGAATTATTGCTCTGGTTTTCTTCTTGCTTGAGACATAGTACTATAACATCACAATGTGAATATCTAATTGTTTCAGGTATAGAAGTAAAAATGCTTTGTTTTCCTTTTTATCAGAATCACAGTATTATGACATCACAATGTCAATGCCTATTCACTTCAGATAATGGAAAATTATTGGATTGGTTTCCTTCTTGCTTGAGACACAGTACTATGACATCACAATGTGAATATTTAATTGCTTCAGGTTTAGAAGTATAATTGCTTTATTTTCCTTTTAAGTAGAATCACAGTATTATGACATCTCAATGTCAATGACTATTCTCTTCAGGTACAGAAAATGATTGCTCTTGTTTACTTCTTTCTTGAGACACAGTACTATGACATCACAATGTGAATATTTAATTGTTTCAGGTATAGAAGTATAATTACTTTGTTTTCCTTTTAAGAAGAATCAAAGTACTATGACATCACAATGTCAATGCCTATTTACTTCATGTATCGAATAATTATTGCTCTGGATTCCTTCTTGCTTGATACACAGTACTATGACATCACAATGTGAATATCGAATTGTTTCAGGTATAGAAGTATAATTCGTTTGTTTTCCTTTTTAGTAGATCACAGTATTATGACAGTACAATGTCAATGCCTATTCTCTTCAGGGAAAGGAAAAATATTGCACTGGTTTTCAACTTGCTGGAGACACAGTACTATGACATCACAATGCGAATATCTAATTGTTTCAGGTATTGAAGTATAATTGCTTTGTTTTCCTTTGTTGTAGAATCACAGTATTATGACATCACAATGTCAATGCATATTCACTTTAGGTAAAGGAAAATTATTGCTCTGGTTTCCTTCTTGCTTGAGACACAGTACTATGACATCACAATGTCAGTATCTAATTGTTTCAGGTGTAGAAGTATAATTGTTTTTTTTTCCCTTTAAGTAGAATCATAGTATTATGACATCACAATGTCAATGCCTATTCACTTCAGGTAAAGGAAAATGATTGGTTTGGTTTCCTTCTTGCTTGAGACACAGTACTATGACATCACAATGTGAATATCTAATTGTTTCAGGTATAGAAGTATAATTGCTTTGTTTTCCTTTTAAGTAGAATCATAGTATTATGACATCTCAATGTCAATGCCTATTCTGTTCATGTACAGAAAATTATTGCTCTGGTTTCCTTCCTGCTGGTAACACAGTACTATGACATCACAACGTGAATATCTAATTGTTTCAGGTATAGAAGTATAAATGCTTCATTTTCCTGTTAAGTAGAATCACAGTATTATGATATCACAATTCAATGCCTATTCTCTTTAGGGAAAGGAAAATTATTGCTTTTGTTTTCTTCTTTCTTCAGACACAGTACTATGAAATCACAATGTGAATATTCAATTGTTTCAGATGTAGAAGTATGATTGCTTTGTTTTCCTTTTAAGTAGAATCAAAGTACTATGACATCACAATGTCATTGCATATTTACTTAAGGTATGAAAGAATTATTGCTCTGGATTCCTTTTTGCTTGAGACACAGTGCTATGACATCACAATGTGAATATTTAATTGTTTCAGATATAGAAGTATACTTGCTTTGTTTACCTTTTTAGTTGAATCACAGTATTATGACATCACAATGTCAAAACCTATTCACTTCAGGTAAAGAAAAATTATTGCTCTGGTTTCATTCTTGATGGAAATAAAGTACTATGACATCACAATGTTAATATCTAATTGATTAAGATATAGAAGTATAAATGCTTTGTTTTCCTTTTAATTAGAATCACAGTATTATGACATCAGACTGTCAATGCATATTCACGTCAGGTATCGAAGAATTATTGTTCTGGATTCCTTCTTGCTTAAGACACAGTACTATGACATCGCAATGTGAATATCAAATTGTTTTAGGTATAGAAGTATAATTGCTATGTTTCCCTCTTAAGTAGAATCGCATTATTATGACATCACAATGTCAATGCTTATTTACTTCAGGTATCAAACTAATTATTACTCTGATTTCCTTCTTGCTTGAGACACAGTACCATGACATCACAATGTGAATATCTAATTGTTTCAGGTATTGAAGTATGTTTGTTTTCCTTTTTAGTAGAGTTGCAGTATTATGACATCACAATGTCAATGCCTATTCACTTCAGGTAAATGAAAATTATTGCTCTGGTTTCCTTCTTGCTTGAGACACCGTACTATGACATCACAATGTGAATATCTAATTGTTTCAGGTATAGAAGTATAATTGCTTTGTTTTCCTTTTTAGTAGAATCACAGTATTATGACATCACAAAGTAAATGCCTATTCACTTTAGGTAAAAGAAAATTATTACTCTGGTTTCCTTCTTGCATGCGAAACAGTACTATGACAACACAATGTCAATATCTTATTGTTTCAGGTATAGAAGTATAATTGCTTTTTTTTCATATTGAGTAGAATCACAGTATTACCACATCACAATGTCAATGCCTGTTCTCTTCAGGGAAAGGAAAATTATTGATCTGGTTTCCTTCTTGCTGGAGAAATAGTACTATGACATCACAATGTAAATATCTAATTGTTTCAAGTATAGAGGTATAAATGCTTTGTTTTCCTTTTACATAGGATCAAAGTATTATGAAATCACAATGTCAATGCCTATTTACTTTAGGTATCAAAGAATTATTGCTCTGTATCCCTTCTTACTTGAGACACAGTACTAGGACATCACAATGTGAATATTTAATTGTGACAGGTATAGAAGTATAATTGCTTTGTTTTCCTTGTAAGTAGGATCAAAGTATTATGACATCACAATGTCAATGCCTATTTTCTTCAGATATTGAAGAATTATTGCTCTGGATTCCTTCTTGCTTGAGACACAATGTGAATATTTAATTGTTTCAGGTATAGAAGTATAATTGCTTTGTTTTCCTTTTCAGTTGAATCACAGTATTATGACATCACAATATCAATGCCTTTTCACTTCAGGTAAAGGGAAATTATTGTTCTGGTTTCCTTCTTTCTTGTAACACAGTACTATGACATCACAATGTGAATATGTAATTGTTTCAGGTATAGAAGTATAATTGATTTGATTTCCTTTTAAGTAGAAACACAGTATTATGACTTCACAATGTCAATGCTTATTTACTTCAGGTATCAAACAAATTATTACTCTGATTTCCTTGTTGTTTGTGACACAGTACTATGACATCACAATGTGAATATCTAATTGTTTCAGATATAGAACTATAATTGCTATGTTTTCTGTTTAAGTAGAATCACAGTATTATGAAATCACAATATCAATGCATATTCACTTCAGGTGAATTATTACTCTGGTTTCCTTTTTTCTTGTTACACAGTACTATGACATCATAATGTCACTAATTGTTTCAGGTATTGAAGTACAATTGCTTTTTTTTTCCTTTTAAGTATAATCACAGTATTATAACATCACAATGTCAATGCGTATTCTCTTCAGGTAAAGGAAAATTATTACTCTGGTTTTCTTCTGGCTGGAGAAATAGTACTATGACATCACAATGTGAATATCTAATTGTTTCAAATATAGAAATATAACTGCTTTATTTTCCTTTTTTGTTGAATCACAGTATTATGACATCACAATGTCAGTGCTTATTCACTTCAGGTAAAGGAAAATTATTGTTCTGCTTTCCTTCTTTTTTGTTTCACAGTACCATGACATCACAATGTGAATATGTAATTGTTTCAGGTATAGATGTATAATCAATTTAATTTCCTTTTAAGTAGAAACACAGTATTATGACATCACAATGTAAATGCTTATTTACTTCAGGTATCAAATGAATTATTACTCTGATTGTCTTCCTGTTTGAAACACAGTACTATGACATCACAATGTGAATATCTAATTGTTTGAGGTATTGAAGTATAATTGCTTTGTTTTCCTTTTTTGTAGAATCACAGTGTTATGACATCATAATGTCAATGCCTATTTACTTTAGGTAAAGGAAAATTATTGCTCTGGTTTCCTTCTTGCTTGCGACACAATACTATGACATCACAATGTCAGTATCTAATTGTTTCAGGTGTAGAAGTATAATTGTTTTTTTTCCCTTTAAGTATAATCACAGTATTATGACATCACAATGTCAATGCCTATTCACTTCATGTAAAGGAAGATGATTCGTTTGGTTTCCTTCTTGCTTGAGACACAGTACTATGACATCACAATGAGAATATCTAATTGTTTCAGGTATAGAAGTATAATTGCTTTGTTTTCCTTTTAAGTAGAGTCATAGTATTATGGCATCAAAATGTAAATGCCTATTCTGTTCATGTACGGAAAATTATTGCTCTGGTTTCCTTCTTGCTGGAGACACAGTACTATGACATCACATTGTGAATATCTATCACGGCGCCCATGATCAGACGACATTCTGTCTATCTTGTGTTGCTGCTGTCCTATTGACTGCGCTGTACTGCTCCTCCCAGTGACAGACTTCTTATACCCTGGGCTGTCACTGTGCTGTTGCCCTTTAGTGGTGTACCTGATGCCTAGCGCTAGTTTTATTATCCTGATACCAGTGTATGTCCCAGGACTGCCTGACCACGCTATTAGACTCTGTTCCTGATTCTGTGTACCGATTCGGATTGGCTGACGTTCCTGCTTCCTGTTCTGACCCAGCCTGGCTGACGCTCCTGGTCTGTGTTCCGATCCGGCGAGAACGACGTTCCTGTTTTGTGTACCGAACCAACGAGACTGACGTTCCTGCTCCGTGTACCGACCCGGCTTGGCTGTCGTTCCTGTGCTGTGTACCGAATCGGCTTGGCAGTGGTTCATGCTCCCTGCTTGCCCAGCTCGGCAAATCCCGGCAGTTCCGGCTGTTTACTGTTGCACGGTTCCAACATATCAGTATGTCACTGCTCCGGTACTCCGGTACCTTGCTCTATCCTGTCTGGTGACTCAATGTCTCAGTGTGCCAGTATCCTCAGTATCCTCAGTATCACTTGGTCTTTACTTCAGTTCAGATGGGCGCTTACCATTGTTGCCGTTATCCAGACCATTGCAATTATTAACCCCTTCGGGGGTGGTGCCTCGTTACTGACTTGCGATACCAGTGTGGTTTGCTTCCAGTACTCTGTGCGTACCGATTCCATAGGTCCGTTGGTCGTTTCCGGTTGCCATCCATTTTATGTGACGCACATTAACCCTTTGTGGTTAGAAATAGCATTGTTGTTGACAGCTCCGTTGGGCGTCCGTTTTGGCACGAGCTCTGACCAGCCTATTGTTGTCCACGGTGGGCATCCACCGTTATAGAACCGTGCAAGTTATCATTGTCTGGCTGCCATTACGATTCTGTCATTGTCTCCTTTTGCTGCCTTGGCGACATTGTGCCTCAGCTTTTGCTAGCCACTCTGCCAGTGACTCCACTGCATAAATCGGACTCTTACACTGTATCAAGATATGACCTAACCTGTGTCAGTACTGAGTTTGTGTACATTACTTGACCTGTGTGGGAAACCTGATTGTAATCTGTCTGTGTCAGTTTGATGCTATTTACTGGACCCGTGAGGGTTACATTATTCCTTGTGTTTAAAATTGTGTTCTTACCTAACCTAACGTGTCTGAGTGTACTGAACCGTAACAATATCTAATTGTTTGAGGTATAGAATTATAAATGCTTTGTTCTCCTTTAAAGTAGAATCACAGTATTATGACATCACAATTCAATTCCTATTCTCTTCAGGGAAAGGAAAATGATTGCTTTTGTTTTCTTCTTGCTTCAGACACAGTACTATGACATCACAATGTGAATATTTAATTGTTTTAGGTATAGAAGTATAATTGCTTTCTTTTCCTTTTAAGTAGAATCAAAGTACTATGACATCACAATCTCATTGCCTATTTATATAAGGTATCAAAGAATCATTGCTCTGGATTCCTTTTTGCTTGAGACACAGTACTATGACATCACAATGTGAATATTTAATTGTTTCAGATCTAGAAGTATAATTGCTTTTTTTAACTTTTTAGTTGAATCACAGTATTATGACATCAAAATGTCAATGCCTATTCCTTCAGGTAAAGGAAAATTGTTGCTCTGGTTTCCTTCTTGATGGAAACAAAGTGCTATGACATCACAATGTTAATATCTAATTGATTAAGGTATAGAAGTATAAATGCTTTGTTTTCCTTTTAAGTAGAATCACAGTATTATGACATCAGACTGTCAATGCATATTCACGTCAGGTATCAAAGAATTATTGCTCTGAATTCCTTCGTGCTTCAGACACAGTACTATGACATAACATTGTGAATATCTAATTGTTTCAGGTATAGAAGTATAATGCCTATTTTTTCCTTTTAAGTAGAGTCACAGTATCATGACATCACAATGTCAATGCTTATTTACTTCAGGTATCAAACTCATTATTACTCTCATTTCCTTCTTGCTTCAGACACCATACCATGACATCACAATGTGAATATCGAATTCTTTCAGGTATTGAAGTATAATTGCTTTGTTTTCCTTTGCAGTAGAATCACAGTATTATGACATCACAATGTCAATGCCTATTCACTTCAGGAAAAGGAAAATTATTGCTCTGGTTTCCTTCTTGCTTGAGACACAGTACTATGACATCACAATATGAATATCTAATTGTTTCCGGTATAGAAGAATAATTGCTTTTTGTTCCTTTTCATTAGAATCACAGTATTATTACATCACACTGTCAATCACTATTTACTTCAGGTATCGAATAATTATTGCTCTGGTTTCCTTCTTGCTTGAGACACAGTAATATTACATCACAATGTGAATATCTAATTGTTTTAGGTATAGAAGTATAATTACTTTGTTTTCCTTTTTAGTAGAATCACATTATTTTGACATCACAATGTCAATGCCTATTCACTTCAGTTACAGGAAAATTATTACTCTGGTATCCTTCTTGCTTGCGACACAGTATTATGACATCAAATTGTGAATATCTAATTGTTTCAGGTATAGAAATATAATTGCTTTGTTTTCCTTTTAAGTAGAATCACAGTATTATGACGTCTCAATTTCAATGCCTGTTCTAGTCAGACACAGGTAAATTATTGTTCTGGTTTACTTCTTGCTTGAGACACAGTACTATGACATCAAATTTTGAATATCTAATTGTTTCAGGTATAGAAGTATAAATGCTTTGTTTTCCTTTTAAGTAGAAATACCGTATTATGACATCACAATGTCAATGCCTATTCACTTCAGGTACAGAAAAATTATTACTCTGGTTTCCTTCTTGCTTGCGACACAGTACTATGACATCACAATGTCGATATCTAATTGTTTCAGGAATAGAAGTATAATTGCTTTGTTTTCCTTTTTAGTAGCATTACAGTATTATAACATCACAATGTCAATGGCTATTCACTTCAGTAAAAGAACAATTGTTCCGGTTTCCTTCTTGCTTGAGACATAGTAGTATTACATCACAATGTGAATATCTAATTGTTGCAGGTATAGAAGTATTGTTGCTTTGTTTTCCTTTTAAGTAGAATCACCGTATTATGACATCAAAATGTCAATTAATATTCTCTTCAGGGAAAAGAAAATTATTGCACTGGTTTCACAATGTCAATGCCTATTCACTTTAAGAATCAAAGAATTATTGCTATGGATTCCTTCTTGCTTGAGACACAGTACTATGACATCATAATGTGAACATCTAATTGTTTCAGGTATAGAAGTATAATTGATTAGTTTTCCTATTCAGTAGAATCAAAGCATTATGACATCACAATGTCAATGCAATTCACTACAGGTAAAGGAAATTTATTTTTTTTGTTTCCTTCCGGCTTGAGACACAGTACTATGACATCACAATTTCAATATTTATTTGTTCCAGGTATAGAAGTATAATTGTTTTGTTTTCTTTTAAGTAGGATCAAAGTACTATGACATCACAATTCAATGCCTATTTACTTCAGGTAACAAAGAATTATTGCTCTGGATTCCTTCTTGCTTGAAACACAGAACTATGACATACAATGTCAGTATCTAATTGTTTCAAGGTATAGACGTATAACTGCTTTGTTTTCCTTTTAAGTAGAATCACAGTATTATGACATCACAATGTGAATATCTAATTTTTTCAGGTATAGAAATATAATTGCTTTGTTTTCCTTTTTTTGTAGAATCACAGCATTATGACATCACAATGTCAATGCCTATTCACTTCAGTAAAGGAAAGTTATTGCTCTTGTTTCCTTCTTGCTTGAGACACAGTACTATGATATCACAATGTGAATATCTAATTGTTTCAGGTTTAAAAGTATAATTGCTATGCTTTCCTTTTGAGTAGAATCACACTAATATGATATCAGAATGTCAATGATTATTTACTTCAAGTATCAAAAGAATTATTACTCTGATTTCCTTCCTGCTTGAGACACAGTACTATGACATCCCAATGTGAATATCTAATTGCTACAGGTATTGAAGTATATTTGCTTTGTTTTCCTGTTTAGTTTAATCACAGTATTATGACATCACAATGTCAATGCCTATTCACTTCAGGTAAAGGAAAATTATTGTTCTGGTTTACTTCATGCTTGAGATACAGTACTTTGACATCAAATTGTGAATATGTAATTGTTTCAGGTATAGAAGTATAATTGCTTTGTTTCCATTTATGTAGAATCACATTATTATGAAAACACAATGTGAATGCCTATTCACTTCAGGTAAAGGAAAATTATTGTTCTGGCTTCCTTCGTGCTTGAGACACAGAAGTATGACATCACAATGTGAATATCTAATTGTTTCAGGTATAGCAGTATAATTGCTTTGTTTTCCTTTTTAGTAGAATCACAGCATTATGACATCACAAAGTCAATGCCAATTCACTTCAGGTAAAGGAAAATTATTACTCTGGTTTCCTTCTTGCATGCAAAACAGTACTATGACATCACAATGTCAATATCTTATTGTTTAAGGTATAGAAGTATTATTGCTTTGTTTTCCTTTTAAGTGGAATCACAGTAGTATGACATCAGATTGTCAATGCCTATTCACTTCAGGTATAGAAGAATTATTGCTCTGGATTCCTTCTTGCTTGAGACACAGTACTATGACATCACAATGCCAATATCTAATTGTTTCAGGTATAGAAGTGTAATTGCTTTGTTTTCCTTTTCAGTAAAATCACAGTATTATGACATCACAATGTCAATGCCAATTCACTTCAGGTAAAGGAAAATTATTGCTCTGGTTTCCTTCTTGCATGTGAAACAGTACTATGACATCACAATGTTAATATCTTATTGTTTCAGGTATAGAAGTATAATTGCTTTTTTTTCCTATGAAGAAGAATCACAGTATTTCGACATCACAATGTCAATGCTATTCTCTTCAGGTAAAGGAAAATTATTGCTCTCGTTTCCTTCTTGCTGGAGAAATAGTACTATGACTTAACAATGTGAATATCTAATTGTTTCAAATATAGAGGTATAAATGCTTTGTTTTCCTTTTAAGTAGGATCAAAATATTATGACATCACAATGTCAATGCCTATTTACTTCAGGCATCGAAGAATTATTGCTCTGGATTCCTTCTTGCTTGAGACACAGTACTATGACATCACAATGTGAATATTTAATTGTTTCAGGCATAGAATTGTTTTGTTTTTCTTTTTAGTTGAATCACAGTATTATGACATCACACTGTCAATGCCTATTCACTTCAGGTAAAGGAAAATTATTGTTCTGGTTTCCTTCTTTCTTGAAACACAGAACTATGACATCACAATGTGAATATCTAATTGTTTCAGGTATAGAAGTGTAATTGATTTGTTTTCCATTTTAGCAGAATCACAGTATTATGACTCACAATGTCAATGCCTATTCACTTTAGGTAGAGGAAAATTATTGCTCTGGTTTCCGTCTTGCTTGCGACACAGTACTATGACATCACAATGTCAGTATCTAATTGTTTCAGGTATAGATGTATATTTGCTTTGTTTTCCTTTTTAGTTGAATAACAGTATTATGACATTACTAAGTAAATACCTATTCACTTTAGGTAAAAGAAAATTATTACTCTGGTTTCCTTCTTACTTGTGACACATTACTATGACATCACAATGTCAATATCTAATTGTTTCAGGTATAGAAGTATAATTGCTTTTTGTTCCTTTTAACTAGATTCACAGTATTATGACATCACTATGTCAATGCCTATTCTCTTTAGGTAAAGGAAAATTATTGCTCTGGTTTCTTTATTGTCGGAGAAATAGTACTATGACATCACAATGTGAATATTGAATTGTTTCAATTATAGAAGTATAAATGCTTTGCTTTCTTTTTAAGTAGAATCACAGTACTATGACATCACACTGTCAATGACAATTCAGTTCAGGTATTGAAGAATTATTGCTCTGGATTCCTTCTTGCTTGAGACACAGTACTATAACATCACAATATGAATATCTAATTGTTTCAGGTATAGAATTATAATTACTCTGTTTTCCTTTTTAGTAGAATCACAGTATTATGACATCACAATGTAAATTCCTATTCACTTCAGGTAAAGGAAAATTATTGCTCTGGTTTCCTTTTTGCTTGCGACACAGTACTATGACATCACAATGTCAGTATCTAATTGTTTTAGGTATAGACGTATAATTGCTTTTTTCCCTTTAAGAAAAATCACAGTATTATGACATCACAATGTCAATGCTTATTCTCTTCAGGGAAAGGAAAATTATTGTTCTGGTTTCCTTCTTGCTGGAGAGAGTACTATGACACCACAATGTGAATATCTAATTGTTTCAGGCATAGAACTATAAATGCTTAATTTTCCTTTTAAGTAGAATCACAGTATTATGCCTATTTACTTAAGGTATCAAAGAATTATTGCTCTGGCTTCCTTCTTGATTGAGACACAGTACTAAGACATCACAATATGAATATTAATTGTTTCAGCTATAGAAGTATAATTGCTTTGTTTTCCTTTTTAGTTGAATCACATTATTATGACATCAAAATGTCAATGCCTATTCACTTCAGGTAAAAGAAAATTGTTGCTCTGGTTTCCTTCTAGATGGAAACAAAGTACTATGACATCACAATGTGAATCTCTAATTGTTTAAGGTGTAGAAGTATAAGTGCTTTGTTTTCCTTTTATGTAGAATCACAGTATTATGACATCAGACTGTCAATGGCTATTCACTTCAGCTATCGATGAAGTATTGCTCTGTATTCCTTCTTGCTTGAAACATCACAACGTCCCTAACTAATTGTTTCAGGTATAGAAGTAGAATTGCTTTGTTTTTCTTTTAAGTAGAATCACAGTATTATGACATCACAATGTTAATTCCTATTCACTGTAGGTATCGAAGAATTATTACTCTTGATTCCTTCTTGCTTGAGACACAGTACTATGACATCATAATGTGAATATCTAATTGTTTCAGGTATAGAAGTATAATTGCTTTGTTTTCCTTTTAAGTAGAATGACAGTATTATGACATCACAATGTGAATATCTAATTGTTTCAGGTATAGAAATATTGCTTTGTTTTCCTTTTAAGTAGAATGACAGTATTATGACATCACAATCTCAATGCATATTTACTTCAGGTATCAAACAAATTATTGCTCTGGTTTCTATCTTGCTTGAGATACAGTACAATGACATCACAATGTGAATATCTAATTGTTTCAGCTATAGAAGTATAATTGCTTTGCATTCCCTTTTAGTAGAATCACAGTATTATGACATCACAATGTCAATGCCTATTCATTTCAGGTAAAGAAAAAATATTGCTCTTCTTTCTTGAGACACAGTACTATGACATCACAATGTGAATATCTAATTGTTTCAGGTATAGAAGTATAATTGCTTTGATTTACTTTTAAGTAGAAACACAGTATAATGACATCACAATGTCAATGCCAATTCACTTCAGGTATCGAAGAAGTATTGCTTTTGTTTCCTTCATGCTCTAGACACAGTGCTAAGACATCACAATGTTAATATCTAATTGTTTCAGGTATAGAAGTATAATTCCTTTCATTTCCTTTTAAGTCGAATCACAGTATTCTGACATCACAATGTCAATCCCTATTTACTTCAGGTATCGAAGAATTATTGCTCTGGTTTCCTTCTTGTTTGAGACACAGTACTATGACATCAGAAAGAGAATATCTAATTGTTTCAGGTATAGTAGTATAATTGCATTGTTTTCCTTTTTAGTAGAATCACAGTATTCTGACATTACAATGTCAATGCCAGTTCACTTCAGGTAAAGGAAAATTATTGCTCTGGTTTCCTTCTTGCTTGAGACACAGAACTATGACATCACAATGTGAATATCTAATTGTTTCAGGTATAGAAATATAATTGCTTTGTTTCGTTTAAGTTGAATCACAGTATTATGGCATCACAATGTGAATAACTAATTGTTTCACGTATAGAAGTATAATTGCTTTGTTTTCCTTTTTTTTGTAGAATCACAGTATTATGACATCACAATGGCAATGCCTATGCACTTCAGTAAAGTAAAATTATTGCTCTTGTTTCCTTCTTGCTTGAGACACAGTACTATGACATCATAATGTGAATATCTAACTGTTTCAGGTACAGAAGTATAATTGCTTTGTTTTCCTTTTTAGTAGAATCACAGCATTATGTCATAACAATGTCAATGCCTATTCACTTTAGGTAAAGGAAATTATTTTTCTGGTTTCCTTCTTGCTTGAGACACACTACTATGACATCAGAATGTGAATATCTAATTGTTTCAGGTATAGAAGTATAATTGCTTTCTTTTCCTTCTAAGTAGAATCACAGTATTATGACATCACAATGTGAATATCTAATTGTTTCAGGTATAGAAGTATAATTGCTTTGTTTTCCTTTTAAGTAGAATCTCAGTATTGTGACATACAATGTCAATGCCTATTCACTTTAGCTATTGAGATATTATTGCTCGGGATGCCTTCTTGCTTGATTCACAGTACTATGACATCATAATGTGAATATCTAATTGTTTCAGGTATAGAAGTATAATTGCTGTGTTTTCCTTTTTAATAGAATCATAGCATTATGACATCACAATGTCATTGCCTATTCACTTCAGACAAAGGAAAATTATTTTTCTGGTTTCCTTCTTGCTTAAGACTCAGTACTATGACATCACAATGTGAATATCTAATTGTTGCAGGTATTGAAGTATAACTTCTTTGTTTTCCTTTTTAGTACAATCAAAATTATAATGACATCACAATGTCAATGCCTATTCACTTCAGGTAAAGCAAAATTATTGCTCTGGTTTCCTTTTTACTGGAGACACAGTACTATGACATCACAATCTGAATATCTAAGTGTTTCAGGTATAGAAGTATAATTGCCTTGTTTTCATTTTAAGTAGCATCACAGTATTATGACATCACAATGTCAATGCCTATTCACTTCAGGTATCAAAGAATTGTTGCTCTAGTTTCCTTAATGCTCGAGACACAGTACTATAACATCACAATGTGAATATCTAATTGTTTCAGGTATAGAAGTATCATTGCTTTGTTTTCCTTTGAAGTAGAATCACAGTATTATGACATCATAATGTCAATGCCTATTTACTTCAGGTAGCAAAAAATTATTACTCTGGTTTCCTTCATGCTTAAGACAGAGTGCTAAGATATCACAATGTGAATATCTAATTGTTTCTGGTATCGAACTATAGTTCCTTTGTTTTCCTTTTAAGTCGAATCACAGTATTCAGAAATCACAATGTCAATCTCTATTTACTTCAGGTATCGAAGAATTTTTGCTCTGGTTTACTTCTTGTTTGAGACAGTACTTTGACATCACATCATGTAAATATCTAGTTGTTTCAGGTATAGAAATACAATTGATTTGTTTTCCTTTTTAGTAGAATCACAGCATTATGACATCATAATTTCAATGCCTATTCACTTCAGGTAAAGGAAAATTATTGCTCTGGTTTCCTTCTTGCTTGAGACACAGTACTATGATATCACAATGTTAATATCTAATCTTTTCAGGTATAGAAGTATAATTGCTTTGTTTTCCTTTTAAGTAGAATCACAGTATTATGACATCACAATGTCAATGCCTATTCACTTTAGGTATCGAATAATTATTGCTCTGGAGTCCTTCTTGCTTGAGACACAGTACTATGACATCATAATGTGAATACTTAATTGTTTCAGGTATAGAAGTATAATTGCTTTGTTTTCCTTTTAAGTAGAATCACAGCACTATTACATCACAATGTGAATATCTTATTGTTGCAAGTATAGAAGTATAATTGCTTTTTTTTCCTTTTTAGTGGAATCACAGTATAATGACATCACAGTGTCAATGCCTATTCACTTCAGATAAAGCAAAATTATTGCGCTGGTTTTCTTCTTGCTTGAGACACAGTACTTTGACATCATAATGTGAATATCTAATTGTTTCAGGTATAGAAGTATAATTGCTTTGTTTTCTTTTTATTTAGAATCACAGTATTATGACATCACAATGTCAATGCCTATTTACTTAAGGTATCAAAGAATTATTACTCTGCTTTCCTTCATGCTCGAGACAGAGTGCTAAGACATCACAATGTGAATATCTAATTGTTTCTGGTATAGAACTATAATTCCTTTGTTTTCCTTTTAAGTCGAATCACAGTATTCTGAAATCACAATGTCAATCCCTGTTTACGTCAGGTATTGAATAATTTTTGCTCAGGTTTTCTTCTTGTTTGATACACAGTACTTTGACATCACAAACTGAATATATAATTGTTTCAGGTATAGAAGTATAATTGCTTTGTTTTCCTTTTTAGTAGAATCACAGTATTATGACATTACAATGTCTATGCCTATTCACTTCAGTTAAAGGAAAATTATTGCTCTGGTTTCCTTCTTGCTTGAGACACAGTACTATGATATCACAATGTCAATATCTAATTGTTTCAGGTATAGAAGTAGAATTACTTTGTTTTCCTTTTTTTGTAGATTCACAGTATTATGACATCTCAATGTCAATGCCTATTCACTTAATTAAAGGAAAATTATTGCTCTTGTTTCCTTCTTGCTTGAGACATAGTACTATGACATCACAATGTGAATATCTAATTGTTTCTGGTATAGAAGTATAATTTTTTTGTTTTGCTTTTAAGTAGAATCACTGTATTATGACATCACAATGTCAATTCCTATTCACTTTAGGTATCGAAGAATTATTGCTCTTGATTCCTTCTTGCTTGAGACACAGTACTATGACATCATAATGGGACTATCTAATTGTTTCAGGTATAGAAGTATAATTGCTTTGTTTTCCTTTTTAGTAGAATCACAGCATTATGACATCACAATGACAATGCCTATTCACTTCAGGTAAAGGAAAATTATTTGTCTGGTTTCCTTCTTGCTTGATACACAGTACTATGACATCACAATGTGAATATCTAATTGTTTCAGGTATAGAAGTATAATTGCTTTGTTTTCCTTTTAAGTAGAATCACAGTATTATGACATCACAATGTGAACATCTAATTGTTTCAGGTATAGAAATATAATTGCTTTGTTTTCCTTTTGAGTAGAATCACAGTATTATGACATCACAATTTGAATAACTAATTGTTTCAGGTATAGAAGTATAATTGCTTTGTTTTTCCTTTTATTGTAGATTCACAGTATTATGACATCTCAATGTCAATGCCTATTCACTTCATTAAAGGAAAATTATTGCTCTTGTTTCCTTCTTGTTTGAGACATAGTACTATGACATCACAATGTGAATATCTAATTGTTTCTTGTATAGAAGTATAATTGTTTTGTTTTCCTTTTAAGTAGAATCACAGTATTATGACATCACAATATCAATGCCTATTTACTTCAGGTATCCAAGAATTATTGCTCTTGTTTCCTTCTTGCTTGAGACACTTTGACATCACAATCTGAATATCTAATTGTTTCAGATATAGAAGTATAATTGCTTTGTTTTCCTTTTTAGTAGTATCAGAGTATTATGACATCACAATGTCAATGCCTATTCACTTCAAGTAAAGTTCAATTTTTGCTCTTGTTTCCTGCTTGAAACACAGTACTTTTGTATAGTTCACAGAAATTCTTCAGGAACAAAAAGGGCTCAAACCCTCTAAGAGCTAAAACTGTTTATGATAATAAAAACAAAGCCCCATAGTATTCTATGCACTCACAGGGTACTAGAATTTAAAGGGATAGTAATACTTCGTTTTAACTTTATTTTATTTTGTAGGCATTAAAAAAACATGAAGAATGATATAAGTCTTATCTCTCAAACCTTTATGGTTTAAGAGATATTCACAAACAAAGTATCCCCCCCCTGTTCAACCAGATCAGAAGGGAGGTGCCCAGTTAGACTGCAGAGAGGGACAATCTTCAATTAAGATAGGGGAAAAAGCTGAAAAACTTGTCAAGGGGGGAAGGGCTTTCATTGTTTTCATACAAAGAAAATTGTCCCCTTCTGTTATCTGTCTGGTCATACAACCAGATTCACCTCTGAGAAGAGATGGCTTACACTAGGTAAAAGGGGCGGGGAGGGGAAACTTTGCTTGTGAATATCTCATAAACCATAAAGGTTTGAGAGATAAGACATATCATTCTTCATGTTTTTTTAATGCCTACAAAATAAAATAAAGTTAAAGCGAAGTATTACTATCCCTTTAAGGAGCCTTTAAATTTCAATGGTGGTAGATGCAGTAAAGAGATGTCAATTATCCAATTTTCACTCCAACCTTTTATTTTATGTGTTTATTGTTAATATCCGCTGAAGAAGTGTTATGTTAATATGAAATGCGTTGGGTTAGTGGTTTAATACGTAAATAAAGAGTGACAATTTGAACTCCTACTTCTCTATACTGCATATGCTACCATAGGAATTTAAAGGTTCCTTAACGTCCAGTATCCGGTGAGTGCATAGGAAACTATGGGGCTTTGTTTTTATTATCTTTAAACAGTTTTAGCTCTTAGAGGGAGCGTGCCCTTCTTCTTTCTTCCTTGATGTCTCAGACACACACACTGATGAAAGTAGTCTGCAGAAGGTACAGATGAGTGAATATTTCCTCTAATGATCAATGAGAGCACCTCTGAACAGATGAAGGCCTGGGAAGCTTACACAGCAGGCAAATACTCTCGTAAGATGATAAGACGAATGCAGGTCAGCAGATGTCAGGAACAAGCCAAGGTCAGGAGTGAAGACAGGTGTATGGTGGAGATCTAGTCGAAGTCAGGACTGGAGACAAGCACATGGCTGAAATCAAGCCAAGGTCAGGACTGGATACTGGAGAATGTCAAAGGCAAGCTGAGGTCAGGACAGGAGCAACTCAAACAATACGAACTCAGTAACAGACTCGATAACCAGGTGGCAAAGGATAGGTGCCAAAGGTATAAATAGCAGCTTTGACAAATGGGATCCAAGCTCAGTGGAGGAAAGATGGAATCTGGGGAGACCCAAACAATAATCAGTGTCAAACAGCAGTTGGAAATCATACAACATACTGTCTTGCATAAAAATTGGGTATTGAATCAAGAGTGATTAACATAATTTTGTCACTGTACAAATTGTTAGTAAGACCTTATCTCAAAAAGGGATATTTTAGAATCAGATATAATACAGAGAAGAGTAACAAAATGAACTAAGGATTGGATATTTGAAGTATGAAAAACATCTAACCAAACTTTGTTTATTTTCTTTAGAAAAGATGCCTGAGAGGGGATCTTGTTAGTATAAATGAGATCAATACAAGGATATTTATAGTAAACTTTTAATTCCAAGGCCTCATCAAAGTCAGGTCCCCTTACCAGGTGAAGGAAATATATACTGTGATGTTATGTCCCACAGCTCATCACCAAGGTCAGGTTCCAACAGCTTATTTAACCCCTGTGTGCCCTGTGGCCAATACCTATTTTTATTATTTTTTATTATTGGTTATATTTTTCTTACAATAAAGTTATGTAATTTTTATACCTTACATACCTTATGATATGGATAGGTAACGCTACTTTTGAGTTTACTCATATGGGACTATAAATAAACTAATGTTCCATATATCTTCTAATACTGAGGAATAGCCTACATATCTTTTCATACATATTTGGCATACTGTTCATCTGCTGGAGCACCAATACATAAACTAAAGAAGACATCGGCCTGGAGCTGAGCCTTAAGAATCTAATATGGATGATTGATACTGAGAGGCAGGAGAAGCCTCCAGTACATGTGATTAGACATCCACAAGGGTAAAGGGGGTATATCTAATTTTTAAACTTGATTACTACGCTTAGAGGATTTTTGTTGCGCTGTCTCTGCTTCTACAAGGATGTGGTAATAGCAGATACAATGGATATATTTAAAAGGAGATTAGATGCCTTTGTAGAAGAAGGGATCATACAAGGTTAGACCATGTATTAACAGGTAAGAGAGGGATTTCTGGTAAACAGGCTATGCCCATTTTGGAGTCAGGAAGGCTTATATAATTCCCATTTTCTGGGTTATACTGTAGCAAGGGTTGAAAGTGATTGTCTTAATGTCTTGTTTTTTTAACTATGCAACTCTGTAACCTATATAAGTCATGTCTCCTACTGCTGCTGTTGTTGTTCAAATGCAAAGCATGAAGGAGGATGAATGTGTTATCATATTGTCCCCACACTGATCGCCATCACCATCTCCCTCAGCACTAGTCATGTTGTTGAAAGAATGAAGTTACGCAATTTTTATTCTATGTGAGACACAATTTCTTAGAAAGAAGTTAAAAACTGCATAATCTAAAAGTTTGCCAGTGGCACTTCAAATGTACCAGAATGTTGGGGGTTTGACATGCTGTGCTTTTCTTTTCTTAAAAACAGAGGTTTTAAAAACTCATGTCATGTGTTGCACCCTTTAATTGGGCTGCTGGAAGTAGGGGTTCACTTACTTTTTCGCATACCCTGCCATTAAGTGCTCATTGTTTGCCTAAGTTATACATCACTTAGTTCAAAAGACCAGACTTTGTTAATATCAACCCTATTGGATATTTAGACAAGGGCGTAGTTTTAAACACAGACAGGATTTGCCAAATTCTCTCCAATGTCTTAGTGGGATTTGAAACAAACAAAGGAGGTTGCCCATATACAAGCTGATCTTATCTGGCTGTTTTCCCCAACTGTATTATCATTATACCCACTGCTTGTCTTATGGGCCCCCATCAGTGGCTGTATACATAAGGTGAAAATAAGGGGTGTTAATGGACAGTCCTGTTTAATTCCTCTTTCAATAACAATTGGATTACTTTTCATGACCGTGAGTCTCAAAATAGCCCTTGGTCTGTTATGAATTGCCTTTAAATAATTGGACAAAAATAACTGGACAAGAATCCCTCCAGGCCATAATACTCTAAGATAGATTCCCTTAGATCAACAATTGACCGAATCAAAGGCTTTATTAAAATCTAGTAATAACAATAGAGAATTGGTGAGTTTATTTTATTTTTACAGTAGTCTAATATATTGAATACCCTGCAGACATTGCCCCCTGTATGCCCCCCCAGAAATAGACCCACATTGGTCTTTATCTATAAGGTGTGGTAGAACAGGTGGCAAACGTAAGGCTAGAATTTTCAACAGTATTTTTATATCTGAGTTTATCAAACCGAAAAACCTGTAATTGTCTACTTATTCTGGATTTTTTTCCTGGTTTTACTAATACAGATATAAAGGTAAGGTATGAATCATTGTTTAGGTTTCTATCCTGAGTAATGGCAAGGAAGAATCTATTCAAGTAGACGAGTATGTCTTGTCTTGTCTGAAAGTCTTGTAGCATAGGTTGGTGAAACCGTCCATGCCAGGGGATGTGTGATTTTTGCGGTCCTTTACTTCCTTTTCATCTTCTTCCAGTTCAGTTAGCCCATTCAGTTTATCACTACCTTGTTCACTGAAATGTTGAAGAGTTAGCAGAATTTTTTTTTTTAAAAACGTTTTTATTGAGAGGACAGTAATAGAATATTACAAATTGAATGAGGAGAGTTAGCAGAATTTACTGCACAAGCTGTAGCAACCATGCCCACAGTTTGTTTTTCAGTATGACTTTGCTGCCATCAACACATATGCATTTCTCATAGTCCTTTCCACAGAAATCCATTTAGTTTGACCCTTCTTTTCTATAAAGACTTTGACAAAAATGAGAAAACTTGGCTTCAAATATATACTTAGGGATAGCAATGTTTCAAAATAAAAGCAGCTGCAGTTAATCTTCATAGTATTTGGGCCATGGAGAGTATTATTTCAGTACTGTCAGAGTTGTAGTTCAAGAGTAATTGAATGATAAAGTATCCCCCTCCCGCCCCTTTTACCTAGTGTAAGTCGTCTCCCCTCAGATGTGGAATCTGGTCTTAAGACCAGACAGCTCACAGCATGGGACAATCTTCTTACTGTGAGAACAATTAAAGCCCCGCCCCCCTTGACAGGTTTTTCAGGTTTTTCCCTAAGCTCACTGAAGATTGTCCCTCTCTGCGATCCATCTGGACAGTCTTGCTGCTCTGAGCTGAGCAGAGTTACATCAGTAAAAGGGGCAGGAGGGGGATACTTTATCATTCATTTACTCTTGAACTACAACTCTGACAGTATTGAAATAACACTCTCCATGGCCCAAATACTATGAAGATTAATTGGAGCTGCTTTTATTTTGAGACATTACTGTCCCTTTAAGGAAATTGTTATGCACAGCTTGTTTAGTTTTTATTATTCTGATTGTAAAACTTAAAAATAATTACATGTTTATACATTTGTCCTCTTCCTTACTCCTTAACAAATTCATTATAAATTATAGGTTTGCCCCCGAAAAATTCCAGACTGCATTTTAGGGGTGCCTTGAGCAAAAAATATTGAGAAACACTGCTAGACCCATTATAATCTGGCTTTCACAATGTCCACTGCAGAGAAACTGGTCTCACAAGATCAGCCAAGTATCTGAAACTTGTTAAATCTCTCAATCCATCCATGGCACATATAATGTATGTTTAACCCTAACCTGAGTAGAATGCCAATAGAGTATTCTGCGCCTACACTCTATGTACTCTATATGTCTGCTTTATTTACAATAGCTGGTAAGCTCTAGACAGGTGATCCCATTCCCAATGTTTCACTCAGTATAGCACTTGTATAACCCAGTACTCTCTGAACACTAAAATTATAATGCTCTGTGTACAATTGAAGTGCTACATAAATAAACACATTCATTTGTGCATTCATTCATTCATTCATTCATTCATTCAAGTGTCAATTCCAATTTAAGTGTCCTCTTTGAAGATGAGACTCAAAGAGCAACCTGGAGTGTCTGATCTCCATATCCTCACAATACTAATTTGCTGAAGCTTATCAAATGTGACAAGTGCAGGTGAGATGAGCCCACCTGCATTCACATCCATTTCCCATGTCATAAGTATACATGAACGTGGAAGTCACACACAGCTCTTTCAACTGTAGTTTTTCCTTGAAGCATTTATTTAAAATCTTTATCGCTACATGGGGCCTTATTTTCAAAACAAAGATGGAGGAATTCTGACCCATAGGAAACAAATAAAATATACCAACATCTCCATTAATTTAAGTGTGTCTTTTAATGCCTTCACAATATATTTGAGAACTTTGTAGCATTCGACCCCCATTTAAGTCAATAATTTTTTTCTTCCTATGGTGCACTTGATTTGCCCATTTTGCTATGGAAAATAAAAGACCCAGTACATCACTTTAAAGAGAGACAACTCTATATTGGAACTGGAGAACTTTAACTCAGTGGAAAGCTTTCTTCCTAGTCTAATCACAGACAAACTCAGTCCTTTAGATGAGGGACATGAACAAGTCAGAATTTAAGGCAGCGCTATAAAAATAAATTACATTAGAGATGAACATGGATTCCAGCATCAAGAGAGGTCGATGTGAGGAGGATGCAGATCAGTATGATGATTGATTGTGTAGAGCAGGGGTGGGAAATTTATTGCTCTTCAGCTGATAGACCATAGCTGATATTGCATTGGAGATATATACCTCCATTAAGCTGAAGAGTGCAGTCAGTATTAGTTCATGCCTACTCACAATCCAACACATACCAAAACCCTGGTGAAATCCCTGACAATTCCACATACATTTCTCTGCTGGACAATGCAAGATAAGGACAGACTGTGAAACGAAGATCTGCTGCTATATAAGGCTGTAGACTTCCTTTGCTGCTCAATAAATAACAATAATAAAATACTGTATGAAGGACTACTACATAGGTAAGTCCTTCTGACATGCACATTAAAATCCACTTATTCCTATGTTTCTGATTTGAAATGCACAGTGTTAATAGACTTTATTAATTTAATTATTAAGGAACATTGAAGGTCGCAAAATATTTTCCAAGTTCAGAAAAGCAGTTATCCAGTATTCTGAGCACAAACAAGATCTGAGACAGACACAGATCCAGTAAGCTTGGCTCAATACTCAGCTCAGTGGAGGAAGAAAACAGGAAGCAATTTCAGAAAAATACAGGTAGAAAATAAGAGTACAAATATTTATTTTTATGCAGTAGAAGTAGTAAGCTACATGCTTCCATATGTACCATACAATAATAAAATCACATCAAAAATATTGTGCTTAGTTTATTAACCTATACTGTCAGTACTTATATATATATATATATATATATGTTGTGTGACTGTAAATAACTAAAGATCCAGGGAGTCTTTGCTTTGCCTAAATTGTCTAAACACTAACCTGTACAGTGGGGTTTTCCTGTACCTTCAGCCAGCCGTGGCATTGTTTCACTCTACTCCAAATCCAACTAGGGATGATCCAGTGTTAAACAATATAATGTATGGTTAAGGGTGAGACGTAGACACTGTACAGGCATCTTCAGCCAATGGAGAATAAATATCCCCTGCATATATACATCAACACTACATAAATGTACTGGTGCTACAGATTAATAAATTAAGCTCAATGGATTGTTAATGTTGAGCTATTATAGCAATAAAACTAAACAGGTTCTAGAGCAAACCAATCGCACTATAGGGGACAAAATTGCCACTAATTTAAAATAAACAACACAGCAAGAAGGAGCCTCATATGGTAAAACTTTCAAATCATCTGATAAAATTGTACACTGTCAATAGTACTACTAAAATGAAACTGTGACTGCTAAATAGCTAATTCAAGTATGTGGATATCAGATCTGTATTGATTCAGACTTAACCCATTGAGTACCAGAGGGGTGTGCAACAAACTGACACTCAAAGGGTGAAATGGAATCAGATGCTCTCCGTGCAAATCATGGCTCCTTTAAAAGATGAAAGCCAACAATATGTAGAAATATGGGGGAGATTACTCAATAGCCCAGTTCCCTGAGGAAAGGCTTGTTTAAGCCTTTAATCACATTGAATGCTTTGTATATGTTTTATTCCTTTATTTTGTTTGTAAGTATTTTTAACAAATATATTTCAAACAAGACATCTGTGAATTTTATGAAATAGCAAGAAACGGTCCACACTCAAGCTGACACATTCATTGGTAAAAAATAACAGATCTTTATTCAAGTATTAAAAACTTAGAAGACATGGATATGAACAGGAACAGGGCCTATAAGTAAGGATCATTTAGGTTCAAAACGTGTTAGGAGTTTGTTGGGGTGGGGTATCTCCTGTTCGTATCCATGTCTTCTACGTTTTTAATACTTGAATAAAGATCTGTTATTTTTTCCCAAAGAATGTGTCAGCTTGAGTGCGGATCTTTTCTTGCTATTTCATGGTGTTGGAGGAGTGTAGTTCCTGGGGTCCAGCACCAATTATCTACATTGTACTGATCAATTTGACACAGATATTTGGCCTTGAAGACTAGTGGTGAGTGAAGTTTTCCCTTTTTGCACACACTTTGTGAGGATTAGTTTAATCACACAGCGTTTCCTATTTATATCCCTGTATCTGGAGCGGTTTAATGTGTCTTTATCAGTGAATTTTACTTAATCTTTTATTACAGAGGCATCTGAATGGGGAAGAATATATCCCCTGAAGCTTTTCAAGTCAATCAATGCAATCGTACCTACAAGCCCCACTGAAATGTGAAGAAAAATGTTTGGTAACTTTTATGTTAAATGTATGGGGAGTGCACAGAAGAGGATACCCATATTTCTACATTTTGTTGACTGATTTAATTGGAGCTTTTAAACTCTGGAATGCAATGGAATGAGCTATGGCCAATAAAAGGGACAGTAATACTTAGTTTTATCTTTAAGTCTTATCTCTCAAACCTTTATGGTTTGAGAGATATTCACAAGCAAAGTTCCCCTCACTGACCAAAACGGTCAAGTCTGCCATCTAGCTGTCAGATTCGGAATCCTGTCAGCAGACCGGCTGTGGCTCTACAGCGGAGCTGAGATCACGAGATATAAGAACTACTTCATTCGAATAGTCTACAAAGTGTGCCTGTTTTGCAAGCACACTTTTTAGACCCTTCCAATGAAATAGCTATTTTTATATCTTGTGATCTCAGCTCTGCTGAAGAGCCACTGGCTGATCTGTGGACCAGATTCCAAATCTGACAGCTAGATGGCAGACTTGACCATTTTGGTCAGCGAGGGGAAACTTTGCTTGTGAATATCTCTCAAACCATAAAGGTTTGAGAGATAAGACTTATATTGTTCTTCATGTTTTTTTAATGCCTACAAAATAAAATAAAGATAAAATGAAGTATTACTATCCCTTTAACCCCTTCCCCAATGCTATAGGCTTCACTGGCATCATTACCAGGTAGTACTCCGGTACTCCGAAACATAATGAAATCATACTCCCAGTACAAGGGACATAGGAATGTCAGACCTTCCCCAACAGCATACAGAGACAATTCTAATTATTGGAGGGAGCGGGCAGGTTATGCCCCTGGAGATTAATTTGGGGAGATGATCAGGGTTCTGAACTACTATATTAAGCTCTTGTGTGCATTTGCATATTCTGTTATCTTTGTCAAGTTTATTAATATTCACTTTTATTTCATAGACTGTCTGGGTTCAGCTGCATAGATAATTACTTCTCACACTTTCAGCTTCCCAACAGCCAGTTGCTCAACCATTTGATGCGCTGATAGATTGATTGCTGATCAATGTATTCCATCTATTCATATAATATAATAATGTGAGAGGATGCTGTCTTATTTCTGTGTCTTTATCATTTTGTTGTGTTATGTCATATGTTGTTGTTTTTCTGTGCTTTGGATTTTGCCCATCTGGTCGGTGATCTGTGGGCAATTCCCGATCGAGAGTCGCGATGATGTCATTGTTGTGCACGCCGGGCTTGTTGTGATGGTGATGGCGTGGCGCGCACGCTTTTTGTTTCTGGCGATACTAGGGATGGTTTCAGCTGGAGCGGCTACCGATGGGGTGAGTCCTATTGGTCACCGGGCAGACGGTCTTTTCCAATGATCTGTTATTATCATGTTTAAATAGGATTTGCATTAACGGCTTCTTTTTCTTTTTATGACTTGTGTACACTCTATCATTATATGTATCTTTGAGAAAGCGGCGTTGAGCCGTGAAACGCGTTAGATTTATTGATAGAGTCAATTTTCTTTAACATTATTAAATATATTTTTTTAACTTTGGAGCCATTTTTATCTTATCATCTATTCATTTTTAACACTGGGCATTTGTTGGATTCCCTTTACTCGGGGTAAAATTCTTCGTATGCGCTAGAGTCAGCAATTGATCAGCTGACCAGTACACTTGTGAGTATCCATTTGTTATCTTTGATCTCCTTTTGATACCTGAGACATATTACACTATTGGGCGCCCCCTTGTTTTCTGCAGTGGTGTCTGTATGAAGAGAGAGCATTTTTAAGAGCAGCAGCCTGTTTTTGGTGTACAGAGAAGGAGAGATTGTATAAGTTTGGGGCAGCTATTAATTTCCCCACTGCGATTCCAGCTGCTTTTGCACATAAGTGTATATGCAGCATATCCTTTTGTGAGTATAACTCACTGTGGTGTTTTGGTGAAGGGTGATTGTTTGAAGATTCAACACAGGGGAGCGCCTCCTGTTTCTCTCTCTTTTTTGTTTGCCTGCACATCAGGCTCCCAGTCTTCACCAGCACAGAGACAATGACAGCAAACTCAGAAAGCATATTGTACCCCAGCTGCCTTTGTCTTGCCAGGAGGCATGGGAGGTGAGGGAGGACTGGGTGGGCAAGTTATGTGAGAGGTCATTCTGGCAGGATGCCTCCACAGGCGCTCCTTAAAGGGATAGTAATATTTAAATATTACTAATCCCCATATTGTAGCCATGTTAAAAAGAATTTAATTGTCCACAGTGTAACCATAAAGGTTTGAGAGATAACCATAAGCAAAGTTCCCCCCTCCCTCCCCCTTCCCTGAAGTTAGCGTTGTAGCTGACCGCAGGGATATCAGGTCTTACTTGCATCAGGCGGCTCTGCAGCAGAGCCGAGAACATATTAGTAAAAAAGAATTATTTCACTGAAACAGTCTTCTACGTGTGCTTGCAAATCAAGCACACGTAGAAGACCGTTTCAGTGAAATAATTATTTTTTACTAATGCAATCTCGACTCTGCTGCAGAGCCACAAGCCTGTCATATGACAGACTTCCCCTGCAGTCAGGTACAACGCTGACTTCAAGGAAGGGGGAGGGAGGGGGAACTTTGCGTATGGTTATCTCTCAAACCATAGTACACATGCCCTGTGTACTCCATGTTCTACTGGAATAATAGTTTGTTGGAAACCCTGTCAGCAAGCTTATCCTCTTTAGGCTTGTTATTCCAGAAGGCTGAATCTTTAGGGTTGATTGGAAAAATAGGTTTTAATTTTCTGGGGAAAGTTAATTGTTTCTTTGGTGTATACCATTCTTATTTGATGATGGTATTTATCACCTATTGGACAGGAAAGACTTATGTGTGTCTCTTATACCCCAGAAATATTACAATCTGGTAGATACAACTAGGGATGAGTGAAACTTTCCTTCTCAAACTGAAATCGGTGAAAAATGACACTTTCAGCTTGGTGAAAATTCCCACGAAAAGTGCAGATTTTCTGTTTTTTCCGCTTTTTTTGCCCATTGAAATAAATGGGAACATAGAAGTTACACATAACACATTACAAATAATATTTTATTTCCCAAAGGCACAGTATAAAATAATAATATAAAATAATAATATGAAATAATCTAAAGTGAATCTATAAAAATACAATGTGAACTCTATTAGTGGTAATTATATCATTTATCTATATAAAAAAAAGGATTAATTAAATACATATGTCTTATTTTGACAAAAGAAAAACTCCCAGCGCCAACTCACCATAACCAATACATACAATAAATGAATTTGAATTTTTAAATGTGAATATAAAGTGTATACATAGATAGCAGCCAGGAATAAGAGGGCTCTCCAGACCCTCAAACTTCAGGCCAAAACCCAAAGTATAAACAAACAGACAACAACGATCCGGCGCTTCTCTATGTATAAAATAAATATGTGCCCTGTGTCTAGCATGTACATCTTTTTATTAGAATGTATGTCTCCTGTTTTTAATTGCACCACACTGGGACCCAGAAGCAATAAAAAGAGCACATTTAAAGGGTCCCTTGCTCTCCAACGCGTTTATAATAACATCTCTTCAGGGAATTTCAAGTTTTATTTTAATTTCTAGATAGGGCATTACAGATGTATAGAGTAGGACTTGCCGTACAGTGAGAAACCTTGGCGAGGTGGCAAGCTTACCCGCAACTTGGCCAATTTGTGAAAACTAATATCTCACTTATTACATTTATTTAGAAATATTATTATATATGCTAGACACAGGGCACATATTTATTTTATACATAGAGAAGCGCCAGATCGTTGTTGTCTATATGTCTTATTTTATTTTATTGTTTTATTTTTTTAACTGTCCCCCCCAATAGCAGTCAAGAAACACCCCAAAAAATTTCCTGTTCAAATGATTCATTCATTCACCAACACAGGCACCCTCCTCAGACCCCTTTATACCATGTCTTATGGTTTATTTTTTATTTTATTTTATTTAGGATATCTTTTTTATTAGCCGCCCCCCAATCCCAGTAAACAACCCCCCCAAAAATCATCCCCTTTTCAACTGATTCTTTCCCCACACCCCACCAACACAGACACCCTCATGCCCCTTTTATACTATGCATTTGGGAAATTAAATAATATTTATTTTATGTTGTGTGTAACTTCAATGTTCTCATTGATTTCAATGGAATGAGCTAGGCGGAAAAAGCGGAAAAAAAGCAGAAAACGCCACTTTTTGCAGGAAAGTTTTCGTCAAATGGAAAGTGCCATTTTTCGCCGATTTCAGTTTGAGATGGAAATTTTCGCCCATGCCTAGTTACCTCTGCCAATTTAAATAGTATATACTTCCAGTTCATTTGGACCGATAATACACCATTCCCAGTTTGTAATATAAGTCTTTTGTGATATGATATGGGATACATTTATAATTTATATTATGAACGAAGTTGCACTTAATGATAGGAGTAGTTTAAAATATCTGCTATATTGGAACTGCACTCCTTTGGACCATTTTCAGTATGATTGTTACAATTAACCAATGGGTAGAAGAGGAGGGGTATTTAAATGTTGTTTGTTCAGTGCTGCATTGTCTTCTTTGTTTTTGGCTTGGCTATACCTGAGGAAGTGGTCGGGAGACCACGAAACATCATATAATTGTGTATTGAGCTAGCATTATATATTTTTATATTTTGTATGTTGAATATATTTTTTATTAAAAAACAAGATTTTTTGGAGATACAAGCAGCACTGTGTGGATCCTTTTCCTGAAATGTGGATACCTGAGCAGAGTCAGGTGAATTACCCTGCTGGCCTGTATTGTTGTTGCTGGGCATGAGTCCTTCTACAACCATCTTCCTTTTGAGTATATCTAATGCTCATTAGAGATATTTGTATTATAAGGATAATAGGCACTATTGGGTGCCCTCTTTTTGCTGTTTTCTGTTACATGTTGGATACTTCTGTGGTATGTATTGAGGAGCAGCCCTACTGAATGAAAGAACCTGCCAATAATCCCTGATATTTATGAGGGGTCAGTTACAACATCACCTATGGTATGTTCCAACTAACATATATGTGATAAGTTGAACAGTTATTTTTTTAGTACGTTTATTACACAAGGTGACGGGTTGGTGTAAGATTCCACTTAAACGTTATTACACCAGAAGCACCTTCTTTTTGTTTTTCTTCCTGTCACCCACAGGACGCTCTTGTGAGGGGGATTAACTTGCAGTTCGAACGGTCAACATTTTCTTGTGCTGGCGTGGATGCCACTCCTGCTTGCACATATTCTTTTAACATTTCAGCTCCATGAACATTATACTGGAAGGGTGTCACTGGTGGGTGATGGCTTCTGGAAGTTTCAAAGAAGCAATTGGCTGCAAGCAGCCTTGCTTGTGAAGCAGCCGCCTGACAAACAAATCAGCAAGAACAGCTTTCTAGGGGGAAGACCAAGAAATGGATAGAGTTACTTCCTGAATCGTATTCATATCAGCTGTCAATCAATGCCAGATAATACAGTTAGTTTAAATATTCTGGCATTCATAAAGCCAAATATCATATAAACTATTATTTAAAATAAAAAATGGCTAAAATAAACATAGATTTTTTAAAACTCTTTCAAAACACATATTTATTAAAGAGTGACAGTTGCACATTACGTGTCAGAGATCATACCTCTTTATCGGTCTTAAAAACTTAATTAAATAAATCCAAAATGATAACTAAACAAGAACTTTCAATATAAACATTTTATAAATGTAAAGAAGACTAGAGTACCAGATTTATTCTCTGTTATTGGGAAATGTGTCCGTAATCCCTCTGAATTCATAATAAGTGGTGGTAAGGCAGTGAACACCTCAGTTTGGTGATGCTGGGGCTGTGAACTCCGATAGCAAAGGTTGCAACTGTACTTACGTGCATATGGCGAAGTGCCATATTAACATATAAACACAACCACGTGAATATGACAATGGCTCATTAACCTGCATTTCCATATGCAAACAAGTCCTTGTCAAATTAGAGCAAAATCGTAAGCCTATCGAAGGCAATGTCAGAGGATTGTGACCAACTGATGGTGAATTCACTGTGATATGATGGTGAAGACATCTCAGTGCATATTGTCTATATGTTCTACATGAATTCTCCATCTTATCAACATCCTGGGCCTTATTGCCCTTTAGTGTATCTCCCCATGGTGTTATTCATTAAGTTGATACTTTTTACCAGATGAGTGTTCTGACTCTATATCAATTTTAGATAAATATAATTTGGTACTATAACAATCCTTTATTATATACCCTTTGTGATCTTCTGAAAACACTCTGAGGTGGATTTGATCCTTAAAATCACATCATCTTACTTAGATAATTTTATATAACATATTGTTATAGCTTATCATTATATTTTAACATTTATTAGGGCTTAGTCACATTAAGATATATGGATTTTATATTTTGCACTTGTCATATTTTGTACCATTTTTAAGTATACATTTAGCAGTAGTGCACTTTTTGGATATTTACAAATATTAACTGTAATATATAAAAGTACAAATTCTCTCTAAATAATAATAATGTTGAATAAACTTTCCTGAAATGAATGGTACATTTTTAGAGAGTTGTGTTATTGAGTTTTCTTGGCTAGTGCCCAATAAAGGTTTAGGGCTAGGTGACAGTTACAGCTCTATTGAGTTTGTAATGCTCTCAGAATCAAGAGAACACTTTATTTCTTATTTTAAATCATTTTACTCATGCTTTTTTAGCACAGGATATAAGTAAAGATGGAAAGTTTAATATTACCAAAATTGATTGTGTAATCAAATATAAGAGTAGACTTGACTTGCAAACATTAATTTACTTTAAAGTGGTTAGGGCAGGGTTGATTTTTTGTCTTGAGCTTTTATATAAATATCCATGAAAGGTCTGAAGTTTGTAATATATGCATTTAATACAAGCCATTAAAATCTCAAGCTACTCCAAAAATAATGACATCATGACTTTAAGATAAGACCAATGACAAAAGACAATACTATCAAGAACCAGTACAAGTGGCAGTTGACTTACTTTGGCAAGCCATACAACACTGATATATAGATTATCATTAGAATAAAATTTACCACATAAATTAAAAGTCTTGGTTTACAAATATTTAATTAAAGCTAACATGAGCTATTTTAACTTTTTACATTATAGTACTCCTTAAATATGAAAAGCAAAGGAGAGGCAGGCCACACCATTGAAAGTAATCAAATAAGAAAAAGGCCACATTCCAGTTGAGGCATAATGTAAATGGACATAACCAATGCAATACACATGTATTCCTTAGAGGACCTTTTCATTTAAGCCAATTGTAATACCTCAAGGCCCTTTCAATACAGTACATCCAATGCAAGATCCATGCAACATGTTAGAATGGTACTGGAATATAAGGCACATGTTAGGTAATGCGGCCCGTACCTTGCTTCCTTTTTTGTTTGTTTAGGGGGGCAGCAGCAGTACCACCATTATACTCAATTGAAATGCGTCTGTAATAAGAGTGGCCACAACATTCAGAACTGCCCACAGCTAAACTCAGTCTTTGTTTTAGGTTTAAGTATTGTGGACCTCTTTACCTTTAAAGAGATAGTAATGTTTTACAAAAACAGCAGCTACAATTAATCTTCGTAGTATTTGAGCCATAGAGAGAATTATTTCAATACTGTCAGAGTTGTAGTTCAAGAGTAATTGAATGATAAAATATCCCCCTCCCGCCCCTTTTACCTAGTGTAAGCCACCTCCCCTCAGATGTGGAATCTAGTCCATACACCAGACAGGTCACAGCAAGGGACAGTCTTCTTACTGTGAGAACAATGAAAGTCCCCATTGACAGGTTTTTCCCTTATCTTAATTGAAGATTGTTCCTCTCCACTTTTCCACCACCCTGCTGCTTTGAGCTGAGCAGTGACATCAGTAAAAGGGGCGGGAGGAGACACATTACCATTTAATTACTCTTGTACTACAACTCTGACAGTATAGAAATAACACTCTCCATGGCCCAAATACTATGAAGATTAATTGGAGCTGCTTTTATTATGAAACATTACTATCCCTTTAAGCTCTAGCAGTACTGTAACCTGTCCCCAGAGACTCTTCCTTGTGTCTAGTCTCTATGTTGTTTCCTATGTTGTTCCATCTAGTGTTTTGTTCTTGTTACTGCCGTCAGTTTCCAGTATCTCTTACTTTTGTTACCGGTTTTAACTGGGTCAGCAATAATGTAACCCCGAGAAATATGTATGTATATATAAATATTATAATTTTTACATGTACATATACATAAATATTTCCAGTTATGAGGATTCAGGCGCAAAAGAGATGGTTCATTCAAAAACAAATTTATTAGAACACCAGTCAGTCTTAAATCACACAGAAATTTTAATCTATACTTCCTTATAAGGAATGAAATAGCATGCACAACAAAGATTAGACTAACAGCAAAAATACATTTAAGACTACATAACACAAAACATTAATACATTTCTATGTACATAAATGCACTGTGTATTCTAGCATAATTACCTGGGCAGAGTCCCCTCCTGCACACGCTTGTTACTGCTCTCCACTGCCCCTTCTTCTCTCCTTTTCTTTCCTTTTCACCTCCTTCACTCCATCTTCCTCCTCCACTCCTCTTTCACTGACTAAATGGAATCTAAGCCCTTGTTTTATACTCTTTACTGCCTATTGCTTTCAATGTAAATATGCCTAAACACATGACAGTGCACTTTGTGATACAAATTTAACAGGTGTGGGTGCCTAGCTTACTGGCAAAAACCTTATTTGGGGTACTACTGAAAATGCCCATTTCTCTGAAGGATAAGGGAATGTCAGCCTAAGGTCAGCAACCCCCCTGCCAGATATGTGCATCTATACTGGTTCCCAGGCCATTTGTCTTGTCAGCGAACAGGTGATACCGTCTCTGAGTGGACAAAGGCAACAAGGATGGTACATACATCTGATTTGTATATATATATATACCATCTGTATTTGCAGAATAAATATTATGTATCCGTACTCTGTGTGCACTATAAAACATACTTGTACATCCAGTTATCACTGATACATATTTATTAGTGTTGAGCGAGCATGCTCGGCCGATGCTCGGATCGGCTCGAGCATCGCTCTGCTCGGCACATGGCGGTACTCGTACGAGTACCGCATGTGCTCGCCCGCCATGTTCGGGTCTCCTCCCCGCACGTTTTGCGGCTGCTGCGCAGCCAATAAACGTGCAGGGAGGCTCTGACATCGGTGTAATGCCAGCAGCCATGTTGGCTGCTGGCATTACACTGATTGGCTGGCCAGAACCCGTGGTCGGGTGCTGTATAGCACCTGACCAGCGAGTTCGGCTCAGTCTTAGCCAGGGAGAGCTGAGGATAGGAAGGGAAAGTCAGTGTAGGGAGGAAAAAAAGCAAAATTGTGAAAAAAAAGAACCAAAAGTCCTTTTTAGGACTACTGTGTGTGGGGGCAGCAGGTTATTTTGTGTGGGGGGAAAAAAAAAAAAAAAAAAAAAAATATATATATATATTCTGTTTAGTGTGCAAAGTTGCAGATTAGAGCACATTCTGTTTAGTGTGCACAGTTGCAGATTAGAGCACATTCTGTTTAGTGTGCAAAGTTGCAGATTAGAGCACATTCTGTTTAGTGTGCAAAGTTGCAGATTAGAGCACATTCTGTTTAGTGTGCAAAGTTGCAGATTAGAGCACATTCTGTTAAGTCTTCAAACTAAAATATCAAAGTTACATATTCCATTCAGTGTGCTTCGCCACAGTTTAGCAGCACATTCTGTGTACTGTGCAGAGTTGCAGAATAGGAAGAAATACTGTTAACTCTTCAAACTAAAATATCAAAGTCACATATTCCATTCAGTGTGCTTCGCCGCAGTGTAGCAGCACATTCTGTGTACTCTGCACAGTTGCAGAATAGGAAGAAATACTGTTAAGTCTTCAAACTAAAATATCAAAGTCACATATTCCATTCAGTGTGCTTCGCCGCAGTGTAGCAGCACATTCTGTGTACTCTGCACAGTTGCAGAATAGGAAGAAATACTGTTAAGTCTTCAAACTAAAATATCAAAGTCACATATTCCATTCAGTGTGCTTCGCCGCAGTGTAGCAGCACATTCTGTGTACTGTGCAGAGTTGCAGAATAGGAAGAAATACTGTTAAGTCTTCAAACTCAAATATTAAAGTCACATATTCCATTCAGTGTGTGTCACCGCAGTTTAGCAGCCTATTCTGTGTACTCTGCACAGTTGCAGAATAGGAAGAAATACTGTTAAGTTTTCAAACTCAAATATTAAAGTCACATATTCCATTCAGTGTGTGTCACCGCAGTTTAGCAGCCTATTCTGTGTACTCTGCACAGTTGCAGAATAGGAAGAAATACTGTTAAGTTTTCAAACTCAAATATTAAAGTCACATATTCCATTCAGTGTGTGTCACCGCAGTTTAGCAGCCTATTCTGTGTACTCTGCACAGTTGCAGAATAGGAAGAAATACTGTTAAGTTTTCAAACTCAAATATTAAAGTCACATATTCCATTCAGTGTGAGTCACCGCAGTTTAGCAGCCTATTCTGTGTACTCTGCACAGTTGAAGAATAGGAAGAAATACTGTTAAGTTTTCAAACTCAAATATTAAAGTCACATATTCCACTCAGTGTGTGTCACCGCAGTTTAGCAGCCTATTCTGTGTACTCTGCACAGTTGCAGAATAGGAAGAAATACTGTTAAGTTTTCAAATTCAAATATTAAAGTCACATATTCCATTCAGTGTGTGTCACCGCAGTTTAGCAGCCTATTCTGTGTACTCTGCACAGTTGCAGAATAGGAAGAAATACTGTTAAGTTTTCAAATTCAAATATTAAAGTCACATATTCCATTCTGTGTTCGTCACCTCAGTTTAGCAGCCTATTCTGTGTACTCTGCACAGTTGCAGAATAGGAAGAAATACTGTTAAGTTTTCAAACTCAAATATTAAAGTCACATATTCCATTCAGTGTGTGTCACCGCAGTTTAGCAGCCTATTCTGTGTACTCTGCACAGTTGCAGAATAGGAAGAAATACTGTTAAGTTTTCAAACTCAAATATTAAAGTCACATATTCCATTCAGTGTGTGTCACCGCAGTTTAGCAGCCTATTCTGTGTACTCTGCACAGTTGCAGAATAGGAAGAAATACTGTTAAGTTTTCAAATTCAAATATTAAAGTCACATATTCCATTCAGTGTGAGTCACCGCAGTTTAGCAGCCTATTCTGTGTACTCTGCACAGTTGAAGAATAGGAAGAAATACTGTTAAGTTTTCAAACTCAAATATTAAAGTCACATATTCCACTCAGTGTGTGTCACCGCAGTTTAGCAGCCTATTCTGTGTACTCTGCACAGTTGCAGAATAGGAAGAAATACTGTTAAGTTTTCAAACTCAAATATTAAAGTCACATATTCCATTCAGTGTGTGTCACCGCAGTTTAGCAGCCTATTCTGTGTACTCTGCACAGTTGCAGAATAGGAAGAAATACTGTTAAGTTTTCAAATTCAAATATTAAAGTCACATATTCCATTCAGTGTGTGTCACCGCAGTTTAGCAGCCTATTCTGTGTACTCTGCACAGTTGCAGAATAGGAAGAAATACTGTTAAGTTTTCAAACTCAAATATTAAAGTCACATATTCCATTCAGTGTGTGTCACCGCAGTTTAGCAGCCTATTCTGTGTACTCTGCACAGTTGCAGAATAGGAAGAAATACTGTTAAGTTTTCAAACTCAAATATTAAAGTCACATATTCCATTCAGTGTGTGTCACCGCAGTTTAGCAGCCTATTCTGTGTACTCTGCACAGTTGCAGAATAGGAAGAAATACTGTTAAGTTTTCAAATTCAAATATTAAAGTCACATATTCCATTCAGTGTGTGTCACCGCAGTTTAGCAGCCTATTCTGTGTACTCTGCACAGTTGCAGAATAGGAAGAAATACTGTTAAGTTTTCAAACTCAAATATTAAAGTCACATATTCCATTCAGTGTGTGTCACCGCAGTTTAGCAGCCTATTCTGTGTACTCTGCACAGTTGCAGAATAGGAAGAAATACTGTTAAGTTTTCAAACTCAAATATTAAAGTCACATATTCCATTCAGTGTGTGTCACCGCAGTTTAGCAGCCTATTCTGTGTACTCTGCACAGTTGCAGAATAGGAAGAAATACTGTTAAGTTTTCAAATTCAAATATTAAAGTCACATATTCCATTCAGTGTGTGTCACCGCAGTTTAGCAGCCTATTCTGTGTACTCTGCACAGTTGCAGAATAGGAAGAAATACTGTTAAGTTTTCAAACTCAAATATTAAAGTCACATATTCCATTCAGTGTGTGTCACCGCAGTTTAGCAGCCTATTCTGTGTACTCTGCACAGTTGCAGAATAGGAAGAAATACTGTTAAGTTTTCAAACTCAAATATTAAAGTCACATATTCCATTCAGTGTGTGTCACCGCAGTTTAGCAGCCTATTCTGTGTACTCTGCACAGTTGCAGAATAGGAAGAAATACTGTTAAGTTTTCAAACTCAAATATTAAAGTCACATATTCCGTGTAAGATGAAGAAGGCGGGTAAAAAGGGACGGGGAAGTGGACGTGATCCTGATAGTTCAGGGCGCGGGTCAGGACGCGGAGAAACTGTGCCTGGTGCCAGAGCACAAGAAAGAAAGACATCCACCATACCTAGCTTCATGTCTAATTTTACAGGGCGTCGCAGGACATCACTCTCGAGGTCCGACCACTGCGAACAGGTGGTCGGTTGGATGACAGCTGATACTGCTTCCAGTCGGTTAAGCACCACCCTGTCTTCCACCAAGTCCACTCTCAGTAGCCAAGAGTCTGGTCAACATAATCCTCACTCTGATCATCCTTCCTCCCACCATACACGGTCTGGTCAAAGAAGTGATCCCACACTGGGATATAGTGAGGAGCTCGTCTCATCACCAATCCTTCATTTGACCCTCTCTCCAAGCACGCTTGCAGAGGAACATGACATCTTGTGCCCTGATTCACAACCTCTAGAGGGTACCCAATCACAAGAAGATGACAGATGTGAACGGCATTTAAGGTCAAAGGAAGTAGTGGATGATGATGATGATGATGAGACACAGTTGCCATTAAATCAACCACTATTTCCGTCTCAAGACCTTGTTGAGGAGAATGTTATACAGTTGTCAATGACTGAGTATGTGGTGGGATCAAGACATGAGGAGGATGATCAGAGTGAGGAAGTGGAGGAGGACTTGGTGGACGATGAGGTGACTGACCCCACCTGGGAAGGTGTAGAGCCGAGCGATGACAGCAGTCCTGAGGGTGAGCCATCTGCAGCACCGCAACAGGCTGGAAGAGGCAGTGGTGTGGCTACAGAAAGAAGGCGGACCGCACCAAACCGGCCCGCAAATGTTCCACGGAGCACCCCCTTGCGTAAATCTACCTTGCCAAAGGGTAGGTGTTCCGCGGTATGGCGTTTTTTTAAGGAAAGTGCGGACGACAAAAGAATTGTAGTTTGCAACCTGTGCCACACCAGAATGAGCCGAGGCATGAACACTAGAAACCTCACCACCACCAGCATGATCCGACACATGGCATCCAAGCACCGTAGTAAGTGGGAGGAACGCCTGGATCGCCCATCTGTGTCTGCAGGCCACACCACTGCCTCCTCTTCCCCTGTTTTCGGTGCCGGCCAATCGCCTGTCGAAGGCGCAGGCCCGCATACCTCCCGCCCTGCACCTGTACCATCTGAAGCACCATCAGCGACCACATCCACTTCCCTGTCCCAGCACAGCGTCCAAATGTCGTTACCCCAGGCATTTGAGCGCAAGAGAAAATACCCAGCCACCCACCCACAGGCCATAGCACTAACCTCACACCTTTCCAAATTACTGGCCATCGAAATGCTGCCATTTAGGCTTGTGGACACTCAGTCCTTCCGCAGCCTGATGGCAGCAGCTGTCCCGCGGTCCCCAGCCGCCACTACTTTTCCCGGTGTGCCATCCCCGCATTACACCACCATGTGTCCCGTAACATCACCCGTGCCCTGACCAACGCAGTTACTGGGAAGGTCCACTTAACGACTGACACATGGACAAGTGCTTGTGGCCAGGGACGCTACATTTCCCTGACGGCACACTGGGTGAATGTCGTGGAGGCTGGGAGCGACTCGGACCCTGGGATGGCACGGGTGCTACCCATGCCGAGGATTGCGGGCCCTACCTCCATCAGGGTTTCCGCCAGCACCTACGTTATTGGCTCCTCCTCCTCCGTTTCCACCTCCGAATTCTCTACACGCAGCGCCACTCCCCCATCAGCCAGTAGCTGGAAGCAGTGTAGCACTGCAGTGGGGAAGCGTCAACAGGCCGTGCTGAAGCTGATCTGCCTTGGGGACAAACAGCACATGGCCTCAGAGCTGTTGCAGGGGATTAGTCACCAGACCGAGAAGTGGCTCTCGCCACTCAACCTGCAACCAGGCATGGTTGTGTGTGATAATGGGCGTAACTTGGTGGCGGCTTTGGAGCTCGGCAAGCTCACACACGTACCATGCCTAGCGCATGTATTTAATTTAGTGGTTCAGCGATTTCTAAAAACCTACCCCAATTTGCATGATCTCTTGACCAAGGTGCGCCGCGTGTGTGCACATTTCCGTAAGTCATCAACAGCTTCAGCCGGCCTGTTGAAGCTGCAGCAGCGCTTACAATTGCCAGCTCACCGGCTGCTGTGTGACGTGAGCACGCGCTGGAACTCCACCTTCCACATGTTGGCCCGGCTTTGTGAGCAGCAGAGGGCAGTAGTGGAGTACCAGCTGTTACACGGTCGTCGCCTCTCCGTTCAACTTCCTGTAATCAGAAGTGAGGAGTGGGAATGGATGTCAGACCTCTGCGAGGTTTTACGCAATTTTGAGGAATCGACACAGATGGTGAGCAGCGATAACGCTATTATCAGTGTAACCATCCCACTTCTGTGTCTACTGAAACGCTCGCTGCTCACAATTAAAACCGACGCTTTGCATGTGGAAGAGGTGGAAATGGGGGAGGAAGAGCTTACACAAGGTGATAGCCAGAGCACCCTCACTTCGTCTTCTCAGCGACAATTGGAGGAGGCGGAGGAGGAGGAGGAGGAAGAGGAGGAAGACACGGTTGCCTCCGCTACAGAGGGTAGCCATGGAACTTTAGTTCCATCTCTTCAGCGTGGGTGGGCAGAAGAGGAGGAAGAGGATGAGGATATTGAGAGTCATCCTCCTGGTGAGGACAGCGAAATCTTGACTGTTGGTACTCTGGCACACATGGCTGACTTTATGTTAGGCTGCCTTTCCCGTGACCCACGCGTTGTACGCAATTTAGACAACACGGATTACTGGGTGTTCACCCTTCTGGACCCCCGCTACAAAGAGAATTTCTCATCTCTCATTCCTCCGGTGGAGAGGACAAGCAAAATGGTGCAATACCAGAAGGTTCTTGTTGAAAAATTGCTCCAAAATTTTCCATCTGACAACGCTGGCGGCAGAGTACGTGCTACCTTGGCCAACCGAGAAGGGGAGAAAAGGGGAGCACACAGCAGTTCCGACAAAGGCAGGGCAACACTCTCCAAGGCGTGGGACACCTTCATGACACCCCGCCAGCACCCTCACCCTGATGCGCAGCCTAGTGTCACAAGGAGGGAAAAGTTTTGGAAGATGGTGAAGGAGTACGTAGCAGACCGTGTCAGCGTCCTCAATGATCCCTCTGTGCCTTACAACTACTGGGTGTCCAAGCTGGACACGTGGTATGAACTGGCACTCTACGCCTTGGAGGTGCTGGCCTGCCCTGCCGCCAGCGTTCTGTCTGAGCGGGTATTTAGTGCTGCTGGTGGCATCATAACAGATAAGCGTATCTGCCTTTCCACCGACAATGCTGATAGGTTGACACTTATAAAAATGAACAAGGCCTGGATTTCCCCTGACTTCTCCACTCCACTGGAGGAAAGCCCCGGGGGAACATAAACTCACTTTATATATGTTATTTACAATGATGTGAATACTCTGTATTCCCATTCACCCCTTCCACCCAAAAAACGGGTATATGGTTGACTCTTAATCTTCTCATCCTCCTCCTCCTCTTCCATATGCCCTGTGCTATAATTTTTATACAGGGCCAGCTAACCAGCGGGCCCTGTGATATAATTTTTATATAGGGCCAGCTCACCAGCGGGCCCTGTTTGACAATTTTTATATAGGTCAGCTCACCAGCGGGCCTTCTCATATAATGTTTTATTGGGTCAGCTCTCTAGCGGGCCCTCTCATATAATGTTTTATAGCGTCAGCTCACTAGCGGGCCTTCGCATATAATGTTTTATAGCGTCAGCTCACTAGCGGGCCTTCGCATATAATGTTTAGGATGGTCAGCTCTGCAGCAGACCCTCACCCATAATGTTTTAGATGGTCAGCTCAGCGCACGT
Organism: Rhinophrynus dorsalis; assembly: GCA_037306005.1. Classification (NCBI taxonomy): domain Eukaryota; kingdom Metazoa; phylum Chordata; class Amphibia; order Anura; family Rhinophrynidae; genus Rhinophrynus; species Rhinophrynus dorsalis. The sequence continues at coordinate 346,460,080 of CM074723.1, read as the reverse complement.
TTCCCTCTTAATCATGGCCTCAGTTCAATAAAATCAAGGAAATTTTTGGGAGAATTTGCCTCTGCGCACGTTTCCCTCTTAATCATGGCCTCAGTTCAGAAAATCAAGGACATTTTTGGGAGAATTTGCCTCTGCGCACGTTTCCCTCTTAATCATGGCCTCACTTCAGAAAATCAAGGAAATTTTTGGGAGAATTTGCAGATGATATACAAGTAAATATACAGCAAATATTGTTTGGTAACAATTTTTCGCCTAAAGTCGTTTTTATTTTCCTTTTTGTGTGTTTTATGGTCAGTCTGTAAAAATGGCGTACTACGGGCGAAAGATCGTTCCCAGCAGCGATGTTGGAGTCCAAGATGCATCCAGACATCCTCCCTATGCTGTCCCTGAACCATTTCTGTGGTGTTTCCATCCTTTTCTGCCCTTTTCCTATGGACCAGGCACCCTCCCCTCATCAGAGCAGGGGGTGCCTGGTGTAATGCTCGAGTCCTCCCATTGACTTCAATGGGGCTCGGGTGCTCGGCCGAGCACTCGAGCCTCAGGGGGTGCTCGGTCAGAGCACCCGAACACCCGAGCATTGGGGTGCTCGCTCATCACTAATATTTATTCATTCATTGACCATTCATAGATAGCATGAGTGCCCATTCTGCAAGGACACAGAGCACACTTATCGTTAAACAAACTGACCCCTGTTATTATGGGAGTGAGAGAAAATAGATCTGCATCTTAGAATGCCTGTGGGCCACCTGTCCCAGAACAAGCTGCCCACTGATTTTTGTATAAAATGCAGACATATTTCTCTATCTATCTATCTATCTATCTATCTATCTATCTATCTATCTATATACCAACAACATCTATTTACATTAAATGGAGATATTACACAAGCAATAACCCATCTGGTAACACTTTTACCTGGTCTAGTCAGTAGTCTTGTATTTTTGTCTACTTCTATGTCTCTGCCTGGCCATAGGCTATAGAACGCCATTCATGACTGTTTCAGTAGTTCCTGCCCAGTCATCCTAAGCATAGTCCAGCTCAACTGGTCTTCTCTGTCCAACCTTGTGGTAGGCACATTTATGCAGCTTAAGCAACTGAAAGACTGCACAGTGGCCTGTATACATTCTCAAGCACCACACTCTAGCATTGTACCATAGTGTCTTGTAGCTCACAATGGCATTTCTAATTAGACTCCTAGGTCATTGTAGCCTCAAGACTCAGCTGGACCTGACATCACTCAGCCCCCTCACAAATCATTATTCATAGAAACACAGATTTTGATGGCAGAAAAGAACCATCTGGCCATTCCAGTCTGCCCATTTTGTTATGTAATAAAATACCTAGAATTACTTATCTTTAGATTATGACCCATTGTTCTAGTATTCTTTTTTTGGAAAAACGCTTCCCTCCTAAACTATATTAAATCCCTTAATATATTTAATTGTTTCTATCATATGACCCCTCTCACCCCATTCTTCCATATTACGTTCTTTGTGTCTATTCTAGTACCCTGTGCCATGAAGACCCTATACTATTGTGGTGGCTCTTCTTTGAACTTTCTCCAATTTATTAATGTCCTTCTGGGGATGTGATATCCAGAATTATACATAGTAGACTTGTGCACAGCAAACAATTTTGTTTTTTCCATTTAGCCCATTTGGATTAAAGTAATGTTGTTTACCACCCCCTTTCAGTTAGTTAGTGTTCTCAACACCCTGGTCCTCCTGCATCTTCTGCCCAAAAAAAAAATGTTAAAAAACACACCACCACTGCCATATTTAAATTCAGCTCTCTAAATACACAATATTTAGGGAGTCATCTATTTCATTTTCTGTTTCCTTATCTCCTTCCACATAAGTACTATTTTCTGACTTTAATCCGACCCTAATCTTATTATGAATTGATAAAAAAAAGTACAAACTACAATTTGGCAGATGTTTATGGTACTGGTGGTGATGGGGTGTGGCATTGTGTGACTGATTTGTTTATATAAATTCCTACAGCAGTTTTTACCAGTCATGTCTGTGTCAAATGTAAGCTATCCTTCTTCTAAGATTATTAATACACATTACGTATTGGTCATAGCAGTGGTCTCGAGTGTGGTAGATGGTAGCAATACTTCTCCTCCTTCCTCCTCATCTGTGAAGCTATTAATACATTTGGCCTGTCTTTCTCTGTCATCATGTGTGGTTTCTTCTACCTGATACTCAGACGGCATGAGATGTTGGTTCATTTTTAAGAATGTTAGTCTCCCAACATTGATGCTTGGTAGCTGCACCCTGAGGCCTTGCAGGAGGACAACTAAGGGTTTCCACTGCAGTACTTGTCAATCCTGGCCACACGCTGCTTTGTTTGCCAGTACTCCATGGGGTCATTGTTTCTGCCTAGAACATAGCTATCCTGCAAGTATATTGAAATCATCTTACATGCAGTGGGACCACTTCTAGGAGCAACATACATGGTGTTCCTGTGTGTCAGTTACCAATCCATACTCAGGAAGCAAGTCCCAAAGAGATGTGCCGCCACCACCACCACCAATGTTGAGTTTTTGCTGCCCCTGCCAAGACCCATGAATTGCCCTGTGATCAGGATGGGATGTTTGATTGATGGTGTAGGTGCTTCTGTTGGTTGAAATGCTTTGCTGCCTTTTTTTCACTATGCTGTCTAGATGTTTTTTGTGCCCTCACTTTCTCCCTCTCATCCTCCACAATGCAACCCTCCACTCGATCAATAAGCATATCGCAATATTCCTTGTCAGAATCCAATTCCTCAGAGAGTTGCTGTTGTTCATCATGACTGCTTGTTATGGCAAACTGCTGATGGCCCCTTGGCAGAAATTCAGAAATTTTGCTTTTGAAGCGGGGGTCCAGCAGAGTGGCAAGAATGTATTCCTCATTGCTTTTAATGTACACTATGAAAGGATCTTGTTCAAAGCACGCTAAAATGTCATTTACCAGCTGGTGCATGGATGTGCTGTCATTATGGTAAGATTCCTCAGTCTAGGCAAATACATATAATGGGGCAAATCAACAGATCCACAGCTGACAGATATAATTTCCCCTAATTTCCCATTGATTAAAACTGGGCTTTTAGGGCCTTGAATGCTAGATAGGTCTCAGTTATTGAAAGGATTAAAGCTCTATTTAACTCAAAGAAAATAGTTGAATGTAATTTTTTTATCATGCATAGTATCTTTTACAATGTCTGTACCTTTGTATTGATCTTGTAAATCGAGTTAAAAGTTTCCCCCTTCTGTCCCTTTCCATTATGTTATTCAGAGATCACTGCGATCCGAAAGCTGGTTGTTTGATCGGACGGATCTCAATGAGGAACAATGTTATGTGTAGGTATATGAAAAACCTTGCTCGCCTTGATGGGTTTTCCTTATTCTGACACCCTATTGTCCCTCGCTGCGATCCATCTGGGCCGGCTTTCAGATCTCAGTGAACTCTGAATGATGTGATGAAAAGGGGGTGAGAGGGAACTTTTGACTCAATTTACAAGAACAATACAATGGTACAAACATAGCAAAACATACTATGTATTATAAAAATAATTACACTGAACAACCCTATGTATAGTTATATTTTGACATTACTATCCCTTTAATTCAGTTGATTTGCCTTAGAACTACACACCTCTTCTTTTGAAAATAATGCCCTTAGTAAGTCATTTTAGCCAAACCAACTGTGCCATAGAGGACATAGAGGACAAATAAAAATACACAAAATCCCCATGAGTTGGAGACCTCTTTAGCATTCAGGGTGCAAGGTACCATGTCAATCAATGGGAATTTTTATGCATCCCTTATGGTTCAATTGGTTTGTCCAAGAATAATACTGCTTTTCATCTGAACATAGATCCGTAACCCAGTGATCTGATAAATAAGACATTTGAAGAAAATACAATGCACAACATCCATTTCCTGCTGTCTTTAATATGTATGTCTCTGACTTGCAGTGATAAATACCAGGACTCAAACCCAGCTGGTGTTGGCAGCTGTATAACTATCAGCAAATGTTCTATTCTGCACTTTTTTGTTTGGAAATTCCTGTCATCAATTTTTGTAGTTATCAAACTGGTCTTTCTGCAAGTGAATGCACTTATAGGATTGTTTGTAGGATTTTTACAGTTTGTGTTGGTTTGCAAAATATAAAGACAAGCTATTATGAGTGATTATCTGCCCATTTGTGAGCAACCAGTGCCATGAGGAACAGTTTTGGTAGAAATCATCTGTACCATTGGAAGAGAAATACAAAATCCCTTTGATTTAAATGGGACTTTTAACCTGAAGAATGACAGAGGTTTTCAACACATTGTGAAGCAATATATTAGAGATCTTTATAGCATTCAAGGAGTTAAAGGCCCATTTCAATGAGAACTGGGTAATTTTTACTTGTTTCCTATATGGCAGTTGGTTTGCCCCAGAATTGCTCCTTTCTTTTTTTTGCATATGGCCTTCAGTAACTTCAGTAACTTTCTTGGGGAGTTGCTTTATTACACCAAAATACCTGTTATCACTAAGGTGTGATAAGGAGGTGATAAAGTGGAGATGACTTCTCCAGTGATATCACTTCTCCGATTCCTATGTTATTCTATGGCGCCAATGCACAAAAAAGTGGGATGGCTCTTAGTACATAAGCTCCATAGAATAACACAGGAACTTGAGAAGTGATATCACTGGAGAAGTCATCTCCTCTTGATCATTTCTTAATCACTTGTTAGTGCATAACCCCATAATTATATTAAAAATAGCGTGATGAGTATTTAAAACTATGACTGATAGCATTAAAAAGTTCTATAAACCTCTCCTATGGGTAGATATGTCATAAGAGGGGAACTATGGACCATCCTTCTTTTGCCATCTCTTTTATATGGCGGGGGGGGGAATGTAAAGTATTAGCTCAATAGACACCGCAATTTTGTATAATTGTCAAACAAGGATAATCTTCTTACTCCCTCACCCCTCCTGCCCATTGGTGTTGAGCAACCCAGACCCTCAAACACTGCATTGTTGCCTAAAGGGTCTATAACCGTATCACAAATAATAATGCATAATAATAAAAAAAAAAAACAAGAAAACTGTGTAAGAAACATTTTACTTTTTTGACACAACCATTCTAGAAATCTAACAGCAAACAGAGTTGCATTTGTGTCACATCTCACTCTAAGCAATTTCCATATTGTTACCACTGAAAATTAAATAAAATGCCAAAACAAACAACCACACTGGGAAGATGCCTTGTGTTCTTTTAAAGAGCTATTAGCTGCAGGGATTTAATAGCAATCATTGGATATTCAGAGATGTTCCTTTGCTGTGGTTGGCTAGGTTTCAAATGCTCAGACACTTTTTCAGCTTGTTATTGGCTGGAATTTAAAAAAGACAATCAAAGTAAGTAAAGAGTTTTGAACCTGCCTGTTGGCTCAGACATTCAGTACAGTACTTCTTCTTGACATTGCTTGTGATTGCCAGTGAAGTTAGTACAAGGAAGTAAAACATTTATTTGCATTTTTTATTCTTTATTTTATTTTAACACAGTGTAGGCACACACTAGGAAATAGAGGGTATAAACATAGGTAAGCAATCCACAAATTACAAGGAAGTGCTTTTGGAGACATAGAGTAATCATGGATCCCCCTTTTGACCTATGCTTCTCCTATGTAAAGAAGACCTGTCTTCTGTCCAAATCCTCTACTCAGAGGGAGGCTCCATCTTGTAAAGGATTTGCATGCTTATTCCTTTCAATTAAGTTATTCCAACTCTCTGTGGGAGGTAATTTTCTGAACATGTGATTAATAAATGATGCAGAGAAAAAAGCTCAGATGAGAATAGATCTTCAATCACTACATCACAAGTCTGTAAAACTAATATAATGTTTGAAAATTAAAAAGAACAAGATATAGGCAGTTTTGATAGGAACATTTAATGATATTAAAAGCTGTGCAGTTAGCAACTCCTCTTTAAGAGGAAATGAGGAGTAGCAAGAACCAGGGATTTAATTATTTATTCCTATCCACTGAGGAACACAGAGGAGGTAGCCAAATATTTTTCCACCTGGAGAAATACTGCCGCATAATTTTGTATTCTCTTTCCTCACCCAAAATGCAGGGAGAATGGAATGAGGTTCATCGTTCCGAGTCTATATACTATTTGACCCCATAGTTCTTTTTAACAAGAGTTTAGGTTTTATTTTGACTTTAGTTGGGTATTTGTTTTGTTACATTTTATTTTAATGTTAATATTAACCACTACATAGTGGATGAGTGACCCATTGGGTGGGGTTGGTAATATAGATGTAAGGACACATTTAAAGAGATAGTAATGTTTCATAATAAAAGCAGCTCTAATTAATCATCATAGTATTTGGACTTTGGAGAGTGTTATTTCAATTCTGTCAGACTTGTAGTTCAAGAGTAATTCAGTGACCAAGTATCCCCCTCCCGCCCCTTTTACTGATGTAACATTGTTCAGCCAGATCAGAAGGGAGGTGCCCAGGTAGACTGCAGAGAGGGACAATCTTCAATTAAGATAATGGAAAAACCTGAAAAACTTGTCAAGGGGGGCAGGGCTTTCAGTGTTCTCATAGGAAGAAGATTGTCCCCTACCGTTATCTGTCTGGTCTATGGACTGGATTCTACATCTGAGAAGAGATGGCTTACACTAGGTAAAAGGGGCGGGAGGGGGAAACTTTGCTTGTCAATATCTCTCAAACCATAAAGGTTTGCGAGATAAGACATATCTTTCTTCATGTTTTTTTAATGCCTACACAATAAAATAAAGATAAAACAAAGTATTACTATTCCTTTAATGATTTCAGTGCCACAAATATGGAAGTACACATTCTCACCACCGAAATTCATCACCTCATTGTTTGAAGAAGAAAGCTCAGATCCAGCAGTGTAACCCTGGAAAGAGTATTGTATAAAAAAGATTTGTTTGGTAAATATGTATGTATACCAAACAGAGGCTTTCAAATATGTAAATGTTTAATCAGGCTTCCATTCGACACTAGATTTACTCTTTGATGATTTAAGTTTAACCTCTTAATTATTATTTATATGTTACTGAATCAAATTTTCTCATTCAAAATATAATAAAATAATTGCCTAACATTATAAAACTTTTTATACTGATGTATTTGGTACATCATGATACAACACAGTTGTAAGAAAAGTCTAACGTTATGAAGAATAATGTTAAAGTAAAAATGAGTCATTCGCCATACCATTTTAGGAGACAGACAAAGCTTTAAACAACAGATGGGTCAGTACACACACAGAAATTAACTATAGTGCTTTTTATTATTAAAATAAGAAAAATCAACAGGGGATTACAATTTCCCATGTTATGGTAGTTTATCCATTTAAGGAGATCTGCCATTAACTCTAGTCAAAGGTTATGACAGACTGCAGTGTTAGAGTTCATAGCTAGCCACTTGATGATGTATTTTAAGATCATAAGATACTGTACAGGTTGACCTGGTAAATCAAGTACAAATGTAAAATATTTATGTGTAATTTCATTTTGCAGGCATATGAACATCTGGTCTTTGTCTAGTCCTGAATTTACTTTTTTCCTGCTAGTTTTTTAGTTTTACTCCAAATTATGTTTATTCCTCATTTATGTAAAATGTTTTAATTTTACAACAGATTTTCCATGTGTTAGATTAAATTTTTCCATATAAGGAAAAGAAGGTTGCATGTAACATGTAGAACATTGGGGAACATCCAGTTCTACTAATCAAATTTAATAATATATCATGCAATGTTAATTTTATGACAAGATTTTTGTTTAGTAGTCTTAGGGTTCTATATATAATTAAAAAGTGAAGCAATTCTTGGGCAAACCAACTGCACCTTTGGGGACAAATAAAAATTATTATGGTTTTAAATTTGGCTTTCTGTATATTACTCCTAAATGAGATGGAGAACTCTCTAGAATTCAATTAATTTAAAGCAGCATTTAGTTACATAATAAATTAGGTTGAAAAAAAAAACACTTTTCCATGAAGTTCAACCTTTGCCACAGTATAAACAACATAATGAGAGTTATATAAGACTTCCCTACTCCTAACTGG